>OX578150.1:99006517-99624017 GCA_951213105.1 Amaurobius ferox | reverse complement strand
GGAGCGTGAGGGAAGGAGAAGGTGTGAGAGAGAAGGAGAAGGGGTGAGAGAGAAGGAGAAGGGGTGAGAGAGAAGGAGAAGGGGTGAGAGAGAAGGAGAAGGGGTGAGAGAGAAGGAGAAGGGGTGAGAGAGAAGGAGAAGGGGTGAGAGAAGGAGCGAGAGCGAAGGAGAAGGGGTGAGAGAAGGAGCGAGAGCGAAGGAGAAGGGGTGAGAGAGAAGGAGATAGAAGGACAGAAATGGAGAGAGAAGAGTAATATGTGTCAGAGAGAGGGAATAACGATGGTGGTCAGGTCGACAGTTGCATGACGATCTGACTTATGAGAGAGGATATTAGAGAGAGAAGAGAGAGAGAAGGAGAGGGAGAGATGGATATATATATATATATATATATATATATAGATAAATTGATAGATAGATAGAGAGAGAGAGAGAGAATAACGGTGGTGGTCAGGTCGACAGTTGCATGACGATCTAACTTATGAGAGAGGATATTATAGGGTTCACTTTGATATTATAGGGTCCACTTTCATTTTATCCCAGTATGTCCATGGTTAAAGCAACGGTTAGCCCGTTCGAAAATTTGGGGTTCAATCCCGGCCTGGGATAATGGAAACTTTACAAGTGACTTTGAACATTATTTATGAAAGAGAGAAGTTGAACAGAATCCAAGTCTTTAATAATGTAAAGAAAACACTCTGCGTGTTTATACACACATTACATTTCCAATAAATAGAATAGAATTTTTATTTCCATGGTACAGTTAAAAGTGAAAGAAAATAATATTGATAAAAAAAAAAGCCCTTTCAAATATTTTGACGTTGACAAAAATTGAGGTAAAATGCTTCAAAAGTAAATGTTTAAGGACGAATATGTCTTTTCTTCGGATTTTTCACACTCCATCCACTCTGAAGTAGTCCGCGGAATTTAAGTACCCTCTAACACAACTTTATGACAAGTGCCAAATGCATCTGGCAACAGCCAATATATGTCCCTCAACTGACAGCGCGGGCGATAAAGATTCGACAGACATCAAATACCATCATCGGTTGAGGGCCCAAAATTTCCCTTCCAGACATGAAAAATGTTTTGAAAAAAAAAAAAAAGAAATCAGAACAGATTGGATAAATTTTATTTAAGGGTGGCATCACAAATGCTCTGCATAGTGTGAAATATAGTTGTGATTTTTTAAAAAAATAGTCTGTCTGTGATATTCTAAATCAATGTTATTTATTTCTGCTCATTGTATGTGTAGTGAACTGAGGGTCATGGGAATAAATGATCTTAAAATATGGCAGTTTAAAAACAATGAAGATTTGTCGGTATTTTCATTTAAGATTTTGATATCTCAGCTCTGCGATGTGGAGGCGCACTTGTTGAGGTCCATAGAGCAATAATTCCCAACATTTTTCGTTTGGAGGAATTTTTGAAATATTTGTAAAATCTCGGATAATTCCTTCTCGATAGACACATATTAATTAGTTTTGACAGCTGTAAATTAGAAAATACACTAGTAAAGCAGTAGGGTTATCAAATAGTAATGGATTGATACTTTCATACAATATTACAAGATAATTTAGTGTATATTTCTATCCATTACTGTTAATAAAGAATTTTGTTCGATATTGAATTTATTACATTATTTAAATTATATTTATTACTGTTAATAAAATATACCCTTAATAAAATTACTGTTAAGAAAATATACCCCTAATAAAATTACTGTTACTAAAAAATGGCAAATATTTCCACTTTGCTTTTGGCTTACTGGTTATAAAGAGGCATTGTGTCGAAAGCCCAGGCCAGCCGACTCGTCCAAAGACTTAGAGCAGCAAGGTGGATGGCCGGGAAAAAAAAAGGCATTGTGTGTACATTTTGTAATGATTTTGTGTTAATTGTCAAGTTGAAAATTTAATGTATTTTATTTCTTATATTCGATTAGAAAATGTGGTCAATTGTACTTTTTTTACAAGCTTTTGCTAAACCTTGCGGAATGCTGGTTGGGAATCACTGCCATAAAGTTTCGCAAAATCATGGCACATAGCAAGTTTTCTGGCTGTCATTGCGGGTATTGGCCATTTAATGTTGAAAAGTGCATCATAAAAAGGGCGAAACCAGTATATGGATGTTGTTATGGAACCTGATTCTAGACATCCATCTGTAGCTTGAGTGATTTTGTAGTTTCATTTATCTTGAAGAAGTAGACAAATATATATTTCAAAACCAGTTGATAAGATTTTCGGTTGCTTTTTTATGAAAGCGGATTTTTGCACACATTTAATCTTTAACGAAAATTTTTTGATAATTACATAAAATAAGTTGTATTTTTATGAAATTTCTGGTATTTGTCATGAAACAGTTGTTTTGATGTAGAAGAAAGATTTCCGATTAATAATTAGAAAAAAACTCGATATTTAAATACAACATAAATTAGACCTTTCTCGAGCTTGTTGAAAATCAATAGACTTATCGTTTTTAGTGATAAAATTAAGCATGCCAAATTTCCTGAAATTCGTTTCTTTTTTTTTTCCATAGACTTCAAGCGTTCTGTGGGAGTAAAGTTAAGCGTTTCATATTTAGAGAACTAATTAGTGGTTAAAGGTATTTACAAAATATCTAACTCATTTGATAATCGTGAGTATATATATTGTTTAATAATTTTTTTTAGATCCATAAATATATCGAGAACAGCGCACGCTAATGTTTTAGAAATTATGCTAATTACTTTTAAATTGAAAGTACATGTAAAATGGCTATTATTTATGTTACATTTTCAACATAACTATCTTATTATAACGTTTTTCGTTTTTTTTTCTTTTTTGGAAAATTAATCGAAACCTTCTCTTTGCCAATTTACCTCGAAAATCAATAGGTCCGTCTCATCTAAATAAATAATCATACCAAATTCTATTCGATTTGTTCCATTTATTCGAGAGATATCGTCACACATACACACACACTGGTTGTTGTATATTCATAAAGAATATTGTTATTGAAAATTTTATTTAAATGATTTCCTAGGTTAACGACAACAACAAAAATATCGACAACTTTTACTTAGGACAACTTTTACATCGATAACTTTTACTTTTTCAAGGATGTTTGAATGATTTTAAAGTGTTTTTGGGATGCTGAATGCAAAAATGACCCAAGTTTTGGCCCTAGTTTCTCATAAACTGGAGCTAGATTGGCTCCGGTTTATGAGAAACCCCTTCAAATTATGAGTTTATCCCAATACTAGATAAAGATGGGGACCTGGAAAAAAATGGGCATTGTTTCAAATACATTTGTAGATTGTTTCTTGGATTTTAATATGGGAAAACTAAAAACAGGGATCTTCGGTGGTTCTCGAATTCGTAAACTTCTCAAAAAATTCCATTTTCACTGAGTTTATGAAGGATGCTGAAGCTTCTGCCTGATGCAGTTCGAAAATTGCTTGGGTAATAACAAAGCAGAACATTATAAAAATGCATGCCCTCTAATTTCACGAATTTGGAACATAAAATTCTGAACATAAAATTTAATTACTATACTGCAATAACATACTGCATTAATTCTTGAGTCTACAGCTTGTATGAATACACATGAGTACAGACGGATGCATACAGATTGATTTCTCAATCGTCAACTACTATTTATCTCGAAAAGCAGTTAGGTACTATTTCTATTAACTAAATTCTTACTATACAATTTTGGTTAATTCTAAACATTATTTTTCTGCTGTGGCGTATTTTGATTAGCAGTTTGGAGAGAATTTGTGGTTTATTTATTTATTTATTTATTTTTTTTTTGCATAGTAGGGGTGTAGGATTGTCGTCTTCTAGAATAGAATATTTGTGTAAAATTAAGGGAACAGTAGACGTTCAAAGGAGAGTAATAATCGACAAAATCATTCAAAAGTTTGTTTAGCAAAATGTAACTATATGCATTATCTTACATCGATTACGGAAAACTGCATTGAAATCGAATGTTTATTTACAAAGTTTGTAAAGAAATTTACTGCTCCAACCGGGAATTGAACTACGGATCCTCGTCCTGACCAACCGACTCTCTACAGTTGGGCTTCTGGGACGGAATTGAAAGCTCTCTGTGAATTTTGCGTTCTCCATCCTATAATGTCAGATTCACACGAAAATGACAATCTGACTGACCAACTCCTGCTATTTTTTCCTCAGGGAAGCCTCCTGCTGCTATTTTCCAGCAGGTTACTCCCCTGCTGCTAATTTCCCCCTAGATTAGCCTTCTGATGCTATTTCCCCCCAGATTAGCTTCCTGCTGCTATTTTTTCCTCCGATAAGCCTCCTGCTGCTATTTTTGCCTCAGGTAAGACTCTTACTATTCCTCCCCCCCCCCCGGTTAGCCTCCAACTGCTTTTGTATCCTCCAGGTCAGCTTCCTGAATGACCTTTGACCTCCGGATTTGAAATTGGCACGCAAAATAACAGAGTACATTGTACCCGTGTCAGTCGTACTCGTATATATCCAATATAATAGATACCGCACATTTTCTTTTAAAGCGGTCCAAAGATCTTTCTTAGGTAGTTTGGGCCTAAACAGTAGGACAGTAGGATTTTTCGGATGGCCACCACATCCCAGAAGTAATTAAGAAAGCGTATCGGTACTTATGATCCGAACGGGTGGTCAATGTTTAAATCCCATTAGCGTACTAAAAGAAGGAGTGGACATAAAGTGATTAACAGTTGACGAGTAGAATGTCAAAAAAAGTAGCCACTGTGAGAAAATTTTTGACAATTTGACACTTTGGTTTTGACAAAACCACGAGGTCAAAGTGAGAGTTCAGAGTGAGATCTTACCCCCGGATTTCTGGTATTGGAAAATATAGAAAGACTTCATCTACTCTTTAAGATATCTACTGTCGTACTATGGTAACTTTCAGACGTCCGATATTTTTGTACTAACCTACTGGGCTGATTTGTTCAGGCTCCATTGAAAAGAAACTTGCTGCCCCAACCGGAAATCGAACTACAGATCTTTAGACGGAATTGTAAATTCTCATCGTCGAAGTGAGCTCTGCAAATTATGAACTAGATTTTACTCCACCAAATATTGGGTTAAAAAGTGCTTTAGATGTGCGTACTATAGACAACTCCAACGTGCACACTCATGGACCTTTCTTTGCAAATTAATTGTGGTGCTTAAGCTTGAAAATTTTCAGTTCGGAGAGGTTGAAACTTCATCCTCTCCTTAAATACGCCCATGTTTGCTTCAAAATATCGTCTGAAGAAGAAACTTAAACACAGATGACAGATTCATTCAAAATTGTAGTGTATTTCGCGAATTTTAAACGAAGTAAAAAAGAAAAAGAAAAAAAAAAAGAAAG
This sequence comes from Amaurobius ferox, assembly GCA_951213105.1. Classification (NCBI taxonomy): domain Eukaryota; kingdom Metazoa; phylum Arthropoda; class Arachnida; order Araneae; family Amaurobiidae; genus Amaurobius; species Amaurobius ferox. Next base: position 99,618,680 of record OX578150.1, on the reverse strand, counting down.
AACACTTTATGGGAAATGCCTTTATTTGGTCACATTAAACGACGTTAAAATCGCATTAAAATTCTGAGCACTTTTAAACGTCAAACGTCCATCATCAGAGGTAAGAAGATGACACATTAACTTTAGCACATTACCCAGTCAAAGACCGCGCACAAAATTTGTGTAGGAAATTGCCAAATTTCACAAGGAGAAGTATTGCAATGAAAAACATTTAATTATAAAATTGATAGAGCGGAAGTAAAATAGAAAAATAAATTTAGATCTCAAAAAATTCATACTAAGATTTAACTCTCAAGGAGTCTAGAATGAGGCACGACACGAAACTGACGGCAAATATGCATAAATAGGGATTGAAAAAGCAAAATATAACGTGGATTACTACAATTAGTTCAAAGAAAGGTTTTTCTTAAAAACGTTATCATTAACGTTATTATTAATAATATCATAATAAAGATCGATTTGGTTATCATCAATAACGATTTGAGATAAAGCAGTGAACAGTTTATTATTTTAATATACCGTGTATATTCAGATAATTTACTGCCATCAGTACGTTTAGTAAAGTTAAGTTTTCATAATACTCCCCCCCCCCCACTTATTCGTTCTATTCCTTTGGGGCTCTTATGTGATGTTTAAACTTATTTTTACTTTCCCTGCAATTCATGGTAATGTATAGGGAAAGTATTGGAATCATGTCGAAAATCGCAACTCGAGTTTTCGACGGATCTACACGTTTCGACACCTCTAAAATACGAAAAACTATTTTTAGCGTGACGTCTGTGTGTGTGTCTGTGTGTCTGTCTGTCTGCGTGTCTGTCTGTGCAGATTTTGTATCCACTCTAACTAAAAAAGTAATTGACCGAATTTCACAAAATTTGGTAGGTAAGTCACTTGTGGGCGAATCTGGTGCTGATTAGTTTTGAGTACGATTCGGGATAAAAGAACCAGCCTTTTTTTTGCGAAATGGCCCGCAAAAGCTTGTATCCACTCTAGCTAAAAATCTAATGGGCCGAATTTCACAAAATTCGGTAGATAAGTCTTTTGTGGGTTACTCTGGTGCTGATTAGATTTTCGTACGATTCGAAAAAAATAACCTGCCTTCTTATGCAAAATGGTCCGAAAAAATCGTCAAAATCTAAAATAAAAAACTACGTATATTCAATTATAAACATTAAATGCTGGCTTTATACGTATTTTTTAGTGAAGAAAAGAATAAGGCCAACCCCATTATACTAGGACTAGCCGTTCTCGAGATATATTAGTTTTTCGTATTCTCTATGCCACCTTTGAAAATAAGTCCAGTTACTAAATGAGAACGAAAATTGAATTAATAGTGAATTAAATTTAATTAAAATAAAGAGAACGTGTGTATAAGTCTGCAGGGAAAGTCATGTGCTGTCCACATCAGATTTTTCGTCTTGTTGGGCATCATTTATTTTTGTTCGGACTTAACTCGTCTTGTCTGGATATTCCTGTTGTGTTTTGGCGCACGCCAATCTCTGTTTCTCGTTTCGCATTGGCGGGACTGTTCTTCATGCTGCTTTCTGATTGGCTCTCACTTAATTCAGGTCTGAGGTATATAATTTCCTTTGTATCTTCCTTTGCACTAATTCCTCTTTTTCCTTTATATATTTCAACTTTGTTTTTTCCCTTGCTGAAATTTTAATTTCTGCACTTCTTAAATATTTTAATGTGATATGATGCATTTCTTGTCCTTTCCACCCTTTCTTTTACAGCCGAGCAGGCATCAACCATAACCAAGACAATCTTCGAGACCAATTCAAAAAATTCAAGCTGATCAAAAACTTCACACCCAATGGAGTGGAGCGACACATGCGGACCACCTGCAATTTAATATCAATCCAAATTTGGTCCGACATCTGTATATTCGATGTGGGGATGAGTGTCTCTAACACAGGAACCCCGGAAACATGCGTCTTGGTCTTGGTCGGTCATTCCTCTTTTAGACTTTGGGTTTGTTGCTTCTTTTTGCACTGACAAAAGGGGATCTAACCTATCATCGAAACAGCTGTATGCTGCATTATTTTATTTGTGCTTATATACGCTGCTAAAGCTTTCCTTAGCAAGTTTAGTACTGTCAATCTAAATTTCATAACTACTTTCAGAGGCAGTTTACACCCCGCGGCCTGATTTATGATAGTACTTATAAACTTTTTGCGCGAATATGACTAAACATAGGGGTAACTATAGAATACGCAGTTTAAATTTAAATTCACGACAAAACTGAACCAGAGAATGGAAAATCTTGGAATGAAAGAGAAGGTTCGATTTGTACGGCAAATGACGGAAGTCGGGCCAAGTTTAGTATTAGGATAGATACATTTAGAACGAATAGTGGCGAAAATTCGATAAATTAACTCAAAAGGGTAAGCGACTTAGCCAAGATTAAAGTTAATTTCGTTACGTAAATCATCAACAGAAGAATATACATAAAAGGCACGATTGAAATAGGCAATTATAGAAGCTTTTTTTTTTTAGAAGAAACAGTGTGGGAAGATTTATTGGGGTTACAAGAACTAGCAAAAGTGAATTTACGAAAAACAAAGGCACGGAAACTATTAGTATCATGGAAAATCAGAACACCAAGAAAGGTAAATAAAAGATAACTTCGAAAGTAAATTTATTATTCATTTTCCATAGTGCAATGCCCTTCAGTGGTGAATATATGAACTACTTTTAATGATATCTAAAGAAACAGGTGCATTTACTGCAAAACACAGGCGCAGAAGAGCTCGTCATGAAACTGAAGTGAAGAAAGCATTCATGAACACTACCTGAAACAGGTCATTGAATCCTACTCATGGACAATGAATTACGCAGAATCCCGTTACGCCTGCTTTTCGTCTGCTCCTGGTTGATTACTTGTGGTTCTGTGTTGATTACTATCTTTCTAACAAGAGAGAAAACAGAAATTGATTCTTCTTGTCTCTGTAGATAAAGCTATGGAAGAATAATTTTCGTTCTATTACCTGAAAATAAATATCAAGAATTGATTTTAGCATTAATTTTTACTTTCCCTGCAATACATGGTAATGTATAGGGAAAGTATTGGAATCGTGTGTGTCTGTCTGTCTGTGTGTCTGTCGGTCTGTGTGTCTGTGCAATGTATGTATCTGCTCTAACTCAAAAACTTATTGACCGAATTTCATAAAATTTGGTAGGTAAGTCACTTGGGTATGACCTTGGTGCTGATTAGTTTTTGGTACGATTCGTATATATATATAAGAACAGAACCCGTCTTTTTTGCGAAATGGCCAGTAAAAATTTCATGTATCCACTCTAGCTAAAATACTAATTGACCAAATTTCATAAAATTTGATAAATACGTTATTTGTGGGATACTCTGGTACTGATTAGATTTTGGTATTATTCGGAAAAGAACAACCTGCCTCTTTTACGAAATGGCCCTCAAAAATTGCCAAAATCTAAAAAAAAGCTACGTATGCTCAAATATATCAATTATATGCTTGCTTTATACGTAATTCTTGATAAGGAAAAGAATAAGAACAACTCTATTACTCTAGAACTAACCGTTCTCGAGATATTTGAGATTCTTTGCATTTAGTTATGCCACTTTTGGAAAAATGCCAAATTTCCAAATAAAAACTGCAGTGAAAGTAATGTGCTGCCCATATCAGATTTTTACTATTTATATAGGATGAAGCATAAGGAAAGGTAGGACCAGGTTTCCAATGTAGATAGCCATATCTATGGCGAGTTTTCGCGCATCGAACATAGCTGACGGTTAGATTTCAATGTTCTACAGTGTAGATTCTACATGTTTGGAGCATCCCTGAATAAGAATCAGCATCCTTGAACACGATATATCTCAATGGAATTGGTAAAATCGAATGAAATTTGGTATGATCTTTTTATACAATGAATGTTATTGACCTATTAATTTTCGAGGTGAATGGATGAAGGCAAAGTTCTTAATTTTTCAAACATTTTATTTAAAAAAAAATAAAAAAAAATTATAAAAATATAATTTGGGTATAAAAATGTTACGAAAATAGATATTTGATATTTAATCCTTTTTTTTTATATAAAAGCGAATGTCATAATTTGTAAGATGTTATAATGCGTCGTTCTTGAGATATTTTGTGCTTTTGATTTGAAGTTTAAAAATAGATCTCCTTGTAGTTCTAGATCAATGTTTCGTTAATTCATATCTGCTGTTTGGTAGAATTAACTTTTAGTATGAGGTACCACAATTTTTTTTTATGTTTTAGAATTCAATACTTATTTTTCCCTTCTGTACATCACTCGTCAAAAGTGAAATTACAACACGATGAAGGAATGCAAGTAGCCATATACAAATCACAGTACCGGTAGAAGAGAGAGTAATATTCAAATGATTAAAATAACAAACATAAATATGCAAAAGAAACATGTTGATTCAGCCAAGAATGATGTCCCCATGGGCAGCTATACACGCCGCAAAACGGTGTGGCATGCTATCGATGAGGCTATTAATGGTTGCCTGAGGTAATCCTTGCCAAGCAACATCCACTGCAGTTCGTCTACGGTATGTACCGGTGGTCCCCGGTACACCTGACGTCCAATGAGGAACTGTTCAATGGGAGAGAGATCTGGCGAGACTGCCGGCAAAAGGAAAGGATGTGAATTCCGTTTAGGCTGTAAGAGTTCGCCATGCGGCGTGAAGTGGGGCATTGTTTTGCTGGATCACCTTGCCGGGGACGGCCTGCACCAGTGACTGAACCATAGGCATCACAACTTGTGTGACGAACCCGTCCGCTATCATATTACCTGCAATGTGCAGCAGAGCTGTTCGCTGATCCGTTGATGGTGGCAGGCTGTTTCGGATGTCACTTGCCGTTGCGAACGAGTCTCGACAAGCCGTTCGGCAAATCTGTCTGTCTGTGGTACCTGTCGTGCGCCTGTTCGATCCACTCCCTCTTCGGCGTGTTATCTGATTTCCTGCGTCTATTGTGTCACACGTCTCTGGATGCTACTCACATCGTTCCCAACACGCGTGACAATTGCACGAATCGATAAACCCACGTCAAGCAACTCCAGGATACGGCATCGTTCCCTAGCCGTTAACTGCTGGTATACAGTTCGCTGACGTGTTCGAGGCATCGATTCCTCACTTTCGGCTGCTGCAAATCGTTCGGCTGCTGCAAATCGTCGCTGATAGCATTTACAGGCCGAACCATCTGCTGGTCTTTACCACCCAAAACTGGATGTCACGTGACCCGATACGTACGAAAATTTAATCATTTGCATATGACTCTCTCTCCTACCGGTACTGTGATTTGCATATGTCTACGTTTCATCTCTTCATGGTGTTGCAATTTCACTTTTGACGAGTGTATTTTATGCAAAAATCTATTCAAAGCTGTAATCATGAAGGGTAAACTTGTTACCCTTCCATGGCATGAAATAAAAAACCTCACTGATTCAGGCTGTTAGAATGGGAACATGATTCTAGGATATTATTTTTGAGGAAAATATACCTATGAAAATTTGAAATAACACGTTTTCTAATGTTAACGCCATTATGTTGCCCAATAAATTCTGTAAAAAATTATTACTTTATCGTTTTTTACTTTCCCTGCAATACATGGTAATGTATAGGGAAAGTATTGGAATCATACCGAAAATCACAACTCGAGTTTTCGACGGATCTACACGTTTCGAGACCTCTAGAATACGAAAAAAACATTTTTAGCGTGACGTCTGTGTGTGTGTCTGTGTGTCTGTGTGTCTGTCTGTCTGTCTGTGTGTCTGTCTGTGTGTCTGTCTGTCTGTCTGTCTGTGCAGATTTTGTATCCACTGTAACTAAACTAATGGACCGAATTTCACAAAATTTGGTAGGTAAGTCACTTGTAGGCGAGTCTGGTGCTGATTAGTTTTGAGTAAGATTCGCGATAAAAGAACCCGCCTATTTTTGCGAAATGGCCCTCAAAAGCTTGTATCCATTCTAACTGAATAACTAATGGACCGAATTTCACAAAATTCAGTAGATGAGTCATTTCTGGGTTACTCTGGTGCAGATTAGATTTTGGTACGATTGCAGAATGGCCCGCAAAATCGTCCAAATCTGAACTAAAGAACTGGGTATACTCAAATATATCCATTAAATGCTGATTTAATACGTAATTTTTAACGACGAAAAGAATAAGACCAACCCCATTACACTAGGACTAGCTGTTCTCGAGATATTTTAGTTTTTCGTACTTTCCCCACGCCACCTTTGAGAATAAGCCCGGTTACAGAATGAGAACGAAAATTGAATTAAAAGTGAAATAAATTTAGTTAAAATAAAGAGAACGTTAATATAAGTCTGCAGGGAAAGTCATGTGCTGCCCACATCAGATTTTTACTTTCCCTGCAATACATGGTAATGTATAGGGAAAGTATTGGAATCATGCCGAAAATCGCAACTCGAGTTTTCGACGGATCTACACGTTTCGAGACCTCTAGAATACGAAATAAACCATTTTTAGAGTGACGTCTGTGTGTGTGTCTGTGTGTCTGTCTGTGTGTCTGTCTGTGCAGATTTTGTATCCACTCTAACTAAAAAACTAATGGACCGAATTTCACAAAATTTGGTAGGTGAGTTACTTGTGAGCGAGTCTGGTGCTGAATATTTTTGGGTACGATTCGGAATAAAAGAACCCGCCTTTTTTTGCGAAATGGCCCGCTAAAGCTTGTATCCACTCTAACTGAAAAACTGATGGACCGAATTTCACAAAATTCGGTAGATGAGTCACTTGTGGGTTACCTTGGTGCTGATTAGATTTTGGTACGATTCGAGAAAAAATGACCTGTCTTTTTTTGCAAAATGGCCCGCAAAAATTGTCCAAATCTAAACTAAAGAACTGGGTATACTCAAATATATCCATTAAATGCTGATTTAATACGTAATGTTTAACGACGAAAAGAATAAGACCAACCCCATTACACTAGGACTAGCCGTTCTCGAGATATTTTAGTTTTTCGTACTTTCCCTACGCCACCTTTGAAAATAAGTCCGGTTATCGAATGAGAACGAAAATTGAATTAAAAGTGAAATAAATTTAATTAAAATAAAGAGAACGTTAATATAAGTCTGCAGGGAAAGTCATGTGCTGCTCACATCAGATTTTTAATTCTATAGTGAGCTATTTAAAAATAAATTGCAACACCAAATCCATTGTTTTGATGCTCACCTAGGAGCGTTAACTGCTTTTATCTAAACACACGCTTGTCTGTTTTTTTGAGCATGATATCTACTGAACAAATAATAAAATCTCTTGAAATTTTCTGATTTGAAGAAAGATATAGCAATGCTTCTATTAAATTTGTTTGAAAAATAGCGAAAATTCCATTGATCAAAAATTAAAAACTGATGAAAAATTATTGTTTAAGTGTAATAATTATTTAAATTGAGATATGGCGAAATATATTATCTTGCGAGCAATAAAATACTGAAAATGAAAAAATTGAAAACACTATTAATAAATTTTTAATGTATAAATATTAGTATTTTACTATCCTAATTTAAAAAAAAGAATAATTGTTAACATTTTATGTTTCTGAAAAATTTTCTACGATCAACTTTTTGGCTGTAATAAATTTGAAAATTTTATGAATTTATCTCAAGGATTTGATTTTTGAAAGAAAAATCCAAAGTTAAATCACACGTTTCGTACAAGTTTTAAAGGTCTCAATAAAAACAAACCAATAAGGACTTTTTAACTCATGTGTCAAAGTTCCTAATGCTACTAATAAATCAAATTAGCTCACAATAAGATTTTGATATTTCAGTCTTTGCAGTTAAATTTCATAAACTGCCTTTGTACATTGTATTTTTATGTAATATGCAATCCGATTATTCTTCGTGATAAAAACACGAACTGGGCGTGTTGACATTATCAAATACTTGGCTGTTGAAGATGCCAATAATTGTCAATTTAACGCCCATAAATCGCCAATTCGGCAATAAATCATCAATTGAATAAGAAGATGTAGTAAAGAGTTAAGTCGAGTTACCAACTATAGTAAAAACTACATTTAAAAGCACATCCAATAAGTAGAAAATCAACTAAATTTTTCGAAGCATTGGTGCAAAACAGCTCATTAACTAGAGTAAAAATTATGCTAATTTATCTTTAATTAACATGGTATTTCCTGGTAAATCATCTTACCTGATAATTGCATTTGATTGCTCAATTGTTGCTTATAGACCTACGGGCCATATTTTACCAATGATTTGTCATATGCAGGTTAACATCTTAGAAATGTATACTTCATTCTTTGATATCTGACGAACGAAACGTAAAGAGAAATAATCTCATTAGAGAACTCGTTTTTAACACTTTACAATGTAGTTGAAAAGTGTTTATGACTTTGTTCATTCTGTCTGTCTGTCTGTCACCACGATAACTCTCGTAAAAATGACTTTATCAAAATGAAATTTTAGTATGTTGTTCAGACGGTCTGTGGGACCTATGGAAATATAAATGAATAATAACATCCAATTAGTTTTAGACTGAACCCTGGTTGAAAAAATGAAATACATTGAACCCCATGGTACCTAATTTTTCAAACATTTTTTAAGCGAATTTAAAATTCACAAATTACTTCGAAAGTTTTCAGAAATATTCAAATTATCCCATAAAAAATATGAAAAAAATTTCAGCAAAATATATTCGGTAGTTCTTAAAATAAAAATTAAAATGATAATTTTACCCATATTATATGAAGAGATCAATCACATGACCCACTTCAAAATAAAATATGGCATCCATCTTGTGGCAAAATCGTGATTTTTAAAGTACTTTTTAACTTATGTTTAGTGTTGTATCCGTCCTAAAACTGCTTTATTTTTGCTCAATTTCTGTGCATCTACATTTTGAACAACGCAATTACAATATATTTGAGTTTAAATGATCAATGCCATCCATCTTGTGTAAAAATCGTGATTTTTAAAGGTTTTATTAATTTATATTTAGTGTTGTATCCGTCCTAAAACCGCTTTACTTTTGCTTAATTTCAGTGCATCTACATTCTGAAACAACGCAATTACAATATATTTCAGTTTAAATGATTCATCAAACTTTGATTATTTCTACAACGAAGCCTAATTTTCACTTATGGAGAATGTAAACAAATAAAGTTGTAGGATGAGTTGTATAAGAATTGCTGAATTTCTTTAACGCAAGATTATTTAGCTCTGGTATCTGCAATATAGCTGATATGAATGAAACATTCATTGATTTTACATAGCGAAACAGACGATTTTTTCGATGAAGTTTTAAGCATAGAGTTAAATTACTTGTACCTCCATGGTTTTAAGTTTTTAAATAAAATAAATTATTGTAGTATTGCGGTGAATGAAAGGAATGGAATAAAAGTGTATAAATGAAATATTTACAGCTTTTACATAGAGAGCCACTCGATTTATATTTCAATGACGTCATTTGAATAAAGTTCGTCTTTTTTTCTGTGAAGTTTGAAGTTTTCAAATACAATAAATTAATGTATATATATATTAATGTATTGTGATAATTTTAAAAATATTACCGCTGAATGTATCGCATTTTAGAGATGTCTAAATAAAATTGCATTGCAGTTGGAAATTGTTGTTTATGCATGATCGATCTTTTTTGTTAAATCCTGAACTTTCTGCATAAATTCGAAAAATATATTTTTTATTCATATATGAAAAATTATGGGAATAATTCTGGATTGTAATTTTTGGAATATATTGGTTTTTCCTCATATCGTCAGTGTTTTACATAGGAAAATTTAAGTTTTCACTTATGAATACCGTCACTACACTGAGTTACCAAATTATCGGCCATCAGGCCAGCTTATACGAAGTAGCTATTTTTTTCCCGCAGATACTGCTGACGTTAAATCGCTGAATTGGCATAAAAGATTAAACTGAAGGTTTGTAAAGATTAACGAATTTCTTTGTTCAAGAAATAATCGATAAATGATGTGATATGAATAACTTTGGGAAGTGGAATGACTGTGACCGCTGAAAGCACAGTCGTGAAAGCAGTAGAAAAATGGTTGCGCTTGTGAATTGGTCGAGGTCAGGAACTTTTAGTTTACGGAGAGTAGACTACCATGCAAAAGAACCGGCTCTGAGCTCAAAAATATCTGATGTGGGCAACACATGACTTTCCTTATATAATGCAATGAATTTACTACTTTTACAATAAAAAATAGGCTTTTCTTATGTAGTAGATACTTATATTCTTTCTAAGATATTGAATATTCGTCAATTAGTCGTCATTTTCATTGATTTAGTGTCATTTTTATGCATTTAGCGAGATTTTCATTAATTTGGCAACATTGAAAAAAGTTGGCAAGTTGGCGACATTCCACCAAATTCGTCGCCAAAATCTCGCCAAGCGTTATCGACGAAGAAATAAGTTATTCTTACAGCAGATAAATGACTATTGGCGTTTAAATACAAAAGTATTACTCAACGTATCTTTTCCCATAAATGGAATGAGCTAAATCCACGAGAATGATGTCACCAAATTTATCGCATGGTATTACATATGAAAAGTGAACATGTTTCTCAATAGGAAATATTTTTATTTTTATTTTATATGTCATTTTGATAATTATTTTGAAAAATGTGCAATATCTCGAGAACGGTTCATGTTAGCGTTCTAAAATTTATGTCAATCGTTTTCTAATAAAAAATTACATAAGAAAAGTCTGTTGGCGTAACTTTATTAGCGGTTTTGATTTTTTGACGATTTTTTCAAAATTTCACTCGAAAATTTAGAGGGGTTCTGAACATTCGATTGCGTATAAAAACAAGAGGCTTCCAGTGTATACGGATTGCGATTTTTGTACCAAATTTCGTTCGAATCGTTTCATTCGTTCGTCAGTTATCGTCTCCACAGGTTCACTGACACACACACACATACAGACATTACTTTAAAAATGTTTGATTCGTGATCAGGGATGCTTGAAATTAGCTCTCCCGTTGAAAACTCGAATTCGAATTTTCGACCCCGTCACAATACTTTCCTTATACATTTTGTATATAAGGAAAGTAATATGCGGTCAAATCATCAACAGCAACTTGATGTTCGAACTGAGATGAGAGTTGGGAGACTTGCTCAGTTCAACACAAAACGGCAACAGTTTGTTAAGTTATGGAAAATCCGACTCAGATGGTCTTTCAATGTAACTGCGCATCATATAAGCTAAGAAAGCGGAAATGCTACTTATAAGTAACTAGCCGTATACCCGTTGAAAATTAATGTCTTACAATATAAAAAAAATCTGATGTGGGCAGCACATGACTTTCCCTGCAGACTTATACACACGTTCTCTTTATTTTAATTAAATTTAATTCTCTTTTAATTCAATTTTCGTTCTCATTTGGTAACTGGACTCATTTTCAAAGGTGGCGTAGAGAAAAAACGAAAAAAACTAAAATATCTCGAGAGAGGCTAGTTCTAGTGTAATGGGGTTGATCTTTTTGTTTTATTCTTTAAAAACTGCGTATAAAACAAGTAATTAATGGATATATTTGAGCATACGTAGTTTTTTATTTTAGATTTTGACGAGTTTTGGGGGACCATTTGCCAAAAATAGGCAAGTTATTCGTTTCCGAATCGTACTAAAATCTAATCAGCATCTTATTCTGGTCTTATTCTTTTCTTCGTTAAAAATTAGGTATAAAACAAGCATTTAATGGATATGTTTGAACATACGTAGTTTTTTAATTTTGATTTTGACGATTTTTGCGGGACATTTTGCAAAAAAAAAAAGCCAGGTTGTTCTTTTCCAAATTGTACCCAAATCTAATCAGCACCAGAGTATCTTACAAGTAAGGTATCTATCAATTTTTGTGAAATTTGGTCAATTATTATTTTAGCTAGAGTGGATACATGAAATTTTTACGGAGCATTCCGCAAGAAAAGACGGGTTCTGTTTTCACGAATCCTGCCAAAAACTAATCAGCACCAGGGTCTCACCCAAGTGACTTACCTACCGAATTTTATGAAATTCGGTCCTTTAGGTTTTTAGTTACAGTGGATACATACATTGCACAGATACACAGACAGACACACAGACAGACACACAGACACACACACAGACGTCACGTTAAAAATAGTTTTTTTCGTATTTTAGAGGTCGCGAAATGTGTAGATTCGTCGAAAACTCGAGTTGCGATTTTCGGCATGATTCCAATACTTTCCCTACATATTACCATGTATTGCAGGGAAAGTAAAAACCCCAAACAATGTGAATTTTTGTACCATTCGAATTTTCCACTTGGCCTTTTCAAACTGTTCAACTATGCATCCAATTTCAAATCTCTATCTCAATTCAGACTGAGCATTTATCATTTATTCGGCTAATTGAACATTTCGATGTGCTTCCCCCTTAAATACTAAAACAACACCAACTTTCTACCTATTTTCCATCATATGATCTGTTACCAAAATTCAAGTGTCTATTTCACCTATAAATCAGTCCATATTTCGAACGTTTTGGTGTTGAAGACCCAGACCGTCCGACTTGTCCTAAGACTTGAACAGCTGTTTGGACGGCCGGGAACTTTTTGGTGTGGAGCATTTTCCCCTCTTCAAATTTAAAATTTAGGAAAATTATTCTTTCCAATGTGTCATATCCATTTGTTGCCCGTGCTCCAAATTTTATATCTCTACCCCACTTAACAGAAGGCGTTTATCATTTATTCTGCAAGTTGAAGATTTTAGTAAATGGCATCCTAAAAGTAGAAAATATTGCAAAATGGAAATTGTACAATTTCTTTCGAAAAATCTACTATTACACTAAATTTAAAGTCACTCACATTTTCATTGCAAAGCAGGTTTTCCTATCCTTTATCATTTATTTTCTATCATTTTCATTTTTGTTTCATCTTTCGAATGTTTTAGAGTAGAGAACCCCCCCCCCCCCCCTCGTCCCCCTTTACTGAACATTTTCGGGAAATTCGATTTTTCTAGGTGGTTTTATAGAACGCTTGAGCCGTATACCAAATTGTAAGTCTATCTACACGGTAAGTGTCGACAAAGGCGTGACAGACAGATAGATACTTGGAAATTAGTATATATAATAGATATATAGATATTAGGTCATAATAATTTGGCCTCTCAGTGTATATTGATTATAGAAACGCAGTTTTATTTATACATGTCTGTTGTTAAGTTCGCTTTACGTGAAACATAGTTATTGTTGAATATATGGTACACTTTATCAACAAAAACAAATACTCTTGCTTTGTTTACAAAATAAATATGATTTTATTTTCAAAGAGGGTCGGTGGGTGTGGGTATCTCACACTACGGGGAAAATATAAATATAAATGTCACATGATCATTATCTGGAAGACAATTTACAAGAAGAGCAAGTTAAAAATTATCTCCACAATTTGAATAAACACCTTTAGATATCTGTATGAGTCAGTGGTGGTGAATACGAGTTTGATTCCCAGCATTGTAGACAAAATATAATTCCTTATAGGCACAAAATCTTTGTTTCATAGTAGAAGAAAAAATCCTGTTCGAGTTTGCGTCTAGGTAGATGAAAATTGCGACAAGAAGAAAATTTGTAGGCAAACATTTAGAACTTATTACGAAAATATTTAGATTTGCTGGGAAAGTTTGAAAACCGAAGAGGAAAACTTTGAGAATTTATGATTGGCTTAGATTATATTGAAAAGGTCAAAAGCACGATAGAATGATAAAACTGTAGATCTTGGTGGTAAATTCTAGAATTTGCTGAAAAGGTTTATCAATGGTGAAAAGCTTTATTACTTCATGGAGCATGATAGAACTTCTTCTAAAAGTAAAAATTATTTTAAATAACTTCATTTCAACTATTGTAAGAAGAAAATACTTGAATATTTGCTTTTATTATAAGAATTTTCATTTTTAGTTCCAAGCTTATTATTTATATGAATGGTTTTCTTAAATACTTGTTTCAGTTTTTTTACCCAAATTAAATATTACTACTAGAAAGTGTTTTGAATGATGGCTAAATGCCAGTGAAATACTTCCTACGCGACAATTATTAATTTTTTGTCTGCCAGCAAATTGCGATATCCTATGATAGAGTTAAAAGTTTTTTGACGACGTTTTTCTACACGTTCTTAAAATCGTTCTTGAATTATGTTGTTTTGAAGGAAATCCTTTATATTTATTTAATCTTTCATCAGTAGTTCCTTGCAGTTTAATTTATTTAAAGGCAGAACAAGCTGAAAAGTTCCTAAATTGTGGAGATAATTTCAGAAAGTAGCCATAGCTCTGCTATGAGTTATTTATTTCAAAATTTTAAAGTTTTGTGAACAACAGTCTTGTCTCTGAATATAGCACTTATCACAGTATACGTTTTTATTACTTTTCTTTTCCCGACGCTATCGGATGCAAAATATTCATAATCAAAAGGATTCTAAAATACTTTGAACAGTAATTCTAGTTATAGTTGAATCCGTAGTATATCGCTTCTATTTTAACCAGTAAAATACTGGATAGCTTTTAAATTTAAGAAGAATTTGCATAGAGGTTGATATTATGTGACATCATATGATATTTGGATCACAATATAGGTAGGCGTAAATTGACGTCTGGTTCACGTGTAACTGACGTTTGTTTCGTAATGCAACTGGATGTCAACAGCCGTTTGCTTAACAATGTAACAGAAAATCAACAGAAGTTTCATTCACGGTGTAACCGGGTGCAACTAGACGTCAACTTACGTTTGGTTCATAATGTAACTGGGTGCAACTAGACATCAAATTTCGTTTGGTTCACAATACAACGGACTTCAACTGGCGTTCAGGTTTTCTGTTGTACACTTCTTCATAGATATTTTTTGGAATAGGATAAATTCGATTTAATGCTGGATGCAACATAATTGCAATACAGTGTGAAATGCGCTTGATTCTTTGTTGCACTATTCCTCAAAATTGTGTGCTTTAGATGATTTTTAAGAAATACCAACTACAACGTGACGTTAATTCACGTTCGGCTCATTATTGTAGTGTACTTCATGGTAAACTAAGAGTTTGATGTCTGTTGGAGCATGACGTAAACTAACGGCTGACTCAATCTTGACAAATTTCTTACGGATTGCTCTTTGAAACTTGTAACATTCAGAATGTCTGAATGACATTAAGGCCAGTATTATCCTAGTACCTTCATTTCTCGATAGTCCTTCTGAGATTCATTCAGATCTTTTATGATGTTATATACACCTGAATATTGTTATCAAAATAGCTCTTCTTCGGTTCTAATACAAACAGTATTAGTCACTACTTTGTTGCGTACATTCTCTTGGCACAGTGCCAATTTCAAGTATTAATAAGGCTTCTAGAGTAATCCAAAAATGGTCACGTGTTAGCCTGGAATACTACACTGAAGATCACCCATAGCAACAGCCATTGTATTGAGACCAATATTAAAGGTGTTCCACTGTTTGTTCTTGGAGAGGGACATTCGATGACTTGTCTTTGAAAAGCGTGTCTTCTTCTTTCGCAGTCGTCTCTCTGTGGTCCTATGCAAGCAGCGTAGGCCATAGCGTGAGGAATATATGTCTGTTCTAGAACACCACGGAACAAATGTGCCATTGGTCCACGAGCGTATACCGGAACATCTTCACCTCCATGTGTATCCCATCGACGTGGAACTGCGCTTTGTTGAATGTAGTTTTTGTCTTCTGAAATGATAAATAAAAAACAAGTTTGTCAGAAATTGCTGTTAAGTTGCAAAATGAAAACTATGCTTTCGATAATAATAATGGACAAAATAATATTATATATGTTCCATATTTGATTTTAAATTATAGTGCTTAAGTTACCCCGTTGTTAATTAAAAGCATGTTACATTAAAATACTATGCAGTAACCAGTAGAGGTCTTTTTATATTCCACGAATTTTAGGAATCATGAATGTTCCTTGAAAAAAATTAACCAGAATTCTTTTTAATATGAGCTTCTGCCTATTTTTAATCTAAAACCACTTTTTAACTTTTACTTTAATGTAATATTAAAATCTGACTGATTTCCAATCATAATTTCCTATAGCCCGAAGAAGAATTTCTGAAGTAAAGTATGGCCCACGGAAAAATTCGCCCCAATTGTCTGCTGAAGTGTTGCACTAATTTATTTCAAGAAAGTGCTTTTAAAAATACTAGATAATATAATTTTATTTAAAAGTCTCCATTGTTTGCTAGAAATACAGAAACCTCAATAAAATCAGCTCATAACTTCCTTATTTAAAAATATTCGAATATAAAAATGTAAATAATTTAATAGAGCATATAAGGAAAGCCAATATCTCTGTCAGTCATGCTTGGTGTAAAATTTGACAAAATACTGACAACTTCGCGACTTTTGTAATATGTCGCCAAGTTGGTGATAATTCAATATCTTTGAAAATTAAATTTAACTTATGAAAATCTCATTCGCTTTTTAAGAATTATTAATTTAATATTCTTGGTTCAAGTACTTTCATACCCCGGGCATTCGTACTCTCGACTTACTCACACTTACGTACAGTTTTCTGTGGAATCATATACCGAAGATATGGGGTTTGCTTCAGAATTACGTACTCTTTGCATACATTGTGTACATTATCAGCTGCGTACCCCATTACTTCTACTTATGTTTCATCAGATTGTTTACAAAGACGGTTCGCTTTGCATATTTTTATGTTTGACCTTTCTTTTATGGTATTAAATGCATAAAGTGTTTAGGATACTTTAAATGTAGTGTTTTTTGTTATTCAAGTAGTAATTAAGCTCATAACAATGCATATAAATTGAGGCAAAATTAATACACTTATCAGAAATGTCATATTTCTTAGAATTTGGTTTCAACTCACCAGAACTAGTATATTTTTTTTTACATTTTGCTTCAGTTCATCAGAACTATCATATTTTTTTTAGCATTTTGGTTTAGCTCATCAGAGCTGACATATTTTTGCAGTCGACAAATTTTCCTATTTAGTCTTCTGAGCAAGCACAAGTTTAACACTGGATTATATTTAAAAACTTTATGGAACATTTTGATAACTTCACCTGTGTTCATTCCGGTCAGGTTTTCTCTTCCAGTAGGAAAGTTATGGTTGTATCCAGGCCCATTAGCGTATAGCAGCGTCGTGTAAGGCATACTATCTACATCTGAACTCTTGTCATCCAGACCTGAAACAGCAAATTGCGACTAAAACTTGGATCGTTGCACTTAGAAAAAAATCTGATATGGGCAGCACATGACTTTCCTTATATAATGCAATGAATTTACTACTTTTACAGTAAAAAAAATAGATTATTTTCATAGTAGATATTTATATTCTTTCCAAGGTATTGAATTTTCGTCAATTAGCCGTCATTTTAATTGATTTACCGTCCTTTTTATCCTTTTGGCGAGTTTTTCGTTAATTTAGCAACATTTAAAAAAGTCGCCAAGTTGGCGACATTCCTCCAAATTTGTCGCCAAAATCTCGCTCAGCGTTATGGACGGAGAAATACGTTATTCTTAGAGCAGATAAATGACTATTGGCGTTCAAATACAAAAGTATTACTCAAAGTATCTTTTTTCATGAATGGAACGAGCTAGATCCACGAGAATAATGTCAATAAATTTATCGCATGGTATTACATATGAAAAGTGAGTATGTTTCTCAATAGGAAATATTTTTTTTTATTTTATATGATTTTTTGATAATTTTCTTCGAAAAATGGGCAATTTCACGAGAACGGTATATGCTAGCGTTCTAAAATTTATGTCAATCGTTTTCTAATGAAAAATTACGTAAGAAATGTCTATTTGCGTAACTTTATTAGAGGTTTTGATTTTTTGACGATATTTTCAAAATTTCATTCGAAAATTTAGTGGGTTCTGAACATTCGATTGCGTATAAAAACAATAGGCTTCCAGTATTCGCAGATTGTAATTTTTGTACCAAATTTTGTTCGAATCGGTCCATTCGTTCGTCAGTTATCGTCTCCACAGACTCACTGACACACACACACACACACACACACACACATCACTTAAAAAATGTTCGATTCGTGATCAGGGATGCTTGAACCGTGCTCTCCCGTCGAAAACTCGAATTTAAATTTTCGACCCCGTCACAATATTTTCCTATACCTTATTGTATATAAGGAAAGTAATAAATACATCAAAATGAGAAACTCACACTACCAGGATATCGTTTTATGAAAATATTCATTCAGAAAGGTTCCTAGTTTCCTTCTCAAACAAATTGTTGGACTGTAGAGATCGACATCACAGTTCGACTTTTTTCGAGGTGCTTTATTTACAATGTATACAGTAGATCTAATATACAATATTTTGTCCAAAAATACACATGACGTAAACAGCACAGAAAACAGTGAAATTCAAGAATGCTGCATGGAGGTCAACACGCTATGTCCTCCCAATAACAATTATACAGAGAATGACTGACAAAGACGAGTAATGACTGTACCGACGAGGAGACGACAGTGGCTGTGGTGACTTCAGGAATGGGTGAAACAGATTCAGTGAACGGATTTTCCTCTCCTCGACAACGAACATCATCCAAGTACATCAAGCTACTGGCACAAGTTTTGTCAAATATTATCTAAAAATAGCCAAACGTGTCTGAAAAATTTGTCAAATTATAATAATACCTACCCATTTAGCCAATAACTTTAAGTGAAGCCGCGCTTATCCTGCTTGTATCATCTGCGCCACCTCAGGAGCCACCACTGGAAAACGATCATTTTTTAATGATGAATGAATGAACTCAATATGAACCTATATCCCTAATACCGGTAGACAATTTTAGGAAAAGTTCCGGTAATTATGCCCCGGTTTCTTTCCCAAACAAATGGAATTTGCGCGAGTTTTCTTCTGAAGAATCGCCACACGTAATATGGTTTTGATTAGCATTCTAAAGTAAGTAATTCAGAAAAAGCGATAATTTCCTGGATTCGTGTTTTACAACTTAAAGGCCTGTTTTTACTCAGTGTCTAAATTTTAATGAACACCAGGTCGTTTTATGTAAATTAGCTATCCTCAGATATTGCTGACGTTCGGTCTATGAATTAGTATAAGAATGAAGAGCTGAAGGCCGGCAGAGATTAGCGACGTGCATAGTTAAAAAGATAATCCTCCTCAGTCATGGCTTCAAGTAATTTGTGCATATTAATAGAGTCACACGCGGATTTAAAATTGTAATGTTTCTACGTTTACATTTGATCGGGATGTTATCTAGTATAATGTTCCGTGCAGAATTTGTTCTGCTGCTCACTAAGGAAGCATTTTATACACAGCTTAATTCCCTTTATACTCACCCAAAATTGGGTTTCCTCTTTTTGGGTATCCCCCAAAAGCGAAGACATGCGAGTGATCCGATGTCACAACTATGAGGGTGTCGTCCGGCTTGGTTAGTTCCAGTGCTACCAGGACAGCCTGCTCCAGAGCTAAAGTGTCCACCAGGGCGCGGTGTGCGTTGTTAAAGTGGTGAGAGTGATCAATTCTACCAGCTAAAAATGGAATGAAAACCATTTTATAAAGAGGTTACTAATAAAATTACATTTATAATCAAATTTTACCAACATGCACTAGAAGAATATACATTAAATTTACTTTAAAACACCATAGGAAGTTAATTGCCCTTATTAATATTTGATTTTGATGTGTATACAGGGCCGATCCTGGGGTGTCGGCCGCCCGCGTGCAAAGACCTAATGTGCCGCCCCTCTAGAGAATTTTTCATATTTTGACTAATACTTAACGTTGACGTTATAAATTCATCTACCTGTATAAGAGTAAAAAGTAAAACATTAATAAAAATGCAAATAAAATTTGAAGTGCAAAGTTTTATTTTTTGGCCAGCTAACAGGTTATAATAGCGACAAAATATTTTAACAAAATAATAAACAAACAAAAATATTACCTTTGAAATGAAAATAGACATTTTATAATTAGAAATGCAAAACAACAGTATTTACTCAGAAAATATAATCTAATAAAAAAAAGTACTAAAGCATAAATCTCGTGAAACGAAAAGTATATAAATCAGTCCTTCTACAAAGACTACCTAATAATTAACTATAAAATAACTTTTCGGGCTTTCTGAGAAGCAAATTTGTCAATAATTTCGGTGAAATCAATTTTTTCAGAGATTTCGGATTCAATAGAGATGATTCCCAAATCTGAAAGCCTTTCTTGTGTCATATTATTTCTCAAGTAGTTTTTAATAATTTTTAATTTACTAAAACTTCTTTCACCTGAAGCC
This sequence comes from Amaurobius ferox, assembly GCA_951213105.1. NCBI lineage: Eukaryota > Metazoa > Arthropoda > Arachnida > Araneae > Amaurobiidae > Amaurobius > Amaurobius ferox. Next base: position 99,598,417 of record OX578150.1, on the reverse strand, counting down.
ACAGAAACAGGTAAGGTTAAAAACATTCTTATTGCTAGAGCAAAATTTGGAAAACAGGGAATGAGATCATTTTGGACTATAATTTCTAATATCTCAATTGGCTGTTTTTTACCTGGAAAAATATCTTTGAATGAAGTTATTTCATTAAAGAGTTGTATACCGTCTATATCTTTCACAACACTTTCTTCCTCCTGTACCTGTAACTTAATATCTAAGTCCATGCAGGCTTTCATGAGATCATCATTAGAAATGTTGTGAAACTCATACAGAAAGCGGAATATTGAATGGAATTCAGATAATAAGGTAAATCTTTCATTTACCGAAGAGATCGCGTGATCAAGAATTGCAAAATAGAAAGCAGTCTTGAATTGTTGGAAGGGATTTGAAACTGGTTCATCACTGCCCTCGCAATCAAATAAACGGACCTTTTTCCTGAGCTTCTGTTGGGGGGGGGGGGGAAAGGAACATTATGACTTTATGATATACTAAAACATTCTATCTCATTCTATCATTCAAAATATTCTAAGTTCTTGAAAACATTCCAAAAGTTCCTAAACTTGTAAAGTACCTAAAAACTGAAAGTCATCTGAAAATACTCAAAAATATCTGAAATTTGTAAAGTTCCTCTAACATAAATCTGAAAACACTGAAATACACTCTGAAAAAGTTCTAAAGTTCCTTAAATCTGAAAACATTCTAAAAATATAACTGAATTCTTAAATAAACAGAAAGTAAACTGAAAGAGGACCTATTGACCAGTTTCCCTACGTGTACAAATATGTACTCTTGTAAAATATAAGAACTGACACTTTACCTAAAAAATAAAAACATTAAAAGTAAAAGAAAGAACACAGATTTTAGGTTTTCAAAATCTAACGTTTATTAAAATTTTAAACTTCATTTTTAAAATAATTTTCAAAACATTTTACATCTCATTAACTAACAAATCAAATAAACAACTTAAATAAATAAATAGAATGGCCGGTCGTATAGTGGTAAAAAAAAAACGTTAGAATATTAAATTTTAAAGTTAACAATATTAAACTTATACAACTATTTATCAAAACTAAAATTTGGAATAAAAAGAACATAAGTTAGCCAAAAGGGAAATTTAGAACAAAAGTTAAACTTAACCTCAGGTTCAGGTGACCTAAAATATATAAGTCTAAAGGGGTCTTATTCTATGCTAGTTCAATTAAATTTTAAATAATGCAAAAGTAAATTAGCCTGAAATTTGAAGGAAAAGAATTATATCACCAAGGCTCCAAGATAAGCTTCCGAGATCTGCAGGAAAGGACCCAACAGCAAAAACGTCACCAAAGTTCCCTTCTTGAAAGGCAAACACGGCAAAGGAGGGTTATGTCCATCAGAGGTGAGGAAAATCTCCGGCCGGATCCGAATTCCAAAAGATTCCAAATAGGACGTTTAGTAACGAAGAAATAAATTCTCCACACAGCTACACCGGATCTTTGACATCAGGACTGAATGCATCGCATATGTCTGGTGCTTTTCACCAAAAATGACGCTCCAGTTCTTCATAATAAGAGCAGCATAACCCGGGAGAACCAAACACTTAGTTGACGTGTTAACTCATCTCCGCTGACATCGCAGAAACTCTATTTAGAGGATGGGAGACCAATAACACCTCCAATCGTTCCGTCCGTCTAGACATAACAAACGTCCGGCTCCCACATCATCCAGACGAAACATTTTCAGAGAGCATGGAAGGAGGAATCAATTAAACGAAAAAACATCAAAAGAATGTTGGTTTAACAGTCAGAAGAATTCATCTCGGAGTAAACTAAACACATGCTTAGATGAGAATAAAAAAAAAACGTTCCATTTCGAAACCGAACTTCGGCTCGGCTCGCGCCGAAGCGCTAAAAACAACAGCTTTAACAGATCACATCTTAGGTTCTAATCAATTGCAAAAGAGAGAGCAAAAAAACGCGCGATTTTGCTTATATACTGCCAAACATCGCTGCCACAGATTGTAAACAAAACTATCAATGAACGATAAAATAATTAATGACAGACGATTTTAATATTACGATCAACCAATTAAAAACTCGAAACTTTAAAGAAGAGAAATGGAATTTCAAAGCAGACGAAAATTAAAAGGAAATGAAGTGAAACGATTTGGAAAATACGAATTCGGCAATAATTTAAATATGGACGATTCTGAAATATTTAAAACGCTGAAAATAGAATAAAACTGTAAAATTGCGATGAATTAACCAATTTTTAACCGCGAGCAATAAATTTGGAATCAAATTAAAGGGAATAAAAAGGGCAATAAATGAAATCACAAATTAGCCAATTTAAATAAATTTAAATTGCTAAAACCTAAAAAGAACGAACTTTCGCCGTTTTTAAAACAAAACCTATGGAATAGAACATATTTGGAACAGAAGAATATCAAAAACCTAAACAATTGGAAGATGAATAACTAAAAGAGAATGGCTATGTAAATAAGACCCCTGAACACATTTAAACAAAAAGCAAAACTCCTAAATTAATTAAATATCCAAAAGTATAACCCAACACTTCGACATGGGAAATTCGAGATCAATACCTAAATCTCTAGCAAGTGTTGTTGTTGAATTGACAAATATTTTTAAATTATCGTCAGATCTTTGGGAAACTAAATATTTTTTAAGATTATCTAAGCCTTCAATGCATTCCGCGATGTTTAATTTAAGATTTTGAAGCATTTTACTCAATACATCAATTCTTGATAATAAATCATGCCAAATTAAAATTGAACACAAAAATTTAAATGTTTCAAGACTTTTAATTATTGATTCAGCACCCATTTTTGTTTTCGTGTCTCTGGTGGTATCTTCAATTAAGGCATTTAATGCGGTAATAATGTTTTTAGGTCTTGTTTTAGAGGTCTAATATCATTGATACGACTTTCCCACCTTGTTTCACTTAATGGTTTTAAAGTTAGACTTTTCACGTGTTTTTTTAGTAAATCCCATCGATATGGGGTCGCAGACAAGTAATTATATACCTCTTGTACCATATCAAAAAAACCAGAAATTTCACCACTGGAGCTGGCAGCGTCATTAACGACGAGATTTAATGTATGAGCCGCACACTGCACGTATAATGCTCTAGGATTGATATCGAGAATCTGTTTCTGAAGCCCTATATTTTTCCCCTTCATGTTCGATCCATTGTCGTAGCCCTGACCCCGTATATCTTTAACTTCGAGCTGCTAACTAGGTAATAGCTTCTCTAATAGAAAATTGCACAGACCTTCTTCAGTGGTATTAGTCACTGGAAAAAATCCTAGAAAAAATTCTAAAATATCTATCTTACCGTCAGTACTGTGCACACATCTAATTACAAACATTATTTGTTCTGTGCGGCTAATATCTGGTGTAGAGTCAAGAATTATAGTGTAATATTTGGCTTTTTTGACAATGCGTGTTATCTCGTTACAAATAGATTCGGCTAAAATATTAATTATTTCATTTTGAAAATACTGCCGTAAGTAGTGTGGAATACGTGTTTTGTTATCTTTGTATTTTTGACATTATTAAGGTGTTCTGAAATAACTGGATCAAATTTGACCGACATCTCCACTGCCTTTAAAAAATTACCATTATCTCTATGATACAACTTCGTACTAGTTCCTCTGAATGCCAAATTTTGATTGGCTAAAAATTGTACTACAGCAATCATTCTTTGAATGATGGCGAGTCATCGCTTTTTCTCTCGATTGTAAACATTTTGTTGTTCCGCGTCAATAGTACAATTTTTTTCCAGCCTCGTCTTTATTTCGCACCACGATCTTATAGAGTTTGTTTTAGAGTATTTTCAGGCTTATTAAGGTAATCCAAACAATGTCGACAATCAGAAAAGTCAGTACTTACAAGTTGTGTTGAACTATCTTTACCAAACAATTTACATGCAAAAAAAAAAAATACGATTTAGTTTTATGGAATATCAGAGCCACGCGCGATTTATTTTCTCCCCGTTCACTAAAGTTTTGTTATAATATGAACAGCTAAATTTTCTGCCACTCTCATCGACCGGAAATTTAAAATTTGCTACTTGTTTGGGACCATGTTCTACCAATAAATCAATACTTTTTTCGTTAAAATGTTAGGCCAAGAATATTACGTTACCTTCATTTTACTCTTGATAGTAATGCCCCAAAACTAGATAAATTGGAACCCATTTTAGATGCATTAGTTTCAAAATTTAAATCTATATACACTCCTGATTAACTGATAACTATTTTATTCAAGGTAAGTTATCATTTTTAATACGCTAAAATTTTTAATATTTTGATAAAAGAAAATTTGAAAGAAAAATATACATCAAATAGAAAATAAGAATTTCCTTTATTCCTGAAAATAGTAGAATGATGTGTTGAACGTGTGATTTTTAGTGAATTTTTTTCGAGAGTTAGGCTTAGCGCAATAAAATTGCCGTCTCCTGGGAACAGTTCGAAAAAGAAGCGCTCCGTCCTTTGGGCCGCCGCAGTTCCGGAATGCCGCCGTCGCGAAAGGGTTAACTTTGCCGAAATAATTCAGTTCTAATCTACAAAGGAGACCGCTAAAATAAAGTTTCTTTTGACCATTGATCTGCGAGCCGCGTACCGACCGTGGTATACATAAATAAGCTGCCGCACAGTGGAACGAAACATCCTTAGCCGTCTCAAAAATATGCCCTTTGGTTATTTCTTTAGATAGAAATTTAAAATTTGGTATCCTTTTCTATGACGTATTGCCGGCTCTGCCACGAATTTTGCTATCAAATGAAGGACCAACAATGGACCAACACAAGGTGCACTAACATTCTATTTTTCTTAAACTATGGGGCTTATTTTGATTTTTCAATAACTATCTAAAATTCAGCATATTTATTCGACTTATAAGTTTTAAAAAATTTTGCTTGATTGATAGAACTATATGCGGCCTGCGGCCGCCCCTTGTTTTGGCCGCCCGCGTGCGGTGCACGCGCTGCACACCTGCTAGGATCGGCCCTGTGTGTATACATCTAGATATCAAAGCCAACAAACATAATTGGATGAAATTGTGGAAAATTGTCTGACTAGGGTTCATATAATTCAAATTTAAAACATATGATTAGTAAATGATACGTCCACCATCTTGCCAGTCCTCAATTTCGTGGTTCATATTTTAGCTTGTAAGTCTATGACATTTTGTAGGTGTGGCCTGACGTTTTGTAGGCGTGGTCTGTGTTTCTATACCTTTTTTCTTACCAAAACTACAGTGGGACACTGTACCAAAACGTTTAATATTCCTTTGCGTATTTTATGTAATTTGAATATTTAAAATTTTATATATTTTATTTACTCTTGTCTTAACTGATTTATATTTGAAACCCGTTTGTTTAGTTCAAAGTAATTTAAATCCAGAAAACCTTTTCTCTCTTCAATATTTAAAGTTTAAAATGGTTTGCTTACTTTTATTAAATAGTTTACATTTAAAAATTTTGCTTGTATTTAAAGTTTAAATAAATTTACATATTCCTGCATTTTTGGTGTATTATCACTACCATTCTGCCACTAAGCAATGGATGCTTGAATAGAAATGCTTAAAAACACTTTCTTTGTTTAACTATATTTATATTTCTAAATTACCTGTTTACCCGTTCTTCGTAGGAATTGTTTAACGTAAAGAAACGTATTTAACAAATTGTGCTGAAGTTTTAATATTTGGATTCTTTCATTTTGAAATTTTATAGTAATTCTCACAAGCATGAGAGATGTTAATTTCTCCTTTCTGCGATAATAAACAGACAGAAGCACAAATAATTTATACTTCTGTATGCAACGTGTATAGAATATTCTAGAAGAAATATACCTCTTTCATTAAATAAGTGAAATATTTGCAGCTCTAATAAAATATGAATTCTAAAATGCTTATTAAATAAATGCTTACATCATTATTACAATAAAATCTTAAATTTAAAAAAACAATATAATTCTAAAACTCTAAAAAAATACTAGCTATTTTATATATAGATTATTTGAAACGAAACTGGCTGTAAAAACTCATTATTTTATGCATTTAATATTCTAAACGAAGCTATTAATATTAAAAAGTAACTTAATATTGCCACTCAGTAAAAAACAAATTTAAATATTGGTTTTGTTTTGCTAAAATATACATGTTAAGATATAAGATAAATGCCAATTACAAATTTAGTAGTACTACAAATAGTATCGTCTAATGAGTACGAATCAATGCAAAATCTGTTGCAGAAAACATTTATTTAAATCAACATAGTTATGGCGATTTGTTGCCATTTTCGTGAATGACAGAATAAACAACTCGTACATGCATGGGAACCTAGTGCAGGATCTGTTCAAAATGCAGCGACGATAGAAGTTGGAATTTGAAAAATGTAATTATTGCATACTTTGAGAAGCATTGCAGGTGTCACCGACTTAGAGCACCTTACAACCAATGAAGTAGGGCAGATATTTATTGCCTTCAATATGAACATTTTGCACTAACTCGATGTCGATTTCTATTAGTTAGACAAAGTTCTGCAACTGTTTAATTGACATTTTTCTTCTATATCGCTTCATTGACGAGGTCATGTTCCTAACTTCTTCGATTTACCACTAAGGGCGCTGCAATCACTCTTATTCGATGGAGCATATTCATTTTACTGTTGATAAGCCGAACGTGCGTATTTATAGGGACCCTTAATTCCGATGTTATTTGGGTGTTTAAGGACTTTCCTAGGTACCCTATATATCTATAAAGAACTAGTTTACAACGTGAAATGAAGCTCAAATCAAGATAAATAAGTAAGCGTACGTTTCGGAAATTAAATAGATTTTCTATTTTAGTACGAAAGGTTTAAACTAGAATGTTTAAATAAGCGGAAACCTATGTTGACCACACTGAAATGAGTAGACGACTGTTCTAACTGTTTTTATTTCTTTGATTTTTTCATATTAATAAAAACTCCAGTAAACTAGTTAATGATTTGTCAATAACTCCATATTTCTCCGAGGTATGGCATGACCGAGTCTGATTTATTTTTTTTGTTTCTTTGAGTTCATATTTTCTGTTTTTTATTTTTTTCTCGTTTGCGTCTCATGCGCAAATTTTCTTATTGATCTTATTTTTATTTCCCTTTCGTCCCACTAGGTGGAGCCACTATATTGATATGTTATTTATCTATTTCAATTTGGCCGATTTAGTCTTACCCTTATTTGGGCTTTATGGCCAGATTTTTTGCACTGAAGAACGAGAGGAAGTTGATTTCCGCAACGTATGCTTATTTATCTTAATTTTCGCGGCAATTTACGTTGTAAAACAATTCATTATAGACTGTGTGCAAAGTCAAGTGCTTTAACTTCCTTGTATATCTGGTTTTAATAAAATTCGTCCAAAATGACGTTTTTTTTTTTAAATCGCGTAAAGTTAGTTTGATTTATATCGCATTTCATGAAATATTCATTGTTAAAGTACAGTGAATTAAATCATTGTACTGATGGTGAGACTTTAACCTGAACGATTTCTGTCATGTGATCACTTATTTCCATTTCCTCACACAATTATAGACAAAAAATTTGCTATGAGGAAATTTTTTGAATTCGAAGTTTGACAGATACAAATCACGTTTAAAGACCTCCTGAATCAATTTCGAACACATTTGGAAATACGTCCGTGTATACGTATATCTATGTGTATATATCTGTGAAATATGGGCATGAATACCCAAGAATGAATGTATTTGCGGCTATAAAAAAAATCTGATGTGGGCAGCATATGACTTTCCTTATATAATGTAATGAATTTACTACTTTTACAATTAAAAATTTTATTCTTATAGTTGATACTTATATTCTTTCCAAGATATTGAATTTTCTTCAATTAGTCGTCAATTTTATTGATTTAGAGTCATTTTAATCCATTTGGAGGAGATTTTCGTTGATTTGGCAACATTTAAAAAAGTCGCCAAGCTGGCGACATTCCATCAAATTCGCCGCCAAAATCTCGCCAAGCGTTATGGACGGAGAAATAAGTTATTCTTACAGCAGATAAATGACTATTGGCGTTCAAATACAAATGTATTACTCAAAGTATCTTTTCTCATGAATGGAACGAGCTAGATTCACGAGAATGATGTCACTAAATTTATCGCATGATATTACATATGAAAAGTGAACATATTTCTTAACGGTTAATATTTTTTTTTATCTTACTTGATTTTTTGATAAATTTATTTGAAAAATGTGCAATATCTCGAAAATGGTTAATGCCGGCGTTCTACAGTTTATATCAATAGTTTTCAAAGGAAAAATTACATAAGAAATGTCTATTTGCGCAACTTTATTAAAAGTTTTGATTTTTTGATGATTTTTTCAAAATTTCACTTGCAAATTTAGGAGGGTTCTAAACCTTCGATTCTGTTTAAAAAAATAAGCTTCCAGTATTCACGGATTGTGAGTTTTGTACCAAATTTCATTCGAATCGCTCAATTTGTACGTGAGATATCGTCTCCACAGACTCACTGACACACACACACAGACATCACCTCAAACATGTTCGATTCGTGATCAGGGATGCTTGAAATGTGCTCTCCCGTCGAAAATTCGAATTCGAATTTTCGACTCCGTTCCAATACTTTCTTTATACATTATGTATAGGTATAAGGAACGTAATAAAATTACAATTGTATGAGAAAGTCCTTTGAAACTTACACATTAGATTTTAATATAGAAAGAATCTGTTTTGACGGCTGCTGTTGGTACAACAAATCTCTTTGTCACTCAAGTTGTGAAAAATAGAAGTATAATTTTTTATCATCAATAGAAAACAGATACTTTTCTATCACATATATCTAGTTGACCAAGACTGCATATTTCTTCAATACCTTCGATATAGTTGGTGTTTAACACTTTCCAACATAGTTGAAAAGCATTCATGACTTTGTTCATTTTGTCTGTCTGTCCGTTTGCACGATAACTGTCCTAAAAATGACTTCATCAAAATGAAATTTTAGTATTGTTGAGACGGTCTGTGGGACATATATGGAATGTAAATGAATAATATCACATAATTTGTTTTGGATTGAACCGGGGGTTGGGAAAGTGAGACACATTGAATCCTATGGGACCTCATTTTTCAAACATTTTTTATGTGAAGTTAAATTCTAAAAATTACTTCGAAAATTTTAGAAAATATTTAAATTATCCCATAAAAATGTATACAAAAAACTTCAGCAAAATATGTTCTGTGGTTTCTAAAATAAAAATTAAAATAATAATTACACCCATATTATATGAAGGGATCATGTGACCCACTTCAAAATAAAAAAATCTGATGTGGGCAACACATGACTTTCCTTATATAATGTAATAAATTTACCATTTTTACAATTAAAAAAATAGGTTTTTCTTATAGTAGATATCTATATTCTTTCCAAGAAATTGAATTTTCGTCAATGAGTCGTCATTTTCACTGATTTAGTATCATTTTTATCAATTTGGCGAGATTTTCGTTAATTTGGCAACATTTCAAAAAGTCGCCAAGTTGGCGACATTCCGCCAAATTCGTCGCCAAAATCTCACCAAGCGTTATGGACGAGAAATAAGTTATTCTTACAACATATAAATGATTATTGGCGTTCAAATATAAAAGTATTACTCAAAGTATCTTTTTTCATGAATGGAACGAGCTAGATCCACGAGAATGATGTTACCAAATTTATCGCATGGTATTACATATGAAAAGTGAACATGTTTCTCAATAGAAAATATTTTTCTTTTTTATTTTATATGCCTTTTTGATAATTTTTTTTGAAAAATATGCAATATCTCGAGAACGGTTTATGTTAGCATTCTAAAATTTATGTCAATCGTTTTCTAATGAAAAATTACATAAGAAATGTGTATTTGCGTAAATTTATTAGTAGTTTTGATTTTTTGACGATTTTTTCAAAATTTCACTCTTAAATTTAGGGGAGTTCTGAACATTCGATTGCGAATAAAAACAATAGGCATCCAGTGTTTACGAATTGTAATTTTTGTACCAAATTTAGTTCGAATCGGTTCATTCGTTCGTCAATTATCGTCTCCACAGACTTATTGATACACGCACACACACACACACACACAGACATCACTTCAAAAATGTTCGATTTGTGATCAGGGATGCTTGAAACGTGGTCTTCCGTCGAAAACTCGAATTCGAATTTTCGACCACTTCACAGTACTTTCCTTATACATGATTGTACATAAGGAAAGTAAAAATTAAGACAATAATTACATTCATATTATATGAAGAGATCATGTGACCCACTTCAAAATTAAATACGGTATCCATCTTTTTTTTTCCTGGTGTTAAAATCACGATTTTTAAAGTTCTTATAAATTTATGTTTAGTGCTGCATCCATCCTAAAACCGCTTTATTTTTGCGTATATTCTATGGATCTATATTCTATGCCAATGCAATTACAACATTATTGAGTTTAAATGATCAACAAACTTTGATAATTTCTACAACGGAACCTACTTTTAATGGATACAGAATGTAAACAAGTGATTGTAACAGTTTATATAAGAATTCCTGAATTTTATTTCTCGCAAAATAATTTAACTCTGGAGTCTGAAAATTCGAATTGCGATTTTCGACATGATTCCAGTACTTTCCCTATACATTACCATGTATTGCAGGGAAAGTAATAAATTGTCGTAGTTCTGTGATAATTATAAAATATGATGTGGGCAGCACATGACTTTCCCTGCAGACTTATGTTCACGTTCTCTTTATTTTAACAAAATTTTATTCACTTTTAATTCAATTGTCGGTCTCATTTGATAACTGGACCTATTTCCAAAGGTGGCGTAGAGAAAATACGAAAAAACTAAAATATCTCGAGAACGGCTAGTCCTAGTGTAATGGGGTGGGCCTTATTCTTTTCTTCGTTAAAATTTACGTATAAAACAAGCATTTAATGGATATATTTGACCATACGTAGTTTTCTATTTTAGATTTTAGCGCTTTTTACGGGCCATTTTGCAAAAAAAGGCAGGTTATTTTTTTCCGAATCGTACCAAAATCTAATCAGAAACCAGGGTGTCCCACAGGTGACTTATCTACCGAATTTTGTGAAATTCGGTCCATTAGTTTTTCAGATAGAGTGGATACAAGCTTTTGCGGGCCATTTTGCCAAAAAAGGCGGGTTCTTTTATCCCGATTTGTACCCAAAACTAATCAGCACCAGCCCCGCCCACAAGTGACTTACCTATCAAATTTTATGAAATTCGGTTCATTAGTTTATTAGTTAGAGTGGATACAAAATCTACACAGACAGACAGACACAGACGTCGCGCTGAAAATAGTTTTTCGTATTCTAGAGGACTCGAAACGTGTAGATCCGTCGAAAACTCGAGTTGCGATTTTCGACATGATTCCAATACTTTCCCTATACATTACCATGTATTGCAGGGAAAGTAATAAATTGTCGTAGTTCTGTGATAATTAAAAAAATCTGATGTGGGCAACACATGACTTTCCTTTTATAATGTAAAAAGATAGTAAAAAAATAGGTTTTTCTTATAGTAGATACTAATATTCTTTCCAAGATATTGAATTTTCGACAATTAGTCGTCATTTTCATTGATTTAGCGTCATTTTTATCCATTTTGCGAGATTTTCGTTAATTTGGCAACATTTCAAAAAGTCGCCAAATTGGCAACATTCCGCCAAATTTGTCGCCAAAATTTCGCCAAGCGTTATGGACGAAGAAATAAGTTGTTCTTACAGCAGAAAAATGACTATTGGCGTTCAAATACAAAAGTATTACTCAAAGTATCTTTTTTCATGAATGGAACGAGCTAGATCTACAAGAATTATGTCACCCAATTTATCGTATGGTATTACATATGAAAAGTAAACATGTTTCTCATAAGGAAATATTTTTTTTTCATTTTATATGACTTTTTAATAATTTTTTGAAAAATGCGCAATATCTCGAGAACGGTGCATGTTAGCGTTCTAAAATTTATGTCAATCGTTTTCTAATGAAAAATTACATAAGAAATGTCTATTTGCGTAACTTTATTAGTGGGTTTGATTTTTTGACGATTTTTTCAAAATTTTATTCGAAAATTTAGGGGGGTTCTGAACATTCGATTACATATAAAAACAATAGGCTTCCAGTGTTTACGGATTGTGATTTTTATACCAAATTTGGTTCGAATTGGTCCATTCGTTCGTCAGTTATCGTTTCCACAGATTCACTGACACACTCACACACATACTTTCACACACACACACACACACACACACTCACAGACATCACTTCAAAAATGTTTGATTCGTGATCAGGGATGCTTGAAACGTGCTCTCCCGTCGAAAACTCGATTTCGAATTTTCGACCCCGTCACAATACTTTCCTTATACATTATGTATATAAGGAAAGTAAAAATATCACCGCTGAATGCATCGCATTTTACATTTCTGTTCGAAAGTGTTTCATAATCAATGCTTTATGCATGATTGGTCATCCTTGTTTAATGATAGCGTAGCTTTCCCAAACATTAATTTGTATTTCAATAAGCTAAATCGGAAGCAGTTATTCATCCACAATACATGACCCAGGACCCATGCTGCTGGAAGCTGAAATCACATTGTAAGGGTTTTAAATGGAACGAACACAATGCATTCCGAACAGCGATTGTGAAAGTGAAACAAGTATTACTGAAGTATTTCAATAACTAGATAATCTAATGGAAATTTTATGATGCATTTACACTTGTTCAACATATCTAAATAACACAAAAATGTCTGAACTCAGTAATTACAGTCTTCATCTGTGCCCTAATAAAGGAAGATTCCATCGAAATCCGCTTTCAACTCCTCAACAGATTATCTGTAATGTAATTCATCTCGACTTTCTCATACTAGGACTCATTTTTTTTTCAAATTTTACAAGACTAGGGCCTCCTGCTTGCTCCTTACAAGACTAGGACCTCCTGCCTCCTGCTCCTGCAACACCCTTCGGGAGACTTCTCCTCCTACTCGCTGTGTTTGATTCATATCTATCTTTCCTAAAAATTCTACTTTCAAAAATATCTTTTCTACCCCTGCTTATTCTCCGCAGGATGGAAAGGCAGGGATTTTTCCTAGCCCAGGGAATCCCCAAACTGAATACCTTAACCATGAGCTCGCTTCGCCAGATATTTCATGCCAAACTAAAGTTTAAATAAATAAGCGATTTATTTCATCGTATTACCCTATTATTTCTCTATAAATGTACCAAATTTCATGCCGACCCGGTGGTCGAGCGGTCAGGGGCATGCGTTTCCGACTGATCGCTGGGTTGCAGGTTCAAATTCCGCCAGCGGGATGGATGTTGTCATGTCGAGGCCAAGTCAGACTTCCGCCCTTCGGGGAGCCTCTATAAAAGTGAAGCTGCAAATCTTCTCCCCTTCGCCATGGGATACCCTGGGGAGTCTTATGGACGTGGTGCGTAGGCGCCCCTTTACCACGGGGGAATTAGTAACGAACCAAATTTCATATTTTTGTATGCTATAGTTTTTACGGTACGGGACAGAGAAATCGCTAGACGTGCCGATACGAAAAAAAAAAGTTCACTTCAGAAATGCATCATAAAAAGTAAAATATCTCAAAAACTACATCGACATTAAAAAAAGGGCCTCCGTCCTGCAAAAATTCACCCATGTAAGTACCCGCCTGCAAAAATTCGTGGTCTTGCTATTGTTAGTCTATCCAGGACGCGAACTCGCAGCTCAAATATTTTGTCTTTGATTTTGACATTTAATGTTTCTTAAACTACAATATATATCAGAAAACGGTTTAATTCACTGTATTTCTCAAAGCGTTTTCTACAAGTGTACCAAATTTTATATTTTTATATGCAATAGTTTTTGCGGTACGAAGTAAAGAATCTCGAGAAACGAGAAATTTGTCAAACAGCGACGGTGGCAGCGGCAGCGTTGGCTATTTCTTTTATTAATATAGAGAACAAACAATTTGAAAAATCGGTATATCGGTATCGTGGGTTTAAATGATTACAACTATAGCGTGTTACCCTTCACTTTAAACAACTTGAAAAAATCTTTAGATTGATACTATATTTGACAAGGTATCCCAGGGAAGGGTTATTTCCCCCCTCCCTAAGAGGGGGGGGGGGCTAATGACGTCACGAATAAAAATATTTGTATCGCGGCTATTCTTTACAACAATGATTGAAACTATTATGTCTCGTAATCATTGAACCATAAATAAACACTTTTAATCATGATTATGTCAAATAGTGTTCCATGCTACCATGTTAAAAAAAATATAAAGTTTCGAATAAAGTTTGAAGTTTTCGGTCGAATTAAAAAAAATCTAACTAGTTCTGGATTTTTTGATAACAAAAGCGGATATAAAGTTTCGTGAAAATCCATTAATAATGTGGCTGCTATCGTGTGCATAACGGTTCAACCACAAACATCAGACAGACGGACATCACTCCAAAAATATTCAAAACATGTTTAGAAGGTTTTAAATTTTTTTATTGGCATTAAAATCTCGAAATCGAAAATTTTCATGAAAACAATGTTTCCTCAATGCCTACGCATGAGAAAGTAAAATTAGAATTGAAGTAAAATTGACGAATCAGAGTAGCGAATCTTCTGCATCTACGAAGCTGAAGAGGAGAAGTAAATATGTAATTCTGGTCTGTTTTCACGGGATTCATTGACGTCAGAACGAGGTAGTTTTGTCGGCCAATTCTTTCGTAAGCGAGAAACCGTAATTTTTAAGTCATCATTGCATCAGATTTGAATTAAATGGATTAAACAAGATATAAGGAGGACCTAGCATACAAGATATTTGTTTTCAATTTTGTAATTCGCTTAATACAGAGAGTATTGTTTGAGTTGCAAATCAAGTTATTTAAAAAAGTCATTGCGTGGAAAGTATTGTAGTAGGCAATCAAAACTTAAAGGAGAAATACTGTAAAAATAATTCGAAATTTTGGAATCGAAAAACACCACACCACTAAGAGTTTGATGCATAAAGAAAAAGCCTCACGAATCTACTCAATCAATGAGATGCACATCCCCCCTCCCCCCACACACCCAGAGCCAAGTCTGCGTGAATAGACGAGTGACCAAAGAAGTGTGTCGGCAATTTACCGACAGAACTCACCAAGAACCTGCCCGGTATAATTCGTGAACGCATCAAGCATTGACGTTATTTTACCTGTCCAAATAAAATAACCGACCGGTCAACAGTTCTGATTACACACCAGTCTTTCGTATCTCGGGTATGTGTTTGCTTATCTTCTTTTTATGGTATAAACTATTCTAAAACTTTCAGAAACAAACTTCTTGTCAAGACGTTCTGATCCAGGGTGTTGTTTACGTATTGAATTAATTTATTATTTTCAGCCATTAAGATATTTTAAGTCTTGGTGTAGTGAAGTGGGTGGTTGTGTGCTTACACTACGAAGAATTTCAGCTGCTGTATGCAGTTAGTTGTTATTATTGATTTGTGCTGTGTTATTGCCGGTATTTTGTGTACATTGTTAAATTCTTCGAACATTTATGTGACTGTTTTTTATTACAACGCATGAATCTACCCTTCACATCTATTAGTTAGACTGTGTCGTTATCGGAATATATCTGGAAGAGAAAGAAGTAAGTTATATTTCTGTTTTTACTCCTTTAAATAGTGTAGGTTTCAAAATTTATAATGTTATTTTATTATGTATGTAAAGTTCTTATTGCGATAATCTTGCTCATGCTTCTAACATGAGAATCTACTTAAGGCAGGATTTCCTGTCATCGTTAAAATCTGGAGTAACGTTTAATATATCTGCTTTTATTTTGATATAATTATCGTTGGGAAACAGTATGAGTATTGTTTTACATGTAGACGTTATCGTTCAAATAGTAGTTTTTTAAAACAGTACACATAACTTTACTACTTCATTAAGAAAAATTTTAAGTTGTAAGCAAAAATATTTTTATTCTGGGAAATAATTTGATTGATTTTAGTACTGTTGAATATGAAACGATTATTTACGTACTGATATAATAAGAAAGTAATTAGGTAATTGGTATGTAAAAGTAATTAGAACGGTATGTCCTTGAAAAAATTAAAATAATGTTATTGGAAAAGTTACGCATACGTTTATATTTTTTTGACTAATTCTCATGTGACGGTCGCCATTTTGTGTCTTGAAATATGTTAATATTGAGGCAGAATGACTCGGAAATTTCTTGTGCTGTAGCAGCTGTTACTTTCATTTTGAAGCATATCTGTTATTACCTCTACTGTATCACTATTAAACAGATGTGTTTTTCCTAATCAACAGAAGTACGCCCTGTTTTTAAGGGTTGAATTGCAGGTGATGGCATATTTCTTGTTCGAAATCATTTATATTCCATACCCTTAGTGGTTGAATTGCTGAAAATAGATAAACTATGAGCATCTCGCTTATTAATGGTTGCATGTTGTTCGATAAAGATAATCAATTGCTTAACTTTTAATAAACAGTGGTATTGAAAATCTCATGTTTTTAGTTAAGAGGGTAGAATAGGGCTTAAAAATTCAAAGTTCTTCAGAGTCCTGTTTATTCTTAAACAAAACTTTTCCATGTCAAACATATTCGATTTCACACATATTGCACTGACGCCAAATTTCCTGAAGATATATTTTTGTGTAATTTAAAAACGAACAGTGGATTGTATTCAGTAGTGGTAGATATTGAAAGTCCAGAAAATGTGCATATTAGGAGTAAAATCCGAGATTGCAGCTGAAATCGCCGTCGTGTACAAGAATTAACCGTTTTGCCTTATTTAAAGAGTCAATCGAATATATATGCTTTCATAACCGTCAGCATTCAAACGACGTCATTATTTTATCTATGATCTATAATATATTAATGCATTGGGTTAATAAATATCCAGTAATAAACATGAACTTTTGAAGCATATTTTAAATTTAGAAACAAAACATGGGTCGTAAACTACTAAGCGGAATGGGGCCTTGTATAGGTAATTTTGACCATTAGATTTTTAGAGTTTCAGCCGCCAAATTAAAATCATTTCCTAATCGGTGTTTAATTTTGTATTTAGGCAGATCATCATACACTGACTGATCTACAATAAACAACATATACACAAGTATTGTAATTTATAATCAGTTTGACACATTGGTAATTTACATGGTCATGAAAAGCGAAATCGGTTCTTGCTGGAAAATTACAGCTTACAATCAATGAGCTTTACTTTTGTGTGAGCTACGAGATTTGCTGTTGTAAATCTCTTAATACTGTGTTGGGGAAATTGCATGGGAAAGGATCTTTCCCTCCGGGTTGATCAGAACGTTATTATACTTTAAGAAGTTTATAAGAAAAGTTAGAGGAAAATGATTTTTAATTTATCTAAATTCGACTTGTCCATTGAAGAATAAAGGTATACCATCCACAACGAATTCCTGTAAAATTCTTGTCCGGTTTGTAGTACATGGAAATTTGAGAATGCTTTGTATATCAGGTGTTATAACTCTCATATGTATCAATCTTTTTGTTGCATTCTGGTGAGCATGGACGTCCATAAGGGGGCCAAGGGTTCCCTTAACCCTCTGGACGTTCAAGATCATAAAGGTGGACATCAAGCTAGTCGTATCCCTGAGTTTGTATTCCAGTCGTATTCTTGAGAAAAGCTCTATGGGCGCCTATGCTGATTAGTATAGCATAATTTTAAACAAGGCTTAAGGTTCTAAGAAACACGTGGGAAATCCGTACATAGTTGAGACAATTTAGCAACCGTCATACAAATTAATATACAACGGATCATACAGATGTAGCCATGATTTGAGAGATCCACTGCATCAGTTAAAAAAAAGACAAAATGGATTAAAATCAGGTTAAAGCCCATTTCATTATTTAGATTTCGCGGGTTTGTTGTTATGTTTAGTATTGATGAAGGAATGCAAAGCATCTTCGAAACAGCTGTATTTTCCGTTACATATTAATTACGTTGTTTAAACTTTCTTTAATCATTACAAAGTGTTTTTACTTACTGATCACTGCACATTTGTCAACGATTAAAGTTATACTTTTTTAATTTATATTTATTGAAACGGTGCCTTAATACGGCGTAAACCTAACATGGTCGCCTGGCTTGTTCGATTAGTCCTGAAACTGTTTTGCTTAAAATAGAAATGTAAATTATGTCGCAATAATGGACGGCGTCTCTGATTTTATTTGTCGTAGTATTTATTTCGTTATTGAGTATCTATTTCGCTATTAGTATTTATTTCGTTATATCCTCGTTTCGATTATTGAGTTAATTGAATAGAATATGAAAAACTTTAGTTGAGCAGAGAAATGGAAAGGAGCTTTATCAAAACGTGTATATAGGTTTATATGCAAGAAAGTGCTTAGTTGGAAATCCTTTTAGCAATCTTTAGCTGATTTTGCAATCTGTGTTACTTTTCGCATGGGAGGAGTGATAAAATAATGTAACCGCACAAAATCTTTTTAAAGCACGGATTATAGGATTTTTCTGTGGAAGTTTTGAGGTTTACTGCCAATTAGCGGTAGTAAGGTTCTTTAATATAATTTTGAGATTTCACTCAGGTATGTAATCTGAAGGTGGTCGTTGAAACATCAATGGGGTAAAACATCATCCTACTTTTTTTATTTATTTAT
Organism: Amaurobius ferox; assembly: GCA_951213105.1. Classification (NCBI taxonomy): domain Eukaryota; kingdom Metazoa; phylum Arthropoda; class Arachnida; order Araneae; family Amaurobiidae; genus Amaurobius; species Amaurobius ferox. The sequence continues at coordinate 99,579,732 of OX578150.1, read as the reverse complement.
TTAGAAGAATGCAAGCTGCAGGACAAAGGCCCAGTAACAGCGTGCAAGATAAAATTCACTTCTTTTACCCATAGTTATTTCGTGGCTTACGTTCCATGACATTTCTGAATCATTTTATAGGTATATTACACGTGAAGTGACAAAATCCAATTTTCAGGGTTTTCGTATATCAGTCCCAACTCAATGACAGACTTGCTTTTTTTAATGTAATATTATCAGGAAGCTGACAAACGCAAAACAAAAAAGAAAATTACTATTGGTGTGGTAGCACTCGAGGAAAAATAACTTTAAAAGTGCAATTTTTTACGATATTCGAACCAGCCTTATTGTTTTGAGTGTCCACGGACCAATAGTCGCACTACTGAATAAATTTTAATGAATGGTGGCTATTTTTGTGTGGTCTGGTCGATGAAACATACTTCTTTTTAAACTTTCAGGTGGAAGTGATTTAGAATTTTAAAAATCGAAAAACCTGATTTTTCGATTATTTTTTTGTGTTGATGGACATACCGCCTAAACTATTGAAACGATTTGAATCAATGGTGGTTCGTTTTGTGTGTTCTGCTGTGATATATATATATATATTTAAAACTTAAAAGATAAATTTGATTTAGAATTTTAAAAATTGAAAAATTATGAATAAATTGTGCTAAACGATAAAGTACAATTTGCAATGCATGTGTGATAATTGTTGCGTAATAATTATGATAAATATTTCTATAAAAAGTATTGAAATCTCATAAAAACTTCGTGGTAAGAAAACACCGCGCCAAGTACAGAAAACAAAAACTTCCTTCCACAAAAGTCATGACATTTCAAAATGGTTTGCATCAAGTTTCCGCAGAGCCGGAGCTGTACTTTCAAATCTAGGTATAATGCTGAAATATCCTAACCCTCCTTTAAATCAACCGCAGACTGTTTTAGTCGTAGAGTCAATTAAAAAAAAAATGACTACTACAACTAAAAAGGGCTACATGTGATTTGAAGAAGGTTGTGATCATTCGGCAGGCTACCAAGATATGAAGAACAGAAGCTGTACTTACAGCTTCTGTTTTGCTGAAACTTGACGAAAGCCATTTTGAGATTTCATTAACTTTTTGGAAGGAGGTTTTTTTCTGTGCTTGGAGGAAAGTTTTCCTTTTACCATGACGGAGTGTTTTTGTGAGATGCAGACATACATCAGCGCAGAACGATTTTGTTGTATTCGCGGAATTATTATTTATTTGTTTATTTGTCAAGCGTTTTAAATATAATTGTTTTAATTATTTGTGATGCTAAATCTTGCATTTGCAACTGATCAAGAAAGAACATTTATTTTGTCATCCAAACTTGCATGAATATTTAATAATGCCCTCCGTATTACCAGATTTATATTACTTTAAGAACAGAAGAGCGACATTTTAAAGATAATTTTACAAATGAGTACATATTTTTTTACACTTTATTTACTTTTTTACTACATAAGCAATCTTCAAGTGCCAGCATCTAAACATAATCAACTTGCTTATAGGTTAATTGGATTGTGTCGTTGCTACGCAATATTCACAAGGATTCAGGTCATTGGGCAAACGTGACTTTATTTAACTTCGTACTTGACGTTTGTGCAAAACAAGGAATATCAAACCGAGTCAGATTCACTCTTCACTTGGAATCCTTTCAACGGCAGTACAGAACACTATCGTATAGTTTTGTATACTATCATTCTATACCATTTTAGGTTCTAAGGAGATTAATGTGAGGTGAATTCTGCTGAGTGAACTAAGTGGGTGAATTGTGCTGAGTGAGCTAAGTGAGGTGAATTGTGCTGAGTGAGCTAAGTGAAGTGAATTCTGCTGAGTGAGCTGTGAGGTGAATTCTAATGAGTGAGCTAAGTGTGGTGAATTCTGCTAAGTGAGCTGAATTCTGTTGAGTGAGCTAAGTGAGGTGAATTCTGCTGAGGGAGCTAAGTGAGGTGAATTCTGCTGAATTAAAAGGGGTGATGCACAGAATAGTTTTATATGTATATGTTGCCTTAAAGTTTGTTGATTATTTTTGCTAATATTGGATGTTGGGAAAAGACTTAGCGGGGCATTCAATTAAAATTGAGCATTAATCTTTTATAATAATGCAATTAATTCTAGAACGACGGAAGCGGTTATTTTGACCGCATAACTACTTAGAAATAAGATTCCTCGGAAATTTCTAATCCCAGTCCATTGAATTTTTATGACTTTTCTTATTTTCTTAAAGTTATTAAAAACCCAGAAGAAAATTATTCTAGGTTTTATAATAAGAGAACAAATCAACGATCTTCCTAGAACGACAGCAGCGGTCAAAGTAGTTATGAAGTCAAAATGACCGCTTCTGTCGTTCTATTGTTAAATGCAATTGTAATAAAAAGTTAATAACAATTACATGTAATTGCAACAAATGTTAATGGGAATTGTGTTGCTACATTTCAGTTGTGACATTTCAATTGCTCTGAAATGTAATTATAAGTAATTGTTTATCACGCAAGTAATTAGTAATTACTATCGTTTATTGTAGTTGTTCTTGCAATTATTTCTTTGTTTTCACTATCCAGCATATTCATTCTTTCGCACACGCAGTTCGTGACGTTTAATGTTATTTACTTATCAGGTTTTTTGCAGATGCATGCAATATTTTACGAACTTGATAATTTTTTTTATTGATCATTATTTGATCATGCATTTTAATAAATTAAAATACCCCCCTTTTAAACATCAAAAGTTTTAAGAATCGTAATGGATTAACTTTAATTATTATTAATATTTGCGGAATTGCTATGCACAATCTCTTATCGCAATTACGTCGTTTATTTGCAACAAATAACTATTAGAAATTATATTGCTAACTAGTATTTAAACCTGTCTTAAGACAGGGAAAGGGACACTTTGTTGTAGTTTAAATTTGAAAATTTTATTTTATTTAGCAATGTACCCTACTTTGTTACTTTGTTTAGCGATATACACTACTATACTATATACTGTTTTGTTTAGCATCAACTATTTAAACGCTTAGCGTTTAAGATAGTTGTTTGAATCGAAAATTGGATCAGTTAGATTCTGTCCCATGGTCGTTATCATAAGTGCTCGAAATTCTAGTCTTTTAAACTCCATATTTTGTCCATTCCCGTGGGAAAAAGTTAAGGTTCCGTTTCGTGGTCTATATTATAAAAGGATTTAGCCTTCTAGAAGTCATCTGGGGACTTCTGGAGAGTCAGGAAAGACTTTTTGAAAGAAAAGAGATCACTTTCTACGCCTCCCGGGGGGGGGGGGAATCAAATATCTTATTTCGTTAGTTTCTATTTCGCGGTCGATATTATAAATATTTAAAGATTCAGCCTTCTAGCTAGAAGGTCACCGGAGGGGATTTTGAGGTTCTTCTTTTTTCTTTGACCCAGACTGTCCGACCTACCCGACACTGTAAGGTATTTGTTTGGATGACCGGTAAGTGGCATCCACTTTAAATCGGAATCCTGTTGGGCTGCATTCATAGGGACCGTATCCTCCTTCCTCTACCACCAACCTCTCAGAAGGGCTTACGGACCCACGCATTTTACGTGCCCGTAATTTGCGTGAAAACCGGGACAGTTTGGGCAGAGCCGGGTGTCGAACTCTGGTCATCTGAGTGCAATCTCTGTGCGTTAACCATTCAGCTGATCCAGCTTTTATTTAGTGGATCTGGAAAGGCTTAAAAATCTCCAATCCAGGGATAGAAATAAAAAATCCGGCTGCATTAGTTTCTGGTCTATCGATATGGCCACCGACAGGAGTTGGGAAAAGAATGCATTACATAGAGTTCCGGGATGTTTCGTGGCCCGGCACGCAATTTCTCCGCTCGTGAGACGAAAATCGAATCTATCCCATCTTCTCTACTATGAGTATGCGAAGATTCAGTCTTCTATAGGTCCTTGGTGGGTCTTTTGGACAGTCTGGAAAGGCGTTTCGACATTCCACCCATTTTTCCTCCACTCTCCGAGCGTGAAATCAAAAATCTGTCTCTATCAGGTTATATCCCATGGTCTATCTATACTATACGTGTGTAATTTCAGCCTTCTAGGTCTCCAAGAGACTTCCAAAAGTTCTGGAAAGACTGCGCGCGCTCTCAAATTTATTCGTCTTTGGACGAGAAATCGAAAATCCAGCTCCGTTATATTATGTACCGTGGTTCATATCGTAAGTGTACAAAGATTTAATCTTCTGGTCAGGTGGGTGCTTCTGAATGGTCGGGTAAGAATTTTCCAAAAAACCCCCAATTTTTAACAATTCCGGGGTGTAAGTTGAAAACCCGATTTCGTTAGATTCTGCTGCGTGGTTGCTGTTATAAGCGTGTAATAAATCGGTTTCTAGGTTACCATGGGGTTTCCGGAAGGTTTGGAAAGTCACAAACACGTTACACAATTTTTATATAGATTGTATAAATAATAATTATAATTTAATCTTAATAGCAATTACAGTGAAGTATACAGATATTGAGAATATCCATATAAGGATATACCAACTCACCTTCCACCATGAGAAAATATCCCCTCGGGTTCTTTCTCAGTATTTCAATGGATTTTCGGGTCATTTCTGCAAGAGAGGGTTCTCCGTCTGGACCCGAATCCCTGTCTACCTCGTAGGCCATGTGCCCATGGTTGAAGAGGCCTAGTGGGAAAAAACATATTCTTTTAACGTTATAAGCTTTTGCAGTGCAGTGTTCATCAAAGCATGGTTCGTGACTTGATGGTGGACCGCGAAGGCAGTGGCTTACCCAGAGGAAATGAAAATTGTGAAAATGAACTCATACAATTTTTAGTGTTATAAATTTTTGCTGATAAAATTTTGCTTTTAAATAGTAATGCAATTGATATTTAATCAGCATTATATATTTTAATTTATCACTTTCTCATACGTAGTATTGAGAAAATATTGTTATATAGGCCACCCTTTAGGCAATACGAGGTCACATGTCAGCATAGAGGCATGCACATGTCAGCATTGAGGGAAATGAGATTGCTGACGATTTGCCTATAAAGGAGCCAGGAATCTCAGTAACGACACTTTAAATTTCGTAACCCTAGATGATGCAAATGCAATGGTGAGATACAGAATTAGAGAAAAGCCGATCAAAAAGGAGCAGAAAGTCTGTGAAATAAATGCAAACAGAACAATCACCAAAACAATTACTAGACTGAGAACTCAGCATCTAAGAGGAATGAAGATAAACAGAGATGACGCAAGATCTTATGGACTCTGCGAAATTTCCCAGAGAATGAACTTACATCAGAACACATTTCATTCCCAGTGATTTTGGCCGCCATGTAGAACGTGGATGAATTTTCATGGGAAAAACTGTACTCTAACAAGATCCTCGATATAGCTAAAGCGGTACTCTCTGCACATGGACCAATCTGACTTATTGTGAACACGACACCAACCAACTAACTATATAGATAGATTTGATGTGCACTTCAATGAATTTTTCCTTACGGAATTATTGAAGATTTTAAATACTTTTATTGGAACGTTGCATGCTACTAAATAGGACTATATAAAGGTTAAATGTGTTGCTTTCAAACATTATATCTCTTGGCGGACATTACAACATGTTTAGGGATTGTTGAAAACAATGTATTAGTTAAACTACAAAAAAATTTAATGGCGCCTGCTGATGTTTTCTTACCTAGAAGAAAATCCGTTTTGGCTGGATCTACCCGATCGAATTCCTCTTTTCTGTGTACGTACTCGTAGTCGAGGTCTCGGGTTTTCTTGTCCCTAAGCCATTCGTCGATGAGGTTCCGCCCGTCTTCCCTCCTCCCCATGTCTGTCTGGAGTTGCGGATCAGAAGCCTTTTTCCGTGGAAGAAAATGGCGACGTCCACCACCTAGGATGACCTGTTCGGTGAAAACAAAAGTTAGAGATTCAGTAAATTGGTATTTTACGTAAATATTAGTGTCGTAAGAACTGATTGTATTAGAACAGTGAATGTATTATCATGTTTGCTTTGTCACTTGTTTTCACAGCTATGGATGTTTTCTCCGTTAAATAGCCTATAGAAGATCTTCAGGACATACGGAAACGATCTTTGCGGGGTTGGTTAGTAAAGGTCTGCATGGGTTGAAATTTTAGACTTTTATCCGGCCTGACATTTCCAATGATTCAACCAGGTCCGATCCCGAAGAGATTTAGGAATACAGAATCCGAGCTCGGTTCGGTACTGGGACTTTGAGTCTTGGTCTGATCTGGCCAGAAATTATGTTTTCTCAAATGTGTCAAAAACATTAATTTATGCAATTTTTCTACAAATAATTAAGGTAAAATTTGGTTCTGAGTTTAGAAGTTATTGTATACATAATGCAATTCTAGTTCCATGCAACGGTTCCAGCTGTAGTTTCAGTGCCAACATCCTACAACCAAAAGTCGAGCAGTTTCTTTGGACGAAGATCTATATAGGAACTGCAATTTGTCCCAAAGATGTTCTATAACGTTCGGTATGGAGTTTGATATACAGGGTGTCTCAAAAACATTGTGACTTCGGCTTTTATTCCTTAAATTTTGATCTTAGACATTATAATAAATTACAAATTTGCTTAAAAAAAAGGTACAGAATTTTATGAAATCGATTAAAATTTTTAAGGGAATCAAATTTTAAGAAATATAAAATTCAAATTTTTATACTGCCCACGTACAAAAACATTTCCAATGAGTAAAATGTGCCCCATACACTAATATGGTGATGTACAAAATTTCAGCATTTTATCATAAAAAGTTCCAGAGATATGAAAAGACAAAAATTCTGACTTAAGCCACTTTTCGATGCATCGACATGGGTTTTCAGAGAGGAAAAATTATGTTGGCAGATCGCGTTTCAGGGGTCATACACAAATTACGAAAGAAAGCAATAATTACATAAATAAATAATAACTTTGCTATTTATTGGTACAGAAGTATCTACACTGTGTAGAAATAATAACTTTACACAAAGATTACAAAGCTTGTTCAAAATGTTTTCCATCCATGCCAAAGATCCATTAAAGATAAGAGGCAGATATTATTTGCCTATGATGCATTTCTGCTTTGAGTTATTTGACCTGTTGCTGTAAGCATTTACATTTTAATTTGTGATTAATCCCTGACCAACTTTGTTTAAACATGTCTCTGGGACTTTTTGTGATAAAATGCTGAAATGTTGCACATCACCTTATCAGTGTATGGGACATATTTTACTAATTGGAAATATTTTTGTACGGGGGCCGTATAAATATTTAAATTTTGTATTTCTTAAAATTTAATACCCTTGAAAATTTTAATCGATTTCATAAAATTCTGTACCTTTTTTACTCAACTTTGTAATTTATTATACATTTCTAAGATCAATATTTAAGGAATAAAAGCCGAGGTCATTGTTTTTGGGACACCCTGTATATTACGCATACATTCACGCTACATACAGACCCCACACATAAACACATATATACTTTTACACACGGATACACACACAAGCACATACACACAAACGGGCATATACACGCAGACTAATTTTTAAAAGTGCTCGAAATGTGTCCAAAAAGTCTTAAAACGTTTTTTTTTTTTTTTGTCGAAATCTCGGAAATGAAAATTGTCAGGAAAGCAATATTTTGTGCAAAAGTATAAGAAAATAAAATTTCCATTTTGCAACAGTAATATTCTTACGTTGATGTTTCTTCCGGGATCATTCTCCACTAGTTGTCGGGCGATGTCTTTGCAAAGGGGACGAGCATCTTCAGGTATTTTGTCGTCACTCTCCCAATACCGGCTTGCTGAGTGGCCATACATGGCCGCTGGAGTGGCATGAGTTACCCGAGTCGTGGTGACGAGTCCCGTTGATTTACCTGAAAAGAAAAAAAATATCAATACTCCACTCGCCTTCCTCAATGTTCTGCTGTTCCATTTATGTTATAAGCCGTTTCCGGTGCCTGTATACGGAAAATGTTTGTTATTAACGTATTTCTGAAAATTTAATATTTACATCACGTATGTACCACTCTTTTATTTTTACTTTTTAAATTTTAAATTTATTTTTAATTGCATAATTGTTTATCAATTAATTAATGCAAATAATACATCAAATTTTAACAAAATGTGAATGTAAACAAATTACTTATTTTGCAACATAGCATAAAACAAATATGTAAATATATCCACTGGTTTCGGAAGCCTTCATCGTGATATTTATGCTGACGGATGAGGTTTTACTTACGTCCTAAATCAGTTGGTATCTTTAGATATTTTTACTTTCCTTATATACAATAATGTATAAGGAAAGTATTGTGACGGGGTCGAAAATTTGAATTCGAGTTTTTGATGGGAGAGCACGTTTCAAGCATCCTTGAACACGAATCGAACATTTTTGAAGTGTGTGTGTGTGTGAGAGAGAGAGAGAGAGTCTGTGGAGACGATAACTGACGAACGAATGGACCGATTCGAATGAAATTTGGTACAAAAATTACAATCCGAAAACACTGGAAGCTTATTGTTTTTATATGCAATTGAATGTTCAGAAACCCCTAATTTTTCGTGTGAAATTTAGACAAAATCGTCAAAAAATCAAAACCTCTAATAAAGGTACGCAAATAAACATTTCTTATGTAATTTTTCATTAGAAAAAGATTGACATAAATTTTAGAACGCTAACATGAACCGTTCTCGAGATATTGCACATTTTTCAAAGAAATTATCAAAAAGTCATATAAAATTAAAAAAAAATATTTCCTATTGAGAAACATGTTCACTTTTCATATGTAATACCATGTGATAAATTTGGTGGCATCATTCTCGTGGATCTATCTCGTTCCATTCATGAAAAAAGATACTTTGAGTAATACTTTTGTATTTGAACGCCAATAGTTATTTATCTACTGTAAGAATAACTTATTTCTCCGTTCATAACGCTTGGCGAGATTTTGGCAACCAATTTGGTGGAATGTCGCCAACTTGGCGACTTCTTAAATGTTGCTTAATTAACAATAAACTCGCCAAATGGATAAAAATGACGCTAAATCAATGAAAATGACGACTCACTGACGAAAATTCAATATCTTGGAAAGAATATAAATATCTACTATAAAAATAATCTATTTTTACTTTCCCTGCAATATATGGTAATGTATAGGGAAATTATTGGAATCATGCCGAAAATCGCAACTCGAGTTTTTGACGGATCTACACGTTTCAAGACTCTAGAATACGAAAAAACTATTTTTAGCTTGACATCTGGGTGTGTATCTGCCTGTGTGTGTGCAGATTTCGTATCCACTTTAACTCAAAAACTAATTTACTGAATTTCATAAAGTTTGGTAGGTAAGTCACTTGTAGGCGAATCTGGTGCTGATTAGTTTTGGGTACTATTCGTGATAAAAGAACCCGCATTTTTTTGCGAAATGGCCGGCAAAAGCTTGTATCCACTCTAGCTAAAAAACTAAAGGACCGAATTTCACAAAATTCGGTAGATAAGTCACTTGTGGATCACCCTGGTGTTGATTAGATTTTGGTACGATTCGGAAAAAAAGTAACCTGCCTTTTTTTGCAAAATGACCGGCAAAAATCGCCAAATTCTAAAATAAGAAACTACGTATGCTCAAATATATTCATTACATACTTGTTTAATACGCAATTTTTAACGAAGAAAAGGATAAGACCAACCCCATTACATTAGGACTAGCCGTTCTCGAGATATTTAAAGTATTTTCGTATTTTCTCTACGCCACCTTTGAAAATAATTCCAGTTATCAAATGAGAACGAAAATTGAATTAAAAGTGAATTAAATTTAATTAAAATAAAGAGAACGTGGATATAAGTCTGCAGGGAAAGTCATGTGCTGCCCACATCAGATTTTTTTTTGCTGTAGAAGTAGTAAATTAATTGTATAAGGTTATATAAGGAAAGTCATGTGCTGCCCACATCAGAATTTTAGATTTGTTTTATTAATGAAGTGTGTTTTTTACAGTTGAATTTATGCATTTAAGATGATATATGTTAATTCCTTTCAATTACACACAGTCCAAATTATCATTCTTCTTTTCTTTTTTTTTTTTGCAACATCGCTCTCATTTTTTCGAGAATTATCGCTTCTTCTCCCCTCCTCATGAACAATATCATCCAAATTTTAACATACCATTAATTGTGGTTTTTATAAGGTAAGTTAAAAATAATTCGATATACTAGCTTTTAACATAAAGTATCTAAATATGAAGTTTCATATTAATGCAGGTATTTCTTTTTGAGTTATTATGTCATATACAAACCTACATAAATTTGGACGACATTATTGAAAATGAAAACAAGGAATTAACTCTATTTCCAATAAAATCTTAAGTTTGAATATTTTGTGAAAAACAGTATTTTGTAGTTTATGAGAAAGTACAACATACTTTTGAAGTATAACGTACTGTTGCTATACAGCATGCATTTGCATGCTAGCATGAGAGAGTATAGCATATGTTTTAGTATATGAGAAGTATAACATGCTTTTTACTTTCCCTGCAATACATGGTAATGTATAAGGAAAGCATTGGAATGGTGTTGAAAATCGCAACTCGAGTTTTTGATGGATCTACACATTTCAGGACCTATATGACACGAAAAAACTATTTTTAGCGTGGCATCTGTGTATGTATGTGTGTGTATCTGTCTATCAATGTATGTATCCACTCTAACTAAAAAACTAATGGACCAAATTTCACAAAATTTTATAAATAAGTCACTTGCTTGTGACCCTGGTGCTGATTAGATTTCGGTACGATGCGGAATAAAAGATCCAGTTTTTTTTTTTGCGAAATGGCCTGCAAAAATCTCATGTATCCACTCTAGCTAAAAAACTAATGGACTAAATTTTGCAAAATTTAGTAGATAAGACACTTGTGGGATACCCTGGTGATGTTATGATTTTCTTACTATTCGAAAAGGGAAAACCTGCCTGATTTTACGAAATGGCCCGCAAAAATCGCCAGAATATAAAATAAGACTACATATACTCAAATCTATCAAATGCTTGTTTTACACGTAATTCTTCAATTTGACCGGGGATTTAAACAAGTAGATCAAATCAAAACGGATTGTGTTCTAGGAAAAAAATAAGACCAACCCCATTACTCTAGGATTCATCGTTCTTGATATATTTTGGTTTTTCGCAGTTTTGTAACGCTGCATTTGAATAAATGGCCTGCTACCATATAAAAACAAAAATTGAATTAAAAGTGCAAATTCAGTGTTATTTTGTGCAGTTGAACTCAATTTAATGAATTATTAAAGAAATAAAGAGAAAATTAATTTGAGTCTGTAGGGAAAGTCATGTGCTGTCCACATAAATTTTGTTAGTATAACATGAGAAAGTATAACATTCTTTTGTAGTAGATGACTTAATACATATATATGTTACCGGCAATGTATGAAAACCGGCATTCTATAGAATACCTAGGCATTATATAGAATACGAAAACTGGTCGGCAATCTATGAAACGATTAACATTTCACAGATTTCCTAGGCATTCTATAGAATGCCAAATGACAAACTGGCAAAGTATGAAATACATCTCCGATTCCTTCCTTTTTTCATATTTTGCCTAAATAGCATTTGTCATTCTATAGAATGCCTAGGGAAAGTATATAATAATTCTCATATTTCATACTTTGCCTAAAAAATTGCGGTATTCTATAAAATGCCTAGGTATTCTACAGAATGCCGGCATTTCATACATTGCCGGTAACATAACCGGCAATGTATGAAAGCCGGCATTCTATGGAATACCTAGGCATTTTATAGAATACCTAGGCATTTTATAGAATACCGAAAACTGGTCGGCAATCTATGAAACGATTAACATTTCACATATTTCCTAGGCATTCTATAGAATGCCAAATGACAAACCGGCAAAGTATGAAATATATCTCCGATTCATTCCTTTTTTCATACTTTGCCTAAATAGCATTTGTCATTTTATAGAATGCTTAGGTATTATATACAATGCCCAGGGAAAGTATATAATAATTCACATATTTCATACTTTGCCTAAAAACGGCCGGTGTTCCATAAAATGCCTAGGTATTCTATAGAATGCCGGCATTTCATACATTGCCGGTAACATATACACGCATACATATTGCATACATACATATTGCTTCCATGGACTTAGACAGCCGCCCTGATAAACACACATTAACATACATATACACACTGTAACATACATATACACACATTAACATACATACATTAACATGCATACACACACAGACGGCACCTTAAAATGTTCCTTTAGAGTTCAGGGATGCTTGAAATGTGCGCTCCATCGACAATTCGAATTGGACTTTTTGACCTACTTTCCCTGTAAAGTATGCGTACCATGTATATTAATAGTAGCAACAACATTGTTTCCTTATACTTCCGCATATTCCGTAAACTTTTAATATTTACTTTGAAATCCCATATTTGTCTGAAATCTCACAACCTTGAAATTCCATATTAATCTGAAAGTTTTAAATACATTTATTTTCATTTACCCCCAGAATCCAAGACTTTCCTGTACCGACAGTGTGTCAAAAATGATACTTTACGATTACGATGAATTATCGATTTTGACAATTGTGCTTAGAGGTAGACGCATAATTGAACGTTTAAACCTTTCTTATGAATATTAATTATGAAATCAATTCTATTTTGCGTCGCCATTTCGCAGTGTAAGCGATATCCACAGAAATCCAATTTGGGCATTTCATTATAAAATCTAATTAAGGGAAATGGCATATAATGGTATAGAAAATTAGATATCTGATTTATCACAATTAAAGCTGTTTGAATGCTAATTAGCCAGTGAATGTTTAAAGCATCAACGCAAGAAGTTTCAAAATAATTTTATGAGCGTAGCGCATGAAGGTCATAAAGGTTTCACTAAAATTAGAAAAAAATGAATTATTTGAATTATGTAATGCTCCACTTGGCTTTCTCATATACTGATATTTTAAACAGTTTAGGTTTACCTGTATCATAATCAGTATGCTAAACAATTGTACTTTTTAAAGATCATTTGAAAGTTATTCGTTAAAAAAATAAGTAAAAGATCTGAAATAAATGCATTTTTACATTTTCAACATGGTTGTCATTTAGATGCTGATTTGTGTTTATATAATGAAACATACACACATTAACATACATATACACGCATTAACATACATACATACACATAGACGTCACCTTAAAATGCTCCTTTCAAGTAAAGCATGCTTGAAATGTGCGCATCATTGCAAATTCGAGTTTTACTTTTTTACCCCGCACTATACTCTCCCAATATCATACTATATTATTGATAGTAATAACATTGTTGACTTATATTTCTGTAAACATTTAATATTTGCCTTGAAATGGCATATTCTAGAGTTTTGTTCTAATGTTTGAAATACATTTATTTTCATTTAGTATAGAACTAAAATCTTTCCTGTACCGATAGTGCGTCAAAAATGACACTTTACGATTACGATTAATTATCGATTTTGACAGTTGTGCTTGGAAGTAGACGTGTAATTGAACGGTTAAACCTTTCTAATGAATATTAATTATGAAATCAATTCTATTTTACTTCGCCATTTCGCCGTGTAAGCGATATCCACAGAAATCCAATTTGGGCATTTCATTATAAAATCTAATTAAGCGAAATGGCATATAATGGTATAGCAAATTTGGTATCACATTTATCACAATTAAAGTTGCTTGAATGCTAATTAGCCAGTGAATGTTTAAAACATCAACGCAAGAACATATTTCAGGCAGTTTAGATCTACTTGTATCGTAATCAGTATGCTAAACATTTCTACCTTTTACAGAACTTTACTAAGAAGATATTCATATTAAATAATATATTTATATTAAAAAAAGTAGCTGACACCGCCGCCTCTGTCTGACAAATTTCTTTGCTTCCTATGATAGCGTTTACATGATGATAGATATAGATGCAGCATTGGGTTTCAGAGGTGTTTGGGGTTCACTAAGGAATCCCACTTCTGGTTTTTCGGAAATTCGTTTGTACGAAATAAGTGCGTAAAAAGGATAAAAGTTCTTAATATGTACGTCAAAAATGAAACGTACACACTACTTGCTATCATAAAGATTCTTTCATAAATTTCTTGTTTAAATATAAAACATTTAATGTTGTAGACCAGCTAAAACTAAAAGTGAGATAATGACTTCTAATTACATGTTACAGCTCCAATTACAGGTTACAGCTCTAATTACAGGTTGCAGCTCAAATTACAGGTTACAGCTCTAATTACATGTTACAGCTCCAATTATAGGTTACAACTCCAATTACAGGTTACAACTCTAATTACACGTTACAGTTCCAATTACAGGTTACAGCTGTAATTACACATTACAGCTCCAATTACAGGTTACAGCTCTAATTGCATGCTACAGTTCTAATTGCATGTTACAGCTCCAAATACAGGTTACAACTCTAATTACAGGTTACAACTCTAATTACAGGTTACAGCTGTAATTACAGGTTATAGCTCTAATTACAGGTTACAACTCCAACGTGCATTTTGCACTCATCAGCATTAAATAGCTTATATGCAATGGCAGAAAGAATTCCACAATGCCTATCTACCATAATTTGACGAGCATTAAATGGGAACAGACTAATTCCGTACTACCTCGTTGCATCAATTATAAGATTCACACACTTAAACTATCCCACTTTATATAATTTTGAATCATATAAAAAAGTAAAATAATATTTATCGTAAAGGAGCACTTAAATTAATGAGAAAAGTCTTTGCAACAACAAAAAATAGTTTTACCTTCTGCTTGCGCCCAGTCGGCCAGACATGGTATCCTCGACTGAAAACTTGATTGACATTTGTCATATCTCCCGCTGTCATCTAGTCCGACCGTCTCAAACCGGCCTTTGACTCCACACAAAAGGGCTGTTGCGCATGCGCCGGAATCTCCGACTTGGCTGTCCGTGTTGTATGTCTAAAAATATATTATGAAACAGAATGTTAAATATACAGATGTTAAATATACATGTTTTGCATCTTGAACAAACCTCGAGAAAGGGAGTACATAGGATTATGACCTATTCATTATGTTGATGTTATATTTAATGACGCTAAACGCATTATAAATGGAATAGCGAAATGTTTAAAATAAGCAATAATTTTATTAATGTTACGGAAATTACGACACTTAATAAGATTCAGTACCATCCGGTCTCAAAATAATTTGGGGGATCGAACACGATGAAAGGGACAATAGCTAATGACAGAAAATTTTAGCAGACCGAAGAGACCCGTCCCAAATTGCGTTAGACCAATCCTGCAGTAAGAGGTCGAGTTTGTCTTCAAGGTGAGAAGAAGAGCACTTTCAAGTCAAACTAAGGTATAAACCGGCAAAAGGTTTATTTCACAGTGTTATCCTATTATTTCTCTATAAATGTACCAACTTTCATATTTCTGTATGATATAGTTTTGCCGTACGAGACAAAGAATCTTGATACTATTGTTTTCATTAAACTTTTTGGAAAGAT
The DNA here is from genome assembly GCA_951213105.1 of Amaurobius ferox. Classification (NCBI taxonomy): domain Eukaryota; kingdom Metazoa; phylum Arthropoda; class Arachnida; order Araneae; family Amaurobiidae; genus Amaurobius; species Amaurobius ferox. The sequence continues at coordinate 99,564,193 of OX578150.1, read as the reverse complement.
GTCCGTCTGTCTGTGGTCGATTTCCTGTGCACACGATAGCGGCCACAAATATTAATGGATTTTCGCGAAACTTTATATCGGGCTTTGTTATAAAAAAAATCTAGAATTAGAAACCTTCGAAATTTTATATTTTGTTAATATGGCAGCATATAGGACAAAATTTGACATGATGCATAAAAGGGTTTATTTGCGGCTAAGATCACGAAACTTAATAGTTTCAATCATTGTTGTGATAGATAGCCGCAATACAATTTGTTTGTGACGTCATTAGCCCAACTCGAGGAGGGGGGGGGACAAGTTATCCCCCTCCCTCCCGGGATACATTGTCAGGTCAAATGAAATAATTTTTCAATCCCCTTAAAGTGAGGGGCAACACGCTATAATTGTAAGCATTTGGATCTACGATACCGATTTCACAATTTTTTTGTTTTGTAAAATTTAAAAATAAGAAAAAAAAAAGCCACTACAACTGGATTCTTGTATGAGAAAGTCGAATTGAGCCACATTCCAATTAATTTAGTCCTGAAATCCAATTAAGTCGGTTTTAAAGTTTTGGGTCAATCTCTATCATCTACCCTTATTAAAATCTCCTTTTTACAACGTATACGTGGCTATGTAATCGTGTACGTCGTAAAAAAGAGATTTTAATAAAATACTTTTAAGCCTAATTTTTGGTTGCCTTTGACTTTAAAGTATTAATTAGTTGACGTGTTTCCATACTATGACTGTGTGATTTTGTATGCCGTGAAAAGGAGATTTTAATAAGACTTTTAAGCCTATTATTTTCTTTATATATATAATGTATAAGGAAAGTATTGTGACGGGGTCGAAAATTCGAAATCGAGTTTTCGACGGGAGAGCACGTTTCAAGCATCCCTGATCACGAATCAAACATTTTTGAAGTGATGTCTGTGTGTGTGTGTGTGTCAGTGAGTCTGTGGAGACGATAACTGACGAACGAATGGACCGATTCGAACCAAATTTGGTACAAAAATCACAATCCGTAAACACTGGAAGCCTTTTGTTTTTAAATGTAATCGAATGTTCAGAACTCCCCTAAATTTTCGAATAAAATCTTGAAAAAATCGTCAAAAAATCAAAACCACCAATAATGTTACGTAAATAGACATTTCTTATGTAATTTTTCATTAGAAAACGATTGACATACATTTTAGAACGCTAACATGAACCGTTCTCGAGATATTACACATTTCTCAAAAAAATTATTATAAAGTCATTTAAAATGAAAAAAAAATTATTTCCTATTCAGAAACATGTTCACTTTTCATATGTAATACCATGCGATAAATTGGGTGATATCATTCTCGTGGATCTAGCTCGTTCCATTCATGAAAAAAGATACTTTAAGTAATACTTTTGTATTTGAACGCCAATAGTCATTTATCTCCTGTAAGAACAACTTATTTCTTCGTCCATAACGCTTGGCGAGATTTTGGCGACAGATTTGGCGGAATGTCGGCGACTTTTTTAAATGTTGCCAAATTAACGAAAATCTCGCCAAATGGATAAAAATGGCGCTAAATCAATGAAAATGACGACTAATTGCCGAAAAGTCAATATCTTGGAAAGAATATTAGTATCTACTATAAGAAAAACCTATTTTTTTATTGTAAAAGTAGTAAATTCTTTTCATTATATAAGGAAAGTCATGTGTTGCCCACATCAGATTTATTTTTGGTTGCCTTTGATTTTAAAGTATTAATTAGTTGACATCACTAGTTTCTAGTTGACTTAACTTTCTAGTTGACATTACTTAGTAGAGTAATAAAATAGTATGGAAACTATCTCCATTTCTATAATATGTAATATATCCTTATACATTACCTTTGCAAGTGCTACGTATTCGAATTTGTCAAAGGCCAACTCGCTTTCTTCCCCAGTGTTCCCTTTCTTCTGCCCGCTGAGGATCCTGGCCGTGGTGACAGTCGTCATTCCCATACCATCGCCAATGAATAAGATTATGTTCTTCGCGACGTTGTAGTTGCGGTCATCGTCCAGGTTCTTCAACAACTGGGACTTGGCTTGCTGGTACCAGAACCAACGATCTGGAAAAGTAGAAAGGGACCCAGTCATTCATACATTTAGAACTAGGTTTTAGTATGACTTAATATGAAGTAAAGGAGGTTTCAAAATGTTATTGACTAAAATTCTTTTCATCAGATTGAAAAAATAACTGCAATTCAAAGTTTACGAACACACTACGTTGGTATTAGTAGAGTTATTGGAGAAAACTCTTCTTTACTCCCACTTGCAGCCACGTGTGTTTTTTACCGCAGTTGCCGAATTTGCTTGAATAAGCCCGATTGTTTGTTTTCTTGTCCTGATGAAGGCTGCTTTTACTTCCCCTACCATACATGGTAATGTATAGGGAAAGTATTGGAATCGTGCGAAAATCGTAACTCGAGTTTTCGAACGATCTACACGTTTCGAACCCTTTAGAACATGGAAAATCTAATTTTAGCGTGATCTGTGTGTGTATGTGTCAGTCTGTGTGTGCAATCAATGCATGTATCCATTCTAGTTTATAAATTAACTTACCAAATGTCACAAAATTTGCTGCATAAGTCTCTTGATAAGTCCCTTCATCAGATTTTGGTACAGTTTGGAAATAAAATAATTTTTTTTTGAGAAAAATCTAAGGTAAAGTTAACATATGCTCGAACGTATCAATTAAATGCACGTTTTATTACTTTCCTTATATACAATAATGTATAAGGAAAGTACTGTGACGAGGTAGAAAATTCGAATTCGAGTTTTCGACGGGAGAGCACGTTTCAAGCATCCCTGATCACGAATCGAACATTTTTGAAGTGATGTCTGTGTGTGTGTGTGTGAAAGTATGTGTGTGTGTGAGTCTGTGGAGACGATAACTGACTAACTGACAAACGAATGGACCGATTCGAATGAAATTTGGTACAAAAGTTATTATCCGTAAACATTGGAAGCCTATTGTTTTATACGTAATCGAATGTTCAGAACCTCCCTAAATTTTCGAGTGAAATTTTGAAAAAATCGTCAAAAAATCAAATCCTCTAATAAAGTTACGCAAATAGACATTTCTTATGTAATTTTTCATTAGAAAACAATTGATATAAATTCTAGAACCCTAACATGAATCGTTCTCGAGATATTGCACATTTTTCCAAAATATTATCAAAAAAACATATAAAATGAAAAAAAAATTCCTATTGAGAGAAACATGTTTACTTTTCATATGTAATGCGATAAATTTGTGACATCATTCTCGTTCATCTAGCTTGTTCCATTCATGAGAAAAACATACTTTGAGTAATACTTTTGTATTTGAACGCCAATCGTCAATTATCTGCTGTAAGAATAACTTATTTCTCAGTCCATAACGCTTGGCGAGATTTTGGCGACGAATTTGATGAGATGCCGCCAACTTGGCGACTTTCTTCAATGTTACTAAATTAACGAAAAACTCGCCAAATGGATAAAAATGAAGCTAAATCAATGAAAATGACGACTAATTGATGAAAATTCAATATCTTGGAAAGAATATGAATATCTACTGTAAAAATAATCTATTTTTTTTTGCTGTAAAAGTAGTTGAGACCCAGACCGTCCGACCTATCAGAAAGGTGTAAGGTAACTGTTTGGACAGCCGGAAAGTGCCACCCAATTTAGACCGGAACCCAGTGGGGGAGGCATCCACAGGGACCGTACCCTCCTTCCCCTACCACCAACCTCTCGGAAGGACTTACGGACCCACATGTTTAACGTGATCGTACTCCGCGTGAACACGGCGGCAGTTATGGCAGTGGCTGGAATCGAACCCGGGCCTACCGAGTGCAACTCCAGCGCGCTAACCAATGGGCTACCGCGCCCTGCTGTAAAAGTAGTAAATTTATTGCATTATATAAGGAAAGTCATGTGCTGCCCACATCAGATTTTTTTGTAATTTGCGACGAAGAAATACTTGTTCATGGTCTTTGGTCGAAAACTCGAATTCTAATATTTGAAACCGTTAGAATACCTTACATATACCTTATACTATATATGTAGGGAGTGTAATAAAAGTACTTTGCTAGTAACAATATAACTAGTTGATTAAAAATATCAACCACATCAGCAAAGTCAAGAAGGTATATGAATTTTTTTTACTGGTGTGATTGCTGCAAATTTATTCTTACTAAGAAAGCTAGTCTCTGTTCCGAAACCGGTTGATACTTTTAATCAACTCTTTTTGCTGTTGCTAAAGAAGTAATTTAATTTCTGATAGACAGCAGTTTAAGCAAATTCAAGAAGAAAATCATATTTCCAAAATCTTAACATAAATTGAGTAACTTAACACTGTTTTACACTTGTGTTCACGACATATATTATCACTGATATATTACAATGCATCACTGAATAACAAAGTACTTACATCCTTTTCTCAACGAGCACACTTATTTATTTCACAAGTTGGGCACATTCTATTCCCAAATCACTTCAGACGCAAATCTGGAGATCCTCAGACATAACAACAAGTCTCAATTTCGCAAACTGCCGCACATTTTTATGTTGTGAAAAGAAAGTTTGATGGAAGTATTTGGCGAATCATAATAAGAAAATAATATGAAATATAAGTATGTATTTTCTTGCGGGATTATCCCAAAAGCGTTTATTTCTCCTCCTGCAACTTTATAGAAAGTTTTTGAATTGCTAACGACAGTTGGGAAGAAAGCGAGAGAAATCGGTGATGTGAAGGTTTCGTAAAAATTTCGAAGTATTATATCCATTATTTTGAAAATTTATTATCTGGTAAAGAAGGGCTCAATTTTCTATAGTGGTAATATATTTATGGAAGTTTTCCTTTTTATCTCTTTTCCTGCATATATAGTGTAATGTATAGAGAAAGTATTGTGACGGGGTCGAAATATCGAATTAGGGTTTTCGACGGAGGATCACGTATCAAATATCCGTGAACTCAAATGAATTGAGCGTTTTTAAGGGAGTTGTTTTTATTAACTGTGTGTGTGTCCTTGAGTACCCCAATATTTCACTAATGAATGGAGCTTTTCGAGCGAAATTTGGTACAAATATTACAATCTGTGAATACCGGAACTCTATTGATTTTAAAACGCAATCGAAGGTTGGGAAAACGCCCAAATTTTCGAATGAAGTTTTGAAAAAAGTCATTTAAAATCAGAATTCATTGAAAATTTTAAAAGTCATTTAAAATTTTTAATCAGAATCTTCATTGATGTTACATATATCATCATTTTCTCTGCCATTTTCCACCGGAAAACGAATAATGTACATTTTAGAACGGTAGCATTAACCGTTCTCGAGATATTGCCCGCTTTTCAAATATATTTAGGAAATTTTTTTTGCCCTCCATGTACGCGTTTCGTTTGTTCCTGGTGTCGGTTCCTACAAATTAGACAATAAAAACCCAACTGCAAAGCTGTAGAACATTGTCTGTTTTTCTTTCAACCCAGACCGTCGGACTTACCCAAAGGTGTGAAAGCCCCAGGCCGTCCGGCTCGTCCAGAGGACTTGGAGCAACAAAATGGATTACCCAAAGGTGTAAAGTATCTGTTTGGATGGACGGGGCAGAGCCACCCAATTTATACCGGAGCCCAGAGGGGTGACATCCTCGAGGATGGTACCCTCCTTCTCTTGCTACCAACCTCTCAGAAGGACTTTCGAACCAATAGATAGAACGTGCTCACACACCGCGTGAACACGGGGATAGTTTGGGGCAGAGCCGGGACTTGAACTCTGGTCCATCGGATGCAATCCCCGTGTCTTAACCACTGGGCTATCTCGACCCCAAATCATTGTCTGTCTCACTTCGTTGGCGAGTTCGCTATCATATTTTTTTTAATTCTCTGTAAGGAGCGCAGCAATGACGATTATTCAATTGAGCAGGCCCACTTCACTATAATTAGAACTTGCGCACACACTCATGGACTTTTCCTTACAAATTTATTGGGGTGCTTTGGGAGCATTGTGAATACCAGCAGTTCTCAACCAGTGGTACGCGAGAAGATGACTTGTGGTACGTGTATAATTTGTGTGATATACAGTGTAAAAATTTTACCATTCAAAAATAATTGTCAAAAAAAAAAATTTGATCAGGAAAATGCTTTCTTTAGATATTACCTTTCTTCTGGATAAAAATAACAACCTATTGATTTTTAATGTGACGGAAATTTAATGAATCATTTTTAAAACAACTTTTTAGTCAACTTTGGAATTATAGAAAAAAGAAAAGGTGTTAAAGATATTTCAGAAAGAGCAATTATAATTTTAAATCTATTTTGTTGAACGTAAAACAGGATTTTTTTTTTTTTAATGATGTACTTGAAAAACAAATACAGAGCAAAATTCAACTTGGAGCCAAATTTACGTTTAAAATTAAGTAATAAAGCACCATATAAAAAGAAACAGATTTATTTCAAACAAGCATGAATACTGATAATCAATAATATTAATCATATTGTTTATCAATCACATTGTCAGTCTTATTTGCTAATATATATTATTTTTTTTTATCAAAAACGAAACAAAAATATAAGGCAATGACTTAAGTATATAATGATATTGACTTACTTTTTGTATACAAGGCATAATATTATGGGCGGGGGTACTGACATTTCGGAAATTTGGTTTCTTGGTACGCATTTATGAAAAGGTTGAGAATCCCTGGATTGTAGTGAAAGTATTTAAGCAATATTTCTAAAATCTTACTATATAAATTGAGATTCAATACTGTTCTGCATACAAATTATTACTGTTTAATTTACAATGGAACACTGAATAACGAAGCAACAAGCATCATATAATTCATATTACAATGTAACACTGAATAACGAAGCAACAACCATCATATAATTCATATTACAGTGTAACACTGAATAACAAAGTAACACGCATCATATAATTCATATTACAATGTAACATTGAATAACGAAGCAACGCATCATATAATTCATATTACAATGTAACATTGAATAAGGAAGCAACAAGCATCATATAATTCATTCCACAAGTTAAGTCTTTAGTTTTCGCAAATCCACTTTAGACGCAAATCCTGAGCTCCTTCGACGCGCTATGTCTCAATTTCGCTAACTCGCGCAAAGTTGTATTTGAAAATTGGATGGAAGTGCTTTGTAAATTGACAGAAAAAAAAATAGTGTATTTTCTTTTAGAACTTTTCTTAACGCGGTTGTTGTTTCCCTTCTGCCATTTTACAGAAGGTTTTTGAATTTCTAACGAGAATGAGGAAAGAGGAACCAGTGATGTGTTATGGTTTCGAAAAATTTCAAGCAGAATATCATATCCATTATCTTTAAAATTCGTTTTTCGTTGAAATGTTCCATTTTTTTTTGTTTAAGGTATTATTTTATGTACTTTTTCTTTTTTTTTTGGTTCTAAACACTTTCGTGTATATAACACTTATTTTATCCGGAAATCGGAAGTTCTATTTCTTCGAGTTATGGGCAGAGTTCAGAATTTACTACTTAAAATTGCACTATGGGGAAGGACAAGGCTGGTTTTCTGTAAGTAAAATTTCGTACTGCTGAAGAAGGCATTATAACAGCATATAAATTGCTGGAGGGGGGGGGGGGGGGTAGCCCGGGTGATATACCCGGAAAGTTTTCAAAGTTCAAAATATGGTTATTTTAGTAATTTTTTTTTAAATATTTCAAATTTTGCATCTCGAAGGAGAGAAGGGTAATTTCCGCCTTTCTTTGGATAACTTGACCATAATATGTAAGCTCTAATGCAGAACTGTTCAACTGGCTGCCCTCGGACAAGGGTAATGCTTAGATAACATAGTATTTAAAACAGCTAAATTAGTATAATTTAGTTAAAAACTGAACAAGCATTGATACTTAATGAAATTCGGAACTGTAATAAAGTGCAACTCATCAATATTACTGAAATCATTTTTGACGTCGGCTAAAATATTTTGATCAAACAATTTTCTCTGTATTTTATAGGAGTTGAGCAGAGTTGTATAAAGCGTAAAAAATTAAAATGAGAAAAGTGTTAATTATACGACTTTATGTCGCTGTTTTTTTATGTTTGAAGATGAATTCTTAATTCATACACGCAAACTGCGCTGTGTATTTTCCAATAAATAATAGAGTTAACTTACTAGAAAAGTGTTGCAACTCAAAGTCTTCGTTTTGAATAAAACATGTATAACCAGTCGAATAAACAAATTTAATCATTAGGAAAAAATACATATAAAACCGCTTCAAAACATTAAAATCAATTTTTGGATATTTATAAGGGATACCTTATTTCCGATAAAATAAGTATAAATTGTTTATATCTTTATCTGTTAGTTTCTTGGATATAAGAGAGCAAAATATTTACAATTTTTGTAACGCTCCAATTTCAGCCATATAGAATGACCATAGAATTTATTTACCGGGTGGTCAGAATTAAAACACCCCTACTCTGAGCTCTCTATAGATCGAACTACTCAGTGTAAAGGCTCCAAGATTGTTTTACATACTATTCATGACATGGGGAAAGGGATTACTCGAAAAAAAAATTGTTCCAGAAACACCGATAGGTGGCACTGTACAACAGAAAATATGCTGAAAAGACACAAAATACACATTTGTAACACATTTTATTCGAACGAACCAAATATTCATATCACAAGGACCTTATCGATGCAGGGAATGCTGCTCAATATGGTTTCCTTCTTCAAGATGTAAAATCTGCAGTCTGTAGACAACTTGTTCAACTGCGGATCGTAATTGGTTGATTGAGATGCTTTTCTCATGCAGAGTGAAACTGTCTTTCAAATCTGCCAAGATTACCAGACGTCCTCGATAAACAAGACTTTTTATGTATCCCCACAGACAAAAATCGCAGGGATTAAGATCTGGAGAACGAGATGGCCAGGTTGTCGGAAACGCACGACTAATTACTCTACCATTAGTAAAATGTTGCCGAAGAAACTGCTGTACACAGAGTCCAATGTGTGGAGGCGCTCCATCTTGCATAAAGGTAATTGAATCAAGACATTGGTGCTGTTGCAGTTGGGGTACAACAAAATTTTCGAGCATGTTTTTGTACCTCCTGGCCGTCACGGTGCATGTCACAGGGCCATTGGGAGTAGCCTCTTCGAAAAAGAAAGGTCCAAGAATGAATGTGGCTGTGAATCCACACCAGACTGTAACTTTCGGTGAGTGAAGTGGAATCTCTTGGAAGGTACGAGGGTTTTCCGTGTCCCAAATGCGACAGTTATGGGTGTTGACTGTTCCATTTAGATGGAAATGCGCTTCATCGCTCCATAGAATCTGCCATGGCCACGATGCATCCACTGCAACTCTAGCCAGAAATGTTAATACAAAGGTCAGTCGCTTCTCCCTGTCGATGGTCAGCAAGTGGTGATTGTGACTAATTTTGTACCGAAAAAAATGCACTATTTTTCTCAGTACGTTCCGCACTGTGCTGTAGGGAACACCCAAATGTGGTGACATTCCAGGTGCGCTACTACAGCCTATAACGTTATCCATTGATTGTTCAACAATAGCGGTGGCAACATCGTCAACGACATCTGAACGAGTCGATTTGAGTCCTCGACCCGGCTGAACTCCAAGATGTCCAGTTTTCTCGAATCGAGCGATCATTCTCCTGAGAGCTTGTGGAAGTAATGGTCTTTTGCGCAAATTCTTAAGTCGACGAAACTCTCGAAGTGCAGCTGCAGCATGTCCTTTGTTGTCATTAAACAGCTTCACAAGCAAAGCGTGTTCTGGCAGTGTGACAGCCATCGCTGATAAGAATGAAAATTCCCAGTTTTATCCCTCTTTATGCCCAGAACATAGTAGCTACAAACCAAGGGTTTATGCAAATTTTTGTGCTTACAGTGCGAAATTGCAGTTACGATAACAGTTTAAGTTTCTTCACTTTTTTATCTTCTTTTTTTTTCATATCAGCAAAAGAAATTAAAAAGGAAAAATTCCATATCGCATGTGTTTGTTTTTTTGTGATTATTTTGTGTCTTTTCAGCATATTTTCTGTTGTACAGCGCCACCTATCGGTGTTTCTGTAACTAATTTCTTTTTTCGCGTAATCCCTTTCCCCATGTCTTGATTAGTAGGTTCAACAATTTTGGAGCCTTTACACTGAGTAAGTAGTTCGATGTATAGAGAGCTCAGAGTAGGGGTGTTGTAATTCTGACCACCCGGTACATTTAAAGTGAAGCGTTTCGCCACAGGTGGGCTTTGCAGCTAGCGGAAGTCCTCTATAGGTTGAATGTCCATGTTTACGTCTTTAATAAATGTCTTATTCAGAATTTTCAGTTGTATTTTATAGAAGAAAACGACTGTCTCTTCCAAAATTTCCTTTCTCAGTAAAAAAAGTGCTTAAAAGTGTAGGCTCATAAAGACCTAAAACTTTAAAGCTACAGCAGGGAACACAAGATTCAAGAAGTTTCAAACATTACAAGAATAAACTACAATTCTAAATGCATATTTTCTTGTTACAAGTGATGGCCGGCTTTACGATCTGCCACTTTATTTTCTAGCTTTGGAATTCTAAAAAAGATTCCGTAAGAGGAAGGAATGTTCTTCGACGCAAAAAGGATTTTCAAATTTTGAGCTGTATAATATTTCTATTAGGATTTCTTATTTTGGGAGGACAAGGACCTTTGTTTCTCCTCTTAAAAGCAATGTTGCATCTTTATCTCTGGCATTTTTATTTATTTTTTCTCATACTAATGTATAGAAGGTGTTGTATTGTTTTCTTGGATGTAAAGTAAATGCTTAACAGTGTAGGCTCCTAAAAATCTAAAACTTTAAAGCTACAGACCTAAAACTTTAAAGCTGCAGCAGAGAACACAAGATTCAAGAAGTTTCAAACATTACAAGAATAAACTACAATTCTAAATGCATATTTTCTTGTTACATGTTACAAGTGATGGCCGGCTTTACGATCTGCCACTTTATTTTCTAGCTTTGGAATTCTAAAAAAAGATTCCGTAAAAGGAGGGAATGTTCTTCGACGCAAAAAGGTTTTTCAAATTTTGAGCTGTATAATATTTCTATTAGGATTCCTTATTTTGGGAGGACAAGGACCTTTGTTTCTCCTCTTAAAAGCAATGTTGCATCTTTATCTCTGGCATTTTTATTTATTTTTTTTCATACAAATGTATAGAAGGTGTAGTATTGTTTTCTTGGAAGTAAGGAAAATGCTTAACAGTGTAGGCTCATAAAAATCTAAAACTTTAAACTTACAGACCTAAAACTTTAAAGCTGCAGCAGGGAACACAAGATTCAAGAAGTTTCAAACATTACAAGAATAAACTACAATTCTAAATGCATATTTCCTTGTTACATGTTACAAGTGATGGCCGGCTTTACGATCTGCCACTTTATTTTCTAGCTTTGGAATTCTAAAAAAGACTGCATAAAAGAAAGGAATGTTCTTCGACGCAAAAAGGTTTTTCAAATTTTGAGCTGCATAATATTTCTATTAGGATTCCTTATTTTGGGAGGACAAGGACCTTTGTTTATCCTCTTAAAAGCAATGTTGCATTTTTATCGCTAGCAATTTTATTTTTTGCTCATACTATTGTACAGAAAGTGCAGTATTGTTTTCTCGAAAAATTTTCAAATATGAGATTTTGACGCAAAAGAGCGGCTTAAGGCCTCCTGAATTCATTTTGAACAGTTTTATAAAATATGTCCATCTGCGTGTGTGCGTATATATGTATACGGCTCATCCTAGAAAGACGTGCAGGTGGACAGATACAAACGCGAAAGGGAGGGTAAGTGGGAAGAAAGATGCGCAAAAATTAGCTTTGGGTTTTAGTTTCGCATTTTGTCTGAATTCGGTTACACCTGTCGCCCTTATTTTGCCACTGGATTCGCTCAGTTAGCGCATGCGCACTTATGTCGATGGTCGCAACCTAGACGGATAGACAATATATCTGTAAGGAGTGGGCACGATAACTTTGCACAAAATATCAAACTATTATCAGAATGAGTGATTTATGAAAATTTTTAGTTTGAAAGGATTGGGCAACTTTTGCACAAGCCATATATATATATATATATATATATATATATATATATATATATATATATATATATATATATATATATATATATATATATATATATATATATATATATAATATGAAAATACACTGATAGGTAACTCAAAATACCCTAACTTAAAATATGCCTACAAATTAAAAAGTAAGTATTACATAGAGAATCATCAATCATGAGGAAAATAGAATGCATATTTCTAGTCATCAAGCTAAAGACAATCAACAAATATTAATGGTATTGTTGATATCATTGACATTTGTTGATATTTGTGCTTTTAAGAATGATGCTTTTAAGAGAATGATGCTTTGCCAGAATGGTACTTTTAAGTTTTCGGAGCGACCGCTTCCCAATGAGTAAGTGCCCTCTAATGCCTTTATCTTCCATTTTCGACACTGTAAACTATGACGAAAAATGCTTGGTTTCGTGTGTACTACCACCTCGTACAGTTTGGTTTCTCTTTTTTTAATCACCCTGTATATGAACACATCAATCACACCACTAAAGGCACTGCAATCATTTTTATTCGATTGCGTATGGTCATTTTATTATATAGTGTGTACCGGAAAGCCCTTACACAACCTTACTTTCCTCGACTGTTAGTCGCAGATATGTATTTACAATTACAAAAATGTTTAAAATCTGACAACAATTTATCGTATAACAGTTTTTAATCGAGAAACATGCATGTTAAAAAAATACAAAATCGAACTTTTTGTACGGTTTCTCAACCCAAAATTTTCCAATTGCTGAAATTTCCTTCATATATTAGCATATAAAGATAAAAAAAAATTGATTCTTCTACGAACAAAATTTACTGAGATAAAACGTTAAATTTTATGACTAGAATCATTTTTTCCAATTCTACGAATCTATTATTTCGACCTTAGAATGAGAAATCGTATGAAATTGAAATCAAGCATTTCAGGATCATTCCATTTACTGACATAGCTTCAGGATTAATCAAGGTGTCCCAAAAATTCCATTAACACCCAGCAATTTACATGTTAATTTCTACAGAAATGTTTGCGAATTGTAAAATTTTGTACTAAGGGGCTGTATTTTTTTCGTATTTTTTAGACAAATCCGTTTCTCGATTTGAAATTATTAAAGTTATGATATAAATTTTTATCTTTTCAAAAACATTTTTGAACTTAAAAGTATATATCTGCGATTAACGATTGAGGAAAAAAATGTACTGCAAGACATTTCCGGGACATCCTGTAGATGGACCTAATGCATACACTCATTGATATTTCCTTACAAAGTTATTGGGGTGCTTAAGAATTTTATTAGGAACCTTGTATATAGATAAACATTATTTCAATATCATATTAATTATGATACATAAAGGCAATTTTTACCACAGGACCTACCTGACCGTCTGCTTTACCAAGGGTTTTTAAAACAAATCAACCTTAAAGAATTCTACAATTCAGTACTTTTCACAAACTCATAAAACCGAAGCTGTACAACTAAAAAAGGAAAGAACAAGACTCAAGATATTTCGAACATTGCAGGAATAAACTGTAAGCCTAAGAGCATATTCCCTTGTTCACTTATTCCAAGAAGCGGTTGTCTTTACGATCCACCACTTTATGCAGTTTTAAAAATCCCTATACAAGTATCTACAAAATGAAAAAATGTTCTCCAGTGCGAAGATTTGTTTTTATCAAAATTTCAGCTGCATAATATTTCTATTATGATTTCTTATTTGGGATGGGCGGAGTTCCATTTTTTGAAAAGAGATGTTATATCTGTCACGTGCTGTTTTTTTCTTCTTTTTCTATAATTGCTATGTACTTTGTTTTTGCCTTCTTTACAATTCCCAAATGTGGGTTACATAGTACTTAACGTAATAATACGCAGCTTTTGTTCAAGGTCCTTAGATAGACAATGTCCGTAGATAGACAATATTAATGTTCCATTAACCTTGGCTTGTGTGAACGTGTGTGCTCATCCCTGAGTATGACTGATTTTATTATTTTTACCTTGCTCTGCGCTTATGACGACATGGGAAATAAGAACGCCCGCATTTTGTGCTTGGGCTCTCAAGAGGGACTGAATTTGTTAACTGCGACTACTATCTTACTTCTTTCCCCACGGGGAAGCTCACTCTTTGAGTGGTGAACGGATCTTAGCCCTGATCCTCCAACTTGGGGGGGGGATAAATCCGGGAAACCGGCTGTCGAGGAACCGGTACTTGTGAGGCAGTTCGGTCTCGGACTCTTCCAGGTGGCTGTGATCGCATGGACTGTGTCTATTCATGAACTGGGCCTAGATCTAGCCGGCGACTGGGGTCGGGCTTGGCGGGTGTTCTTCGGACCTTGCCCGGTGAATGATTCTGCCAAGTTTTTACCCTGGCTGTGGCTTTGCTGGATGAACGATCGTTCGATCGCAGCTGGTCAGTATATCGACATAAACCAACAGATTGTTGTGGCTAGTTGCTTAATCCTGCCATCTTACTCCATGGACCTCACTAAATTTCCTTGGACGTCACTGGATCCTGTCTGCACAGCACAATTTTATCCATTTAACGAGATTTTCGTTAATTTAACAATTTTTAAAAAAGTCGCCAAGTTGGCGACATTCCGCCAAATTCGTCGCCAAAGTCTGGCTAAGCGTTATGGATGAAGAAATAAGTTATTCTTATTACAGATAAATGACTATTGGCGTTCAAATGCAAAAGTATTACTCAAAGTATCTTTTCTCCTGAATGGAACGAGCTAGATTCACGAGAATGATGTCACCAAATTTATCGTATGATATTACATGTGAAAAGTGAACATGTTTCTCAGCAGTTAATATATTTTTCTTTAATTTATGGGATTTTTTGATAAATTTATTTGAAAAATGTGCAATATCTCGAGAACGGTTTATACTAGCGTTCTAAAGTTTATGTCAATCGTTTTCTAAGGAAAAGTTACATAAGAAATGTCTATTTGTGTAACTTTATTAAAGGTTTTTATTTTTTAATGATTTTTTTCAAAATTTCACTTGGAAATTTAGGGGGTTCTGAACATTCGATTGCGTTTAAAAACAATAGGCTTCTATTATTAACGGATTGGGATTTTTGTGCCAAATTTCATTCGAATCGCTCCATTCGTTCGTGAGATATCGTCTCCACTGACTCACACACACACACACACAGAACCTCAAAAATGTTTGCTTCGTGATCAGGGATGCTTGAACCGTGCTCTCCCGTCGAAAACTCGAATTCGAATTTTCGACCCCGTCACAATACTTTCTTTATACATTATGTATATAAGGAAAGTAATAAATCTAAATATGGCGAGAAAGTTGGGTTATGCCCATATAAGATTTTTTCCGAAATCTAAGCTTTAATATGCTTACACTTGTCACTATTTGCTTTTACCAGATCGCTCAGATAAATGGACCTATAAATATTCTTCAATTCAGCTCTCTCACCACAAATGCATAATAAAACCGCAAAACCTCAAACTGGAAACAGGATCAGCAAAATATATTTCGAACGTTACCAGAAATAAGCTACAAGTATATAAGTACATATTTCTTGTTCACTTATTCCGAAAAGTGGTCGTCTTTACGATCTGCCACTTTAAGTAACTGCAGAAATCCTGAAGGGGAAACTGGATCAGAACAAGATGTTCTCCGATTCAAAATTCTTTTCAAATTTTCGCAGCATAACATTTCTATTATAATTCGGTAGCTGAAATAGACAATGGCCCATTTTCGTGTCTCAGATGCGGTGCTACATATATATAAATAAATTGAAAATATGTCTGCTTATTTGTTTGTTTGCAATGATGATGGGAGAACTGCTGCACCGAATTTCACAAAATCGTCTGAAGGATGTTCTTTTAATGGAACTATTGAAAAATAATGTTATTATTAATTGATTTTTAGATTTAAATATCTGAAAACGGTCAAAATAAGGCAAGATACAGTCATTGGAAGATGAAATATTGTGTTATATACCGCAAATTCAGTCTTAATTTAATACCTGCTGTCTAAACAGATATCGTACACTTTCGGGTAAGTCTGTATATCTGTATGGGTGTATATCTGTATGTCTGTTTGCATCTAGATCTCTGAAAATTAATGTAATGAGGTCAGAAAATTTTATCTACCAGAAGAAAAAGCTTTTTCTTTGATTTAATAAAATATAAAAATATGCGGCATTAGGAACCAAGTCAAAATAAAATCTTGTAAATAAAAACGAGCTTCCATTTAATGGGTCAATGAAACAATGTCACAGTATAAAGATAAGTACCAGAAGATGAGATTAAAGGCGCCTGGTGCTCTGTCCAGTACGACAAATCCGTTCGAAATTGCATAAAATGGGCAAAGCATCCATGTCTAAACAAATTAAAAGTACCTTAAAAGTTCTTATTTGAGCAATTTAGTACGTAAAAATACATATCATGGCCCAGGCGCTCTTAGGTGTCAAACGTCATCCATAATAGGCATCAAGCATCACACAAGTACATTAGAAATTTAAACGCAGTTAAATATCAAGTAAATTTGCACATTGCAATTATACAACAGGCAATCTCTATTGAATCTGTTCTTGCCTCTTAGCTAACTGTAATACGCAAATTTAGTGTTCGTCTTTGACTGCGTATAAATTTCCAATGAACGTGTAGTATGTTTGATGCCTCTGATGAAGACTATTTGATGTCAGAGAGCTAGGCCATTTTCTGTATTTTTACAACCTTAATTGTGCAAATAAAATTTTATAAATATAAATAGCAACATTTTAGCCGAGCATTTAAATACTGATTACTGTATCTGAAGGTTGTTTAGTGACTTTTCTAAATGTTTAAAATGCTATTATCTGCATCTTGCTACTGTTTTGCGTTTATTGCTACTTTGAAAACAAAAATATAGATTTTTCATCGTATTCTGATAATACATACGCGAATTCAAAGGTTTCGTCTTTGCAACATTTTCCGCTTATTAACTTCACGAGTTTGTCTGTTCGTTCAACATTTTATACGATTTCGTTATCGACTCCTAATTGTTACGTCAGCTGTTATTAACTTTTTAGAAAATAATACACACAATATTTTTGTATGGAAATAAATGATTGTATTGCTTTACAAAGTATTCACCTTTAGCATCAATACATTTTTCATTCAAATAAACTAATTTTCTAAACAGTTATGCCATTCAGAAGTCGGTATTACAGAAACACGTGATTTGTAAGCTTGCACTGCTAATTATGGGCTGTTAAACTGCTGACCACGCATTTTATGTTTGACTGTTGGGAATAAGGAAAAATTCATGTGTGCTAAACCAGGCGAATAAGGACAATGACTCATTAAATCAACATTTTCATGCTTCAAATAATTGATAGTTTGAAATACAGTGTGTGAGCTTGCATTGTCATGATGAAAAATGACGCGATGTTTCGCATTATTTTTTCTGATTTCAGCAACTATTTCTGACAAACAAATTGTTGTATACCAATCAACATTTATTGTTCTATGATCCTCCAAAGCAGTTGCAGCATGGTCGGATTTGACGAAAAACGAAGAAATCATTTTCTTTGAACCATTTCGTGTACGAACATCTTTTGTTGGATTCGGTTCATTTCGAAGATTCATTCAGTAGAATTTTATTTTGTTCCGGGTTTATTGTAATAAATCCTCGTTTGGTGTCCTGCTACAGTGTTAAAGACATGTTTTCAGGCACCAAAGATGAATATTTTGAGATTTTTCTTGCACCATTTCACTTGAGCATTCTTCTGCGCTTGAGTAAAATTGTGTGGAATTCAACGCGGACATATCTTTTTGACTTATAAATGATTATGTAAAATTGAATGTGCTCTGGTCTTTAAAATGTTCAAAGATGCCTCAATTTCATTGCAAGGCACATGGCGGTCTAAAGTGATAATTTGTTGCACAGCGTTAACGTTTTCTGGCGTCACAACAGTTCTTAGTGGACCTTCATGAAATTCATCACTGAGACTTCTACGACCAAGATGGATTACTTTAAACCAGTTGTAATTTGTTGCTTTGGATGGTGCTTCATCACCGAAAGCCCAATTTATTCGATCGCTGAACTGTTACTGTCTCAACTGTCAACCCATGTCGAAAGTCATAATCATAATTCGAAAACCCATGCGACTTAAATCTATGTTTTGTCACTACCGTATTAACTTCAAAACGATGCCTTAAAAAGTATTTTATAGTATTTCTCGTTCTTTAACAGACAATGTTAATATGGAAGTTGAAATTTTAAAAGATCGTCTGTACTGAGGGCTGTTATTTTTGGTATTGCCACATTCTAAAAACTGAAGCTTATACGCAATTTACGTACGGCACGACTACTTTTTTGTCCTTTTGATTCATGTTCGTTACGAATTTCGATTCAGTGTCTGTGTATGAAATGTTTTCCTGGTTTTACCGAGTCAATTCATGTGTAATATCACAAGTAAATCGCTTCATAAGAATGGAAACTATAAAGTAACAAATAAACGAGGGAGAAAAAGGTTTTTCTATATCTTCCCCTGGATAACAGCGGTGCCCACAGAACAGTAAAATGCAAATTTTAATCACACACGAAATTGAACCCAGTTAAGGGTGTACGCAGATTCAATTCAAAACAATAATATGCAGATCTCATCATTACCTAAAATTGATATTATGTAAAATTGTCAATGGGCAACAAGAGTGTAGGTAGAATCCATTTAAAACAATAATGCATATATTTTATCATTATATAAAATTGATATTATGCAAAATTATTGAAACCATTTTATTTGTCTAAACCCTCATTTTCCTCCAATCGCATAATATCAATTTTGGATAATTGTAAGATTTATATAGTATTTCTTTCAATTGAATTTGTCTACACCTTAAATTTTGTTTTAGTTCATGTGTGATTAAAATATGGGTCATACTTTTGCGTGCATTACTGTTGCATATAGAGAGAACATTGAAAATTTTTGTGCTATTAGTTTTGGGGCTCTTACGTGCCGTTTTAACCTATTCTTCGTCTTGTTGAGATCCCATTTATTTTTGTCCGGTCTTCTCAGGATATTTCTGTTGTGCTTTGACTCATGGCTCAAGGTATTTTAATTTTGATGGGGTGTGTCGTTTAATCTATTTTTCGTCTTGTTGGGGTCCCACTTATTCTTTAACGATCTTGACTTGTCTTGTCATGCCATGTTATTCCTCGTGTGCTTTGGCTCATGGCATTTTAATTTTGATGGGGTGTGTCATTTTAAACTATTTTTCGTCTTGTTGGGATCCCATTTATTCTTGTTCAGACTTGTCTTGTCAAGATATTCCTGTTGTGCTTTGGCTCATGGCATTTTAATTTTGATGGGGTGCCTTATCTGAGAGCAAATCCAGACTTTAATCCCCAGTCGAAAATGGAAAAGATCGAAAGGAAGTAGTGTTACGGAAATGAGAGAGTTTAAAAACAGCATTAAGGATGCTCGTCAGGGTTATTCACTTACGAGTCTTGTGAAAGAGGAGAGATAAAATTAATTAATTAATAGAAATGGGGTTTTCAAAAGTTAAGAGTAGAAATTTAAAAGTGTCCAAGGAGTGCGCGCGGTCGCTTCCTAAACTTCGGAAGCCCGGCATCATAATTGCAAAGATTTAATAGTATAGCGTTTCTTACCTTCGGAAGATCACGGTGGAAATGAAGAGCTCATTTGCGAATATGAGCCAAGGAGGTTTTAATTTTGAGATCTGTATGCAAAACGTCGTTCCTAACGTAGAAACATTAACAATACAACGTAGGGTTTTATTTTACATGGTTTGAAGTCTCTTAATGTTGAAGTTAGAGTGTGTTTCCCCATATGGTGGAACCACAAGTCGTGATAGGCTTGATATAAGCTTTGCACAGTAATAATTTGTTCGTGAGTGACAGAAGGCTATTTCTAGCTGTAAAGGGGAATAATTGGGATTGTGCTGCCTTCAATGTCTTGATGGCATCAGTAATATGGGGGTTCACGTTAATTCAGAATCAATAAGTACTCCAAGGTACTTATTGATTCATCCAGGGAATCGACTCGTTGTTTAGGATTAAATGAGTGAGGGGCGGGGAGGGGGGACGGTGCTGGGATAGATAGTACAACCGACTTAGAAGCGTTGATTTTGATTCTCCACTTGGTGAACCAATTGTTCAAGATATTTAACTCAGCTTGGATTCCTTCGAACATGATTTGTGTTTTGAAGTGTCGAGAGACCAGTGTCGTCAGCGTAAAGGCCAATTGCGACATCGGGCGACTTTGGAATATCGTTAATGTAAAGGCTGAACAGTCGGGGCCCTAGAAGGGATCTCTGGGAGAAGAGAGAATGTTAGAAACTTGCAAGACAAAGCTGCGGTTTTGAAGATAGGAGTTCAGAATTTTAATAAGTTGAGGATGAACGTGTAGTTTAATGAGATTATGCAGCAAACCATTGAACTGCACTTTATCGAATGCCTTACTAACGTCGAGAAAGATGATAGAAGATTGATAATGTCTAGCCTCAGCGTCCTGTACGAGCTCTACAACTCGAAGCAATTGATATTGAGTCGAAAACCCAGACCACTCGACTGACCCGAGGGCTTACAGTAGCACTTTGAGTGGTCGGGAACGAGTTGATATTGAGTGGAATGTTTCGACCGAAATCCAAACTGTTCTGGTATCAGAATATTATTTCAGTTGCAGAACTCGTCGAGGCGCTTTACTAGGACGTATTCGAAAAGTTTTGACGTGCACGAAAGTAGAGAGATAGGGCGGAAATTAACTGGATCCGAGTGAGGAAGTCCCGGTTCAGCGACTGGGGGCGACAGACTCGACTTTCCAGTCCTGGGGGAAATGATTTACAGAAAGCATCACATTAAAAATAAATGTGATTAAACAAATGGAACTAACTGGAAAAGATTGTTGTGCTTCGGCACACACCAATCTTATGTGTTACTTCTCGTTTCGAATTTTCTGGACTGTTATTCTTACTGTTTCCCGATTGGTTCTCTCTTAATCCAGGTCTTAGGCATATAACTCCCTCTGCATCTTTTTTTTGCTCCCATTCCACTTTTTACCGGCTTGACTCAAAGTTCGGACTTGAAATGATACTGCGGTGCAGCCTCGAGAGTATCACTGGCTATCTTACTATTAATTTACCTCGTGATCACTTATCTAAAGTATGACTACGATGAACTCCGCGAACTCCACACTTGGAACCTAACTCTTTTTAGGGAGCTTACTCCCGGTAAACTTTTTCTTTCTCTACAGCTTATCTCTTTTCTCTCTGATTTGTCGTCCACCGTCCAAGGTACTAAATGACTTCTTCTTAAGCCACATGTGTCTGCTTATCCAGAACCAGCATTCAATCTTAAACAATGCTAAGATCCTATCAGCATGCTCATTATTTACTAACTTCGATGTGGGGATAAGTGAGTTCTTTGAAAGGAACCCCCGAATGAAAATACCTTTGACCATTTCTCTTTTGTATTTCGGATTTGTTGGTTCTCTTGCATTGACGAAGAATTCCAACATATCCTCGAAACAGTTATAAGCTGTATTATTGTTATTTGTGCTTATATACGTTGCTCAACATTTCCTAATTGAAAAACTTATTTATTCTCATAAATTTTATTTACCGTACAATGCATTCAATAAAATATTACCTTTATCATTAAGTCAACTCTTTTTACCAGCCTTACGTAATTCACTTTGCTCTGAATAAAACGTCAGATGAGTTAAAAATATCCCTAAGAATAAATGCGATTCGTTCTTGAAGAGATTCATTCATATTCATACACATGTAACAGTCAACATTCCCCGACACTTTACTACAATAAAACGATAAAAATTTCACTCCGAAAATATTCAGAATATTATCAGAGATCGAACGCAATAAATAAATATTCTTCGCATCATTTATTCCAAAAGTGGCTGTCACTCCATTCTTTCATTTCGCGTGTAGGGTCAGAAATGTTCAAAATGCACGATAGGGAAATGCGTAGGGGAAAACGGATCCCATTCCATAATGCCTGAATTGCCATTTTTTTTCCAGAGGGGAAATAAATGTATAAGTTTTGCGTTGCATGCCGTTGATGTTCAAAAAGAATCTTCTTGGATTTTCAAGATTTTGTTTCAATTTTATTTATATTACAGTAAAGTGTTGGTTTACAACATGACGTATTTGCATTTAGGTTTGTTGTAAGGCTTGTTGCAAGATGTTTATTGCAAGGTTTATTGTTCGGTTTATTGCAAGAATCCGTGCTTCTATTACAAATATCGACATCTGTGCATTATTACCACGCATTTTAGCTCTCTTTAGCACCAAATAACTTTAAAGGTAGTAAGAAAACTTGTCTTAGTTTTACGAACGTCCGATGACTGACGATGTCAGTCATGCCACGCCATCGGTTTTCAATTTCAGACCCACCTATAAGAGTCCCCTATATTCAAGTTCTGTGACTCAGAATTTGACCATTGTAGGCTCATGCGATTAAATTTCTTGAAATCTTATCCCTTGCGGTCCAAGATCGGGTTAGCAAACGCCATTTATGGATTAAATATCGTACTAACCAATTTTGGCTTTGAAAATGGCGTCCACAACACAGAAAGGGCAGTGGCTATGGAAGTAAGGAGAAGAAGTTAAAATTTCATGTTAGGAAATTGCCAAAATTGTTTGAGACAATAATCCAGATGGCGTTGGTGTAAGATAAGTCACATCGCATTTAATGCACTTCTATGGTTAAAGGTTCGTATTCAGTTAAAAAATATTTTCTTAAATTGTTAATTTTGCAAATAAAAAAGTTAACTTGATTGTGGCTTAGGTCGACTTTCTCATACCTGAATTCACTTTTTCCAAATTATAAAAGAAAAAAGAAATGAAATATTGGCATCATGGGTCAAAATAATTACAATTAATTATAGAGTGTTACCCTTTACTTCAGTTGTTGAAACCCAGACCGTCCGACCTACCAGAAAGGTGTAAGGTAACTGTTTGGACGGCCGAGAACTGCCACACAATTTAGACCGGAATCCAGTCGGGGAGACATTTACAAGGACCGTACCCTCCTTCCTCTACCACCAACCTCTCGGAAGGACTTACGGACCCGCATGTTTAACGTGATCGTACTCAGTGTGAACACGGCGGCAGTTTTGGCAGTGGCGGGAATCGAATCAGGACCTACCGAGTGCAATTCCCAGGCGCTAACTACTGGGCTACCGTGCCCCTACCCTTTACTTCAGTGTAACCCTTCACAAAAGGCTTGTAAAAATCTTTGAATTGATACCATATTTGACAATGTACCCCCCCCCCCCCGAAGAGTAACATGTCCTCCCCCGCAAGGGGCATTATGACGGCACGAACAAAAATATTTGTATCGCGGCTATTTTTCACAACAGTGATTGAAACTAGTTAATGATTGAAGTTTCGTGATGAGTCATACATAAAGCCTTTTATGCACGAATAAGTCAAGTTTTGTCCTGTGCTGACATGTTAAAAAATATAAATTTTCAAATACATTTCGAAGTTTTCGCTCGAATTAAAAAAAAAATTACTTAGTTGTAGTTTTTTCTTTTATAAAAAAATCGGATATAAAATTTTGTGAAAATCCATTAATATTTGTGGCTGTTAGCGTATACACAAGAAATCGATCACAGACACACAGGCTTCAAATTTCAGACATCACTTCAAAAGTAGTTTTAAAACATATATTGACATGAAAATCTCGAAATTTACGTGAAAGCAATATTTTCTCAATACTACGTATGAGAAAGTAAAAGTATCAGTGCAATGCAAATTGGAGCGGAAACCATTAAAGAAAAAAAATATTCCTACGCATTTAAATTTATTTTATCTTTCAATTTATGTTTACCTACAAATATGTTTGACTTTGTTATGTACTTTCTCCTAGTTGTAGAGCAAGACAATTATTTCTACTCATAATTAGGAAACTTTAATTGAAATATAGTAAAAGGAAATTTTATATAATAAACTCTGAATCTTCCTGTAGTGTAAAATGAAAACAGATCGGACTTTATTAACACTAATAGAGACACCTAGATATAATTTTAAACGCATTATCATATTTTCAAGCATTTTATCCATTTGAGTTTTATATCCTTCCCTCTAACTCCATGTATGTATGAATCAAACACCGAAGTTTTAATGCTGCCTTTACAGTTATTAGTCATTCTATGATAGAAAGTGAGAAACCCATCCAACGGATGCTGTTATTACTTTCCTTATATACATAATGTATAAGGAAAGTATAGTGACGGGGTCGAAAATTCGAATTCGAGTTTTCGACGGGAGAGCACGTTTCAAGTATCCCTGATCACGAATCAAACATTTTTGAAGTGATGTCTGTGTGTGTGTGTGTGTCAGTGAGTCTGTGGAGACGATAACTGACGAACGAATGGACCGATTTGAACGAAATTTGGTACAAAAATCACAATCCGTAAACACTGAAAGTCTATTGTTTTTATACGCAATCGAATGTTCAGAACCCCCCCTAAATTTTCGAGTGAAATTTTGAAAAAATCGTCAAAAAATCAAAACCTCTAATAAAGTTACGCAAATAGACATTTCTTACGTAACTTTTTATTAGAAAACGATTGACATAAATTTTAAAACGCTAACATGAACCGTTCTCGAGATATTGCACATTTTTCAAAAAATTATCAAAAAGTCTTATAAAATAAAAAAAATATATTTCCTGTTGAGTATGTTCACTTGTCATATGTTCAAATGTTCACTTGTCATATGTTCACTTGTCATATGTAATACTATGCGATAAATTGGGTGACATCATTCTCGTGGAACTAGCTCGTTCTATTCATGAAAAAAGATACTTTTAGTAATACTTTTGTATTTGAACGCCAATAGTCATTTATCTGCTATAAGAGTAACTTATTTCTCTGTTCATAACGCTTGGCGATATTTGGGTGACGAATTTGGCGGAATGTCGCCAAGTTGGCGACATTTTTAATTGTTGCCAAATTAGCTAAAATCTCGCCAAATGGATAAAAATGACGCTAAATCAATGAAAATTACGACTAATTGAAGAAAATTCAATATCTTGGAAAAAATATAAGTATCTACTATAAGAATAACGTTTTTTTAAACTGTAAGAGTAGTAAATTCATTGCATTATATAAGGAAAGTCATGTGTTGCCCACATCAGATTTTTTACAATGGGATCGCAATGCGAAATCTGACACATTTAACAGCCTCTGGTTGATATTTTAATTTAGAAATCTTCGTTTTCCTACAAAACAAAACGACGGAAGTTTCAGACTCGAGTACTTTTTGAATATTAGCGAAGTATGATAGCAATAAATAAATATTTTCTGCACCATTTATTCCAAATCAGGCATCACTCCATTTCACTATTTCCCACGTAGGGATAGAAATGTTCTAAATGTAAGAGCGGGAAAAGTGTAGGGAAAAATGGGGGGGAAATATCCCATTCCATGAAGCTTGAGAATTCCTAGTTTTCAGAAGGGTAATGTATCTTAAGTTAGTGTTGTATGGCGTTGATGTGAGAAGAATATTTGTTCTTACATTTTCAAAAGTTTTGTTTTTAATTTTGTTTATTTTGAAGCGAAGTGGTTTATTTCAAAGTTTTATCGAACTAGAATTGATTGTCAAATTTACCATTTTTCAGAAGAGCTTAAAATTATCATTTTCCTGTGTTGGACTATATTACTGCGGGTGGTTGATGTGTGCAGAATCTGATTTGAGGTATTAGTTTTGGTATTACCTGACTTGTGGCTTGGTCCTCTGATTATTTACGAGAGGTCCAGATCGCTAGATATTTGTTGATTTAGTTTACTAGGTGTTTTTTGCATAAACAAACATATTTGTTGTGCTGCACATTTGTAAAACTAAACTACAGTGCGCGAAAAAATTATGAAAACAACATATAATTGAATGAAAATATACTTTATTTTCATTTCATTAAAATGAATTTTTGATATTTTTGACCTCTAATATGAAATTATACTATAACATTTACAACACATAAAACAACAAATATGAACCTTACAAAAATTGACCTTACAAAAATTGACCTTACAAAAAAAGATTATCACTGAAGAAAATATAGAAAAAAGTATAAAGACATGTTCTAAATTACCTGACATTTCTCTTAATAATCAAGAGAACAACTTTTTTTTTCAATTACTTGAATAAGCCGAGAGGTCATCGAAGCTGAAAGTTCTTTTAAAGTGTCTATGGAAATGTTATTCCAAGCTTTTTTGATGGCTAACACAAAATACTGTTTACACTGATATTGTGTGCCATTTTATAAACTTTTCGGGCTAGAAGGCCCCTTCAATTTTCTATTGGATTGAGATCGCGACTCCTCGCCGACCAATAAAGTAAATTTACTGAATTAGCTTCAAACTAGAGTTTTGCACTCTTAGAAACGTGTATGAAAGCGTTATCCTGTTGAAAAATATAGTCTCCTGAAGTAATTAGTGGAGCCTCGGGTAACAAATGTTCGCCTAACACATCAACATATTTGTCAGAGTTCATTTTCTAGTTGATAAAGACTATATGCGTGGTTCTGTTTGCTGCAAAATCACTCCAAATCATTACTGACCCCCCCCCCCACACACACACCGTATTAACGTTTGGAAAAAACTTCTTTGGTTTTACGCTGAATATACCAAAAATAGCGAAAACCATCTGACCCATCAAGATTGAATGTCTTTTAGTCTGAAAAGATTACAGCAATCCATTTTGAACCGAGAAAAATGTATTTTTTTTTAAATTCCTGTCTCGTTCCTTATGTGCCTTTTTAAGAGGCGGACGTGACATTACTTTCCATACCAGATATTCGGATGTTTATTCAAAACATTTTGAACTGTTCGTTTGGAACATGGTAAGTCCAAATTTCTTCTAACTTCATTTGCAGTTTCCTTTTTCTCGCAAGCTCTTCTTACAAAAATTCTTTTCTGTCGATGCATTTGAATTTCTGGTCTTCCAGTTCGTTTTTCATTCCATACATTCCAGATTCTTTTAGAAAATTATGAACTACAGTTTTAGATCTTTTAATTTTTTTCGAAATTTCATGTCCACTCATCCACATTCTTTAAAAGCAAGAATTTTCCTGTTTTCAAGGTCAGACAGATGGGTAGAATTTTCCCTTTTTCAAGGTCAGACAGATGGGTT
The DNA here is from genome assembly GCA_951213105.1 of Amaurobius ferox. Taxonomy (NCBI): domain Eukaryota; kingdom Metazoa; phylum Arthropoda; class Arachnida; order Araneae; family Amaurobiidae; genus Amaurobius; species Amaurobius ferox. Next base: position 99,537,012 of record OX578150.1, on the reverse strand, counting down.
CATTTTGGCATCGTACAAAAATCGTGAAGAAATGAGGCAAATGTGAATTTTGTTTAGAAACCCAGTCTTTATATTTGAAATGGTTATTTTCTGTTTTCAAATATGCAAATTTTACTACAATTTTAGATGAAGAAACAGTTGTCCTTATACATTTTTCCAAGATCATATGGGCTTAAAATTTATAAAGTGAATTTATACATATTTATTTTTGGAAAATTTAACTAATTTACATGAAAAAGAACTTAATTTTATCAATATTTTTACTTATGAAATTTGCATACATTTCCGTCTAAAGGATTTCTCGATTTGACGAGTTTTCGCTTGTCCTTATACTTTTTTCGCGCACTGTAAGATATCTTTACAAAAATGTATTTAATATTATTAAATTGATCATATAAAGATAAAATGTGAAAAATATTTTGCATGTCCCCTCCTCCAAAATTGTGAAGCCCTGGCAAATTCCCCACATGCTAATGCTATAATTTGGGCGCTTCTATAGCGGGGCTTCAAACATTCTAGCGTTTGCAATAGAATTTGTAACTCTGCTGTAGACACGCCCTATATCGATCGACGCTGAACTACCAAAGACAAATTTAAAATACGGTGCTAGGTTTTTTTTCAATTAGATAATATATATGATATAATTTTTTTATAAGACGCCCATGAAATTGCTTTTACCTATCCAGCATTACCAGTTGGACATTTTTTGTTTATACTTTTTCATTTACTCTACGTTAAAAATCACACTCTTGTAAAAAAGTAATAATAATAAAGTAATAAGTTCCCTACACTTTATAAAAGTATCTGCCGACTTTCGAAAAGAAGGATGAAAGTTTTGAGTAAACATATTTCGAATATTAGAGAATGGTGGCGATAAAATATCGTCTGTCCCATTTGCTCTAAAAATAAATGTCATTCTGTTCTATCATCCCTTATCTCCTTTAAAATATGTTCGGCAAAGAGCGCAGAGAAATGTGGTTTCTGGGAAAAAATATTATGCACTTATGAAATTATTTTTTTTCTATTTGCATTGGTATTATATCTCCAAGTACAGTATTTTACGGCTGTAAGAATTATTTCGTATTTTTATGTTCGTAAATGAGATTTGTATAGTGTGAGGATTAATTTTATCCCTCACCTTACTACATTTTTCGGCACTTTGACTCCTCCTACTTTTCTGACAACAGATTAATTCATATTTTGACTTTCCCTACAATACATGATAATGTATAGGGAAAGTATTGGAATCATGTCGAAAATCGCAACTCGAATTTTCGACGAATCTACACATTTTGGGACCTCTAGAAGACGAAAAAACTATTTTTTTGCGTGACGTCTGTTTGTGGGTGCAATGTATATACCCACTCTAACCCCAAAACGAATTGATTAAATTTCATAAAATTTTATAGGTAAGACACTTGTGGGTTATCCTGGTGCTCATTAGCCTCGGTACAATTTTTGGTACAATTCGGGATAAAAGAAACTTGCCTGTTTTACGAAATGGCCCTCAAAATTTGTCTGTATTTACTCTAACTAAAAAACTAATTCCCCAAATTTCATATAATTTGGTAGATACGTCACTTGTACATGGCCCTGGTGCTGACTAGATTTTGGCATGATTCGGAAAAAAAAAAGACTTTTTTACGAAATGACCTACAAAAATCGTTAAAATCTAAAATAAGAGATTACATATGCTCAAATATATTAATTAAATACTTGTTTTATATGTATTTTTTGACGATAAAAAAAATGAGACTAATACTATTACTGTAGATTTAGCCTTTCTCGAGACATTTTAGTTTTTACCCTTTTTTGCTACGCTACCTTTGAAATTACGCCAGGTTACCAAATGAAAACGAAAATTGAATAAAAAGTGCAAATTTTTCGTCATTTCAAATAACTCTGCTTGTTATTTTGTGCAATTAGACTGAATTTAACGAATTATTAAAGATATGAATAAAAAATGAATTTGAAATTGTATGGAAAGTCATATGCTGCCCACATCAAGTTTTTTTGTTTGTTGCCGCCAATCTTTCTTTCATACTCGTTTCGCCTTCATTTAATTTCTTCAGGACTACGATGCAAACGTCAAATTTGAATATTCAGATTGGTATCTGTTTTCTCAGTCTTTTCTGCTTTCATTAATATCTTTCTTATTTACAAATAAAACCTTTTGTTTTCTCCTCACCTTTGTATTCATTCGAATTCTTGTTTCCTCGATATATTTTTCTTAATGTTTATATTCTGAAGTCAAAGTGGTTTTAACTGGGACCGCACCATTTCGCAACAGATCCATACCTGCTCAGTTATTCCGAAAGCATTCCGGTCTTCTGTTTGCTACTTTGGATGAAATGAGAAATTCGGGAAACCGTGGGAGAGAATGGAATGAAATCGGCTATTTTGTGATGCTTCGAGAAAGAATGTTATTAGATTTGGGAGAATCTGTTGAATAACAAAGACGTACCTTCTTAGAAAAGTGAGTGGTACTTTAGAGCTCCACTGGATAGATCTTTTGTTTATACTTTCCCTGTATACATAGTATAATGTATAGGGAAAGTATTGTGACTGGGTTGAGAATTCGAATTCGAATTTTTGATGGAAGAACATGCTATATTTTAGAAAATTACATCTTAGAAGAATTAGTGGAACTTTAGGGCTCCACTGGATGCACCTTTTGTTTTTACTTTCCCTGTATTCATAGTATAATGTATAGGGAAAGAATTGTGACTGGGTTCAGAATTCGAATTTTCGACGGAAGAGCATGTTATATTTCTGAAAAATGCATCTTAGAAAAATGGCTGGTAATTTAGGGCTCAACTGGATGCATCTTTTGTTTATCCTTTCCCTGTATACATAATATAATGTATAGGGAAAGTGTTGTGACTGGGTTGAGAATTCAAATTTTCGACGGAAGAGCATATTATATCTTAGAAAATTACATTTTAGAAGAACTAGTGGAACTTTAGGGTTCCACAGGATGCATCTTTTGTTTTTACTTTCCCTGTATTCGTAGTTTGATGTATAGGGAAAGTATTGTGACTGGGTTGAGAATTCGAATTTTCTACGGAAGAACATGCTATATCTCTGGAAAATACATCTTAGAAAAATGATTGGTACTTTAGGGCTCCACTGGATGCATCTTTTGTTTATCCTTTCCCTGTATACATAATATAATGTATAGGGAAAGTGTTGTGACTGGGTTGAGAATTCAAATTTTCGACGGAAGAGCATATTATATCTTAGAAAATTACATTTTAGAAGAACTAGTGGAACTTTAGGGTTCCACAGGATGCATCTTTTGTTTTTACTTTCCCTGTATTCGTAGTTTGATGTATAGGGAAAGTATTGTGACTGGGTTGAGAATTCGAATTTTCTACGGAAGAACATGCTATATCTCTGGAAAATACATCTTAGAAAAATGATTGGTACTTTAGGGCTCCACTGGATGCATCTTTTGTTTATACTTTCCTTGTATACATAATATAAAGTACAGGGAAAGTTTTGTGACTGTGTTGAGAATTTGGATTTTCGACGGAAGAGCATGTTATATCTCTGGAAAATACATCTTAGAAAAATGAATGGTACTTTTGGGCTCCACTGGATGCATATTTCGTTTATACTTTTCCTTTATATATAGTATAATGTATAGGGAAAGTATTGTGACTAGGTTGAGAATTTGAATTTTCGACGGAAGAGCATGTTATATCTTAGAAAAATACATCTTGAAAAATGAGTGGTGCTCTAACTTCGTTGGTACTTTATGGCTCCATTTATGGCTCATTGATCACGAGACTTAATAGTTTCAATCATTATTGTGAAAAACAACCGCGATATAGACGCTTTTGTTCGTGCGGTCATTAGTACCCCTTGTGGGGAAAGTTACCTCCCCCCCACCCCTTCCCAGTGGGACTACATTGTCAAGTATGGCATTAATCGACATATTTGTTCAAGCCTTTTAAAATGAAGAGTAACACACTGTAGTTGTAATAATTTGGACCCACAATACCGATTTTTTAAATTTTTTCTTGTAAAATTTGAAAAAGGTATGAGAAACTCAAGCTGAGCCACACGCCAGTTAATAATTTTAAAGAGTTATATTTGTCGGAAAAGCCTAGATTTAACGCATTCGGGGGCAAAACCCTTTGAACATTTTCTCAGACCCTGTAGAGGAACGTGTACCATAGGTTGGGAAACACCACAGTTTGGTATGAGAGAGTAAAAATTGGTAAATTGGTTGTAAAAAGCATCTGCATAGATTCCCCAGCAGCCAACCTATACAAATCTTATACAGGAAAGCTCTGAGTTTATTGTCTAAAACCTAGGGGGAAAGTTATATCATCGTGAAGAAGACTGAAAATAATTAATAATGTAAGAAAATTTTGAATGGCATAAAATATACTAAATTATAACAAGTAATTTCAGCAAAGATTTGTTTCCCACTGTGCAAAACAATTTTTGCAGTTCGATGTTTAATAAATACGGTTTCAGTTCATTATTTCTGTCTGCCGATTGCTATGCGTATTACTTACATTTTTTATGTAAGTGAAATCGAAAATCCGTTTGTCTCACCATTATGGGAGAACATCTGTACCGAATTTCATGAAATTTCGATGAGTATCCTTGATACGGTTCCACTTAAAATGTACGAGTCCGTCTGTCTGTCCTCTTGTTCTTCTATTTCCTCATTTTAAACGTGACCCAATCGTTATATGAGCCTCCAAACAAACGGGACCCAATCTTCATTTAAGTCTCTGAAGTAACGTGACCGAATCGTTTTTTGAACCTCTCGAAGGTAAATACAATTCAAAATCTAATAACGAAATCCAATCTGTATTTGCGTTTTATCTCTGAAATTATAGAAGCCTTGAAAGCACGTGCAGGCAGCAGAAGTGATGATAGATATTCATCACTGTAGGCATAGGCCGTACCTGCTTTTTTTCGCATTGCCAACTGTATGTGGCCTACTCAGGGGCTAGTAGTGAAATATTTCTCTTTATTTATACCAGGGGCGTCTCGAGAGCTAAGCAGTCCAAGCTTTTTTATTGGATTTATCCTGAATTTTTTCTTAAAGACTCAATTAGTGCATTATACATATTATACCTAATCCAACGTTTTCACGGTATTTTATATAATTCTACATTTTATTATTAAGCATCAGTTTATAGTGTTCTATACAAAGTTTTGGCCACAACATGTTTGTCTAATTGCAGTTGAGCATATTGAGATCATGGCACTATAATTTCCATGGGGCGGTTTGTTATATAATCATGGTCGGATTATCTGTTGGGACAAGATAGTTTCGAACCCGGAAGTATTTTATATCAGACAAAGATCTCCAAAATATTATTTACTCGGGGGAGGGAGCAAAATGGAGTGGGCACAATTTTATTCCATAAACAAAAATGAAAAGGCTAACGCATATGCTAGTTTTTATTATTATTTTAAAATTTTTTTTGAACTTGTAAAAACAGCATAGTTAAACTGTCGGATAATCGATTTTTCGGATTACCAATTTTCGGATGCTTAACGTTCTACTGTATTTATTATTCAGATGAGGCAATTTTATGGAAGTTCGCTTGTGGCCTCTTAAAACTTCGGGGCGCTGTTGATTTCTACCCTTAATAAGAAAACCAGAAATGTAGTCTACAAGGAAGTTATATGTTTAATTTTAAAATTGTTATTGTTTACATGAATAAATTGTAATTTGCACTTCTGTCTGTCTGCTTATTATCTCAGAACGGTAAAATTGGCTTATTTCCTTTTCGTGAGAATTAGTATAAAATTTCATAAAGAAAGATTCCAACTATAGGTTTAACGCAAAGTATGAACTATAATTTGTTGTATTATATATTCTGTACGAAGAATGGGTATACAGCTAGTACCTCACTATGGTATACCCCCCCCCCCATGTTTCAGACCATCAACCTCTCCTCTTTAGTTGATAATTGCGTGGAAGAGATTTTGTATGATTCTTTAAGACAGAAGCTGGAACAATACAGTGCTATTCCTTCCATTTCGTTACCATTCATACACGTAAATTTTGCCGGACTTTTCTTCGTTCTGAAGCGTACGAATATAAAGTTTTCCGGAGAAAAACATATTTCGAATATTAGCGAAAATTTGACAGCTATAAATATTTTCCCGCCCATTTATTCTAAGGATAGTGGATGTTCCGTTAAATCATTTCTTATCGGGCGTATATACAACGTTATAAAAAAAAATATCTAGGGGAAAAGCATGGCAGGAATAGGGTTAGATGGGAAGAGGAGAATTTTTACAAACTGGAACATTTTGTAAATTCGCAGTAATGTGAAGCCGCCCTGAATTTTTGGTGACAGGCATTGTAAAAAACGGCAGAGTACATAAAAAGTTTATGAAAAAGCCTTCACATGGCGGAACACGCTTCATTTTTGATGGAACTATTAACCAGTTTGTTCTCTTTTCGATACTTATTTTGTACAGTTAAGCGAGCAGAAAAACCGGAAACGACATCTCCAGAATACGAGTAACGCTCTACCTCCGCTGGAAGTCAAAGCTGAATTTATGACAGTCCTTATCTAAGCTCTCTCTCTAGCTAATCTTGAGAAATAGAAGTTTCAAAGAAATGTTTTGAACCAGAAGTGGAAAAAAAACGGAAGTGGAAATCCTTAGTGAACTTTCTAACTCCTCCAGAATTCAATAATGAATGTATATAATATAATTTCTAATAATTTCTTTTATATAATTTCTAATAATGGCCATTCTTGAGAGATATGTTTCAAATATTTTTTTTTAATTCGGAAGTGGGAATATTTAGTAAACCACTTTACCTCCTTCAGAATTTGATGATAAATTCATATCAGTTATCATCTAAGCTCTAGCTATAGCCAATATTGAGAAACAGATGTTTCAAGTAAAATGAAAAGTTAGAACAGGAATTGGAAATCCTTAAGTCCTTTAATCCTTTTAACCCCCTCCTCCGAAATTTGATGATGTATGTACTTCAGTTATTATCTAATCGCTATCTATAGCAGATCTATAAGGTAAATATTTTGCTAACAGCAATAGTATGTCAAAATTTTTGCCAGCAAGAAGAATTTTACGGTTAAGGAACTGAGTTGTCCCGGATGAATCCTAAATAGGGATTTATGTTCTGGTCATATTTTGGTTGATTTCATAAACAATTCAGTAGTGCTCAACCCGTCGATTGCGATTTACTAGCCGATCACGATCTACCAGTGGATCGCCAGGGCTTGTCAGGTCGGTGTTTGGAAGATTTTTTTTTTTTTTTTTTTTTGGGGGGGGGGGGGGAGGGGTTGGTGATTAGGAGTTTTTCATTTATGCTTTACGGGAATGAAAATTCACTTTAAAACTCTCGTCAAGTAAATAAGTGAGGCTATATATTATACTTTATTAACTTCTCCCACATGCAAAATGAAATCATTTCTAAATGTATTTAAAGGTCTAAAAATATGTTTTTCGTCAGAATATCAAAAGAAATAAGTTTCAGGAAAACAATAATTTCTCTGCACAATGGCACGATAAAGTTAAAATTTATTTGAGTCTAAAAATAACTGAAATATACCCACATCAGTATATCTGGGCTTCAGTTTACAAATCCCTTATAATATATTTTCTGTATTTCTCTGAAACGAATTGCCGTCAAGAGCAGAAACAACACAATTTCATTCGCTTCGTTTATTACCATTCATACACGTAAATTTAACCGCAACCCCACCCCCTTACTCTTTTCCAAATCGAAGGAAGAAAGTTCGGCAGGGAAGGATTTCGAATATTAGCAAAATTTGACAGCTATAAATATTTTACCGTTCATTTATTTCGCATATAGTAGTTGCTCCAAACCCATCATTTTATGCTTGGAGTATATGGAAAGTTCTACAAATTTCGAGAAAATGAATAAAATACGTGAGTGGAAGGAGAGAGAGGGGTGGGGAGGTTGAGGGAAGCATTTTATATAATGGAATGGAAAACTTTGCAAATTCATGGTAGTATAAATGTGCAGTGGCGCCGAATTCTTGGCGACTGCGGACTTTTCTAAAGCTGTAAAGTAAATTATACTTAACACACTGTCTGGATATTTGTATATATGGCATTTGCGAACGGAAGAGATATTTCAATTTCATAAAGAACATTTCATATTCCACATTTGTTTTTTTATGCACGTTTTTGCTTACCAAACATACACACACACCTTGACAGACATCCACAAATGCGCGCACACACACACACACACACATATATATATATATATATATATATATATATATATATTTATATTTATATAATTGAAGAATTTTAATTTCCTTGTATTATTTATAACAGATATTGATCATATATTGAAATAGTTCTGTATAGCAAAAATGAAAATAAGATGGTCTGAAGTGAATATTTGATACCAATAATGACTATACGACAAGCTTGTTGTTGTTGTTGAGACCCAGACCGTCCGACCTACCAGAAAGGTGTAAGGTAACTGTATGGACGGCCGGGAAGTGCCACCCAATTTAGACCGGAACCCAGTGGGGGAGGCATCCACAGGGACCGTACCCTCCTTCCCCTACCACCAACCTCTCGGAAGGACTTACGGACCCACATGTTTAACGTGATCGTACTCCGCATGAACACGGCGGCATTTTGTGGTAGCGTGCAAATCTAGCGCGCAAACCACGGGGATACCGCACCCGAGATGGCCAACAGCACGCGGTGTTCCGAGGTGGTCACCCACCAAGTACTAACCGCGCCCGATGCTGCTTGACTTCGGTGATCTAACGAGAACCGGTGTTTTCAGCACGGTACGGCCGTTGGCCCTATACGACAAGCTTGTGAAGATGTTAAAGAGAACATTATAAATAAAACATTATAAATAAAACAGGTACTAAATTGGTATAAAATACCCCTTTTTTCCTGATTCTATATATAAGTTAAGGAATTGAAAAAGAATTACATGTGGTAAGGATTGCCAATTATAATCCCGTAACTGCACCCTTAGATTAATTTTTTTGTTATAAATCATATATGTGATACAGGTACTTAAGGTACTAATCCCCTTGTTCCCTGCATAAACATACATGGTGTAAAAACATGAATAGTGTATAAGATGAAAAGTTTCAAAACATAATTTTTTTTTTTTTTTTTTGCTCGCGGAGCTAGGTCTTTCTTGCTCCCAAAATTATATATATATATACACACACCACGAGTGTCCAAAATTATTTTTATACATAAAAATAAACGAAGCAAGCGCTCTGCACAAAGTACGTTTCCCTGGGACCTGCTGCACTACCGGATATGATTTCGGGGTGTATTGACTCAACACTGTTTTTTATGGCTCGAAAGTATCATTTAGAAAGAATCTTTGAGGTTTCGAGTTGTTAGCTTTTTAGAGGTTGCCCGTTGACCTTAGCGCTATACATATTTAAATAATATAAAATAAAATGTATTAAAAAAGTTTTAACATTTTATTTCAGCTTTTCTCCCTTTGTCAGGCTTAAATATCAGATTACTTACATAATAAGGAATATATTTAATATTACGGTTTTATGTAATATATGTTTCGAGAATATCGCATGTGTTTTATAAATGTCACTCGCATTTAAATGAAATTTCACACATAGAAGGGTTATTTTCTAAGACTTATTTTATCATTTTTCCATTTACGAATAAATATTCTAAAATATGAGGTATTTCTGCCAGTCCATCTTCCCTGAAATTCAATAGGCTTCGTATTCTTACCAATTGAAATAATTGTGCAAATTATATTTATCCCAGAGATACCTAATACATCTTTAATTTTTTTTAGAGAACCCTGAAACTTTCCCCAAATAAAATAGGCTTCCTATTCATACCGATTGAAATAATTATGTAAATTTTATTTATTCCAGAGATATCTAATGTATCTTTAATTTGTTCTGGAAAACCCCAAAACTTTCATCAAAACCCAATAGGCTTCCTACTCATACCGATTAAAATAATTTCATAAATTTTATTTGTCCCAGAGATATCTAATATATTTTTAATTCGTTCTAATCTTGAAAATTATTTTACTTACCAATATTTTCCAATTTTTTTCTGCATATAGTACTTCCCAATCTCTTGCTTTCAAAATGGCGTCTACATAGAAAAGGCTGCCACCACGACGATAAGGAGTTAAAACTTCATATTGGGAAAACGATAAAATTGTTTGAGACAATAATTCATATAGCGCTGGGGTTAGATAAATCCAACGACTTCGTGTGTATTTGTATATCAAGACTCATATTGGAGTAAATAATTTTTGAAACTGTTAATTTTTCAGAAATAAATTATCGGTGCAATGCAAATTAGAACAGAAACAGTAAAGAATATTCCTAAGTATTTAATTTTATTTTACCTTTTAATTTATTTTTGTCTTCAGATACTATTTACTTACTCTACAACAACAAATAAAATACTTATTAATTTTACTCATAATTGGGAAACTCTAATTTAAATTAATCAAAACTACACCTTCCTGTTGTGCCAAATGAGAACGGATGGGAATTTACTAACACTAGCGACACCTATACAGGGTGTTTCAAGCTCGTTTAGGTGTCGAAATTGTTTTATTCTTCACACCTAAACGAGTCGAAGCTCGTTTAGGTGTCAAGAATTAAAGCTCGTTTCAATCTTTTTGAACAAAAAGATTGAAACGAGCTTTAATTCCTTACCTGTTGGAGATAAGTGGGCAATGTAAATTGCAAAAATGTTGAAAGTAAGGTAGGAAATAAGACTACGTTAGTGAAATGGTCCTGCCATTCATTTTCAAAAAGTTACACTTTTTGAATTTTTATTCGACCCCCCTTAGACAAATTTGGCCAATCAGAATTTTTTTATTTTTAATGCAACAAGATCATTAAAAAAACCCGCATATCTGTATCTTTAAAATTGCGCGAGTTATATTTAATTGAAAATTGAACATTGTGAATGGGGACCCTATATCAAATTCGAAATGTAAATTTGTGACATATCACAAAAAAGATAAAACTGGATGATAATACATAGGAGACATGTAAAATAAAATAATTTAAATGTCAATGTCTGTGAAATGCTTTATTTAGATGCATTTGTGAAAAACTTTTTGACACATATTAAAGTATTTTTGATCTAAACAATTTCCATCGTCAATTTGTTTATGATCCCTATTTTCACTGATGAAACAACCTTTCACATGGCACGGAAAGGTGGCATAAGTCAGATTTTTTTCCTTTATCATAATTCAGTTGATTTTAAAGATACAGATATGCGGGTTTTTTTTAATGATCTTGTTGCATTAAAAATAAAAATTTTCTGATTGATCCAATTTGTCTAAGGGGGTCGTATAAAAATTTAAAAAGTGTAACTTTTTGAAAATTAATGGGAAGACTTTCATTAACGTAGTCTTATTTCCTACTTTACTTTTAACATTTTTGCAATTTACATTACCCACCTATCGCTAACAGGTAAAGCATTAAAGCGCGTTTCAATCTTTTTGAGACACCCTGCATATAATTCCCAAAACATTATAGTATTTTCAATATTTTAATCTATGGACGCTTCATTTCCTTCTCTCAAACTCCAGGGGTGGGATGTTATTAACACTAGCGGCACATTAGATATAATTCTCAGAGCATCATTATTATTTTCAATAATCCCATCCATGAGAGTTTCATCTCTTTCTCTTAAACTCCATAGGTGAAACGTTATTACTTTCCCTATATACATAGTATAATGTATAAGGAAAGTATTGTGACGGGTTCGAAAATTCGAATTCGAGTTTTCGACGAGAGGGAATATTTCAAGCATCCCTGATCACGAATCGAACATTTTTGAGGTGATGTCTGTGTATGTGTGTCAGTGAGTCTGTGGAGATGATATCTCACGAACGAATGGAGCGATTCGAATTAAATTGGGTGCAAAAATTACGATCCGTGAATACTGGAAGAATATTGTTTTTAAACACAATCGAATGTTCAGAACCATCCTAAATTTTCGAGTAAAATTTTAAAAAAATCATCAAAAAATCAAAACTTTTAATACTGTTACGCAATTAGACATTTCTTATGTAATTTTTCGCTAGAAAACGATTGACATAAACTTTAGAACGTTAGCATGAACCGTTCTCGAGATATTGCACATTTTCAAATAAATTTTTCAAAATATCTCATAAACTGAAAAAAATATTAACTGTTGAGAAACATATTCACTTTTCATATGTAATATCATGCGAAAAAGTTGGTGACATCATTCTCGTGGATCTAGCTTGTTCCATTCATGAGAAAAGTTACTTTGAGCAATACTTTTGTATTTGAACACCAATAGTCACTTATTTGCTATAAGAATAACTTATTTCTCCGTCCATAACGCTTGGCGAGATTTTGGCTACGAATTTGGCGGAATGTCGCCAACTTGGCGACTTTTTAAATGTTGCCAAATTAACGAAAATCTCGCCAAATGGATAAAAATGACGCTAAATCAATGAAAATGACGACGAATTGACGAAAATTCAATATCTTCGAAAGAATATAAGTACTATCTACTATAAGAATAACCTATTTTGTTTTTACTGTAAAAGTAGTATATTATTGCATTATATAAGGAAAGTCATATGCTGCCCACATCAGATTTTTTTAATACTAGCCACACAAAGATTTAATTCTCAAAACGTTTTAGTACTTTCAATATTTTCATTCATAGGAATTTAATCCCCTTCTCTCTAATTCCATGAAGCAGATATTGAAAAAATACAGATGTAAATTCATAGATGCTCAAAATGTTAATCCATCGAAATCAAGACAAAACCCCCCTCCCCACGTGACAATACTTTTCTCTTTGCACTTACAATGTGTTGTAGGGAAAGAAATAAGCATAATGAAACAAACTGTTCCAACGAGCAACACATGCAGGAAAAGAAAAATAACAAAAGATTAAAAGAGAGTTAATTCTCTAGGGGGTGAACTCTGATATTTTCCGAAGAAAGTTTAGAAAAGAGTGAAAATCGAAAAGGGGAATAAAAAATGAAAGTTTTTAAATAAAAGCAAACAGGATGGTGCATAAACGTGATCCGAAATATTTTGTTTTCAAATTCAAGCAAATAGAATAGAATTTTTATGTGGTTAATGCCTCTATAGAGTTAAACGGAATTATACTTGCAAATAAATTCATTATTTGAAACAAAGTAATAATCATTACGTTAAGCTGTCAAATACATTAATTGAGATATTCTGAGGGATTTTTTTTAAATACGTTTTTTGTACAGTCTATGGTAATGTATAGTGAAAGTATTTGAATGTGGTTAAAAACAATTAGATGTGGTCAGAACATTATTTTCGCTACATAATGCAATGACTTTGCTTTTTTCATAGCTTAATCAAATTAACTTTTATTTCATGCAAATATAACTTGGCAATTAGAAATGTAGCTAGTATTCCCTAATCAATACGGTTCGCATATTAAACTATTATAATTTGAAACTGATATTTAATTATATAAAACTAATAGTTTGCGGTTCAATCAATGAATTAATTAATTCCTTAAATTCAATGTAATTCTTATGTTTTTCATATGTCAATTATGTATTTAATATTTCGTTGTTTAATTTGGAAAATGCGAATATCGTTATTATAATAACCATATAATCATAGTTAAATATGCGTATAACAAAACTGGACGTTAAGCCAGCTATAATAATTAATACTAGTAATTATTTTTCAATAGGTAATCGTATATCACCACTCAAAAACGGACTTTACGAACCTCTAGCAGAACAAACTTGTCCCACAAACCATATAACTCGCTATATTTTGAATCAAGAATATTAATTTTCCCAACGGGACAGAAATTTTCAAATAAATAAAACAGCATTTTCCAAGATATTGAATATCCATCAATTTATCGTCATTTTCGTTAATTTTGTGTCATTTCTTCCAATTTGGCAATTTTTTCGTGAATTTAGCTACATTTAAAAAAAAGTCGCCAAGTTGGCGATATCTTTTTATTGTCGCCAAATTTATCTTCAATCATTACAGACAGATGGACAAACAAATAAATGACTTTTGCCGAATTGTTGGGTTTTTAAATACAAAAGTATTACTAAAATGATCTTCTCTCGTGAATGGAACGAACTAGATCTACCAGAATGATGTTAACAAATTTGTCACATAACATTGCATATATGGAAAATATGGCAAAGGAATATATTTCCCAATAGTTTACACCTTTTCACTTTTATGTATTTTTATTATAAATATTTGAAAAACGTGCACTATCTGGAGAACGGTTCTTGAGCACACTTATTTTGTGCAATCAAACTAAATTTCGTAAAAACAAGAAGTGGCGGATCTCCAGAACTGGAAGTGGAAATCCTTAGTGAACCTCCTGTACTGCCCCTTGATATATGCTTCACCTAATTTTTTTTAACTGAAATTGGAAAAGAACCGTAAAAAGAAATCCAACCCACTTTGGAATTTGATGCTGAATGCAAATCATCATCTAAGGTTTATATAATGCTGATTCTTAGAAATAGATGTTTCAATAAAAATTTCGAGTAAAAATATATAGATGGCAAATTTACTTACCACAAACAAAGAGAAAGTTTTTTTATTTATAAAAACACGATAAAATGAAATTAACTGGAAATATTTTATCTCGAAAACAAATTGATAGAACTGTGTTTTAAAAACAAACTCCCTCATTAGATTAAACATCATAATACTTGCAAGTTGATTTATTCTTTAAAATTAAGTAATTGATTTATTTTCATAATTCGGGATTCCAAGTTAGAAAATATTTCAAAATTTGAAATATTTATTTTTCTTACAACAGATAGTAATATGTAAAAGAAGTTATTAATAATTAAGACAAACTTACAACTTATTTTTAAAAATTGCAGCTTAATTTTTTAATAGTGGTAGTTGCTCTGTGTTTGACAGATTTAAATAATAGTTTAATATAATTTCAAATACGTTTTTGATAGTAAAAATTCCTGGGCATGCTACTTGGTGGAAATAAAATTTGTCTAGCCCTGAACTAAGATCGCCTTTCGCACTAAACCATAAATGAAATAATCTGTAGTGCTAGTCTCCACTTGACCTTCAGAAGTATTCATGTTCCATAGTATTTAGTTATATGTGTATCACAATTATCATAATGAAAAAAAAATGTATTTTAAATTTCCATATCCAAATTATTTTTTTAATTTCGCACAAATTTTTCTAAAGTTTCTTTTAAGTTGGCAATAGCTAGTAACGCCGACTGTTGCATTTCGCTTATCTTTTTTTATACAAACTACTTTCATGCAACTTGGGTCTTTCAAATTATTAATTCGCTCTATATATACTACAAGCATTGCTCCGGGAATTAACATTGTTTTTCATAGAAAAATATATGGAGAAAGAAAAAGTAAAAATTCAACTTTTAAAAATCTAGAACATTCAGTTGTGCACAAAAACATGAATCGCTGCGAAAAATTGAGTATGTTCAAAATAATGTTTCATATAGTGTAACAAAGTCTGAATGTTGCATCTCATTAACACTTATATGAAAAGTGCCATCATCCTTTAGCCATTATTATGGGGCAGTAGACAATCTATGTCATCTAGAAAATATGTTATTTTGTAAATTATGAAAAACTCTTATTAAATATTTAATAGAATAAGAATATATGTGTGTTTGTGCGTGTGCGTCTGTGTAATGTATGTATCCAATCTAACTCAAAGACTAATAAACCAAATTTCATACAATATTATAGGTAAGCTACTCGTGGGATACCCTGGTGCTGATTAGATTTTGGTACAATTCGGGATAAAAGATTTTGCCCCTTTTTGCGAAATGGCTCGAAAAAACTGTATGTATCCAATCTAGCAAAAAAAAAAACTAATTATTCAAATGTCACAAAATATACATCACTTGTGGGTCACCCTGGTGCTGATTAGATTTTGGTATGATTCGGAAGGAAAAAATCTACCTTTCTTTTCGAAATGGCCCGCAAAATGAATCGCTAAAATCTAAAATAAAGAACTACATATGCTCAAATGTATCAGTTAAATGCTTGTTTTATACGTAATTTTTGACGATTATAAGAGTATAATCAACCCCATTACTCTAAGACTAGCCGTTCTCGAGTTATTTTATACTTTTTTTACATTTTTGCTACGCATCTTTTGTCCCGTTACCAAATCAAAACAGAATTAAAAGTACAAATTCAGTGTTATTCCAAATAATTATCTGCGTGCTAATTATATTTGTGCAATTAAACTCAATTTAATGAAGAAATGAAGAGAAAGTGAAATTGAGTCTGTAGCGAAAGTTATGTGCTGACCATACCAGATTTTTAATTTTCCGAAAAGTGCTTTTGATATGCAAGCAGAACTTCTCTCCAGTAAGTGACATAAAGAAGAAAGGATAGAGGGAAATAGAGATAGAAGCTGAAGGACAGTCTCTGGGGTTATAATGATTGTGCTTTGATGTTGCCTTCCTATCTTGTTATTTTTCCTGAAGTTGCTTTACAGGAGGACTGAAAAGCAAAACTTCTATAAAAATAAAAATAACATGACGGGCGTGATGTGATCCAGCATATTTTATTTCCGTCACGGAATGGATAAAACTGAGTTTGCGACAGTAAATATGCTCCGATAAGTTTTGAAATAGGATTAAACTTTCAAATTCAGTCTTTTATTTATTTATTTATTCATTTTTGGCTTTTTCATACTATTATATGCAGCAGCGGTTCCCAAACTTTTCACATCCGGGTACTCCCTAAATATCAACTGATACGTAGTATTGAGTTTTCCTGAATATTTTCGATTTCCAGGTTTTGATACCAATATATGTTTTAAGATCTTCTGAACATGTTTCGACATATATCATGCGATACATTTGGTGACGACATTCTCGTGGATCTCGCTCGTTCCATTCATGAGAAAATATACTTTGAGTAATACTTTTGTATTTGAACGCTAACAGTCATTTATCTTAAAAATCACTTATTTCTTCGTCCATAACGCTTGGCGAGATTTTGGCGACAAATTTGGTGGAATCTCGCCAACTTGGCGATTTTTTTTTAAAATGTTGCCGAATTAATGAAAATCTCTCCAAATGGATAAAAATGATAATAAATCAATGAAAATGATGACTAATTGATGAAAATTCAATATCTTGGAAAGAATATAAATATCTACCATAAGAAAAGCCTATTTTTTATTGTAATAGTAGTAAATTCATTGCATTATATAAGGAAAGTCATGTGTTGCCCACATTAGATTTTTTTTATTTCTTTCAATTGAACACCCTGATTGACATATCCATATATTTTAACTGTACCCGGTTTTTCAATAATTTTCTTTGAACCCCTTTAATTACTTTTCCAATTTAATAAATATTTCAATTCTTATAAATTTGATTTTCTATAAATAAGAATTATTTTCACAAATTTTAAAAACCACATGAGGATTTTTTTTATAAGTTTTTGGGAATAAGAGATGTATTGTGCTTCACATTTTTGCTTTGAAATTTTGTAGAACCGAAACAAAGAACTTTTCCCAAACTTTTCACATCAGAGTACTCCCTAAATATCAACTCATACGTAGTATTGAGTTTTCCCGAATATTTTCGATTTCCAGGTTTTGATACCAATATATGTTTTAAGATCTTCTGAACAGGTTTCGATTTTTTTTTTGAGTGATGTCCATCAGTTCGTCTAATGTCTGTGATCGATTTCTTGTGTACGGTCACAAATAGCAGTCACAAATATTAATGGATTTTCACGAAATTTTATACCCAAATTTTTTTATAAAGAATTCCAGAACTGGAAAGAATTTTTTTAAATTCGAGCGAAAAATTTGGATTTTATTCTAAATTATATATTTTTTTAACATGGCAGGCAGCATAGGATAAAATTTAACATAATCATGCATAAAAAAGTTTATTTGTGGCTCAAAGATTACGAAATTGCATAGTTTCAATCATTGTTGTGAAAAATATCCGCGATACAAAGATTTGTTTGTTCGTGACGTCCCCCCAGAGAGGGGGAGGGGGTACATTGTCGAGTATGGTATCAATCGAAATAATTTTTTAAGCCCTTTAAAATGAATGGTAACACGCTATAGTTGTAATCATTAAGATCCCCTATATCGATTTTTCAAATCTTTTTTTTGTAAAATTTGAAGAACGAATGAGAAAGTCGAGTTGAGCCACACTTCAATTAATTTTAAATGTACACCTCCACCCTATCCCCTATTCCTGACTTCAATTAATTTTAAATGTACACCTCCACCCTATCCCCTGATTGTCAGTTTCTTTGCATTGAATCCCATATTATTTTCCTTATATGCATGGTACAATGTATAGGGAAAGTACAGTGACAAGATTGACAATTCGACTGCAAGTTTTTGACGGAAGAGCACGTTTCAAGCAAAACATCATGAAAATATTGAAATCTCAAATAATGTTACGCAAATAATCATATCTTACGTAATTTTTCTGTAGAAAACGATTCATACCCATTTTATTGCGCAAGTATGACTTGTTCTCAAGATATTGCAATTTTTTCAAATAAATGTATCAAAAAAGTCACAAAATTAAAAGAAACGTATTAACTATTGTGAAATATTTTTACTTTCATATGTAATATGGGATAAATTTGTTAACATCATTTTCGTGGATGTAGTTCGCTCCAATCGCGAGAGAAGATATTTTTTGTAATGGTTTTGTATTTTAACGCCTAACAATTCACCAACAGTCATCTATATGCAAGAAATGCTTTTCTCTCTGTTTCCCTGTAACGCTTGGTGATAAATTTGGCGAATTTCATGACTAATTTAACAAAAAATTCGCTATGTTGGAGATACTTCGCTCCAGATTGGCGAAAATATCGCGTTAAAATTGTAAACATGTTGCTAAGTTAATGGAAATTATGCCAAATTGATGAATTAATTATTAAAAAAATCTGATGTGACAACACATGACTTTCCATATATAATGCAATGAATTTACTACTTTTACAGTTAAAAAAATGTTATTCTTATAATAGATACTTATATTCTTTCCAAGATATTGAATTTTCTTCAATTAGTCGTCATTTTCATTGATTTAGCGTCATTTTTATCAATTTGGCGAGATTTTTGATAATTTAGCAACAATTAAAAATGTCGCCAAATTGGCGACATTCCGGCAAATTCGTCGCCAAAATCTCGCCAAGTATTATGGACGGAGAAATAAGTTATTCTTACAGCAAATAAATGAATATTAGCGTTCAAATACTAAAGTATTACTCAAAGTATCTTTTTTCATGAATGGAACGAGCTAGATCCACGAGAATGATGTCACCCAATTTATTCCATGGTATTACATATGAAAAGTGAATATGTTTCTCAATAGGAAATATTTTTTTTTTATTTTATATAACTTTTCATAATTTTTTTTAAAAATGTGCAATATCTCGAGAACGGTTCATGTTAGCTTTCTAAAACTTATGTCAATCGTTTCCTAATGAAAAATTACATAAGAAATGTTTATTTGCGTAACTTTATTAGAGGTTTTGATTTTTTGACGATTTTTTCAAAATTTCACTCGAAAATTTAGGGGGTTCTGAATATTCGATTGCGTATAAAAACAACAGGCTTCCAGTGTTTACGGACTGTGATTTTTGTACCAAATCTCGTTCGAATCGGTCCATTTGTTCGTTAGTTATCGTCTCCACAGACTCACAGACACGCTGACACACACACACACACACACACACACAGACATCACCTCAAAAATGTTTGATTCGTGATCAGGGATGCTTGAAACGTGCTCTCCCGTCGCAAACTCGAATTCAAATTTTCGACCCCGTCATAATACTTTCCTTATACATTATGTATATAAGGAAAGTAATATGTTAATATATGGACTATATTGCATACTGCGGGTACTATGAATACCGATAATTGTCAATTTAAAATATAAGTTAATTGGGTACTTTGAAAAAGCTTTAAGTATTGTCATCCAAAAAATCACCAAATGTACAACAATTCAAGATTGAAAACATTGTGTTGTAGATATTATACATCATTTTTTCACCGTGAATAAAATAAATTTATTATATTATATAACGAAAGTCATGTACTAGCCACATCACAATTTTTACTTTCCTTATATACATAATGCATAAGGAGAGTATTGTGACGGGGTCGAAAATTCGAATTCGAGTTTCCGACGGGAGAGCACGTTTCAAGCATCCCTGATCACGAATCAAACATTTTTGAAGTGATGTCTGTGTGTGTGTGTGTGTGTGTGTGTGTGAAAGCCCCAGGCCGTCCGGCTCGTCCAGAGGACTTGGAGCAACAAAATGGACGACCGGGTGTGTGTGTGTGTCAGCGAGTCTGTGGAGACGATATCTTAGGAACAAATTGAGCGATTTGAATGAAATTTGGTACAAAAATCACAATCAGTGAATACTGGCAGCCTATTGCTTTTAAACTTAATCGAATGTTCAGAACCCTCCTAAATTTTCGAGTGAAATTTTGAAAAAATCATCAAAAAATCAAAACCTTTAATGGAGTTACACAAATAGACATTTCTTATGTCATTTTTCCTTACCAGACGATTGACATATACTTTAGAACGCTAGCATGACCGTTCTCGAGATATTGCACATATTTTAAATAAATTTATCAAAAAATCCCTTAAATTAAAAAAAGTATTAACTGTTGAGAAACATGTTCACTTTTCATATGTAATATCATGCGATACATTTGGTGACATCATTCTCGTGGATCTCGCTCGTTCCATTCATGAGAAAAGATACTTTAAGTAATACCTTTGTATTTGAACGCTAACAGTCATTTATCTGCTTTAAAAATCACGTATTTCTCCGTCCATAACGCTTGGTGAGATTTTGGCGACAAATTTGGGGGAATCTCGCTAACTTGGCGATTTTTTTTAAATGTTGCCGAATTAACGAAAATCTCTCCAAATGGATAAAAATGACACTAAATCGATGAAAATGACGTCTAGTTGACGAAAATTCAATATCTTGAAAAGAATATAAATATCTACCATAAGAAAAACCTATTTTTGATTGTGAAAGTAGTAAATTCATTGCATTATATAAGGAAAGTCATGTGTTGCCCACATTAGATTTTTTTTTATTTCTTTCAATTGATAAGTTTTTGGGGATAAGAGATGTATTGTGTTTTATATTTTTGCTTTGAAATTTTGTAGAACCGATACAAAAAATGCAAAACTTTAAAGAATATAAATAAAAATCTGATGTGGGCAGTACATGACTTGCCCTACAGACTAAAATTCATTTTTTTTTTTTTTTTGTAATAATTCATTGAGTTTAATTGTACAAAATAATACGCGTAATTATTTGAAATTACACTGAATTTGCGATTTTATTCAATTATCGGTTTCATTTGGTAACTCAGCATATTTTCAAAAGCGGCGTAGCATAAAGGCGAAAAAACTAAAATATTCTGAGAACGGTCAGTCCTAGAATAGTGGGATTGGTCTTAATCTTTTTATTGTCAAAAATTACGTAAAAAACAAGAATTTATAAATACATTTAAGCCCACGTAGTCTTTTATTTTTGATTTTGACGATTTTTGAGGCCCTTTTGTAAAAAGGCAGGTTCTTTTTTTCCTAATGGTTCCAAAAATCTAATCAGCATCAAGATAATCCACAAAAATCTACCAAATTTTGTGGAATTTAGTTTTTTTTTAGCTAGAGTGGATACATACAATTTTTTTGGTTCCAAAAATCTAATCAGCATCAAGATAATCCACAAAAATCTTCCAAATTTTGTGAAATTTAGTTTTTTTTAGCTAGAGTGGATACATACAATTTTTTACGCGCCATTTCGCAAAAGTTTCTTTTATACCGAATCGTACCAAAATCTAATCAGCACCAGGGTCACCCACAAGTGACTTAAAATTTGATGGAATATGGTCAATAAGTGTTTGAGTTACAGTACATTGCATACATACACGCGCACACACACACACACACACACACAAACATAGACAGACACACACACAGACATATATGCACACAGAGATACACAGGCACACACACAGACACGGGCACATACAGACACGCACACACACACACACACACACACACAGACGTCACACTAAAAATAGTTTAGGGTGCTCGAAACGTGTAGATCTTACGAAAACTCGAGTTTTCGACACGATGCCAATACTTTTCCTATACATTATCATGCATTGCAGAGAAAGTAACAATTGTACGTGTAAAAAACTAACGATCTAAAAAGAAGAATATTATTACAAATGGCATCAGAAAATGTTAAATTTAGTGTGTTGGCTTCTGTAGCGTAATAAGAACTCTTCTTCAGGAACTGTAAGTAGCCAAATATTGCCAAAGTAACAAGTTTGCTTAAAAAGCGCTGGAAGAGGCACATATATTTTCAGATTTGGCAAAATTTCTTTAAGTAAGAAACTTAAAACTCTAATAGGTGACAAAAGACTAAATCATTTTTATTTGTTTTTATGTTTAGAATATGGATTTGGTTTCATATACGTAGAATTTTAAATTTATTTTTAGGTCGAAATATCACAAAATGTAATCTGGATTTTAAAAACCACCAAATTGCTGAAGTCCGCCATTGTTGATACATTTCCGCGTACCCTAACTTTTTTTTTTCAAATACCATACGTGACAAATTCCTGAATATTCAAAGTTTTGAAAAATTATTTCTGATAAATTCATATTCCATATTTTACTTCTATTTGATCTTATACAAAATTACATAATCAGTATCAAAATAAAGGAATACTTTTTTATGAGTTTTCTTTTGCAAATTATTCTTTTAAGAATTTTCTTAATTCTTTAAAACATAATTTGGCAGCAGACCGATACATTGAATGCAAGTACAGTGTTAAAAGATTTGAAATATTAGGCTTGCAACGTCAGAATCTCACGATATATTTTCAACAGCTTTAAAGCGCATATACGTTGGAATATGGGATAAAAAATAACGTAAAATATTTTGAAGTTGAAATGAAATCTCAAAACTGCTACTAAAAGATTATTTAAAAAATTTTCACGTATACGTTTTATTGATGCAGCGTTGAAAACCCAGGCCGTTCGACTCATCCAAAGGACTTGAGCAACTATTTGAACGGCCGGGAAGGTATTGATGCAGCGTGTAATAATTTGGATTACAAACTTAGAATGTAGAACATAGAGTTGTGATATATTTCTGAGTTCAACACATTCTAGAGACAGCCAAAGTGTTCAATTTTGACTTTTCTGTCTCTTAAATTTTGCCTTTATTCGTCTTCGTTCTTTTCCACAACTTTAAATGGGGTGAAAAAGTGCCACGGAAATCATATAAAAATTTATGAAAGAGTCTTCATATGGTGGCAATGGTGGGTGCTCTTCATTTTTGACGGAACTCTTAAGCATTTTTATTATTTTTTGCACACTTATTTCGTACAGCCATGCTTATTTTTCTGAAAAATCGGAAATGACATCGCATAACTGGAAATGGAAATCTTTAGTGAATTCTTAAAGTCTCTCCAGAATGGGATACTTAATCCCTAATTAAGCCCTATCATTAATTAAATCCTATTTATAGCCAATTCTGAGAAAAGGACGTTTCAAGGAGTTTATTTTAACCGGAAGTAAAAAACCGGGAGCGGAAAACACTATTGAATTCCCGTACCTCCCCCAGAATTTGATGCTAAATCCATATCAGCCATCCTCTAACTTCTATCTGTAGATTATCCCAAGAAATAGATGTTACAAGGAAAATGTGAATTTTTTAATAAGAAAGACCATCTCCAGAACCGGAAGTGGAAATCCTTGGTGATCCCTGTAGAAATACCTTTCAAGATCCTCCTTCGAGGATTTGATGCTGAATCAATATCAATCATTACCTAAGCTCTATCTATAGCCAATCTTGAGAAGTATATGGTTCAAACCATTCATACTCCCTAGTTTTAATTTGAATGCATATTCATTTATTATTTAAGCTCATTTATAACCAATCTTAAGAACGAGGTGTTTGAAGTAAAATGATGACTTTAGAACCAGAAGTGGAAATCTATAGTAAATCACCCAACCTCCTCCCGAATTTGATGCTGAATCTATATCCTGTTATCACGTCAGCTCTATCTTTAGCCAATCTTGAGAAGTAGACGGGTTAAGAAATTTTTTGGAACCGGAAATGGAAAATCTATATTACATCGCCTTTCTTCCTCTAGAATTTGACGCTGAATCCATATCCAGTCATAATCTAAGTTGTATCTGTATTGTTGCGAATGCGCAATATACCCTCTTTGGCGCCTCCTCTTTTGTCTGTCTCGGAGGCCAGGCGAAGAAAACACAGTCCATGATGTTAGCATGACGTGAAGATGATGTGATCTCAGGATTGCCTGGATTTCCCAGTTAGAAGAAGGGTTTCCAGATTTGGAGATTTATCACCAGTTTGGCGACAATTTGCAACTTCCGGAATGTTCCCAAACTTCACAAATTACGATTATTCTTTGAGATACAGAGATTTTCAGAAGTTTTTACAGAGGCTATAAAAGGACTCATCCCTCTGTTGCAGTGAAGTTGATGAATGGACGTCACACGAACTACATTGAACTGTGACTTTTGTCTATATTGATAGTAACTGCTATTCTGTGAAGTGATTTTTCGTCAGTATTTTGAGAATAATATCGCTTATTCCGTTAAATTATTGCAGCATTTAAGTGCCGTTTGATTGTATATTGTTCCTGTGTTACTTTGTGCTTGAGAATAAACGTACGTTATCTAGAAAATTGGATTCGTTCTTGTATCCGGAGTGCACCCCCCCCCCCCATTCCTGAGGATACGTCTCGTAACAGTATCTAAGCTCTATAGCCGATCTAAAGAAAGATATGTTTCAAGTGAAATGCAGATTTTTGAACTTGAAGTGGAAATTCTTAGTGAACTTTTTACCTCCTCTTGAATTTGATGCTGAATCTATATCAGTTATCAACTAATCAATATCTTTAACAGATCTTAAGGTATAGATGCTTAAAAAATGTATAGTGAAAACAATATTATGGAAGATTGTTTGCCTCTCATTAGCATTTCTTTATGAAGTTACTTACTTAGATTGTCATACAACACAGATTTATAACTATAGGGATGTAAAGGGTCATGCTCTCATTGCAGTGCAGGTAACAACATTCATGGACAAGTTTCATGCTACTTGATGAAATTCGTAGCTGGCTGCATAGTAGGACTATATTTGACGGTAGCCGTAGAAGTTAGCAAATTTGTGGCATACAACATTCCCTATTGAATCGCTTGCATTTATTTAACTTTCGATTGAATTATTTTATAGCTACAGATGCAGAGTCTACTAATGGAAAATCAATTATGAGAAACTATTGAGAAAGTTTGCAGCGCCTCTAGTGGCGAAGTAAGAATTTCTATTTTAAAAATGAAGCAGACGAAAAAAATTTCAATTACAATTTGAAGAGCGTTTTCTATTTAGTAAGGGAAAACATGCGGTTTTCCACATAAACTGAACACGCAGACGATAAAACGAAATCTGATGTGGTTAGCACATGACATTCCCTATATAATGCAATGAATTTACTTTTTACACACTGAAAAAATGATATATAAGATCCACGGGCACAGTGTTTGTAGTGTTAGATTGTACATTGACAATCTTCCAAATGACAACATGTAAAACTATTTAGAAGTATCCAATTGGCTTATATTTTACGCAACTCTAAATCGATAAGTTTCAATAAGGATAGCATCCACAGTAAACAATGTAATCTATATATTAAAATATTTTAATAATTAATTCAACACTTTGGTGTCATTTTTGTTACTTTTGCAATGTTAACGGTATTTTCGTCAATATGGGGTGAAAAATCGCCAGGTTGGCGATTAGCGTTCAGACAAACTAAGAGAGGAGCAATCTATATAAATAAAATTGAAAATCTGTCTGTCTGTCTGTCCCTTCATCACGGGAGAATGGCTGAACCGAATTTGATGAAATTTTGTGGATAGCCTGGAAATAGTCCCACTTAAAATTTAGTTCATGGTTGGAGTTTCTACGATCAGTGGTTCCCGAGATATCAGTAGGAAACGAAATTTTCGTTTGTCTCATCATCACGGGAGAACGACTTAACAGAATTTGATGAAATTTTGTGGATAGCCTTGAAATAGCCCTCCATAAATGTAGCCTAAGTTTCAAGTATCTAAGACCAGGGGTTGTCGAGATATTAATGAAAAACGAAACTTTTTCCTAAGAGTTCTACTCTCTAACTCAGTGTTTTATACAAACGAAAAACTTGAAAATCGTTTGAAAGTGAATTAAAATTTTATCTCTGAGTTTAATGGGGGATTTTTTGACCTAATTAGTCACTTTCTGAAAACATGAATTGTTTAAAACATGATTTAAATTGGAAATGGTTTATTTTGCACAAGCTTTTGCTGAACAATGAAAAGTATAAAAAAATCAAAATGGTTACTTAATTTCGCAGTTTATGAGGAAGATTCTATCTTATATCATGTTGCTCAGAAATGCAATTAAATTGAATCTGTCTGTTAATTTTAATTATTATTTTTTCGATTTGAATAACAAATAAATGGATATGAAAATATATTTTAGAAAAGAACGATTTGATTTTTCTTATAGCATTTTTAACTGGATAATATCAATTACGGTCTTCAGGTTTAAACGTTATTATTATTGATATTTTCGGGGACTATTGATTCAGGAATTATTGATATTTTCAAATTATTATGCAATTGTTTCATGATAAAAATTGTTGAAACTCATATATTGTACGTTGTACGAGTAATCTTCTACAAATACACGGCTATATCTTCTAATCTACGAGAATATAAGTAGTACAAGTATATTGGCATATGTTTTGATATATATTGGCATATATTGGAATCAATTACGACCTTCTGGTATAAAGAGCACCGGGATTATTGATATTTTCAATTTATTACGTCATCTCTTTTATTTTGGCAGATATTTTTGAGACTCATATTGTAATACGGGTAATCTTCTATTAACACACTGGCATATTATCTATTCTGTGACAATATAAGTAGTACGGGATTGCAAATATTGATTCAATTCTTTTTTTTTCTTTCTGTAAATTTGTTTACAAAAGGGGCCAGGATGTTTTATTCCTCAGATCTGCCCATGAAGATAATTTTGCATAGTGAGAACATATATTCTTAAACTTCTCTTTATTAGCAATAAATTTAATATTTTAACAGAATTTGCACATGATTGCGATTTATAAGTTTCTTTATATTATATACTCCGTACGAAGAACGGGTATGCTGCTAGTTCTTGCATATAAATGAGTGTTGGCCAATTTTTAGGCGCCAAAATGCAAAACCATTACACAAAGTATCTTTTCTCGTGAGTGGAACGAATTAGATCTACGAGAATGATGTTAACAAATTTATCGGATAATATTACATATGAAAAGTGAACATATTTCACCATAGTTAATACATTTAAAATCTTATTGCACTTCTTTCAAATAAATTTATCAAAAATCACATATCTCAATAACGGTTCATGTTAGTGTTGAAAATTTGTCAACTGTTTTCTAATGAAAAATTACACAAGAAATGATAATTTACGCAACATTATTGAACATTTTGATTTTTTGATGACTTTTTCAAAATTTCATTCTAAAATTTGCGTATCTTCCAAACAATCGATTTCGTTTAAAATCCATAGGCTTCCAGTATTCACGGATTGTAATTTTTGTACCAAATTTCGTTCGAAACGCTCCATTCATTCGTGAGATATCATGTCCACAAACTCACGGAGACACGCAGTCGCACTTACACACGCACTTATGCATACATACACAGCTTGAGTTGCTTAAAACGTTCTCTTTCGTTGAAAACTTGAATTTGAATTTTTGACCCCATCACAATACTTTTCCTATACATTATGTTATGTATATAGAGAAAATCATGAGGTCAACGAAAAGGAATAATTATTGCACTTCATCACATGCTTATAATTTAATACAACGTTTATAGTTTACTGTAAGAAGGATAATTAAGAATAAATTGCATTTAACTTATTACACGTATTATTATTTTTTCATACGCAGTTTTCGGCATTACCTTTATAACTGTCTCTAGTAAACGACACTAGTACCTTTATACTGTTTCTAGTACCTTTATAACTGTCTCTAGTAAACATTTGCATAATTATCTCTTTTCATTGATCTCATTTTTTATCGTCTGCGTACATGGTACGTGCCATCCGCACGTCTTTCCAAACTAAATATCGAACTCTTTAGAAATTGGCAACTGAAAAAGTTTGCTAATCTTGCCTCGTTTTCGAGATATTAATTCTATCTTCTTTCAATCGCCGTTAGAGGCGCTGCAATTTTTCTCAATAAATAGCCCATAGTCACTTTTCCATTAGTAGACACTGCTTTTGGAGCATTTCAATCGGAAGTTAAATGGGTGCAAAAATGAAAGAGAACCCTGATATGTGTGAGGTCTACGACCCTCTGTCTGACTCAAATTTGGCCTTTGGATCATAAAAAATTGAAAACCATTTTTTAAGAAAATAAATCCGTTCCTGATTAAACATGCTTATATTAATCTCAAGATTCCAGTTGAGTATTTATCCTTGTTAATAAAGTCTGGGTCATTTTTTGATATTCCAGTCAAGTTTTCTATACGAGGTCACACTGAAATTTCTGAGACACGGGCAGACGATATGCGCTAGAAAAAAAAAATCAGTGGTCGGATATTTAAATTTGAACTCTTATGTCTGCAGACGATAATTTGTAGCAACAATTACAATTTAGCTATTGTAGAATAAATTTTGAAAGAATAAAAAAATGGAGTTTACGCGAGAGCATTTTCAAGGTATGATTTTCTATGATTTTTAAATGGGGATAAATCAAGAAGAATGTCTTTAACGTCTGCAATTAGCATATGGAAATGATTCTCCATCTCGTGCCACTGTATTCAGATGATTTTCAGAGTTTAGAAGAGGTCGAAATTTAACAGAATACCAAAAAGCAGAACGTGTTAGAATCAGTAAAGAAACCCTAAAATTACTTAATGATGGTGGACACAGCATTATTTCTAAAATCATATCTGGTGATGAAACGTACATGCCGCTTTTTGACGTTCCAACACGTCAAGAAAGTAAAGTGTGTGTCTTTGAAGATGACCCCAAACCAACAATGGTGAAGAGACAACAAGAAATGAAAAAAGTAATGTTTGTCGTGTTCTTCAGAAGTACAGGTCGAGTCAAAGCCGTAAGCTAGAGGGACAGAAGACAGTTACAGCTAACTGGTACACCATTAAGTGTCTTCCAGAAATTCTTCAGGAAATGAATGTTAGGGGAATCATTCTTCACCATGACAAAACATCTTCTCATTCAGCAAGAATGACAGTCGAATTTCTTGAACAAAAAAACATCAAAGTGATAGAACATCCACCCTATTCTCCTGATCTTGCTATGTGTGACTTTTGGCTACTTTTTAATCTAAAAAAAAATTACATGGGCGTCGTTTTCATTCCGAAGATGAGATTGATGAGGCTGTAAAAGCATATTTTTCATAGATTCCAACAAATGGATGACTTGAAGCATTTAATCTTTGGAAAATTCGCCTACAAAAGTGCATTGGTGTTAGAGGGGAGAACTTTGAACGCTCCTAAAAGTGGGTAAGCTTAACTTGCACCACTTAGCCATATCTCAAAAATTTCAGTGTGACCCTCGTATTAGTATATTATATTAGGTTTCAAGGAAAGTTTTTAAGCAACCCATTAACTTTGTATGAAAAGGTCCATGAATGTACACATTACGAGGACATACGGTCTATCTACAGTAAAGTGACCATGTTAGCTCGAACAAAAGCGATTTCAGGGCCCCTTGCGGTGAATTTTAAATGTTAGGACAACATATTCAGCGAATAAAAATCGATTATAAAAGTCAATGACAATAATAAAAGGATTGATAAATTAGAAGGAATCGGCACTGCGAACAAACGAAACACGTATGCTGAAGGCAATAAATATCTGTCAAAAAGTTGTATCAGCAAAGCGTGTAGCACGATGACACCTCCAATGCTTATCAAAGTACGCTGTAATATTTTTTCTCGAATTCAAATTTGCATTGTTGCTAACGGAGGGCATTTTGGTCGGATTGTATATTAGATTCCTGTGCATGTAAGTATTTATCTTAGTATTCTTAAATAGGGCAGAAATTCGCCAACAACGATATTGCATTAAATTAATGCCTTCTGTAACAATTATATTGTCCATTCCTATCCATTAGAGAATGCCCTATAATTTCATAATTGGCTTTTTTCGTCTATCTCTCTCTAATGCCGAGATCTTTACCCAAACTTTTTTAAATTCTCCGCAATCAATTTTATTTGATCGGGCATGGTCAATTTACTATAGACAGACCTAACATGTACTCTCATGCACCTTCCCTTACAAAGATATTGGGGTTTCTCGGGATTGTCTTAGCAACTCTCTATGTTTATTCTTTTAAACAAAGGCGTGGTAAAATATATTTGAAAGCGTTTAAAGTCAGTTGAAATATCTTGTTTCCCCACGAAACTCGAGTTTCAAAATATTAGGTTGCGAGTGATATATTTCAGTACAATTATATTTTTCGAATTTCCGTCGAATAAATCCGCCACAAAGAAACGATTTGATCAGATAATATCGAATTTACGCTTCTATTTCCTTATCGAGTAGGGGTGGGTGGGTGAAATACTCGTAGAGCGATTCAGAATCGAAAAGGAATAACCTCAATTTATGTCCTGTAATGTGTTATTGCCATGAGTTTTCTGTGTATTCTCAAATGTGTTCTTTAAATTGAGTTATGAAGAACGGCAATACAGAAATTATTTATATTGATATTAAAATTTGTTTTATTTAATATACAATAGAACTTTATAAAATTACTGGTATTTAAGTCTGTCAAAGGCATGGAAAACAATACTCTTAATAACTTAACCCCTCTTAAAATAGGTTGCAACTTATTTTAAGAAGTGCTATTTTGTTTAACAATATAAGGTGCTTTTGTGTCAAAAATAGTTGTCTCAATTGAAAATTGGTCCCATTAGGTTTTGTCTCATCGTCGAGTTTCAGCCTTTTATGTTCTCTGAGGGGCTTCGGCTTTCCTGCAATTTGTCCACCCTGGGAGAAAAATCGAAAATTTGCCCCAGTTAGGTTCTATACCGTAGTCGATACTATAGTATCGGCGTAAAATGTGCCAAAAATTGTGCAATGATACTGCCTTCTAGGTCAACGTCTTCTGGGGGATTTTACAAAAGCACGTTAGACAATTATATATATAGTAATACATACCGAGTTAGGATTGTGCTGCAATTGTAGATTCCAGATTTCCAGCATTCATGGTAGATTTCAGCATTCATTATGCGTTTATCAGCATGGAATACTTGCTATGTACTATGAAGAAAACATGCTATGTAATGTGAGATTCAACTCATGGCTGGCTTATTCTATTTTCTACCATTAAAAACATTTCTTCGGTATGAGCACGCTGTAGGCTGCGCCCCTCTTTCTCGCTTCGAAGACAAACTCGACATATTACAACTTCTCATTGCCGGATTGGTTTAACGATATTTTGGCCCGTCTTTTCCGATCTGATGAAAGTTCTGGATGATATATATGATTGGAATTCTCTCACTTTGGACTTCAAATCTGTGGCATATTCTTATATACAGCATGCCCTATTGAATCCCTTGCATTTATTTAACTTTCGATTCATGTGTTCCATAGCTGCAGATGCAGAGTCTACTAATGGGAAAGCTATTATGATAAACTATTGAGAAAGTCTGCAGCGCCTCTAGTGGCGAGTTTAGAATTTTCATTTGAACAATAAAACAGACGACAATTTTTCAAGTAAAATTTGAAGAGTGTTTTCAATTTAGTAAGAAACAAGAAAGATCAATCATGCTTAAAGCATTGATTATGAAACACTTTCCAACTTCAATGCAATTTTATTTAAACAAGTCTAAAATGCAATACATTCCTCGGTAATATTTTGAAACTTATCAAAATACTGCATTAATTTATTATATTTGAAAACTTAAACCTTCATCGAAAAAAATGAACTTCATTCAAATGACGGCATTGAAATATAAATTACCTGGTTTAAACATCTCTCAAATGTTATACATTCCTCGGTAATAGTTTTAGAATTATCATAATACTACGATAATTTATTATATTTGAAAACTTCATCGAAAACAACTGAAATTAATTCAAATGACGTCATAGAAAAAATAACACGCCTGGATCTCTCTATAAAAACAGGATTTCATTCATAACTTTCTCCCATTCATTTCATTCATCACAATACTATAATAATTTATTTTATTTAAACATTTTGTTTAAGACCATGGAGCTACAAAAAATTAAACTCTATGCTTGAAACTTCATCGAAAAAAAATCGTCCTTCTCTTTATGAAATCAATTAATATTTCATTCATATCAGCCATGCAGACTCCATGGACTAAATTATTTTGTGTTAAAAAAATACAGGAATTCTAATACAACTCATTCTATATATTTTGCTGTTTACATTTTACATGGGTGAAAAATAGGCTTAGTTGCAGAAATAATCAAATTTAGATGAGCATTTAAACTCAAATATATTGTCATTGCGTTGTTTCAGTATGTAGATGCACAGAATTTAAGCAAAAATAAAGTAGTTTTAGGACGGATACAACACTCAATATGAATTAAAAAGAACTTAAAAAAATCACGATTTTGAAACAAGATGGATGCCATATATCATTTTGAAGTGGGTCATGTGATCGTTTCATATCATGGTCACGTGATCGTTTCATATAAGAGGTGTAATTATTATTTTAATTTTTATTTGAAAAACTACTGCATATATTTCGCTGAATTTTTTTTTATATATTTTATGGAACAATTTGAATATTACCTAAAATTTTCGACGCAATTTGTGAATTTTAAATCCGCTTAAAAAATGTTTGAAAAATTAGGTCCCATAGGGCTCAATGTATTTCACTTTTTCGACCCGGGTTCAATCCAAAACTAATTGGGTGATATTATTCATTTATATTCCCATAGGTTTTACAGACCGTCTGAACAACATACTAAAATTTCATTTTGATTAAGTCATTTTTACTGCAATTATCGTGCTTACGGACAGACAGACAGACAGAATGAACAAAGTCATAAACACTTTTCAACTTTGTTGTAAAGTGTTAAAAACATGCGGTTTTGCATATAACCTGAACACGCAGACGATAAAACAAAATCTGATGATACGTTTGGAATTTTGTCACTTTGGACTTGATAACTCCAGAATGAATCACCTTACCGATATGAAATTTTATGTATAGGTGCATTATGTAAAAAGCTAAAATAAAATACAATTTTTATTAACTCTAACATATAAAATACAAAAAATTGTATCTAATTCCAGTTTTTACATCATATATTCAGACATGAAGTTTTTTAGCGACATTATCATTATTTCATGTGTCACTGCTTCACACAGTTGCACATACACACACAGACAGGCGTGCATCTATCTAAACGGGTTCAAAAGGTCTTAAAATTTATTTCTGTCAAAACCTCGAGTATTTTTTTGGAAAACAATATTTTTTTATAAAATAGCACGAGAAAGAAAAAAAAATGCTGTTGTTTAATGAAATAAAGATGCTCGAATATTTTCTGTTAGCTTGAAAATATGCTGTAAGATATTTCTAACCACTAGAAGAAATTCAAACATCATTTTTTTATTAAGAGAATGCAATCAATAATTAACTGGATCACAATGTAAAGTGCAGAGCAAATGAAGATAAGTAAATATCCGTACCTTTTGGAAAGCATTTTCCTTCTTCAGTGCAAGCAACAAGCCTTGATCAGAAAATCCAAATGAGTGCAGACTAAATCGGTCAAACAGAAAATGGTTAAATTATAGAACACAGCATTGAGTTCATATTATCTGTATTTTACTTACATTTTCTTATTTGTTTCTCTAGTTAATATTTTCTTGATATTCCATTTTTCTCTCGTTTTACTTCCCTGTCATCACACTAGGTGGAGCTACTATATCATGTTCATTCACTTTGCCAATTTTTGTTTGACTGGCTTAGTCAGTTCTCATTTCGACGTTCTGTACCAAGCTTTTTTCCACTGAAGAAGTGAATCGAGTGATTTCCAAAACGTACGTACGCTTACTTACTTTTATTTGAGAGGTATTTTACGTTGAGGTCCAGTTTATTTTCCTTTTTCTTTATTCTCGCCATGAAAAATTGATGTTTAAAATTTTGGATTGTAAACAGTGAATTTTGGTGTGGTGTTTCGAATTTTCCTCATATAATAACTGAAATCTTCTCTACGAAAGAACGGATCGATGAGATTATATCGAACAGTTCCGTTTCCAACTTTTCCAGGGGAGGTTTGAAATAGAGCGTTTTAGAATCAAAAATGAAGGAGAATAACCCCAATTTATATTCGGCAAAGTGTTATCACACCGTCAGTTTCTTTTAACGCCTTCTTTTGAAATGTTTTCAGCAAAATTGAAGCATCAAGTAATATTAAGTAGACAAGAGAGAGGAAATGTTTATACTGTTCTTTAAATTTCATTCTTTCGAAATAAAAGTACTGAATTTTGAGTCTCCATTTGACTTTCTCATCTATACAGGGTGATTATTAAAGTCCTAATTCAGCAAAGTAACTTTGGAACAAACACAGCTACAGCCATGGGAGTTAGATATAGGTACAGTAAAATAACAATGCGTTATTAGATGGGAGTAACAGCAGCGCCCCTAGCGGTAAAATTTAGAACTTGACACTCCAATATTAGGAACTAGGAGAGATACGGAAAAAATATAAATTAGAAACTGGTAGAACATCCACGAATTAGTTGGAAATGATCTATGGTACAAAAGGATGGTGTAATTAGAAGTCTGTAAATGTAAGGGAAACACAAGATATGACACTCAGCTATGAAGATAATTGAGTTCATTGTTAGTATTTAATGCAACAGTGGTACTTGCATAACTTTTAAATAAAATGCGTATTTCTACCTATAGTATGAGGTTTGTCTGCTAGATTTTAGCTGCGGCAATGGCAGTAATAGGCTTCCAACAAATTAGCGTTCACACTCTTCTAATTACACATTCTTTTTGCACCATATGTCGTATTCTATTGATCCGTGGACGCTTTGCAAGTTTCTAATTTAGTCTTTTCCCGTAGCTCTCATAGTTTACAAGAATGGAGTTCCAAATTTTTATCCACACGGGAGCTGCGGTCACTCTCATCTGATAGCAGATGGTTATTTTAATATACCAATATCTAACTTCCATAGTTGTAACTTGTTTGAGTGTAAGTTAATTATTTATCTGAATTAGGACTTGGAAATCACCATGTATAAAAAGTAATGAATGATACAAGCGAAATTGTTGATGGTTTGAAGCTTGAAACTTCTTTAGCATGTGTTATTTGACCAAAAAGTAATGAGGAAAATATAAAATTTTGGAATTTTGTGAGAAAAGCTTATAAATTTTGAAATCTTTTGAATCCATATTTTTCCAGCTATAAATCGCAAACGGATAGATTCAAAGAAATTATTTAGTATATTTTTTTCTGCGCATGATGATATAAAAATTTTCTTGACTAATTTTATTGTTATACAACTAACTAATCGTTCTCGAGATATTTAGATTTGTATCTACAGCAGACGATTTTTTTTATATCTTATAATTAATATTTTATGCAGTTTTTGATTCCATTCATAGTCATGGTAGAAAAGTTAAGCTTCACGTAAACTATTTCTATATTAAATATAGAATGACTCGTGTTCTAAGCACAGAGTTTTAAACATTCTATGCTTTAAACCCTGTTCTTATTTTAACATAATGTACCTACACATAAAATTTCATACCGATTACGCGCATTAGTTCTTGTCACATCACATCACAAGAGGAGGGGGGGGGGAGAAAGAAAGTGAGAGAGAAAGCGAGGAAAGAAAGACTGAGAGAGAGATAGAGGAATATCTTCAGTGACGAACACAAACATACGCATATAGCTGGAAATAAAAATCGCACTTCGTTACTAACAGTAGTTGACTAAAAGTATCTCCTTGTTTCAAAGGCATATAGCCAATTCTTTCAAGATGAAAAGGCAACAACCACACCATCGTAGGCGAGAAAGCGTCTGCTTCTGAAAGTGTGGTTTCTCGGTTATTTTCTTTCTTATGAAGAATGTAGCTACATTTTGCCTTCGAAACCAGCTGATCCGTTCAATTAAACTACTTATGTTGTTACTAACAAAATACTTTTCTTTCTGATTTTTTTAGTCAGTATTTTGAGAGAATACTCGCTATTTAAAACCTGCCAAAGACAACTCTAAAAATGATGTTGCCAATTTTTTAATTAGTTTTATATTGTTTAACGTGCTATAGTTTTAAAATGAACTCAGTTAAGTTTTATTCCGCGGTCGATAGTATAAATATGCAAAATTGCAGCTTTCTAGGTCAGCCGGGCTTGAAAGCTGCAATTTGGGCGACCCTGGAGAGATACTATATGGGAGATACATTTTGTGCGGTTCCGTGGATGATACTATAAGTGTGAAAATATTCAGCATTCTAGATCACCTTAGGGCTTCTCGGGGGTTAAGAAGGTTTTCTCGAACCACTATCTATATTAGGGAAAGGAGAATTGAAAATCCTATTCCATGGTTGATAGTTAGTGGAAAAAATTGAGTCTTCTAGGACAGTGTTTCCCAGCTTGTGGCCCTCAGACCACTTTCTTTCCTTCTTTCTTTCAACCCAGACCGTCTGACCTACCCGAAAGTGTAAGGTATCTGTTTGGACGGCCCGGATTAAGCCATCCAATTTAGACCGGAACCCAGTGGGTGCGACACTCACAGGTACATTCCCCTTCCACCAATCTCTCGGGAAAACTTAGACCAGCATGTTTACTGCACCCGTACTCCACGTGAACACGGAAAAGCTTGAGCAGAGCGGGAATCGAACTCTGATCCTCTGGCTACAATATCCGTACCTTAACCACTGGGCTATCCAGCACCTACTCGCGAATTACTTCTTCTTCGACTCAGGTCGTCCAATTTACCCGAATGTGTAAGGTATCTGTTTAGACGACCGGGAACTGCCACCCTATTTAGATCGGAACCCAGTGGGGGGTCGGCATGTACTAGAACCGTATACCCTTCTTCCTCTGCCATCAACCTCTCGGAATGACTAACGGTCCCACATACTTAACGTGCCCGTACTCCGCTTGAACACGGCCGCGGATCACTTGTGGTCTGCGGTATGTTTCCCGGTGGTCCGCGACTGCAGAACCAAAGATATAATGGCGTGACGACAGTCGTAGATTGGGCGGTCTCCAGCAAAGAGAGAGAGAAATTCTATTCCTTTATTATGCATAGAGGGCGCGCGCGCATACTTCTACTTTTGTAGAATAGATTTCGTTTGTCCTCCAATTATTTTCAATTTTATGTGAAAAAATAAGATCACTTCACACAAAATGCTGCTGCACACAGAGGTTCGCTGGCTTTTTCGAGGACGAATTTTGAGTAGATTTTGAGCTCAGAGAAGAATTACATACGTTTCTTAATAATAGTATATTGGATTTGACAGATAATTTTCGAATTCTTCAACGGTTGGCGAAACTGGACTTTCAGTCTTATATTTTCCAATTGATAAATGAACCAAACCTTACTCTTCAGGAACCATCAAAAACAGATTTTGACAGATCTTTCAGACATAGATTTTGACAGATCCTTCAAAAGAAAAAGAAAACTATGGAGGAGAATAACCTAAAAAGACTGTTTTGTTGTGTTCCGTTTATTTTCAGAATTCATTTCCGACCCTGAAGACTTAAACATACAAAAAGTATTTCCATGCGTCAATCTCTACAGCGTAGTTCTTCAAAGTATTTTGAAGGATATTTTCACGAGAGCTCTGATGGTAGGTCTGGTAATCTCTGTGTCATTGATTTATTTTTACCCTATTAAAATCACAATCTATCCCTTTTACAACAAGACCAACTAACTGAATTCTCTTCGGATCCATATCTCAAGGCAATGAAAAGTAACTGCAATAATAGTTTTACGACGTATCGGCTCAGTTAATTAGGAGCTATTAGGATACAAAAATAAGTCCACATTTCTGGAAAACTAACACGTTTATTCACAGACACAGCGCAAACACGAACAATGTACAGTAAAACAGCACTTAAATGCTTCACTAATTTCACAAAGTAACTAATACTATTCTCAAAACATTGACGAAAATAATTTCACAAAACAGCTGCTACTCAAAACGTTGACGAAAGTCACAGTTCAATGTAGCTCGTATCTTGTCAACTGCTCTTCGACTGAGTGGGGATTCCTTTTATAGACTCTCCATAGAAACTTCTGGAAATCTCTAATATCTCGTGGAATATTGATCATGTTGAGGTGCTTCTCTAACCTCCGGGAAGCCGCCAAATTGGTGATAAATCGTCAAATCTGGCCACCTGTCTTCGATCTTCGGCATTTCGAAAACCCTGGTCTCGCGTTATAAGAAAGCCTGTATGAGTGTTTTCTCCATCTGGTTCTCAAAAGAAAAGGAATATTAAACGTTCGTAATAATATGTTTAGTTTTCCTTGTTTTGTTTAAATAAATAACATTTATTATTGAACATAGACCTACCTATTCCTTCATTGGTCAACATTTAAAGAGTTTATTAAATGTGTAATTGTACATTTATAGAGTTTATTAAATGTGTAAATGCGCAACTATGGTGTTAAATGTGTAATGCTGGTTCACAACTCAAAAGCGTTGTGGGAATGTGGTCCTCTAGAAGTAAAAAGGTTTGGAACTACTGTTCTAGACTACTGGGGGATTCTGGATGGGTATGTAAAGATGAAAACATATAAGACAATTATTATATGAATAGATATTGCCATTTTTGTTAAAATTTTCGAAATAAATTCAGATTTTAAAACTCTGCTTTCAATAACAACTTATATAAAACTTTTATATATCAGTTTTATAAAGAAAATTTAGTATATCAACTTTTAACTATAAGCTATATCAGCTTCTATAAAATGCTTGCTATGTTTCAGAGAATAACAACATTTATTATAATTTCTTCATTGGTCAAAATTTAAGGAGTTTACTTTAAATTATTAAATCTGTAAGGGTGGTCCTTATCTCAACTGTGTTTTGAGAGTGTGATCTTCTGATGTAAAAAGGTTGGGAATCACTGTTCTAGCCTACCGGGAGGGAAGGGGGGGATCTGGTGAGGTCTAGAAGGACTAAAAAAATGGACAATTATTATATGGATGCAGATTGCCATTTCTGTTAAAATTTTCGAAATATGTTCAGATCTTAAAACTCTGCTTCCGATAAAAACTTTTTATAAAACTTTTATATATCAGTTTTTATAAAATGTTTGAACTTTATACAAGAGTAGGAGAAAATAGTGAGAACGAAAATCCAATGAAAGAAAGACAAAGTGACATTTCGTCCATGAACTTGCATCGATCCAAAGAAATTCGTTTGATAGCTTTTTTTTTTCTTCTTTTCATTTCTCTTCGGATTGAAACAAAACTGTCGCTGAATTTATATATGAATGCTCCACAATAGCCCAGTACAGCTCCCGGATCAAATGGACGGGAAATATTTCGTTGGATTATGATTAAATACGGAAAAACGGGTTTCTGATCATTTCGCTAGACGTATATATCTGGATTTGACAAGTTATTGCACATATTAACGTTCCGTTGATAATGCCAGTTTTTAAATAAAAAAGTACATATAATTGGATATTTTTACTTTTCTCATACGTAGTACTGAGAATGTATTGTTTTCACGAAAATTTTCGATTTTGAGATTTTGATGGCAACGTATGTTTTAAGACCTCCTAAACACGTTTTAACGATTTTTGGAGAGATGTCGGTCTGTTTGTCTATCGTGTGTCTGTAGTCGTATTGCACACTATAGCTGCCACAAATATTAATGGATTTTCACGAAACTTCACATCCGGCTTTCCTATAAAAAAGAAATCTAGAACTAGATGGGATTATTTTATATTCGAGCGAAAACTTCGAAATTTGATATTTTTTTTAACATGGCAGCATAGGATAAACTTTGAAATAATCATGCATAAAAGAATTTATTTACGTCTCAATGGTCACAAGATAATTTCAATCATTCTAGATGCAATTTCAATCATTGTTATGAAAAATAGCCGCGATACTATTTTTTTTGCTCGTGACGTCATTAGCCCCCTCAGGAGAATGCCCCGCCCCTCGCCGGGGAGTAGATTGTCAAGTATGGCAGCAATCGAAAAATTTGTCAAGCCCTTTAAAGTGAAGGGTAACATGCTATAATTGTAATCATTTGGACCCACAATACCAATAGTTCAAAATCTTTCTGGATTCTGGAATGAAATGGATTCTGGTATGAAAAAATCGAGTTCCAGTTAATTTTCCTTGATTCTTATATGACAGTCAAAATAGAATAATTGTGTTTGCCCGCACATAAGGTTTTTAAATCGTTTCCACAGAGAAACGCAAAACCGAGGTTCCCTTGTAAGAAAACTACAAAATATTTAAATTTTATTTTTCTTGCAATTCAGTTAATATAATAAAGGTGGTATCACGTCTATTCTAAATCCAGTTATAAAATCAACGACACAACATAGATAAAAGGTCATTGAATAAAATCATCCTACAAGACGTATATAGCTTTAAAAATCCAGAGCACTTTCGGGCATTTCTATACCCTTCATAAATTCGGGCATTGCTATAGCCTTCATGAATTCCTATAAGTTAGGGGATATTGATAACTTTAAAAGCAATGCCGGGATGTACGTTGTACCCCTGTTAACTCCTGATAATGACTATAAATTTTAGATCGGTAGTACTAAACGTGCTGTTGGTATCCGGTTAGCGGAACACGTTCGTGATGTCAGGAATGGTAAACTTTCTACAGCTCTTGCCCAATGTGTTGTTAAAGATAACTTTTAACCCGTCTTTGAAAAAAACCTTCCTTTTTATTCGTTGTAATAACCCACGTAATATCCTTCTTTATGAATCCTTGTTCATTTATATCTACCGTGATTCCATTTGTAATTTTGATCCTGTTCAAATTTTAAGTTACACCTGGCGACTCGTTCTCGACATGCATGTCAAACCTCTTCACAGTTATCTGTGACATCATTTTATTGTAATTGTGCTTGACTGCATTTTTGAATTATGTCTTTTCTTTGTGAAAAATATTTACCGCTTGTTTAAATTAAATCTCTTGGGTATAACCCCCTAAATTTGTATTTGTAATTGATTAATTTTAATAGCCTGCTTGCACTACCATTATTTTGTGATTATTTATGCAAATTTGTCTGCTGATCTGGACTACATATAAGCATTCTGCCTTTTCTGCTTCGTATAGCCACTGATGAAGGGTATAGTAATGTCCGAAAACGCTCTGGATGTTTAAAGCTATGTACGTCTTGTAGGATGATTTTATTAAATGACTTTTTATCTATGATGCTGTGTAGTTGTTCAGTTATACATTTTATTACTTTCCTTATATACATAATGTATAAGGAAAGTATTGTGATGGGGTCGAAAATTCGAGTTTTCGACGGGAGAGCACGTTTCAAGCATCCCTGATCACGAATCAAACATTTTTGAAGTGATGTGCATGTGTGTGTGTGTGTGTCAGTGAGTCTGTGAAGACGACAACTGACAAACGAATGGACCGATTCGAACGAAATTTGGTACAAAATCACAATCCGTGAACACTGGAAGCCTATTGTTTCTATACGCAATCGAATGTTCAGACCCTCCCCCCTAAATTTTCGAATGAAATTTCGAAAAAATCGTCAAAAAATCAAAACCGCTAATAAAGTTACGCAAATAGACATTTCTTATGTAACGATTGGCATAAATTTTAGGAAACGATTTATTTAGGAAACGATTGGCATAAATTTTAGAAAGCTAACATGAACCGTTCTCGAGATATTGCACATTTTTCAAAAAAATTATCAAAAAGTTATATAAAATAAGAAATAAAAATATTTCCTATTGAGAAACATGTTCACTTTTCATATGTAATACCATTCGATCCTGGGCCCGACACTCTTTAACATATATCTAAATGACATTCCCAGGACCCCAGACCCGGAGCTGGCACTCTATGCAGACGACAGCGCGATACTTGCAAAACACCCTTACGTCTCAGTAATGCACAGACAGCTACAACAACACTTAGACATACTCCAAACATGGCTGGAAAAATGGCGAATAAAATTAAATCCCAATAAATGTCATTGGATTTATTTCTCAAGAAAACGTAAACCTCCGCCTCCTCTGTACATAAACAACCATGCCCTAAAAGCGGAAAAATCTACTAAATACCTAGGTGTAACGATAGACTCCCACCTAACTTGGAAACTGCACGTAACGAACATAATCAAAAAAGCGTATATAACCATAGGAGCCTTATACCCAATGATAGGAAACGGAAATCTAAGTTATCAAAATAAACTCCTAATTTATAAATCGGTCATCTGCCCGGGAATGCTGTATGCAGCACCCGTATGGGGATATGCCTGTAAAACTACCATAGACTTATTAGAGACAAGACAAAACAAAACCCTAAGGATTATAAGGAAAGCCCCTAGATACTTAAGAAACTCGGTAATTAGGAAAGACTTCAAAATAAAAACTGTTAGAGCCCAAATCAAAAAGCTAGCGCTTAAATTCTACAAAAATCTGCCATCTGTCCCAAATGAACTATTATTTAATCTGCATGACTATGATCATCGCAAGGCTAAATCTCGTAAGAGACCCCGCTCGGTACTTAACTTTGATATTCGGTACTAGGAACGTCCCACCTTAATCAGTTGATATTAACGAAAACTCGCGATCTTTGGTTTTCTACAAAATGTTTAAAATCCTAAACTGCTAAAATGCTAGGTTACCCTCAGATCTGCATCAACCCCCCAAACTGCTTAAACTCTTAATGTGCAACAAACTGCCACACTAGGAGCTAGGACAAATAATAAAAACAGTAAATCAAAAACCTCGAACCTCCAACTATGGACCAATGAAATAATGTCACAGTATGAAGATAAGAACCACACCTAGAGATTGGAGATTAAAGGCGCTTCGCGCCTGGTGCTCTGTTCTGGACGAAACTCTATGAGGAATACCATTCGATAAATTGGGTGACATCATTCTCGTGGATCTAGCTCGTTCCATTCATGAAAAAAGATACTTTGAGTAATACTTTTGTATTTGAACGCCAATAGTCATTTATCTGCTGTAAGAATAACTTATTTCTCCGTTCATAACGCTTGGCGAGATTTTGGCGGCGAATTT
The DNA here is from genome assembly GCA_951213105.1 of Amaurobius ferox. Lineage (NCBI taxonomy): Eukaryota > Metazoa > Arthropoda > Arachnida > Araneae > Amaurobiidae > Amaurobius > Amaurobius ferox. The sequence goes on along the minus strand of OX578150.1, from coordinate 99,493,647 downwards.
GGCGGACTGTCGCCAACTTGGCGACATTTTTAATTGTTGCCAAATTAACAAAAATCTCGCCAAATGGATAAAAATGACGACTAATTGACGAAAATTCAACATCATGGAAAGAATATAAATATATACTATAAAAATAATCTCTTTTTTTACTGTAAAAGTAGTAAATTCATTACATTATATAAGGAAAGTTATATGCTGCCCACATCAGATTTTTTAATTTGTAACGTTGTTAAAATATAAATTAGGCAATTTTTTACTTTCGAATTTTGTCTCTTGTTTTATCGTTTTATGCCTCCCCAAATATAAGAACGGATTACCCACCATTGCCCAGGTCTTAATAAGCGTCCGCTACTTTAAGAATACATTTATAGATAACACTATTCAATTTCTAAATCGCACTTTCAAATCCAAAACCGGCGTCAAATTCTCACGCACGCGCTCCGCTAAACCAATTAAAAAAAAATCAACAGATTCAAAACGGAATTCTTTTCGGTTTAAAACGCATGCGTAGTCGCTTACAAACAATCCCAGAAGGGAGAAAATTCTACGCGCGAGATCGCTCACTTAAGAAATCGCAGAAAATCAAATTACGTATTAAATCAAAAACATTTTTTTTTTGTTAGAATGCGAAGATATACACGCACCTCTTTTTCCAAACTATAGAATTGTGGTAATCTTAATTTTTTTGGATGCGATGAAATAAGTATCGCAGATAACCTAAAAAAATCCAAATTTGGGTGTATTTAAAAGACACAAGTATGAAAGAATTTCTCCAACAGATTCGGTTCAAACATCATTGGAAAGAACGGTCTTCGATCTTTCCGAGGGTGCCAAGATGGAACCCTGTGATAATATTTTCGGTCGCTTAAGGAAGCGATTTGTTTGAAATCAGGTTAAAACATAAAATAACTGAAATACTAATTCGAATGTATAAAAAAATATCGCGGAGGTGCAGCTTGTCGGCTCCTAAAGTACCTGTACATCAAATTTCTTTTCCGTACGACGCTTACATTTTCCGCTACAGACAGTAAATGCACATATATACATACAGACATATATCGTACATATAGCACCGTACGTATGACACATAAAGAGTCGGGTCACATTATCATGACCACCTCCTACCTCCGACGTCAAGGACGCATAGTCTATGAACGAATATGCGTGTCCAGGTAAAACTTCGTGGGTATATAAGGTAGTATATCTGCAAGTTGTAAGGATAACAACCATGGCTGCCATAGGTAAACAATGCGATTTAACAGACTTAGGAAAAGGTATGATCATTGTCTACCGCTCCACGAGCTGCAGCACTTCGGAAACGACTGAGTTTGTGAACTGTTCACGTCCCTAACAGCAATTTTTTTCAAAGTGACGTAAGATTTACGTCACACTGTGACTTTGGGACATCACAGGACGTCGCAGTACGTCTCGGCAATGTCATATTGAGATCACAGCGAAGTCATTTCCATGGTCATTTGTGACGTCGCATATTAACTTGTTTGTTACGTCACATTGTAATGCCGTCACATTGTAACGTGTTAATTAAATTGTGGAAACGTCACAGACTATAGTTACAATGAAGTTACAAAGTTACTAATGAGTAACGTCGCATATAAGTCACAAATATGATGTCACATTGTGACCAAGGTGTCACGTGACTACAACGTCACTATCACACATGTGACGATCTTTGCTGTAAGGGGGGGGGGGGCTAGTGTGGTTAACTTATGCTGTAAGTGGAAAAATGGAACAATTTTGAAGACTCGAAGTGGTAACTGTGGAACACCACGAACCATTGATGTGAGAGGTAAACGTCGCCTGCGCAGATTGGTGCGGGCCAATAAAGACGCTGACGTGGAGCAACTCACCATACAAACGAACCAGGGGGCTTCCAGATGCATGTCCAAAACAGTGTAGCGAACCCTGTTGGGAATGGGGCTCTGAAACAAACCGCTGCTCACAAAGGTCCATCGGCACCAACGGTTGAAATTTGCACAGGAGTACCAAAATTGGACTTGCATCGACTTTCAAAGAGTTGACTTCTGTGTCGAGTTACTTTGCAGCTCCGACGAACGGATAGACGTTGGTGTGTTAGGCGTGAAACCGGCGAGAACAAGCACCCAGCAACCATTGTTGGTATTTTACATACATCTTCTTTTATTATGTAAGATCCCGCTTTACCACTGTCTGTGATACAAGTAAAGCCATTGACCAAATATAAATGCATTAGAAAATCGAATGGCAACTGGCACGTCCAGATATTTATATTACCAAATCACAAAGCTCCTTTCCATTGGAGTATGCTATCAGAGAAACAAACGTTCTACAGCAGAGTAGAAAGAAGGGAGAAAAACCGAACGCGAATGGGGAAGACAATAAGTGACGTTTCGTCTATAAACTTTCGATCGCGAGACGCGAAAGAAATTGGATCGTTGATAGTTTTATATTTCGTTCCGGATCGAAACAAAGCTGTCGCTGAATTTATTGCTGGGGGTGGGGAACTGCAGTCGTCGAATACAGCTTTCGGAAGAAATGGAGTAGAAATATTTTACCAGCTTAAGATTAAATACAGGGAGAGGGGAGGGGGGTATCCTAGCAATTTATTTGCGCCTGTCTCTCCAAATATAAATCATTATTTCTTCATAAAAAATTTCTGAACGTTATTCTCCATTCGACTTCCTCACACATTTATGTGTTATATTATTTTGTGTATATATTAGTGAAGATAATGTGTTGTTAATCTACAGGATGTTTCACAAAGGACTCCCTAACTTTAAAATGAAACAACTTGGAAATGGTGATCGATAGAAGACTGATATGTTTATTAGGAAAGCCGTAAAAATCTGATACAGAAGTTTCAAAATTAGTTTCAAATGTTGCTGACAGATGGCGCTGTACTCTGTAGTCGCAGTATGGAGTCCGACAAATAGGCTATAAATAGTGGTGAGATAGACTGTCCTTGTTACAACAGTCGTTGCAGTCACATCAAAACCGATTCAAAATGTACACCCTGCTCAGCACAGAGATCTCGCAAACGACGAATGAAATTGGCAGTCACCTTATATAGTGTGTCAATAGAAATGGACGCACATGCTTGACAGATCAACTCTTCAAGCTTATCCAGTGTTGTAGGATTGTTGCGGACAACAGTGTCCTTGAATGTGCCCCGCAGGAAGTAGTCGCAGGGCTTAAGATCGGGTGAATGTGGAGGCCAATTCATACCTGTTCCAGTAAAAGTTGTTGTTGTTGATACCCAGACCGTCCGACCTACCAGAAAGGTGTAAGGTAACCGTTTGGACGACCGGGAAGTGCCACCCAATTTAGATCGGAACCCAGTGGGGAAGGCATCCACGGGGACCGTACCCTCCTTCCCCTACCACCAACCTCTCGGAAGGACTTACGGACCCACATGTTTAACGTGATCGTACTCCGCATGAACACGGCGGCAGTTGTGGCAGTGCGCAAATCCAGCGCGCAAACCACCGGGATACCGCGCCCGAAATGTGCCAACAGCACGCGGTGTTCCCAGGTGGTCACCCACCCAAGTACTAACCGCGCCCGATGTTGCTTGACTTCGGTGATCTAACGAAAACCGGTGATTTCAGCACGGTACGGCCGTTGGCCCGTTCCAGTAAAAGTGGAATAGTTCAACGCAATGACTCTTTTACCGAAGTATTCCTCAAGAAAGGCAAATACGGCTGGGGTATGGTGTGGTCGGGTCCCATCTTGCATGAACCATGAAGTGCCTAGGCGATCCTCTAACTTTTGTAGTGTGGCGACAAATTGTTCCAAAACCGCAATGTACCTTTCAGTAGTAATCGTTTCTTGCAAGCCAATGATACCCTTGCTCGATACTGCAGCCCAAATGGCAACTTTTAGGGAACGTAGTGGTCTTGCTTGACACGAATGCGGGTTTTCGGTACCCCAAAAATGCCAGTTTTGTCTGTTCACGACACCATCCAGGTGAAAAGGGGCCTCATCTGTGAATCATATGCAACCAACATCAAATTCATTACCCTCCATCATGGCGAGCATACCGTTCGCGAACTTTTTTCTTTATCTCAAAGCTGAAACTGTTATGGCTTGTGACATCGAATCTTGAACGGAAACATGTGTTCAGGATTCTGTACGTGCTGGATGGAGTTAATCTGGATTCAGCTGCAACTCTTCGGATGGATTTTCTCGGATTAGACTGAATAGCTGTGGCGGCATTTTCAGGTGTAACTGCAGATTGCCTGGGACCAACATGTCCCACTAACTCATCAGCCACGCTGCCTGTCCATTGAAATTTGTCGAAAAACTGGCGAATTGATTTCACATCAGGACCTTTGGCAATTTTAAATCGGGTTTGAAAACTGCCCCTTGTTGCTGTAAGACTGCTATTTAACAGGTGATACTAGAGTACCAGAAAAACACTTTACTCCACGGAAGACATAACTTCACCCACGTAAAATGTAATGTATGTTTAGTATTTAGCTTTAAATTGTTTTCACTCTTTGAATCTGTGCATTTATTGTGTGCATACGAGTATATATTACTGAAAATAATGCATTGTTAATCCAACATGTAATACATGCTTAGTGTTTAACATTTAAATTGTTTTCACTCTTTGAATATTTTTAATTTCTTTTTTAATCTCTTCAATTCTTAACAACATATGAGCAAGATATGAATCAGTACGTATTTATATATATAGTATATATATATATATTATTATTATTATATAATATTTTATAAAATTATCTTCCATTGAAATTCGATGAGTATTGTGGCACCCATGCTAATTTTAAAATTGTGTTGCTACTAAGTCTCAAATACTAATCTAGTATTCATTTAGAGATTTTAAGTTAGTTTTAGGTGAATTTGAACAATTTTAGTTAAATTATTAATTTCACCTTATTTATGATACTGTCTTCAAAATTTGTCATAAGGAACCTATGATTCTCAGCTTTTTAAATACATAAAAAAATGTGATTTTATTTGGTAATTTTTTGCAAGTTTTTAAAGATTTTATAACGTCAAATTTGTCTCTGACTCGCACATCGTTTGCTTCTTCCAAAAAGAAGTTCTTATCACTTTCAACTTGAGTTTGGGTCTTTCCAAATGACGAAAATCATGTTCTTATCGCTTTCAACTTGAGTTTGGGTCCTTCCAAATAACGAAAAACAAGTTCTTATCGCTTTCAACTTGAGTTTGGGTCCTCCCAAATAACGAAAAACAAGTTCTTATCGCTTTCAACTTGAGTTTGGGTCCTTCCAAATAACGAAAATCAAGTTCTTATCGCTTTCAACTTGAGTTTGGGTCTTTCCGAATGACGAAAATCAAGTTCTTATCGCTTTCAACTTGAGTTTGGGTCCTTCCAAATAAAGAAAAACAAGTTATTATCGCTTTCAACTTGAGTTTGGGTCCTTCCAAATAACGAAAAGCAAGTTCTTATCGCTTTCAACTTGAGTTTGGGTCCTTCCAAATAACGAAAAGCAAGTTCTTATCGCTTTCAACTTGAGTTTGGGTCCTTCCAAATAACGAAAAACAATTTCTTATCGCTTTCAACCTGAGTTTGGGTTCTTTTAATTAACAAAAGGGGTTATAGCGAGGGGAAGTAAAAATTTAGATTTGTAGGAATGTTCACAAATGAATTTCACTTCTATTGGATAATGTACTGCAGATGTCATTTTCTGTTTTTCCGAAAAATTTGTATGACTCTAGGAAATAAGTGTACAAATGAGTATAAAACCACGTCAGTACAGTCGAAATTGTAGTGTGCTTGCTTCCATATGAAAGCTTTTTCATACATTTTTTGTTCTCATTTAATTATTGACAATAATTTAAATTTCTTTGCTGAAAATAGCAAATGAATTAGATATTTGTGATAACGTCAAATTTCGGATTTCATACGTAAGATGGCCAGGCTATTTTTAACAATCAGCTTGACATTCAACAATGTGTTCGTTAAATCCGGCATTATTTGAGAAATGGTCACCGTGTCCAGGTTATGAGAACTATGGCTGAATAAACCCTGGCGCTGATTAGATTTTGATACGATTAGAAAGACTGGAAAGTTAAGGAACTGGTTCGCATAAGTCATGATCTGAAATAAAATACTAAATTAAATGCATCGATTAAGTGTTTGTTATATAAATTGTTCTCTAGATATTTGAGTTTTTGAGAATTTTGATGAACTGGTGACGATTTTAAAATACGCTCAATCACCCCCTTCCCCCCCACACAGACGTACACACATATGCACATACACACACACATGCACACACACACACACATACACAAACACATGCACACACATCCACATACACACATGCACACGCACATACACGCATGCACGCAGGCACACACACACAAAAGAACGAAAATTCGTTAAAACTAGAAATTGAATATCATTTAAAGGAAAGAAATACACTTTAGGGTGTGCGATAAAACTTATATTTATGTAGAGAAATAAAGCAAGAAAAAAAAATAAATGGAAAAATCATGTGCGGGGCATATCAGAAATTTTTAATTTTATAGAATTGTTAACTTTTTATATACTCTAAATACAAATGAGTTTTATTTCCTGATTAAATTATTGCACTTGTTAAAATTAAAAGTAGGTACAAAATGCCGCCAAAATTTATTCAGATTAGTTCCCAATAAAAGAAACAGTACCGTTGGGCATAAAACGTTTGATTTTTCTTCCATTTTTCTCTTTGATCTCGAAAGAATTTCGCTGGCGTCCTAGGGGTATTGGCGTGTTTACCGTTCCAAATCGGAGGCTGCGAGAACGTGAAGTACTGTACTAATTTGTTGAAGTAAAATTTACAACTTTGAAAGCAAAGAAACCCGATCACGTATGACCCTTTTTGCAGGATTTGTTACCTAACAAAACTGGGAGTCGTGGTTTTAATTTCAGGATGAATATATTCTTAACATAAGGCATGTAAAATTTGACACTTTTGTAAATGAATCTTTGTAAAAGAATAGATAAGTGAGTCCTTGTTAATCAATAGATGAGCGAATCTTTGTAAATAGAGATGAACGAATATTTGTAAATGAATAGTGATGAAAGACTCTTTGTACATGAATAGTGATGGACTCTTTGTACATGAATAGTGATGAATGACTCTTTGTACATAAATATTAATGAATGATTCTTTGTACATAAATATTAATGAATGATTATTTGTACATGAATATTAATGAATGATTCTTTGTACATGAATAATGATGAAAGACTCTTTGTATATGAGTAAGGATGAATGACTCTTTGTACATAAATAGTGATGAACGAATTTTGTATAGTGATGAACGAATCTTTCGTAAATAAATAGATATGAATGAATATGTATAAATGAATAGTGATGAATGACTCTTTGTACATGAATAGTGATGAACGAATTTTAGCAAATGAATAGTGATGAACGTATCTTTGTAAATAAATGGCGATGAGTGAATCTTTGTAAATGAATAGTGATGAACGGAATAAATAAATAGTCATTGGTTATTGCATGTATTGGTTATTGAACACATGAAGATCGGTATCCAGTTCATTGATGCTGCTATCTGCAATAATCGTGGGGCCTAGTGATGGTCTGCGATTTATCGAACGGCGCATCGATATAAAGAGTTTACTGTTTTATCGATACTGCATCAATATCTCTTCTCATCGTCAATATTTTATCGTAAATTTCATTAGACACAGTATACAATATCGAATACAGGTGTGAATTGATTTCAAATGCAAAATTGAGCACTTTTCGTCAGAGTAAACGAGGGAGAGTACAATTAATAAATCATGGTGATGCACTTTCTTGCTTTTGATAATTAAGTTTATTTACTATTGAAAACACACTCTTAACGGTCAATTTAAATTCTATTATAATCAGTAGAAAATTCACTGATCAATACGCAATTAGCTTGTGCCTCAAATTGCAAGGTTTCACGAAAAGCCCTTAAGCATCCAATATATTTGTATGGAAAGGATGGGTGTAGACGTTATCTACAGGAAAGTGATCATGCCCGGTCAAATAAACGTGATTGCACCGCTCCTGGCGGAAAAATTAGAAAGTAAATAACTCGGCTACAAAGCGATACAGGCGAAAAAAATCAAATTACAAAGTTATAGCGGATTGCCTTATGATTAGAAATACAGATCAGAAATAAACGAAACGAGTATATGAAAGGCAATAAATAACTATTCAAAACCGTATTATTAGGGCTTGTAACACGGTAACACCTGCAATGCTTGTCAAAGTACGCGACGCGGTAATATTCTTCTTGAACATTTCTGGCGGATGGCACTTTGAACGGAATATTAGATTCATGTCCATGTTAATGTTGTTTACTGCATCGTTTCTGAACAGGACAGCAATGTGCCAATCAATAAATAAATTGTGTCAAATCAATTCCTTTTATAGCAGTTCTATTGACGATTTCTATTTATTAGACAATGCTCTATAGCTGTGTAATCGGCTTCCTTCGTCTATCTCGCTTTGCTGCCAAGTTTGTTTTCCTAACGATTTAAATTTTCCGCTAGTGGCGCTGCAATCATGCTGCAGTAGCGCTGCGGGCATTGTCACTTTACTATAGACCAAGGTTTTTTAATATAAGGTCGGTCATCAGCCCAGTAACCAATCAGAAAATTGTCAACTTGGCGTTGGTGAGCTTAGCATTTCGTCATTCATGACGCCACGAACCGGGAGAGTTGTTGCCAAAACACAGAAAGTTTTCACATTATTACAATTAAAAATTGTTTGTTAATTTTGAATTGGCAGTATCCAGACGTAAACCACCTGCGCAGAGAGTTTTAATTGTACTGTGCACACCTTCCTCAATGACGTCCAATAAGATGCGCGTTTGCTATTCCCATGACATCATATGCGCAGAACCAAAATAAAAAAAGAAATGTCAGTCATACCCGTGATGAATTTCTCTGCTATAGATAGATCTAATCTGTCCAACAGAGTGTCATGTACTTTTCTTTACAAAACTATTAGGGTGTCTAGAAACGTTTCTAAATATTTTGTATAATTCAACAAAATATTTCCAATTATTTTCAATTGTAGAAAATAATTTTCCATTAATTTTCAATTGTTGGAATTAAAAGAGAAAAATGCCGCCGTAATTTATCAAGATGAACCTTAAATTACTTGGAATTAAATAAAAAAGAAAATACATATACCGTTGCAGGATAAAACATTCGAGCTACTTCTATTTTTCGCTTTGATCACAGAGGTGCTTCAAACCACGTCCTTGGGGTATTCGCTTGGTTAACTATTTCAAATCTAAAGTTCGAAAGCGCGAAGTACTGCACTAATTTGCTGAAGTTAAAATTTACAACTTGCGAAACAAAGAAATCAGGTCACGTATATTCTTTTTGCTGATTCTAAAACCTAGCAGAATTGAAGCCGTAATTTTCATTAGACTGTGAAAATAATCTTGAAATATAAAGTGTAGGATAAAGATAGCTCTTCTTGGGAAAATTCTTTCTTTTAATATAGCTTTATGTAATCCATGTATTATAAAAATATGTGCGATTAAAGTTATTGAATTAATTTAATATTTACTATACAGTATGGGGTAAAAAGTGGGAAAAATATTTTTCATTAGACCATGAAAATAATCTTTAAATATGTATAGAATAGAGTTAGCTCTTCTGAGGGAACTTTTTTGCTGCTTTTCTTTTAATACAGGCTTTAAGTAATATACGGATTATAAAAAATCTGATGTGGGCAACACATGGCTTTCCTTATAGAATGCAATTCCTTATATAATGCGTTTAATCTGGACTAAGGTTCCCATATCTAGGAGCTCTACTCTAAATCGTGACATGACGAAACTTAATTCTCATGAAGTCAAGCTGACAACTTTTTGATTGGTTGTCAGCTGATTGCCCAACTTTATATTAAAGAACCTTGCCCTAAATGACTTCAGAATTTAACTGTTCACTTGAAACATTTTGTTAACAAAATGGACGTGCATCCTGTGTAAAAATATCAACATGATGCTTATTTTGTAGTCATAAATAACTTTTAGAGTTCAACTATAAGTACTAAGCAGTACAATGAATACTACTAATTCTGCCCAAGAAAGTGTTTCAATATGATGTTTTATTAATTTTGTTCCTGCGTTGAGTTTAACGATGTATTCAGAAATAATGCCCTAGTTGGGCTGGCTTATGCAGTTTTGTATTTAAATCCGCCATGTTAAAAATGTAATATGGAAAATTAATTATATCCTACTGTATTGAATTGGTGCAACAGACGTGAATAAAAAAATATATTTACCCTGCAAAAGAAGCATATCGTTTATTATTATTTCCATATGGTTGACTTTTTTTTTTCAAATATTGCACAATATTTGTAGCTTATATAATGTATATTTGTAGAGCGTTTCAGTTATATGGTGGCGTTTCATGTTAATCCTTTGTATCACATGAAATATTAGATTAACGAATAATATGGTTGTTGATTAGTGTTGATACTGATCAAAACACAAAAGCGCTATTAATATTGAAGGAAGCATAAGATATATATTGATAGATGTTAATGCAGCATAGGAAAAATAAGTTGGGCTGAAACTGATTTTATTTTACAAACTGACATTTTCACTAACTCATATTTTATAAACTGGTGTTACTCTATTGTATTTTGCAATCTTTATTAATAGATTAGATTATCGATCGAATCTTTATTAATAGGGTCCACTCAGGTATGGTAAATTAGGAATATGGGGTAAAAGGGGTATAGTCCCAAATGATTTGAACAGAATACAAGTGGTCGTGCCTGCGATGTAGCCTCGATGTGTGAAAAGACCCTCAAAAAGAACTGCAAATTATTTTAAAGATCATGGAAATAGTGGGATTAGGCTCGGAAATTAATATTGCCTTAGGGCCTGAACTTAATATGTTACTTATTTACAGTAAACATCCGATAATCCGGTAGATTCGTGACTTCAATGATGCCGGATTAGCGAAGTTATCGGATTAACGGATGTCAAATTTAATTTCCTCCTCCCCCCCCCCAAAAAAAAAGAGGGGAAGGAAAAATAATTTAAAACAAAATAATGGATAATTAATGTGGTATTTATTTGTCTAAAACGCTACATAAATTGGATTATACTGTACTATATGTACAAAGAAACCAAGAAGTTAGTGTAAAATTATAAGACAAACTTTAATGAACAGAAATCTTTATGATGGTGTGACCTTACGAGTATTTCCAAATATGGCTGAATACCGTTCGAGTTGCATGCCGTACTACTATAGGGTGTGCATTGGCAAGCATAGATATATGTCAATGAAACTATAAGGCATGCCGTACCACTGGATGCCGGATTGATGACACTTTACGGTATCTGATTTGTGGTTTTGAAGCGCCAACGATTTTTTTAATAAATAGTTACAACAACTTTCATGCTTTTCTTTAACAATTTTTTTTATAAATATGTCAACAGTTTAGACATCAGAATGCCTTTCGACGTTTTGAAAGTTCGACAAAGTCTTTCCTTACAAGAACAATAAAAATCTATTTATGACATCAGACTTTGAAAGCTGTTTTTGTATGTTAAGTAATAACCTCAGGAAAGAACTCAAGATAAGTAGGGAAATTTATCTTTATTATATTTTCATACGGCATTTTGTGGAATCAGGTATATCATTAAACCTATCTTCAAATGACAAATTGCATCATATTTGATGGATGTAATCGGTTCAATTCAAGTTCTCGAGAAAGAATTTTCTGAATAAAAATTGACTTACTAACTTTTAACAAAACTACTCATATCACTTTTTATATGTTATGGTGGTGTTTTGAAAGAAGTTATGGCGAAGCTCCTCCAGCGATTTGCATAAAGTCTCTGATCGAGCGATTAGCATAAAACTTTCTTGCTCTCCACAGAGGCTCTAGATTTGTATATGCCGCTTGCGCAACGCTTCTACCCTGGCTCTTATAAGCGAGTCTCAGAACTTGATCAGCATCATTCGTATTTCGGATCCAACCTGCACGTGCGTTATGACGTATTTTAATGTAGCACGTGCGTTATGACGTATTTTAATACTGTCCATGTATATAAACTGCGTAATGTCCCTGAAAATATAGTGAGTATGTTCTTGTAAATAAATCTATTTTATCATTGCCTCTGTAATGAATACGATGCAACATCGTACCTTGGCCGTATGTATGGCTTTTCGCCATAAACGCATGTTAAGATATCACAACAAATGAAAACATCTATTTCTTTTGACCTAGACCGCCTGACTTACCAGAAAGTGTAAGGTACCTACCTATGTGGACGGTTCGGGACTGTGTCACTCAATTTAGACCGGAACACGGTGGGGTGGGGGTGACATTCGCAGAGACAGTACCTTCCTTCCCTTGCCACCAACCTCTCGGAAGAACACTAGGATCCCCAGATTTAACATGCCTGTAATTCGCACAGACACGAGGATAGTTTGGGCGGAACCGGGAATCGAACTTAGATCCTTTGAGTGCAATTTCTGCACTCCGGGCTATAAAAGGTTTGGGACAATTCGGTATAGTATAGATATAATATAATTCGGTGACTACGAATGTTTCGGGGGCGTTGTGAGCTCTCTTCTTCAAGTCAGAAACAGTGTGATCTTAACAATTGCTAAGATACAACTGCCAGGTGGCTGGTTAAGAAACAATCGCATGAATAGATCAGGAACAACTAAAGGTTTTCTGGTGGGGATAATAGCTGCATTAAAATCGAACACCCAACCATAAATATATCAATACAGGGCGATGAAGTGATATCCATCCTAGTTACACATTACGTCAAGCAAGGAAAATAACTAAAAGCTCGCATTGATCCGAAGATCTCTCGCTTATCTCTCCTCTCTCTCTCTCTCTCTCTCTCTCTCTCTCTCTCTCTCTCTCTCTCTCTCTCTCTCTCTATATATATATATATATATATATATATATATATATATATATATATATATATATATAATTGAAAGTTTATTTGTTTGTCTTTCATCTATAAATGCACATTTCTTAGCGGATATTTTTTAATTTGTTATGGTTATTTCTTATTACACCGCGGGTAATTCATCTTATTCATGTTTCTAGGACCAGGGGTTGTTTGTCGATGTATTAATTAAAAACAGACAGTTAAACCAAAGAGAAAAATCTAGCATTATGCAGACGATATTTTTTTCGAAAATTTATTTGAAGAAATTTATCATGTATTTAGCAACGCAATTAAATTATATGGCATGCGAATTTTATTTAATTATTCCGATTTTAATAATTAAATAAATGAATGTAAAAATAAATTTTGTAAATGAACAGTATTGCATTTTTGACTGCATTATATCAGTTACGGTTTTGGAATATAAGATTACGGGAATTATTGATATTTTCAACTTAAGCCATCTTTTGTTTATATAAGGAATATTCAAACTGATATATTGATCAGACAATTGTTGAAACAGTATAAAAATGGTATGGGTACATCTTTTAATATCATTTAAACCTTTTCATTTCAGCATATATTGATCAAATTTCATATATTTTCTAATTTGTTTACAAACCAGATTAGGATATTTAATTCTTCAAACCTGCCTATAAAGATAATTTTATACAACGAGAACAAAGATTATTATACTTCTTTTTAGGGGAATTAAATTAAATATGTTAATAGAATGTTTTGATAAACAATGTCGTTTAGAATACTGCAAGAATTTGCATATATTTAAATGTATATCTGCTGTTGTTTAAAATAAATCTGATAGAATAAACTTAAAATATTTAAATTGCTGGCGGAAATATGCTACCATTTTGTAAAAATCACTCTCGGAAGTATGAAAACAGTTTCCATTATTCAAAAAGAATATTAAATATTACACAGAAAGCTATTTAACGATAAAGGGGCTATTGCTTCGAGTTGTAACTTCCGTTATAATGCGAATTTTTGAATGAGGTTTGTTTTAAAATGATTGTAACATACTCATCTGCGATATTAAATCAAAAGAAAAACCATTATTTTTCAAAATTAGCTTTGGACCAGCAATTGTACGTGCTGTCATTGGATGAATGTCTGGCCATTGCTAAATTGTAGTAAGATGCTTAGCAAGTTAAAACTAGTAAATTAGAAGTCTTGTTAGACGTATAGTACGAGAGAAACGCATTTTATTATACTTAGCTTTTGAAAAGTAATTGAAGGAGTTGTCACTGAATGAACATCTGGCCATTATTCAATTCTAGCCTGATGCTTAACAAATTAAAACTAGCAAATTACATGTCCTGTTAAGACGCATATTAAGATAGAAACGCATTTCATTTTACACATAGCTTTTGAAAACCAATTGAACGAGAGTTGTGATTAGAGGAATGTCTGCTCATTGTTCAATTCTAGTAAGATGCTTAGCAAGTTAAAACTAGTAAATTACAAGTACTTTTAAGACGTATATTAAGAGAGAAACGCATTTCATTATACACATAGCTTTTGAAAAGGAATTGAGCGAGTTATCATTGGAGGAATGTCTTGTTATTTTTCAATTCTAGTACGGTAATTAGCAAGTTAAAACTAGTAAATTACAAGTCCTTTTAAGACGTATATTAAGAGAGAAACGCATTTCATTATACACATAGCCTTTGAAAAGGAATTGAACGAGTTGCCATTGACAGAATGTCTGATCATTGTGCAATTCTAGTAAGATACTTAGAAAGTTAAAACTAGTAAATTACAAGTCTTGTTACGACGTATATTAAGAGAGAAACGCATTTTATTATACATAGATTTTGAAGAGCAATTGAAGGAGTTGTCATTGAATAAACATCTGGCCATTATTCAATTCTAGTATGATACTTAACAAATTAAAACTAGCAAATTACATGTGCTTTTAAGACTCATATTAAGATAGAAACGCATGTTATTTTACACATAGCTTTTGAAAAGCAATTGAAGGTGTTGTCATTGCAGGAATGTCTTGTTATTTTTCAATTCTAGTACGGTGATTAGCAAGTTAAAACTAGTAAATTACAAGTCCTTTTAAGACGTATATTAAGAGAGAAACGCATTTCATTATACACATAGCTTTTGAAAAGGAATTGAACGAGTTATCATTGGAAGAATGTCTGGTCATTGTGCAATTCTAGTAAGATACTTAGAAAAGTTACGACGTATATTAAGTTTAAATTACAAGTCTTGTTACGACGTATATTAAGAGAGAAACGCATTTTATTATAGAAGCTTTTGAAAAGCAATTGAAGGAGTTGCCATTGAATGAACATCTGGCCATTATTCAATTCCAGCATGATGCGTAACAAATTGAAACTAGTAAATTACATGTCCTGTTAAGACGCATATTAAGATAGAAACGCATTTCATTTTACACATTGCTTTTGAAAAGCAATTGAAGGAGTTGTCATTGCAGGTATGTCTTGTTATTTTTCAATTCTAGTAAGATGCTTAGCAAGTTAAAACTAGTAAATTACAAGTCCTTTTAAGACATATATTACGAGAGAAACGCATTTTATTATACATAGCTTTTGAAAAGCTATTGAAGGAGTTGTCATTGAATGAACATCTGGCCATTATTTAATTCTAGCATGATGCTTAACAAATTAAAAATAGCAAATTACATGTTCTGTTAAGACGCATATTAATATAGAAACGCATTTCATTTTACACATAGTTTTTGAAAAGCAATTGAAGGAGTTGTCATTGCAGGAATGTCTTGTTATTTTTCAATTCTAGTACGGTGATTAGCAAGTTAAAACTAGTAAATTACTAGCCCTGTTAAAACGTATATTAAAAGAAAAGTGTATTTCATTATACACATAGCTTTTGAAAAGCAATTCCACGAGAATTGTCATTAGAGGAATGTCTGGTCATTGTTCAATTCTAGTAAGATGCTTTGCAAGTTAAAACTAGTAAATTGCAAGTCTTGTTAAGACGTATATTAAGAGAGAAACGAATTTTATTACACATAGCTTTTGAAAAGCAATTGAACGAATTGTCATTGAATGAATGTCTATTCACTGTTCAATTCTAGTAAGATTCTTAGAAATTTAAGGAGACTTATACCTTGCTTATTTTAAGACCTATACTATAAAAGATCCTATACTATAAAAGACCGTATTCGTGTATATTTGTATATTTTTATACTGTATCTTGAGAATGGGCCTCAGGATTTTGACTTCAAACTTTCTAACTCGTGTTTTTAATTTCTGGTCTCACCATGGAAGAAAAGGGTCTAACTTTATGGGTCATACAATTCAGCTCCAACCAATGTATCTATAAACAAAGTTT
This sequence comes from Amaurobius ferox, assembly GCA_951213105.1. Taxonomy (NCBI): domain Eukaryota; kingdom Metazoa; phylum Arthropoda; class Arachnida; order Araneae; family Amaurobiidae; genus Amaurobius; species Amaurobius ferox. The sequence goes on along the minus strand of OX578150.1, from coordinate 99,477,378 downwards.
GCATTAATGGCATTGTTTAAAAAGTGAATTTAAAGATAAAGCGGGAAGCAGGTCTTTCTAACTCCATGGTTTAAATATTCGGATTCTGAATTTTTAAATGGGGTTGACTTCCCACTATTAATTTCTCTATCCAGCTGATTCATGAAGGTGATCTCATCTCTAACTCCATTACCTGAATACAATTTCATCATGTTGTGGCATCATCTTCGGCCTGAGATTATAAACAGAAAAATGGTAAAAATATGTCATATTTTGGGAGGCTATTGCTCTAGATCCAGGGGTTAATTTGAAAAACTGATTTCAAATTTGGATTCAGTATGTTTGAATTAGTGTTGATATTTTCAGCCCTTGGGGTTGCATTTGGCGCTCTGACAGCCTGACATTTATTTTACTCTCCTTATATACGTAATGTATAAGGAAAGTATTGTGACGGGGTCGGAAATTCGAATTCGAGTTTTCGACGAGAGAATACGTTTCAAGCATCACTGATCACGAATCAAACAGTTTTGAAGTTATGTGTGTTTGTGTGTGTGTGTGTCAGTGAACCAATGGAGACGATAACTGACGAACGAATGGACTGATTCGAACCAAATTTGGTACAAAAAAATCACAATCCGTAAAAACTGGAAGCCTATTGTTTTTATATACAATCGAATGTTCAGAACCTCCCTAAATTTTCGAATGAAATTTTGAAAAAATCGTCAAAAAATCAAAACCACTAATAAAGTTACGCAAAAGTATATTTCTTATGTAATTTTTCATTAGAAAATGATTGGCATAAATTTTAGAACGCTAACATGAATCATTCTCGAGATATTGTACATTTTTCAAAAAAATTATCAAAAAGTCATATAAAATAAAAAATATATATTTCCTATTGAGAAACATGTTCACTTTTCATATGTAATACCATACGATAAATTGGGTGACAACATTTATGTGACAACATCGTGGATCTAGCTCGTTCCATTCATGAAAAAAGATACTTTGAGTAATACGTTTGTATTTGAACGCCAATAGTCATTTGTCTGCTGTAAGAATAACTTATTTCTTCGTCCATAACGCTTGACGAGATTTTGGCGACGAATTTGGCGGAATGTCGCCAACTTGTCGACTTTTTGAAATGTTGCCAAATTAACGAAAATCTCGCCAAATGGATAAAAATGACGCTAAATCAATGAAAATGATGACTAATTGTCAAAAATTCAATATCTTGGAAAGAATATTAGTATCTACTATAAGAAAAACCTATTTTTTTTTACTGTAAAAGTAGTAAATTTATTACATCATATAAGGAAAGTCATGTGTTGCCCACATCAGATTTTTTTTTTAGAGAGGTGATGCTGCATATTTTATCGTCCAGTGTGCTATTGCAAAATAATATATGTTATTCCTAATTTACACTTTTTAAAATCCACATTCACGGACAAATATGACAGGTAAAATATGACAGCTGAAGTAGTAAATTTAAGAAAAAACGCGATTGGTTTTCTAGGGTTAAACTGCTGATGAATAAAAATGGAAGACTTTTTATGACCAGAATGCGCAAGGAAGTTTCTGTTACAAAAATCTCTTGAAGAAAGTAAAACTTACGGAATACAAAAAAAATTTCAAGGGGAATCATATCCATGAAATAGATATCAGACAAACCTGAATAACAGAAAGAGAAAGGAGCCGATTCTTGCAAAGATTTTCCGTTTCCTTTGGGCATAAATATGTCCGAATTCGGAGTAACTCCAAGCTCCGAGAATAAAATTGTATTTGAGAACTAAAACTTTGATTATGGGATTATGTTGAGTTCTAAAATAAGTCAATAAACTTTCAAATTTGAAGCAAAAGAAAAAATCTGTTGTGCTTACAGTCCAATTTAGTCGAAATTGTTCTGCGTGAATAGCGAATGTCTAGAAAAAAAAATTGATGTGGGCAGCACATGACTTTCCTTATATAATGCAATAAATTTACTAATTTTACAGTCAAAAAATAATGTATAAGATCCACGATACTATGTTTCTATCGTTGAATTGTACATTTGGCGATTTTCCGGATGACAATATGTAAAACTCTTGATGCTCAATAAATAAAAAAAATACTCAATTAAATTATACAAAATATAATTTGCAACAAATAATAATTAACTTATAATTTGCGGTAACTCTAAATAAACAATCATCAATATTGATAGCATTCGCAATAAGCGATATAGTCTATATATTAAAATACCTTAATAATTACGTTATCAATTAGGCGCAATTTTCATTAATTTAAAGTCATTTTTGCAATTTTGACGATAGTTTTGTCAATCTGGGGTGAAATATCGCCAAGGTGGAAATGCTTTGTTAAATTATTCGCTAAGTTTGCCAAATGCATCACTACATGTTACAGACAAAAGGAGAGAAGGGCATTTCTTATATACTAGAAAGCATGCCCGTCATATGACGGAAATTAGAATTTGCCAGTTATTACTTCCTATTTGGCGTCATTTTTATCAATTTGACGATATTTTTGTCATTTTAGTAATATTTGAAATAGTCGGCAAGTTGGCGACGTCCCGCTAAATTTCTCCTCACATGATACGGACGAACGGAAAAATGTATTATTTTTATAGTCTACGCTTATGTTCTTTCCAAGATATTGAACTTTCGTCATCTTGTCGTCATATTCATTGATTTAGCGTCATTTTTATTAATTTGGCGACATTTTCGTTAATTTTGCAATATATAAAAAAGTCTCCAAGTTGGCGACATTCCTTAAAAATCTCGCCAAGCGTTATGGAAGGAAAAATAAGTTATTCTTGTAGCATATAAATGACTATTAGCGTCCAAATACAAAAGTATCACCTAAAGCATCTTTTCACATGAATGGACCTAGCTAGATCCACGAGAATGTCACCAAATTTATCGCATGATATTATTTGTGTAAAGTGAACTTATTTCACAATAGGTAATATTTTTTTTTATTTTATATGATTTTTTGATATTTTTTTTGAAAATGTGTAAATATATCGAGAACGGTTCATGCTAGCGTTTTAAGATGTTTGTCAATCGTTTTCTAAGAAAAAATTACATAAGAAATGACTATTTGCGTAACTTTATTAAACGTTTTAATTTTTTGATGATTTTCTTCAAAATTTCACTCGAAAATTTAGGGGGGTTCTGAGCATTCGATTGCGTATAAAAACAGTAGGCTTCCAGTATTCATGGATTGTAATTTTTGTACCAAATTTCGTTCGAATCGGTCTATTTGTACATCGGTTATCGTTTACACACACAGAGAGACGCACGCATACAGACACACACACAGAGAGAGAGAGAGACATCATCTTAAAAACACCTTATTCGTGTTCATGGATGCTTGGAACGTGTTCAGGGATGCTTGGCTCTTCCGTCAAAAACTCGAATTCGAATTTTCGACCCCGTCACAATACTTTCCTTATACATTATATGTGTATAAGGAAAGTAAAAATGTAACAAGTGAAGTAGTAAACTTAAGGGGGCAAAATTATTGGTTTTCTAGGGTTAAATTTTTGATGAATAAAAATGAAAGTATTTTTATGACCAGAATGCTCAAGGAAGTTTCTTTTACAAAAATCTCTTGAAGAAAGTAAAATTTACTGAATACAAAAGATCTTTTAAAGAGAATCATGCTCGAGAAATAAATATCAGCCAAACCTGAATAACAGAAAGAGAAGGTAACTGATTTTTGCAAAGATTTTCTATTTCTTTCAGGCATAAAGATGTCAAAGAGTTTCGACTAACTCCAAGCTTCGAGCATGAAATTGTATTTGAGAAGTAAAACTTTGATTATGGGATTATGTTCAGCTCTAAAATTAATCAATCAACTTTCAAATTTGAAGCACATAGAAATATCTTGTGCTTACAGTCCAACTTACTCAAAATGGTTCTGTGTGAATATCATCTAGTAAAAAAATCTGATGTGGGCAGCACTTGACTTTCCTTATATAACGCAATGAATTTACTACTTTTACAGTAAAAAAAATAGGTTATTCTTATAGTAGATACTTATATTCTTTCCAAGATATTGAATTTTCGTCAATTAGTCGTAATTGTAATTAATTTGGCAACATTTAAAAAGTCGCCAAGTTGGCGACATACCGCCAAATTTGCCGCCAAAATCACCAAGCGTTATGGATGGAGAAATAAGTTATTCTTATTGCTGATAAATGACTATTGGCGTTCAAATACAAAAGTATTACTCAAAGTATCTTTTCTCATGAATGGAACGCGCTAGATCCACGAGAATGATGTCACCCAATTTATCGCATGATATTACATATGAAAAGTGAACATGTTTCTCAAGAGTTAATATTTTTTTTTAATTTATGGGATATTTAGATAAATTTATTTGAAAAAGTGCAATATCTCGAGAGCAGTTCATGCTAGCGTTCTAAAGTTTGCGTTAATCGTTTTCTAAGGAAAAACTACATAAGAAATATCTATTTACGTAACTTTATTAAAGGTTTTAAATTTTTGATAATTTTTTCAAAATTTCACTCGAAAATTTAGGGGGTTCTGAACATTCGGTTGCGTTTAAAAACAATTGGTTTCCAGTATACACGGATTGTAATTTTTGTACCAAATTTCAATCGAATCGGTCCATTCGTTCGTCAGTTATTGTCTCCACAGGCTCACTGACATACACATACACATCACCTCAAAAAAGTCTGATTCGTGTTCAGGGATGCTTGAAACGTGCTCTCCCGTTGAAAACTCGAATTAGAATTTTCGACCCCATCATAATACTTTCCTTATACATTATATGTATATAAGGAAAGTAAAAAAATGTGACAGGTTGAAGTTATAAACTTAAAGGGTCAAAATGATTGGTTTTCTAGAGTTAAATTGTTAATGAATAAAAATGGAAGTTTTTTTTTTTACCAGAATGTGTAAGGAAATTAATTCTTTTTACAAAAATATCTGGAAGAAAGTAAAACTTGCGGAATACAAAAGATCTTTCACAAGGAGAATCATGTCCATGAAATAAATATCAACCAAGTCTGAATAACTGAAAGAGAAAGTCACTGATTCTTGCAAAGATTTTCCGTTTCCTTCGGACATAAAGATGTCAAAGCGTTCTGTGTAACAGTGAAACCACCAAGCTCCGAAAATGAAATTGCATTTGAGAAATAAAACTTTGATTGTGAGATTATGTTGAGTTCTAAAATTAGTCAATTAACTTTCAAATCTGAAGCAAAAGAAAAAATTAGGCTGTGCTTACAATCTGATGTAGTCAAAATGGTTCTGGGTGAATAACGTTTTTAAAAATAAAACTTCCATAAAATTGATAAAGTTTATTTAGATAAATAGGGTCCTACGGTAAGTATAGTTACTATTTATACTTTATAAAGTATATACAGTATAAAGTATATACAGTATAAAGTATATACAGTATATACTTTATAAAGTATATACTGTAACTATACTGTACTGTATATACTTTACTGCACTATAACCGTACTGTATATACTTTATACTGTATATACTTTTTAAAGTATATACAGTGTAAAGTATATACAGTATATACTTTATAAAGTATATACTGTAACTATACTGTACTGTATATACTTTACTGTACTATAACTGTACTGTATATACTTTATACTGTATATACTTTTTAAAGTATATACAGTGTAAAGTATATACAGTATATACTTTATAAAGTTAGATGCATAATTGAAACAACTTAATCTACCCTGCTCACAACTGAAATTGCAACACCATGACGAAATTGATGTATCCTTATGAAATTTACAGAATATAATTGTAACATATGGAGATATGAAAATGATCAAAAATCATACTTGGAAAATGAATGCATGGAATTTTATTGACATCACATCAATATGGAATAAACCCACGGCGAGCGTCTATGCAGGATTCAATACGATGAGAAATCCCGTCAATGAGGTGCTCAATGCTGTGCTGAAGGATGGCGTTTCACACAGCATGCAATTGGTCTTGTAACTGAATATGATTTGCTGAAATTGGGAGTTCTCTTAATCTGCAACCCATATGGTGTCCCAGATATGCTAAATTGGCGAATAATCCGGAGAATATGCTGGTCAAGGCAGGATATCAGAACCTTGTAGACTATTCATAGTTACCCGTGCAGTATGTGGCCTGACATTATCCTGCTGAAAAAGCAGTCTAGGCCTGGTTGACAGATATGGCTGTACCACAGGTCTCACAATGTTAGAGACGTATCGTTGTGCCGTGATACTGCTAGAAACCTGAACCAAAGGTGTCAGTCTACCAAATGTTATACCATCCCAAACCGTGGTACCACTTAGAGGGGCTGTGTGGCGACTGATAAAAAATACTTCATGTTGAAAGCGCCGTCATACGCGAGTACGACCATCTGGCATGCCTAAACAGGATCGTGATTCATCTGTGAACAGAATGTTTCTCCATTCTGTCGACCAATTGCGTCTTATTTGGCACGACTGGAGGCGACGTAACCGGTGAAGGCGTTGAAACGGTAGGTCTCTAAAAGGTCGTCTACCTCGGACTCTAGCGTCATGCAAACGGTTTCGAATTGTTTGCGTCGAAACCACGTTACCTGCAGTGTGGGATAAATATCATTGTAACACGGTTGCTGTGGTAAACGGCTCCCGCGTGACGCTTCTCAGAAGCATACGATCTTCACGTGATGTGGTACAGCTGGCAGCTCTACTACTTGATCTTCGTGTCGTTTCGTTGTCTCTCACGAACCGTAACACACGTCGTTGAATTGTGCTCACATCACGACCCAATAGTTAAGCGAATTGTCAATCCTTCGAATTGTCAATCCTTCGAATTGTCAATCCATCCTCACGTAAAACAATGATTTGTTGCCGTTCCGTTGACGACAACTGAACGTATGCGGTACGTCGACGTACTCTTGGCATACTGTGATGATTTTTACAACCTGAAACCAATGACGCTACAATTAAGCTGTGATATCGCTCCTCCTTAACCTGACGTTTTTATGCTGCTCGGCAAGGTTTTACGTCACTATGTGTAACGAAATTGTGACCATTTGCATATCTCGCCTTGCTGTTTCCATTGCCTGATTTACATAAAGCTACACCTACAACTTTATGGTGTTGCGATTTCAGTTGTGAGCAGTGTATGTTACGAGCAAATATTAAGTGGCCTATAGAAGTCTTGGCAGTGATTTTAAAGGGCAGAGTGTACGTTTTAAGTTGATCATCGTCAGTATAAAATATAACAACTTTACAGTTTATAGTTTTTACTTTCCATGGTAATGTCTTGGGAGTGTATTGGAATCGTATCGAAAATCGCAACACGAGTTTTCGACGGATCTATACGTTTCATGCACTTTAGAATCCGAAAACTCTATTTTAGCATGGTGTGTGTATGTCTGTGCAATGTATGTATCCATTCTAGTTGAAAACTAATTCACCAAATTTCCCAAAATTTGATAGGTAAGTAACTTGTAACTTACCCTGGTGCTTACTAGAATTTGGTATGATTGGGAAAGAAAGTACCTGCACGTTTTTGCTAAATTATCCGACGAAATCGTATATATTCGCTTTAACTGAAAAAGTAATTGATCATATTTCATAGAATTTGGTAGATAAGTCGCATTCTTGTACTGATTAGATTTTGCTACACTTCGGAAAATGAATCTGTCTTGTTTTGCAGAATGACTTTGTATCAGTTAAATGCCTGTTTCATACACAATTTGGGTCGTGAAAAGGGATAAGATCGACTCCATAACTATAAGGTTAACCGTCCTCGAGATATATATTTTTTGGCATTTTTGTAACGTCCTCTTTTGGAAATACGTGCAGTCGTTAGAAGTGAAAACCGAAATTGAATTAAAACTGCAAATTCGGTGTAATTTGAAATAAACTTCTGTGTTATTTTGTGCATTCAAACTCAATTTAATGAATTATGAAAGAAAGGTAAAATGAATTTAAATCTGTAAGGAAAGTCATGCCAGGATTTTTTTTTTAAATCTGCTTTAAAAACTCCAACTAGTAGGATGGGCATATCTGGATCACTGAATTTTTTGATATTATAACCACTATGTATATTTCGAATCAAATATTTGTTACGATTATTATGTATGTAACACCCTTTTGTTGAGTAATCTAGTTGAAGATTGAAAGTTTTTTCCTTTTTTAAAGTCTGTAATGTTTGTTTATATCTTAAAAATTAAGAGTACTATCTATGAATAATAAAACAGTAAATTGTAGTCCATTTAAAGCTTCAACAAAGATATATAATTGGATTTCCGATCGGATTCTTAGTTTTCAAAATATAGTTGTCATTATACCCTGTAAAATTTGCTATGAAGGCTCAAACATATATAGATCTGATATTCGTTAGTAAATGAGAAAGATTACTTTGTCTCAATTATGTATTTCACTTTATTATCTTAACATATCATCTGCCATATCATTATGTATCTTGCCATATTATTACCATATTGTTGCAAATGAGTAATATTCCCTTTCTTCCTGAGTCTTTCGTCTCTTTCGAAGACCAGACAAAGAAAACACCCTATATGCATCCTTTCCCGTGACTTCATCCTAGGGCTGCCATACGCGGAAGATCGAAGAAAGGTTTCCTGATATGGTGATTTATCGCCAACTTGGCAACTTTCCTAAGGTTCGAGAAAGACCGCGAAATAATGATTATTTTAGGAGATATTAGAGATTTGCAGAAGTTTCTATGGAGAGTCTATAAAAGGAATCATCACTCATTTAGAGAGCAGTTGACGTGATACGACCTACATTGAATTTCGGTTTTTATCAATGTTTTGAGAATAGTAGCGTCTGTTTCGTAAAATGTCTTTTGTTAATGTTTTGAGAATAATAACACTTATTTTGTGAAATAAGTGAAGCATTTAAGTGTTGTTTTATTGTATATTGTTACTGCTTGAGCTGTGCTTGTGAATAAGTGTATTAATTATCCAGAAATTTGGACTCATTCTTATTTATTGAGCGCACATCTCCGATTTCCGTCATAACAGTATTGTGTATTTTATCACGATACGTTATAACAATATTATGTATTTTATCATATTATCTGCTGTAAACGAAACAAATGAGACTGGAAACAAAGAATAAGCTTATTGAACTTTGAGTTTTATATTAAAATACTTTATTCACGCAAAACTATTTCTGTTCTCCATCGGAATGCTAAACCGCCGATCCCCCCCCCCCCTGCATTGAATCTATCATAACTGAAAAATAATCTTTACAGGTATGAATTGTAATTAATCGAAGGTCATTATCTCTTGATCTTTGCGACAAATTTCTCAAAATGTCGCCAACTTGGTGACTTTTGGAAGCTTCGAGGACGGAGATGATTGGACTAGAATTTACTGAGTTAACTAGTTTTTTTTTAGATCTTTCAATTTTGGTGTAAAAGCAAGGGGTGCTCGTCCCGGGACATGACTGATTTAATTATTTTTACCTGGCTCTGCGCATATGACGACATGGGAATTAAGAACGCGCACATTTTGCTCTCGTGCTCTCAAAAGGGACCGAATTTGCTAATTACGACTGTCACCTTACGCCAATGACGTCACTAAATTTCCATGGACGTCACTGGATCCTGTGTGCACAGCACAATTTAAATCTTTGAGTAAGTTGTTTCCGTCTTATGTTGCCACTTCAAATTTAGTAAACTAGTTTTAACTGTGATAATGCGAAAACATTTTCTGTTTTTGGCAACGCCTTTCAAAGTTTACTCTGGACCGTAAAAGACCGGCCACCTTCTTGATAGTGCTTTCATCTAAAAAAAATTCGAGTTCAAGGTGCTGACGAACATAAGTTTTGAATTCTGAACTTGTGTCAACAATATTGTTAATAATACTAGCGGTTATAAAGTATTCCTAATGTTATGTTTGTTAATATTATAAGTGTTAATGCTTGGTATGAAGCATTCTTATAATTCGATCTCATTAAAATCTAATAGGCTTTTCCCTGTTATTGATTAAAATAAATATTGTTGCGAACGCGCAATGTTCAGTTTGGCACCTCCTGTTTCGTCTGTCTCGAAGGCCAGGCGAAGAAAATACAGTGCATGGCGTCAGCATGACGTGAGCCCAGGGTTACCAGGATTTCCCTGTTAGAAGAAGGGTTTCCAGATTTGGTGATTTATCACAAATTTGGCGACTTCTGGAATGTTCCAGAAACTTTTCGATAGAACGATTATTCTTTGATATATAGAAATTTCCAGAAGTTTCTATGGAGAGACTATAAAAAGGACTCGCCTCTGCGTTGCAAGGAGTTGAATAATGAACGTGACACGAGCTACATTCAACTGTGATTTTTGTCAATGTTTCGAGAATAGTAGCTGCTGTTTTGTGTAATTACTTTCGCCAACATGTTGTTGAGACCCAGACTGTCCGACCTACCAGAAAGGTGTAAGGTAACCGTTTGGACGGCCGGGAAGTGCCACCCAATTTAGACCGGAACCCAGTGGGGGATGCATCCATCACCTACCACCAACCTCTCGGAAGGACTTACGGACCCACATGTTTAACGTGATCGTACTTCGCATGAACACGGCGGCAGTTGTGGCAGCGTGGAAATCCAGCGCGCAAACCACCAGGTTTCCGCGCCCGAAATGTGCCAACAGCAAGCGGTGTTTCCAGGTGGTCACCCACCCAAGTACTAACCGCGCTCGATGCTGCTTGACTTCGGTGATCTAACGAGAACCGGTGTTATCATCACGGTAGGGCCGTTGGCCGCCAACATATTGTGAATAATATCACTTATTCTGTGAAATTAGTATAGCATTTTACTGCTGTTCGATTGTATACTGTTCCTGCTTATTTTGTGCTTGTGAATAAATGCTAGTTATCCAGAAACTTGGACTTGTTCTTGTATCATGTGTATACATCCATGATTCTAGAGGATACGTTCGTAACAATATACAGGGTGATCCAAAAGGTCTTAGACAAACTTTAAGGGTAGGTCAGACATACAAAACCAATCCCGTTTTGCACAGGAACATGCGACCGTAGACGTTGGGGGGGGGGGGGGGATACTACAAGAAACAGAAATAAAGGAATGCAGATAATATAACACAGGTTTATTAGACAGATCAATGACAAGTATCAATTGCAATTGTTTATCGTAGCATTAAAATAGATGTTCAAATGCCTTACCATTCGCAGCTCTGAATGTTTCATCCAGGATGTGAAAGACAATCTCAATAGGACTTTACCTGCAATATGGATCGTCAGTTGGGCAACACAGTTCTCCGATTTGTCCTTCATTGATTTCTTTCTGTGGGCTACCTCAAAATACTTGTTTACTAGAATCCTGTAACACATGATTCTGATATTCTTTCTAGAGGCAGCTGCACGTATACACCAGAGTCCTGAAATTTTTGAAAGCGCAGGACCGTAGCCATGTGGGGGCCAGAGGGGCTTAGCCCCCCTAGAGATATACTTAGTCCCCTGGTAAAAATATTAAATTTTTAGCAGTGATATGAAATTTCATATAAAATGTCATTCAAAGTTTGTATAAACGTTTCTTCATAAATTACTACATTTTAACGACTTTTTAATTCAGCTGAATTTGTGATTATACTAATGAACATTTTATGTACATATTTAATTTAAAAATATTTAAAAATTGTGACAATAGTATGTAGGATATTGTATTATTGTGGGGTTCACTATTTTACATTATAGAGTCAAAATCAATTGATAAGTGGGTAAGAGTTAATATTAAGCGTCAACTTTCAGAATGTTTCTACAACTTATTAACAGCTTTATTATTAGTTAATGTTTACATTAAAATTAATTGTAATTATTATATATTAATATGGATGTATAGTAGCTATATGGATATCAATAACCAGGGCTTAGCTTGCAAATATAAATATGCAATTATTTGTTAATAGTTTATATGAATTGAAATATATAATAGTAACTATTATGGTTCATAAATGCTGATGATTAATTCTATTTTTGGTGAGCCCCCCCCCCCCTTAAAGACTGTTGAGCCCCCTTGAATTTCCCTTCATGTCCTCTTCAATTTCTACTCTGGCTACGCCCCTGTGAACGCGTTCACCAATCTATGAGTAGACATTGCCGCATATGAATATCTGCGGATGGCAAGAACTTTGAACACCTACGTTAATACTATGATAAACAATTGTGATTGATGCTTGTAATTGTTATGTCTAATAAAACTGTGTCGTATTATCTGTATCCCTTTCTTTTTGCTTCTTCCTGCATTGTAGCACCCCACGGTGGCATTTGTGACCACATGTTCCTATACAAAATGGATTTGTTTTTGCATGTCTGACCTACCCTTAAAGTTTGTCAAAACCTTTATGTCCACCCTGTATTCAATTTTATGTAATTCGTTCGATTACTTCGAAAGATATAGACGCTTCCTGTATAAATCTAATATTTCTAATATCTCGTGAAAGACACATAACCAAATATTCATTTATTTTTCCATTAAAATCACTTACAATGCATTCAGTCTTTACATAATAGCGACCAAATTTACGATTTCTTTCCATTTTAGATTTAAACCGTGCAATATCTCAAGAAAGGCGCGGATTATCGTTGTGCTGATTGAATATAAAACAGCAAATTTTAGCAGGGTTATTTTTATATATATTTTCGATTTTCGAAACGAAATATTTGAAAATGCGTTTGGCTAATCCGAGCTATTTAAAATCAATAGGCTTCTGATGCTTATTGGTTAAATAATCGCACCAAATTTCATATAATTTGCTGTATTTTTTTCGAGACATAATTCTCAAAGTAGGAAAGTAAAATTCCAATATCTCAAGAATAACTCGAAAAAGCCCTAAACAATGATGCCAATTAATTTCGGGTTAAGAGTATACTATCATCGCTTATTTCAAAGTAAGATATATATTCAATTTTTTAGGTGCATTTTGGATTAAAACCGTGATGTCTCGAAAACTACTCAAGCTAGCTGCATATAATTGATGTCATTCGTTGTTGAAATAAAAAAAAATATGAGTTATTTTTGAAGTATTTTAAAACTTAATTATGTTTATATAAGCTTTATTATTGACATTTCACAAAACTGTCCGAAACTTTTATTGTCAACCATTGGTTCATACATGTTGAAAATTAACAGATTTAAGACTTTTATTGATTAAAATAATAATTTTATTAAATTTGTTCCAGAAATACCGTGTTCACAAACAAACACACATAATTTGAAAAATCGTAGATTCGCAATTAGGGGTGCCCAAAATGTAGATTTATAAAAATCGGATTGGATTTTTATATCATCTTTGTATCTCATTTATTAGGTATTGTATGAAAAATAATGAAACAGGTATGAAACAGAAAAAGCCCAGGTTTTGAATTTAAAGTAGTTTAAAATTTAATTTTCTTTCTGAAGGATAAAACTTGATGCTACTTTCATTCTTACTTTAAAGGGATACTTAACACGTCATTGCAGTTATAGGAATGCGTGTGAAGTTTGCTATCACTTATTGCAAAATCCTCTCTTCACCAGAAATGCTTGAGTGAGCAGCACGTGGCGACTTTTTATTAGGATGGATAAAAAATAATTCTCTAGGGCCTTGAAGGAGAATACATTCTCAAAGTAAAATAATACGAAGGATGCATCAGTATTTGAATTTTTGTTGCTTTTCTTGCGTTTTATTGAACTTGAGGAGCTGCTGTTACATTTTTTTTTTCATTTTAATCAGAGGGTTCCCGGAAATTTACTGTTCTCCACTCATCCGTTTTCAAATGAAATAAAATATGTGGATAGAGCAAGATTTTCAGAATAGCACTGGTTGTTCTTCGCATATGCCGTTATGCATTAGGTTTATTAAAGTTGTTATTAGGTAATGAAGTTGGTTTCAGTCGTTTTCCCTTTTTTGCGCTGAACTAGAGCAAGGTATAGTGATTGTGACTTGTATCACTTTTAGCAGAAAATTGAGCAAACATATTATTTGAATCGATGTAGCCTAAGAAAACTACGGTGATCGTGATTCAATCACAATTTGAGTCTTTCAGTACAGCGCCTAGAATGAATAGTGTGCCGACCGAGACGAAAAACAGGTTCCCTAAAAACCGCCTCCGCCAGACGGCGTTGGTCTCGAATAAGCGGTCTAAAGCGGAGGAGTTAACATTGAAACTAATGGGAATTTAATTCAAACGAAATGATTGATATCTTTGGAAGTAATTGAAGAATTTGTCTGAAATTTGGTGTAATTATTTCAAGAGTTATACACAAAGAGTCATTTAATTTTCAGAGAGATTGACCTAGGGATATATTCGTATTTTAAAAATTTTATTTAACTTTATCTGTGGTCGTTCAAACATTTGAGATCCAAAATAATCAAGTTCATTCATCACAGTAACGTGAAATGCGGTATGACGTTTTCTCTTGTGGTACATTTCAGTTCTTTCGATTTTGAAGCTTATCGGGCTAGCCCGTCCTGGGCCCGCCATATGACTTTACTTTTTGGTATAACTCGAGAATAAGTGTATCTAAAGATTCGAAGTTTAGCATATGCTTGTCATATGCTATATATTTTAACTCTTTGGAATAAAAATCTTATCGGGCTAGCCCGTCCTGAGCCCAACAAGAGAGGCATATCGTTTTTTTGAGAATAACTCAAAATTCGGAGCATCTAGAATGCCTAAATTTAACATATCATTGTCCTTTGTGGTATGTTATATTTCATCGCATTTCGAACGTTATTGGACTAGCCCGTCTTGCCCGCCATAGAAATTTTCTTGCTTTCAAGAATAATTCGATCAAACGGGGTAGCTAAAAAATGTAAATTTAGTATATCATTTCCTTTTGAATGGATTTTAATTTAGATTTTGAACCCCCATCGGGCTAGCCCGTCCTGAGCCCAACAAGAGGAATATATCATTTTTTGAGAATAACTCAAAATTCGGAGCATCTAGAATGTCTAAATTTAATATATCATTGTCTTTTGTGGTATATTATATTTTATCGCTTTTCGAACCTTATCGGGCTAGCCCGTCTTAACCCGCCATAGAAATTTACTCGCTTTTCAAGAATAACTCGATCAAACGGCGAAGCTAAAAAATGTAAATTTAGTATATCATTTCCTTTTTGATGGATTTTAATTTAGATTTTGAACCCCATTGGGCTAGCCCGTCGTGGGTCCGCTGAAGAATGCATTCGTTTTTGAAGAATAACTCGAGAACCACAATAGCTAAAAATTCCAAGTTTAACATGTCGTTGGCTTTTGTGGTATATTTAAGTTTCTTCGGATTTGAACGTCATCCGGTTAGCCCGTCCTGGGCCCGACATAGGAATGGACCCGGGTTTTTTTTAGAGTAACTGGAAAATCGAGACAACTAGAACATATAAATTTAGTACATCCTTATCTTTTGGGGAATATTTTAATTCCTTCGATTTTGAACCGTATCGGGCGAACCCGTTTTGGGCCCGCCTTAGAAATTCACTTTTTGGGGGGAATAACTCTAGAACTGGAGAATCTAAAAGTTCCAAGTTTAGAATGTCGTTGTCATTTGCGGTATATCTTAGCTCATTGGATTTAAAACCTTAACGGGCTAGCCCTATCTGTACTTGAAAACCGTGCAACTAGAATGTCTAAATTTAGTATATTATTCTCTTTTTTTGGGATATATTTTAATTTTTTGGAATTTAAACTTTATTAGATTACCCCGTCTTTGCCCAGCCTTAGAAATGCATTCGTTTTTGGAAAATAACTCGAAAATCGAAGAAAAATTACCATTTACCAAACAATTAAACAATTACATTAGTTCTCCTTAGGAATTATATTTGAAAAAGTATTTTGTACTGTTGTGTAAACTCACATTCGATCGTCGACGCCCCTTATCCTAGATCTAGGCTACGCTCATACGCAAGAGAATTAAATAATGCGAAACCAGTCTACGGTGCATTTTAAAGATTCATAGTAGTATAATGATTCGTACTACATAGTATAATACAAAGAAAAGTCTTGTGACGGGATTTTTGGATGCTGAAATTCGCAGATTATGAACGAAAACGAATATTATACATGTGACGGTTAAACAGATTCGATCTCAGATGACCAATGTGCTAATGAGATACTTCCTTTTGTATCTAGAGGCCACCCTGAAGGCAGTACAAAATGCCTTTTCTTGGTGTTCTACCCAGTTCCAGAGCCCCCGCTGATTTGCGGACCTTTTGAGTATTGTTCGTGTAAGAGATGTGGCAATTTGCGGAAACGTATGTAAAGGAGACGCGCCTGTCGAAATAAAATAGCGGTCGATTACATGTCCATTTTCAATCGAAATTCTTATCAGCGCTATCTTTTACCGTACAAAAAAGACAGCACTTTTAGACAGCCCTATCTTGTTCTAATGTTCAAGCGGCAATGGTGTTTCATGTTTCTCTTCCAAATTCGCAGGGCTACCCACAGGCATTTTCCCCAGGAGCCGAACATATGAAATAAAACAAAATATCGGCTAGGCATTATCATACATTCTTTTTTTAGGTTTACATGGTAATATGTATCCAAATGCAAAACAAAAGTTTGGTTTTAAAGCATTCGTTCAAGTTATTCAATTTAAAAATTAAAGCTTTTAAAAATTATTGAAATTTTTCAATTTCAAGTAAACAATATCAATACGTGCGGTACAAATTTCTGCTAAAGAAATAAAATTATCTTCGTAAAAAGCAGAATACAACTCAAAATGCTAATATCGACCGGTTTCGAAGGCAAAAAACCTTCTTCGTCAGATCACACAGAACCGCAACCTTCACTCGTACTCCCAGTGCACAGACCCAACATCCGTGGACAAATTTCGCACTTCTTAGCTCATTTGCATATGGATGTAACTATGTATCTAGAAAAAAAGGGGGTCGACGATCGAATGGAGCTTATAGTACAAAATTCATTTTTTTTTTTTTTAAATATGGACAATTTTGAGAACAAATGTAATTGTTCGGAAAATGAGGTTTTTACCACACATCCCATCTCCCATGCCTACGCCACTAATTATAATTATATATACGCCGAAAATATTAAATTCTATCCGAAAAGGAATTAATATGCTAAATTTGGATTTTCTGTCTGCTCCAGTTTTCGGGTTATTCTAAAAAAATTAGTATATTCCTATAGCAGGCCCAGCACGGCCTAGCTGAATAAAGTTCAAAGTCGAAAAAATGAAATATACCACAAAAGACAATAGCATGCTAAATTTGGAACTTTTAGTTACTCCAGTTCTCGAGTTATTCATCAAACACGATTGCATTCCTGCCCAATGAGGTTCAAATTATAAATTATGATAAACCCCAAAAGAAATTGAAATACTACATTTAGATTTTTTAGCTGCTCCGATTTACGAGTTATTCTCGAAAAACGAGTACATTATCACTATGTCGGGCCCAAGACGGGCGAGTCTGATAATGTTCAAAATCCAAAGAAAGAAAATATACCCTAAAAACAATGATATACTAAATTTAGATATTCTAGCTGCTACAGTTTTGGAGTTATTCTTAAAAAACGAGTGCAATCTTGTTGGCACCGGGACGGGTTAACCCGATCAGGTTTAAAATCTAATGAGCTAAGACATACTGCAAGACAGCGACATTCTAAATTTGAAACTTTTAGATACTCCGGTTCTAGAGTTATTCCCCCCAAAAAGTGAATTTCTAAGGCTGGCCCAAAACGGGTTCGCCCGATACTGTTCAAAATCGAAGAAATTAAAATATTCCCCAAAAGATAAGGATGTACTAAATTTGTATTTTCTAGTTTCCCCGATTTTCCAGTTATTCTAAAAAAACTGGTCCATTTATATGTCGGGCCCAGGACGGGCTACCCCGATAAAGTTCAAATCCGAAGAAACTTAGATATACCCCAGAAGCCAACGACCTGTTAAACTTGGATTTTTTAGCTACTTCGGTTCTCGCGTTATTCTTCAGAAACGAATGCATTCTTCAGCGGATCAAAGACGGGATAGCCCGATGAGGTTCAAAATCTAGATTAAAATCCATCCAAAAGGAAATGATATACTAAACTTACATTTTTTAGCTACTCCGATTGATCGAGTTATTCTTGAAAAGAGAGCAAATTTCTATAGCGGGCCCAATACGGGCTAGCCCGATAAGGTTCGAAATGCGTTGAAATTTAATATACCCCAAAGGACAATGATATATTAAATTTAGACATTCTAGATGCTCCGAATTTTTAGTTATTCTCAAAAAACGATATATTCCTTTTGTTGGAATCAAGACGGGCTAGCTCGAAAAGATTTTTAATCCAAAGAGTTAAAATATACAGCAAATGACAAGGATATGCTAAATTGCGAATTTTTAGATACACCTGTTCTCGAGCTATACCGCAAAAACGGGCTAACCCGGTACGGTTCGAAATTGAAAGAATTAAAATACACCCCAAAAGAAAACAATATATAAATTTAGATTTCCTACTTTCTCTAATTTTCGAGTTATTCTCAAAAATCAGGTAACGTTCTATGGCGGGGCTAGGACGGTCTAGCCCGATAAGCTTTAAAATCGAAAGAACTGAAATATACCACTAGAGGAAACATCATAACGAATTTCACGTTACTGTGATAAATAAACCTGATTATTTTGGACCTCAAAGGTTTGAACGAACACCAGATCAAGTTAAATAAAATTTTAAAAATAGGAATATATCCCTAGCTCAATCTCTCTCAAAATCAAATGACTTTTTGTGTATACTACTTACAATAATCACACCAAATTTGACACATATTCTTCAGTTATTTCGAATGATATCGGTGATTTCATTTGCAATAAATTCCCATTAGTTTCAAAGTTAACTCCTCCGCTTTAGACCGCTTATTCGAGACCAACGCCGTCTGGCGGAGGCAGCTTTTTAGGAACATATCCCAGCATTGGGAGGTATAGGCAGTCGGCACACTATTAGTTCTAGGCACTGTACTTTCACCATAAATATATAGGCGAAGTCCTTAGATACCAGAAAGGGGGAAGAACTTAAACTACATAATTAAGCGCAAATTCATAAACAATGCAGCATAAATTGCTTCCGGATAAAGGCCACATTACACGTAACAATTTTCCCATGTACTTTCTGACATGGAATTTTCCCTTGGGGGAAGTGGCACATGGAATACGGCTAAACCCAGGATTCTTTATAAGATTGGGTTATCAAAAAGTTGTCAGACTGACGTCGACAAGCTTAGTATTTCGTCATTCATGACGCCACGGAGACCAGTCAGGCCTTTGAGAGTCGTTGCAAACACATCGTTTTTTCATTATTACAATTAAAAGTTGTATGTTAATTTTCGAGTGGCAATATCCAGGCGTAAGTAATTTTGAGATTTTCAATGTTACCGTGCACACCTTCCTCAGTTACGTCTAAAAAGATTCTCTGTCTCTTCTTCTAGAGGCCGAGAACAAAATGCCCGCGTTTGCTGTCCCATGACATCACATTCATAGATCCATGTAAAAAAACGAAGTCAGTCATTCCGGGGATAGCCTCCACCCTGGGTAAACCCCATAAATTTTACAAGTATAGCTAAAGGAAGTTTCTTCTGCTATCCAATATTGTAGAACTTGTCACGTAATTATACACTCCCAGAATCAGGACGTGGTGAGTAGAACTGATTGTTGGGCCCCTAGTAGCATTTAACGTTGAACTGATATTATATATCTTGGCATTACATTGGAAATATTTCCAATGTAATCTTAATATTGGGGTTACATTGGCTATTTCCATTAAAATATTACGCCAATATTAGTGTCACATTGGAAATATTTTCCATGAAACGTCAATATTGGCGTAATATTGTTCCAATATTTTAGGCCAATATTGGGAAATTTCTGTCGAAATGTCCACTTTTCATATTGGTCCAATATTTCCAATAATGGATTGCTACTAGGTACAACGCTGTTGTAGTGAACCCTACTGTCCCGTAGCCGGAGATACTCGGAAGCAAGAGCTCTGGACTGGTACAGTGAGTGGTAGATCACAGGACGAGTTCACTACGCTGAATAGCATGGCCTCAATATTGTAACAGTAGTAAGCCTCGCCCAATAGCGTGTCTAGTATATAAGATCTATGGTAAACCCACGATGGGGATACCGCATCGTTATTGAATGTAATGCGGCCTTTTCAGGCGCTGCGAAAAAATTGCGAAACCGGTCTATGGATGTTGTTGCATTATGAAAGTGATCCTAGGGGAACTTCTCCTTTTGGTGAGTTATGTGAGTATCAAATCAAATCAAATCAAATCGAAGATCCTCATCTAAAGCAAGTTTTGTGAACATTTACAGTTAATTTCACTTATCACTAAACCAAATGGTCTTTGAAAGCCAAAAACGTTCAACACGTTTTTCTTTGATTTTTAAATGCCTAATTTTCTTACGATCATATTAACAACGTGATTGTAATTCAATTCAGTTCTTTTTGTGCAACTAGCCTTTTACGAAACTAACATTTTATGCAGATAATATAAAATACTAATTTTCATTATAAATTAAATACAAATATTTTTCATTTATCAGAACAACCGATTCTTTTAAAATTAACGCCATTTAAAATGTAAGAATTTTAACCTATGTGATTTTGAATTTGCAAATCTATTATGCTAATAAAACGAATAAAAGAATTCTTTAACCATCTGAAGTGATCTTATTGATTCTTTCAACTTTCTGTTTATTATAGGTTCGTATATTCATCTTCTTTGCGACTGAGTTCATGAATGAAGTTTTTATTCTGTTCTTCAGAGTCTAAGAAGAAGTAATTATTTTCTTTGTCGCGAATAGTATGGTAATGTAACCGGATACTTTTGAACGGGTTTAGATATCGTCTGCTTTTTCGATGCCAGATTCCTAACAACAATGACTCGTGGTTATTGATAGCTTGAGAAAAATAATTTTCTTGAAGTTTGTGTATTGAATAACGTCACGAAGATATATATAAAAAAAAAAAAAAAAAGAAAAGAATACCTGATGTGGGCAGCACGTGACTTTTCCCTACAGGCTCAAATTCATTTTCTGTTAATTTAACGAAGCAACTAAGAAATAAAGTTTCACTTCACAAAATAACGTGCATATTTATTTGAAATTACACTAAATTTGCACTTTTAATTCAATTTTCATTTGGTAACCACGTAATTTCAAAGGCGACGTAGCAAAAATGCAAAAAAGTAAAACTTAAATATCTCGAGAACGGCTAAGCCTCGAGTAATGGTGTTGGTCTTATTCTTTTTATTATCAAAAATTACGTATAAAACAAGCATTTAATTAATATATTTGATCGTACGTAGCCTTCTATTGAAGATTTTAATTATTCTTAAGGGCCATTTCTCAGAGAAAAAAGAAAAGCAGTTTCTGTTTTCCCAAATCGTAACCTATAAGTGACTTATCTACCAAATGTTGTGAAATTTAGTAAATAATATTTTTAGAGTGGATGCAGACGATTTTTGCGGGCCATTTCTCAAAAAAAAAAAAAAAAAAAAGTTAGGTTCTTTTATCCCGAATGGTACCCAATGACACTACTGACCCATGAGTGACTACTCACTAAATTATATGAAATTTGGTCAAATTGGAGTTGGTACATACATTGCACACACACACACACACAAACGTCACACGCTAAAAATAGTATTTTTGGCAGATTCGTTTTATTATAGGTTCGTTTTATTACATGCTGCCAACTGGCAGTATCAAGTAACAGGAGCATCACTCAGAGCCATAATTTTTATATAAGATATTAAAATTATATATTTATCTGCCATAAATAATTTTATAGAAAATATTAAAAATAATAAAACTTTTTTTTACTAATCTACCATAAACAATAACCAATAGTAACATATCTTGTAGAGCTGCCTTACATAATCACAGCTTACAGAAATTACTCTGTTATCCCCTATGATTCTTATCCCACGAGAGCTGACAGAAACGCAAATCGCTCCTCTTGGTTTCAAATTCTAAATGACAAAAATCTCTACGTTTTAATAACCTGTCGTCTATGCTTAAAGTAATGATTAAGGGATAGTAGACAAACAGGACTAGGGGAACGGGTGTTCATAATGATTGAGGTCTCCTTTGAATTTTTAAAACACATTTAAAAACAACACTTTCTGAAAATGCTAATTAAAATCACGAATCTTGAAATTCACCCTTAATAAGATTTCATTTTCAAGATACATAAAGACAAAAATGATACCGCAATTCAAATCTTCTCCTGTGATGCAAATCTAAATCAAGTTCGAGCTTCATTTTCTGACAAATTTTGAGAAACACATATATTTTCTTAAAAATCAAAGCTTATGGGAATGTTGGGGACTGTAATAGACTAAAAATCTCGCATCTCAACCTATAAAGTACATTTTTTATTGAAAAAAACAACTACTTTTTTTTCTGAAAATGCAAATTTCACAGAAATTTAGTTGGCGAATTAATATCCTGAAACCATATTTTACGAACTACTTTTCTGCTAAACTTTTCCTTTGATCATCGGCACCGGTGTAAGACATTTTTTGAACACTCCAATAATTTAGTTATAGGTTCTGCGAACCCCTAATATGTTTGTGCGTATTTATTGGGGAAAATGTACGTATATATGTCCAAATTTTGTTCTTCTGTTATTAATTCAAGCTTTTCATTTCCCCCCATGTTTATTTATATAAAGTCGCGTGTATAGAAATTTACCCCTCACACAGTTTACTGCATTTTGAATACAAAACTTTAACTCGGAAATGATTTAGAGAAATTTGTTGACATTCATAACATTGGTAAAAATACCTAAAAATACATTTTGCATTTTTCTCTATTTTTATAAAGATAATTGAGTTGGAAATTCACACAGTATCTGCTTATTGTATTATAACAACGTTGCGCCTACAGAAGCAAAATAAATAATTATTTAGTAAAAAAAAAAAAGATTTTTCTGTACTTAACTATAATTTGCTTCATTTTAGCATTTTAGACGTCTTATTGTGCCAGGTAATCTGACTGAAGGACATGTGATTTAGACTTAAATCCTTTAAAAAATGTTTGGGGCATTTGATTTCAAAATTTCCCGAACTCCCAATAAGTTCTTAAATCGGCCCCTATGCTTTTGATCATGGTAGCCCATAGGGGAGATAAAGTTGGGCGCTTGCCCTTCTCCTTGGACATCCAAGCGTAGAGAATTAATTATATAGGTTATTTACGCTTTCAAAGTCACAAAAGTGGGCTTCAGACTTATATTGTACAACAATGAAGCTAGAAGGACTTCGAGCTTCATGTGTACATCTTATCCTGCAGTTTGCCCCATTAACGTCAGTGGTTACTCCTCCCCCCCTCCTGGAAAAAGTTCTTTGGGAGCATATACCTTTCATTTGTTTGACGAATTTCTAAAATATTAACAGGTTTATTTAGTGTTTTTTTAAAGGCAAATTATATTGATATTTTGTGGGCGTGGTTAATATCCTGAAACCACGCCTTATTACTTTCGAAAGAATAGACTTTTAACTCCTAGTGAAGTCCGCCTTCCAATTCTTTTATTAACGGTTCAGCCATGTATGGAAAATTACTCAATTCAAATGTAAAGGGACGATATGTAACTTTGTAATAGCCAATTATTCACGGCCTCGACCGTTATGCATCTCATTTCTAAATTGTATCTCATTTCCCAGTGAAATATCCAAATGATTGTTGATTCCATTACTATATAATACTGATAATACTGCTGCGAAAGCGCAATAATCCTTTTGGCGTCTCCTTTTTCATCTGTCTCGAAGGCTAAGCGTAGAAAATACAGTGCAAGACGTCACCATGGCGTAAGGTTGACGTGGTTCTAGAGCTTCCAGGATTTCCTAGTTAGAAGAGGGTTTTTCAGATTTAAGAATTTATTACTAATTTTGCAACATTTGGAGACTTCCGAAATGTTCCAAAAACTTCTCGATAGGACGATGGACGATTATTGTTTGAGATGTAGAGATTCCCAGAAGTTTCTATGGAGAGACTGTAAAAAGGATTCACCCCTCCTTTGCAGTAGAGTTCACGAATTGTGACACGAGCTATATTTGACTGTGATTTTGGTCAAAGTTTTGATAATAGTAGCCGCTGTCATTCGTTGCCCTGACTTCGAACAGTGCACACCTCCTGAGACGCTCGTCGCAGTTATCACGTGGATTTCTTTTCTTCTTGCTTGGGCGTGAGTGTACTAAGTTTTAGTAAACCGCGTCGGGCAAAAGTAACTTACGATGGAAGTGCAAAGGACTATCACAAAGGTGGAGGAACTCTTCATTTCACCAGTGGAAGCAGAAGGATTTCGAGCATGGAAGGAGTTAGTGATACAGCATGGTAGATATTCGAGCGAGCAGATTTCTGCGGAGCCAGTGAAGATCGACGTGGAAATTTTGAGAGATTGGAGAGGTAGACATGGCTGGAGAAAGCTTATGGAGGACATTTCTGTGGATTTTACTCAAGATCTTCGGTACAATATGGACGGGATAAAGATTGTGGAGCCAGCTGCCGTGAAAATGGCGCAAGGAGCGTCAGCCAAGCACGTGGAGCAGCGGGTGACTAAAGACAAGATGGACTGGGCCGAAGTCATGGAGGACCAGGAGCAGGCTCAAGGAGAGTCAGATTCCACATCGGAGGGCGATGAATCCCCAAGTGCAGCTGTTTACGAGGCAGCGTACATCAAGACCCTGGGACGTGGGAGTGACCAGATCAAGAAAGACACCACCGAGTGGAAAATATACAGCCATTTCAAGGTTTATGACTGGATCATCGCCAGACTGGAGATGGATCTGGAGGAGGACGAGATCGACTTCGATCGGGCCAAGATGCTCAGGACTATAATAACAGGTACCATTTCTGACGCTAATCTGCTAGCCAGCCACCCTAACATTAGTACTTTAACTAATAGGAAATCTTATGATCTTGTATATGATATGTGTAGAAATAGGAAAACTAAATCTGAAGATGAGTTATATCTGAAATTTAAGCACGAAATGTTTAGCAAACTTGAGGGGTATATCACCCAGCCTAAATCCAAAAAATTAAAAACTTCTGATAGTAGTAAACCTTCTACTTCTAAATCAAATTCCCAGGAAATTCAGACTAAAAATAAATTCAGCAAACTTAACGACGAGGAAGTCGAAATGACTGATGCACCCCCCTCCCCTAAGGAAAAAGTCGCGTCCTTCTACGTGGACTCCACAATTAATTGGGGAGCCCTAATAGAGGACTTAAACAAATCACTAGATAATAAAGTTCAGGGTCTTCTCATGGGGAGAGTGATCCGGATCACTCCTGGGTCCGTTGAGGACTACAGGAGTGTGCAGGCTCACTTAACCCGTGAGGGGATTCCTTTCAGCTCCTTAAACCTAAAAACGGATAGGCCGAGGAAGGTAGTAATAAAGGGCTTGCCCACTAACACCAGCATTGAGGATGTAAAAAAAGAGCTTGCCACGCTAGGCTTTAAAATTGTGAGGATTACTCAGCTAAGAAATAGATGAGATAGGACCCCCCTCCCCATCTTCTTGGTCGGACTTGAGCCGGCGGAGGGATGGGCGAGGATTTATGAAGTAAATTCCCTGTTTTCTATGCAAATTAAAGTTCAACTTTTTAAGGCAAGAGGCCATAAAATGTGTTACAATTGCCAACTTTGGAACCATCATTCTGACCAGTGTACCCTCCCCCCCCGCTGCCTTAAATGCGGCGAAGATCATCCCACGAGAAACTGTACAAAAAATAGAGACACCCCGGCGAAATGCGCCAACTGCGCAGGATCCCACCCGGCAAATTTTAGGCACTGTCCCCAAAACCCCTGGTTTAGGAAAAAAAACCAGGAATTGAAAAAAATCCAGCAAACTACAAAAACTGAAAAAACTTCACCCACCCTTGGCGAGGATAACTTTCCCCCCCTTCCCACTAAGAGATCCCCCCCTGCACAGGAAGTGCCGGCAACTGCCGAAACGGTAGAAGGAACTACTGGCGAGCACTTAGTCCAAGCGCAACCTGGGCTGGACAAAACCCCTCAAACCGCGTGTGGAAACACTTTTCTTGAGTTTTTGAGTCTCTACAAAGAGGTAGAAAAATATGTAGATATAAGTAAAATCAGTAGCATTCTTAAAGATGTTGTACAAATTCTGAAAAGTGAGGAGGATGCTATGACTAAAACATTCCAAATTGTTGATATGGTCGCAAAAATCCTAAAAAATCAAACCCCCCAAATCTAAGTTTTGCTTTCTTTTGGCTGGCTTTCTGTGTTATCTCATTATGGTCACTACCCTCATTACCTGTTCAAGCATTTGGACTTTCGTTACGTGCCTCATCACCTGTTCAAGCATTTGGACCTTCACTACGTGCCTTAACACCTGTTCATCAACAGTTCAAGCATCGGGACTCCTCCCACATGCCTCATCATCTGTTCACCACCTGTTTCAAGCATTAGGACTTTCCCACGGTCTCACTCCGTGCTGATTGTGTATGGACTTGTTCTCGCGTGCTTCACGTGCTTGGCGCCAGCTCTTGCGACGATGCCCCGCCTATCAGGGGACGTTCTACTTCTACGGACTTTTCAAGTATACAAGTAATGTTAAAGCTACAGTACAACGAATCACACAGCACAGAAGATAAAGGCGGCAACGCCAGGTGCTTCATCAACGACGACGACGAAGTAGCCGCTGTTTTGGGAAATTACTTTCGTCAACATTCTGTGAATAATATAACTTATTTTGTGAAATTAGTGAAGCATTTAAGTGTTGTTTGATTGTTTCTGTTTAGTTAGTGCTTGTGAAGAAACGTAAATTATTCAGAAACTTGCACTCGCTCTTGAATCTTGCGTTTACACCCACCATTCTAGAGAACACTTTCCGTAACAATACGCTTTTTCGATATAAACATGCAAACCGAACACTGATAGTTTTCATATATAAAATTGTATTTGAAATACCTTAATTCCTTCATAAGTTGTTGTTGATTTGAAATAGCAGTTCTTACCTAAAAGAGAAAAGTTCTTGGTAAAAAGATCAAACAATCATAAATACAGTAATTTTGAGTTATTAAGCTAATACAGATAGCATTAATTGACCTCCTCAAGACCTCAAGGGAAGCTTCTTGGACTCCCAGCAAAGCCGAAGGATTTGCTTTAACCTCCGATCAAAATAAAAGATTCGGGAAAACATAGAAAAGTGAAGTTAACATGATAGGGATCGTAGCGGTGCAGTTTAGACAGAAATAGCACAAGTCCAAATTAAGTCTTAAGGTGTCGCAGAATTTAGAATACGGAGAAGAAAATTTCTCCTAAGAAATAAAGGAATAATTTGGAATAAGGGTATGCTCCGTGGAACACTGCCTTAAGATTTGTGTGTGAGTTTGGCGAGGAAGGAATGGGAGGAGCTAACGTGGGAAAGGAAAAATGCACTTCAATTGGGAATGCACATATATACATATATAGTATTTTTGCCCTGATATAAGTAATTTATCTCTATAAATAAACCCACCATTAAGCTCATTTCAGCTACATCGGTTAGTAAATGAAGTATGGAAAATAATGCCTAACCTTAATTTCAGCGACATCTATTCCGCGTTTCAGCATATTACTGATAAAGTGGTAGATATTTACTATAGAAATAAGCGTAGCCCCGTCACTACATGCCCGTCGTATTCGGCGGTTACCAGACTACACTTGCTGCTGAGTTTCCTCGCTAGGGGGCAACCCAAGCGGGCCACGGTTAATAGCACAGTAACGGGGTTTAACGCGTTTTACTTAATTTTTTTTTAAATTTTCGCGACTTGTTTAAATTTCGATTGTTTACTGCGTAATTTCTGGTTGTAAATCGTTCAATAAGTCTACTGGCACTGCATTTCATGAAATACCTAACAGAGAACCACGACAAATCTGGATTAAAGCTATATCAAGAGGAGGTAAGTTTAGATTATTTATTATAAAGCGTATCCATATTCTGAAATCAGAAGAGAAAGAGTTGGAGAGCGTGCATTTTTACTTAATATCTTGGTCACTTTTAAAATTCTTATTATAGTAGTATAGGAAATATAACAGTAAGATGGGGAGAAGGGGATTTTTCATATGAAATTGATATAGGCAGTTTTATATGTATATTATGCAACATTCCCAAAGGCAGTTAATCATGAACTGAAAAACTGAAGTTGTGATTTAAAACTTTAAAAAACTTTGAATTTTGCCCCCCTCTCTCCCTCCCAGCAGATAGGCTGCTCACACAATATAATGGGGAAAATGTTACCAGTTGTATATATATTTTACTCTCAGGCAGTGTTTCTCATAAAGTGCAATAAAAATATTAAGTATTTTCCTATTATGAAAGTATTTTTCGTAGGGTTGTTTAACCATGGCTGATTGATTTTACTAACAAATTTATGCAATGCAACTGAAACACCTCTACATTAAATCTTCAAAAGTGTAATAGAATTAATTATTTTTATGATCATTTAATAGAAGATTAACATAGTTAAAGTTGGAAGAAAAAGTGTATGTATTTGTGTATACAGGGCTGTAACAGGGGGAGAATAATTTTACTCATAAACTTAGCATTAGAAAGGGGCGGGAGGCGGAGTCAGAACGAATTTATATACTCCACCAAATACTTTGGTCGTAAAAAATTTGTAATATATATATATATATATATATATATATATATATATATATATATATATATATATATATATATATGTACGCGTAAGCAGCTCTTAATTTTTTTTCCATGTAAAGTGTATGGTGTACATATCGTTCTTTAGGTTAAATAATTATTAGGTAAAAAGAAAACAAGCGAAAAAATAGCAATAAATGAATCAAAATACGTCAATGAAAAAGCAAGAAACGTCTAAAATATTTAATGAGAAAAGTAGCGACAGCTTGAATCGAACGAATACATACACTGGCGCTCTGTTTTATTTACCCTTTTTCGCGGAAGAGGGGCCCGCTATCCCTGACCTCTAGAGGTAGCGTCCCCCGTTGCTATGTTGCCGTTTAAGCAAAGGAAACGGCGAAAGTCGGCGGGCATGTAGTAACGGGGGCTACGGAAATAAGTATAAACGTTAAATTTCTATCACATTTTGATTAATTTGCTATTATTGTTCAAAAATTTGAAAGAAAATTTATGTATAATTGAAAATTTGTAATCACAAATTACGTTATATAAATATAATCAAATAATAAATTATGAGGTAAATCCGACGGGTATCGCTTTTAGGCATATTTGCCCTGATCAAAGTTCGTATCAGCTTAACCTCTGGTAGGGAGTCCCCTACGAAGTTAACCTAATTTTTGAACAGAGGTTTTGGTCCGGAATTTATTCCGTCCAATCCATGGGTTGCACCTTTCTTGCACTGCTATCGGTAGTGACCCTTAAAATTCAAAAATTAGTAAATTTTCAATCACTCATGAAAATTCGTTCCACGTTAGTAAGTGTTTGATAACCACAGAATAATATACAGACGATTCAGTCCAGATTTGGCCGACCGGTTGGAACTAGAAATGCTGTATGTTATGTCAATAATGTTCCCCTTCAGGCTATGAAAGATGGAGAACAAAATTTATTCCTTGGTAAACAGGCCGGTTACCTTGTTGTTAACACCTAATGAGTCCATTACTAATTTCAAGAGAGGTGCCCTTAAAATTCTCACTAGTAATTTGGCACCCTAGCAGAGATTAGATGCACCGCGAACATTCTTCTTCCCTTCACTTACGCAATGCGAACCCAACAAATATCAATAACTAAGTGGAGGGAAATTGACACCTATATCAGACCTTTAATAAAAAAGACTCTGAGCCTCCCCCGCCAGGCAACAAATGAACATCACTATGGAAGTAGGAAAGATGGATTGATGGAAATCCCTATTGCTGGTGAGGATTCACATATTGCAAACATTGATAGTCCGTTCAAGCTATTAGATTCCCGCGACCCAATTGTCCGAGAACTGGAATTTGAAAATTTGGCAACTATCATAGGTGAAAGAATCAGGAAGTCTCCCCTCACTCACAGACATAGGTGCTGAACCGGAGAAAAACCGGAAATCGGGATTCTACTAAAAGTGTATTTAATATTTAACAGCCTTCCTGTCCCAAATTGTGAGGGAAAAAAAAATCCAACTGTTCCAAAAAGACTCATTTTGTTTCGAAAATTCCCTATATCTTCCCTAATCATTTTCTGAAATTCCCTATTTTCAATGGACGGAAATGTTTCTATATTCTAAGATATTGAGCTTTATTTTCCGAATCCTTTTCTCCTAAAATTAGACAACCACTCCAGCTGTAAATTAAATGAATGCTTGGTGGTATTTGTTAACCGTTGAAACAAAGTAGTTATTTCTCAATTGAGCATGTGTCATACTTTTGACACTTCGCTATGCTTATTTAAGTTTGAACTTGTTTTTGGCATTGATTTTTCCTGTTTCTTTTAAATAGCGATATCTAGTTTTTGCCATTTTTTTTTTTTTTTTTTTTTTGTGTAGGACTTGCTTAACAAATACTGTAATATACTGTTTGACCCCGTCCATAGATATTCATTTGTGTTTTAGGAATATTTTAAAAACTGTGGCATCTAGAAAGTCCTAATTCAGTATGTCATTGGTTTTTGTAGTAAATTTTGATTCTTAGGATTTTGAACTTCATGGGCCTAGCCAATCCAGTTCAAATTTAGCATGGTGTTGTATTTATCGGAATATTTTTTATTCCTTTGATTTTGAAAATTATCAGGCTAGACCTTCCTAGACCCGCTTTAGAAGTGTACTGATTTTTGGAGAATATCTCAAAAAAACAGCGCAACTAGACAGTCCAAATTCAGTATATCATTTTCTTTTATGGTATATTATAATTCTTTTGAAACTTATCGGGTCAGCTCGTCTTGGTTCTACAGTAGGAATGTTCTCATATTTTGGGAATAACCAAAAAATCAGGACAGCTAAGAAATCCAAATTTAGAGTGTCGTTGTCTTTCGTGGTATATTTTATTATTATTATTATTTATTTAATTAATATATTTTTCTTTTGAACATGGCTCAGGTTGTTCTGAGCTTTTCATAAAAATGTACACTTAGGGATAACAAGAAAACCGGTTTGTAAATGTTGAACAAATGAAGCCATGTAATACGCCTTGAACAGGTCCAACATTAAATCATACGAAATAATGATAATTAAGTAAATAATCTAGTGATTCAACCAATACGTTAAGGACGAAGTTAACACACAATATTCACAAAAATTCTTAAATTAGTATTTTTTATCTACCATAAATAAAAATATATGTTATTTTATATAAAATAAAATTTATTGTGATGTTTAATGATCAATACTCATTCGATCTTGACGGTAAGCTTCCCTGGAAAATGGGGCTTGCAACATGATAAAAGTGTAGCAGTGGTCACTATATTACCCACCCACCTAATCACGCCTTCCTTCTCTCTGAAATTAACAGCGAAATTGAAAAGCCTTAAAATGCCTCCACATACATATATTTTATTTCAATATCCTTGTTATTAATGCTGTCCTTAAATACCTTTACTTTCCCACCAAATGGACTCAAGCAATTTCTCTTTTGGAGCACCTAGCAGAGCCGGGTAGGGCTTGCTTTTATCTCCGAGCTTAAAAATAGGTGGTGAATTATTCTGGAAGAGATGGGGCTGACACATAATTTCCCTCCTCCATGGGAAATATTATACATCTAATCTCACGATGACAGATAATAGTCACTTTGTGAGGGAGGGGGATTATACGAAATTCACCAACGGAAGGTTCATACACCGGGCGAGACTTGGTTTAGTTCAACTCAATACCTACACGAATAAATGGAAGTATAAAATCAACTGAACCGGTGAAAAACCGGAAATCGGGATTCTACTATAATTGTATTTATTATTTAATAGCCTTCCTGTCCTAAATTGTGAGGGAAAAAAAATCCAACTGCTCCAAAGAAGAGTCGTTTTGTTTCGAAAATTCCCTATATCTTCCCTAATCATTTTCTGAAATTCCCTATTTTCAATGGATGGAAATATTTCAATATTCTAAGATATTGAGCTTTATTTTCCGAATCCTTTTCTCCTAAAATTAGACAACCACTCCAGCTGTAAATTAAATGAATGCTTGGTGGTATTTGTTAACCGTTGAAACAAAGTAGTTATTTCTCAATTGAGCACGTGTCATACTTTTGACACTTCGCTATGCTTATTTAAATTCGAACTTATTTTTGGCTTTGATTTTTGTTTCTTTGAAATAGCGATATCTAGTGTTTGCCATTTTTTTTGTGTGTATATAGGACTTGCTTAACAAATACTGAAATATACGGTTTGACTCCCCCTCCATAGCCATCCATTTGTGTTTTGGGAATATTTTAAGAACTGTGGCATCTAGAAAGTCCTAATTCAGCATGTCATTGGTTTTTGTAGTAAATTTTGATTCTTAGGATTTTGAACCCCATGGGCCTAGCCCATCTAGTCCAAATTTAGCACGGTAATGTATTTATTGGAATATTTTTTATTCCTTTGATTTTGAAAATTATCAGGCTAGACCTTCCTAGACCCGCTTTAGAAGTGTACTGATTTTTGGAGAATATTTCAAAAAGCAGCGCAACTAGACAGTCCAAATTCAGTATATCATTTTCTTTTATGGTATATTATAATTCTTTTGAAACTTTACGGATAGCCCGTCTTGGCTCCACAATAGGAATGTTATCATATTTCGGGAATAACCAAAAAAAAAATCAGGGCAGCTAAGAAACCCAAATTTAGAGTGTCGTTGTCTTTCGTGGTATATTTTATTATTGTTATTTACTTAATTAATATATTTTTCTTTTGAACATGGCTCAGGTTGTTCTGAGCTTTTCATAAAAATGTACACGTGGGGATAACAAGAAAACCAGTTTGTAAATGTTGAACAAATGAAGCCATGTAATACGCCTTGAACAGGTCTAACATTAAATCATATGAATTAATGATAATTTATGTAAATAATCTAGTGATTCCACCAAAACTTTACGGAAAAAGTTATTAACACAATATTCACAAAAACTCTTAAATTAGTATTTTTTATCTACCATAAAAAAAAATGTAGATTATTTTATATAAAGTAAAATTGAGTGAAACGTGTAGAACACAGAATACTATATTCAGAAGGCTCACTCCCATAGGATCCTATGGCAACATTTCTAACATGGGATGTCGCATAGACACTAGCGCTAGTCAGATGGACCAACTGAAGTGCGATGCGTCTGCCAGATTTGGCGCGTTATCGCTCACTTGGCGATTTTTTTTAAACGGGAGGGGAACAAAATGTTGAGGACTGTACTTTTATAATTTTTGAAACTATAGAAAGAATCAGGATTTAAAAATACATTAATCTGCAACATAAATATATTCATTAGTTTAAGAATATTTAAATAAACATAGTTATATATTTAATTCAAATAATCATAAAATAGATTAAAAAATACACACATTGCATTGTCTCACTATAAAACATAATGCACAAAAAATTACAAGCTAACATACTCAAAAGACTGAAATATTATATAATATTTTCAGTCTAAAAAGTATACTAGCGTGTTGATCGTTAATTACTTGATCCTTAATTTATTCTGGGATACTGATAATAGACTTTTTTTTTTAAATATAAAAATATTCATATAGTAAATATCAAATTTACATAAATGCACTATCGAAGTTGTGGAACTCAATAATTAATTACCCGAGGGGGGGGGGGGGGGAATTTTCCACCATAAGGCACTTAATAAAAATTTTGCCACACAACTTGTTACCATAAACCCCTGGGTTGGTCGTGTGGTCTGGGTCTTCAACATACTATATCACATTCAACTAAGAAAAAGCTATCCAAATATCAATTATTTCACATTTTATAAAAATACGGAAAATATTTTTTAACTAATTATACCACTACCTCTTAAAATTTAGTCTAATCCGGCAGTAATAACACAGCACTAATATACTTATATGAACACGTGTATACTTATGAACACGTGTATACTTATAATGAACACGTATGTAGGATGGTGATAACTAAAATTATTTCAATTTTAATAAACATAAATTACATACCCTGTAATGCAACCAGTTTTCTTTTATCGATCCATTTCTATGAAATGATCTAAACACTTAACAAATAATCCTTTTTCACGTTACTCAAACACCACGCTAGTCTGTTCTAAGTTTTCGCCGAGCGAAATAGGGTTATAACATTGAAAATCGTCTTGGAACCAAACCAGACTATCGCCAAGCGCTCGGAACAAACCAGACCATCGCCAAGAGCGCGCCAACCCAATGTTTGGTCTATCTCTAATGGCCGCCGCGAAAACGAAACTATGGAGAGTGACAGGTCTGTATAGTAGTCTGTGGTGTAGAAGGTCCAAATTTAGTATTTCGTTGTGGTGCATATTGATTTCTTAGATTTTGAACCTTATTGGGTAGCTCGTCCTGGGTCCGCTATATAAATATACTCATAATTCGGAAATAACTCGAGATCCGTTGTACCTAGAAAGATGATATCATATTTAGCATATGATTATATTTCGTGGTATATTTTAATTCATTGGATTTTGAATTATCGGAGCAATTAAATTCATTGCTACTATCCCAGCCCGTCCAGGAACCGTTAGAGAAATGCATTGAGGAACAACTTAATGTTAGTCTCAAGAATGACTCGGGAACCGGAGCAAACATCTTGTATGCTGTTGTATCCATATATTTAAGTCATATATAACTAATAAAAGGGTGTACTTGAAAAGAAAATACATTTTTACTTGTTTTCAATTCAATTAATAAAATCATCAGTTAAATTGTCCTCAATTTCGAAAAATGCATCAATTATATTAATTAAGGTTGTTGATGTTTAATATTAATGATCAACATTTCAATAATGAATAAAAAACTTTTATGAAGTTTGAGATTTTAAAAATATACATTCAGTCATAGAATTACCATACCTTTTAGTGTTTTAAAAGTGCCGCTAAATTATTTTCTTACTTCAGTAAAACTTTATTTTTAATAAAATACTTTTATTTTTGTACAAACTGAAGTGTAAAATTGGCATTGAGGCAATGCCAATTTTCAACTTTAGAAATATAGCTGAGCATTATACAATTGTAACTATTCAAAATCTTGTATATTATTCCCAGATTATGCAACAGTTACTTTATATTCCTTGACCCCCCCCCCCCCCCCCCAAAAAAAAAATTGCTTTTAAAAATATTTGGACACAATATTATAATAAATCAAAATGCTGCTTGTAAGGCATTAACTTTCAAAAGTTAATGACTTTAACTTTCTAATAAAATGGCTTTATTAATTCATATTTATCAATAGAATAACACCCTGTTAAATGCTGGGAAGGAGTGGGGAATGAATAAACATTTTAAACGCAATTTTGAAACATTTTCACACTCAGTTCCTCACTGAATATTATAACTTTGACATAATTAAAACGATCAAAGAACGAAGTTTCAAAGAGCTAAATAGAATCTATAGGACAATAATTTCTTCATATTTAAAATTATTTTTTTATTTTTTAAATATGTGTTATGAAATTTCTTATATTTTTGTTGTTGCATCCCAAAATTTAACATTTTCACAATTCCAATTTTTAACATAATGGAATGATATCTTCGCATTCTAATTTTAAAAAAAAGTATTACTTTGAATCTTTTATGAATTTACCCGGCGACTCAATATATATGTTTTTTTTAATTATTTAAAATCTCATTCTTTGCTTTACATATTCATCAGACAGTGAGACACTTTAGATTTCTTCATTAAGATATGGAAAACAGTCAAAGTTGAAAACATAAATCAGTTTTGTTCCCAAGTTTCTGTAAAAAACATCCTCAGTCCCCCACCGACTGTTTAAAAAATTCCAGCCTTTATAGAACACTAGGCATAACAAATAATTGTTTAAAATGACTAAACGTTAATTTTTTTTTCATTTAGCCTATTTTGATGCAATTTAGCATATTTTGCACATATAGCACAATTTAGCATATTTTAATGCTTAAAACTTTTCTCTTTTCAGTTGTGTTTCCCACATCTTTCTTCATCTTTGGGAAAACTAATAAAAATAATAGAAATTAGCTAATATTTTAATAAAAGTTTTAAATGCACAAAAACTGAATTGAAAAATATTTTTGTATATTTTATTGCACTTATCATAGATAAATATTAGGAATTTTATATGGTTACTTTATACATTTCATAATCACAAAAAAAAATTTCAAATCGCATTTTAATTGCTCAATTTCATTTGATACATTACATATACAGTTAAGGACCTTTTTGAAATGTTTCATACAAAGACAGTTAATACTAAAAGAAAGTGTAAAAAGTAATAGTTTCTGCTACAATTTTCAAGAAAAAATTATATTTACGGCCATATACTGTATTTATTTTTATAAGTCTGGAAAAATATAGCTCAGCAAAAAATATCAATTTTAAATGCGTACTTACTGATATTTATATAAATTTCTTGGGAGTTATTGATCATTTCATAGCATTATATATCTTGAAAACATTGTCAGGGGAAGAGTATGAAAATGTAAACAATCCAAGTTGGCGTAAAAAAATGTCGCCAAGAGAGGAAACTAGGCGTATTAAAAGTTTCACCTTTATTTTATTTTTCTCTTCTAATTTTAAGCATTTATAGAGGTACAGTTTATGAAAGTACACAAACATATATAAAATATTTTATTTTAAAAATAATTACAAGGCTATACATTATTTACAAAGCTAGAAAATCTACTTTTATTAAAGCAAGGCATGGTCGTACATGCCAATTAACGGTTTATTTTATATAAAATACCTTTTAAAATGAATGGAAACGACTTATCTGTGAAACGTAGTGTCTCCACTTTTGATAAACTTTGACGTACATCCATATGCAGCGCAGGATATTTCCATATTTTGCTTAAAAGTGAAAGCAAACGTGCGATGTGCGTTCTCGCTTTCGGAAACGTAATACAATTGCAATGGAAGGAGAGATGCGCAAGAAAATATGCGCGTAGGGGAGTGCCTAAGTCATGTGACTTAGTTCAGTGGTCACGAAAAGGTTGCCATAAGTCTCGCTACCTGTATTTCACCTCGATGGATTCCTCTCTCCAGAGTAGAATGTTGCGGAGAAATTCCTAACATGTCACAGAATTTTGAGGATGAACGGGAGGAAGAAAATGTCAATTTAGTTCAAAAATGCATGTTGCTCTACGGAACGAATCCATAAGCAACTAGTCTAAAAAATTCCACTATACGATCAATGAAAAAAAGTGTGTTCTACCAATTAAAAAATAAGATTTAAAATAATTTCTGGAACATAAATTATATGGGTTCTTTTCGAAGATAATTCAATTATGGAGTGCCTAGGCAGTCACAAAGCTGCCTTTAAACTCCAATCTATGGGGCGATTGGAAAATAGTGAATAAAAGATACTTTCCAGAAGCGAAATTTCAAAAAATGGGCGGTGCTCTTCGTTCCCGATTATCAGGAATCGCAATCAAGATTTGTCGAGTCGCAGAATTTCGAATAAGAGGTAAAATTCCTCGAGAAGGAAAGAAGTTTCAAATGGGAAGGGTCTAGCTGTGTTCCGTGGAGCACTGTCCTCGAATCAGTGAAAGACTGCGTTATAAAAACGCTGGGATTGTGGGCGTCAAAAGACTGCAAAATGGCTCGCGAACCTGCCGCTAAAAATGAGCAAATGATTGGACGATCAAGTGCCTCACCATTAAAAAAAATCTATTCTAGAAATATAAGACAGAGTAATTTTGAGTTGTAGAGCATGTAAGTTCTTTGAACGATAACTAAATTAAAATATGCCTAAAGGTTTAGGAAACTTTCTGTACACAAGACAGAATCGCTAAGTGTAATAGTGAGGGTGAATTTGATGTTATAGAGCTATTTTCTCACCAATTTTGAAAATAGTCGAATCGTTCCACCTATATATACACAGAGTATATAAACTTATGGTCAGAAATGTAATAGGTTATAGAACTCACCTCACTAAAACAAACAATTTTGACAATACAATGTGGGAAAGTAACCGACTGTCAGAAAACAACCGGCGAGCCGCGAGAGGGCGCTTTCTCTAGAGTGGATGTAACGTCGCGTCAAAATGGAGAACACAATAAATCCGCATGCTACACGTTCCAGCGGCCACCAGCGAAGGTTCTCCGTGGATGTGTGGGCAAGGATTATCCACGACCAATTAATTGGCCCGTATCTGTTACCAGACCGCCTAGGCAGACAGAAGTACCTCACCTTCCTCCAACAGGTACTGCCAGATTTACTACGTGTTGTACCAGTAAATCATCGAGTGATTATGTGGTTCCAGCACGACGGAGCGCCAGCACATTACACCAGGATTGTGCGTAACTACCTGGACATTGCTTTTCCGAACAGATGGATTGGCCTTGGTGATTCCGTCCCGTGGCCTCCCAGATCTCCCGATCTGTTCTGCCT
Organism: Amaurobius ferox; assembly: GCA_951213105.1. NCBI lineage: Eukaryota > Metazoa > Arthropoda > Arachnida > Araneae > Amaurobiidae > Amaurobius > Amaurobius ferox. Next base: position 99,438,957 of record OX578150.1, on the reverse strand, counting down.
GGATTTTTTCCTCTGGGGATAGCTAAAAGCGCCGTTTACAAGACACCCATCGAGTCACCGAATTAACGTCGCAGCTGCAAACGTTCGTGAAATGCTAGGAATTTTCCAAAGTTTACGCGATTCACTCCTCGCCGTTGTGACGCCTGTCTCGCAGTTGGTGGTCGTTTATTTGAGCATTTGTTCTAAGCATTTTGTCAATAAATTCCCATTATTCGTCTTCATTGTATTCGTCTTCACTTCACTCCATTTTGACGCGACGTTTCATCCACTCCCAGAGAAAGCGCACTGTCGCGGCTAGTCGGTTGCTTTCCGACCTCACATTGTATTGTGAAAGTTGTTTGTTTTAGTGAGTTCTATAACCCCTTACATTTCTGACCATCAGTTTATATACACCCTGTATATATATATATATATATATATATATATATATATATATATATATATATATATATATATATATGCGTTTGAAAGACGTTCTCTTCCAATTAATAAATAAATAAAATAAAATACAAAGTCCAACGGCGTTCAGCGAAATCGGGTTTTACTGTATATTTATACAGTAAAACCCGATTTTACGTCCTCTCTTCATACATTTCAGAGTCGTTCATATTTTTCTGCGGTCTCGATAAATATCATATCAAGAATGTTAATAATTCCCAGGTGACACATGATGCAAATTCAAGTTTTCCTACAAGATATGTTTTTATTTGAAAAGCCAAATGATATTTTTCTTATTTTAATGTTTTGATTCATTTTCTCTGACGTGTGTTGATCTTAGCAAATATGCTAACTGTGACAGAGGCATGATGATGTCATAAGTCCTGGACATTTTCGATTTGGACTAGTGATGACGACGAACGAGAACGACGACCATGCTAAATCTGTAGGAAGGGTCTTTCCCGAATCAAAGCTATAAATGCACTAACTGTGTAAAAAGGTTTCCTAGCAAATGAAAATAAAATACATTTACAAACCCAGTCAGTTGTTGAAAACTGCATTTGTTTGTTAACCTGCCATTCAAAACAAACTACTAAATCGATTTTCATCAATGCCCTTAACAATGATAATTTTCATTAAATTACCATGATACAAAATATTTCTTCTATTGTTTTTGACATTTTGGTTTTTTTTATATTTATACGTATTTTCATGAAATATTGGTTTACCTTTGACCCTGATTTTACGTGTATTATACGTTATTTGCAACTGAACCAATGAAAAACGGGATTTTGCTACAACTGTATTTTATATTTAAGAGTCTTTCTATCCCAAATTGTGGGGGAGAAAAAGGGGGAAAAATGCAATTCTTCCACAGAAGAGTTATTTTGTTTCGAAAATTTTCTATATCTTCCCTAATCATTTTCTGAAATTCCCTATTTTCAATGAACGGAAATATTTCAATATTCTAAGATATTGAGCTTTATTTTCCGGATCCTTTTCTCCTAAAATTTAAAATTAGACAACCACTCCAGCTGTAAATTAAATGAATGCTTGGCGGTATTTGTTAACCGTTGAAACAAAGTAGTTATTTATCAATTGCGCATGTGCCATACTTTTGACACTTCGCTATGTTTACTTAGGTTTGAACTTATTTTTAGCATCAATTTTTGTTGTTTCTTTTAAATAGCGATATCTAGCTTTTGCATATTTTTTTGTGTACGACTTGCTTAACAAATGCTGTAATATACCTTTTGACCCCCCCCCCCTCCATAGGCATTCATTTGTGTTTGGGGAATATTTTTAGAACTGTGGCATCTAGAAAGTCCAAATTCAGTATGGCATTGTTTTTTGTAGTAAATTTTGATTCTTTGGATTTTGAATCTCATGGGGCTAGCCCGTCTAGTCGAAATTTTTCATGGTGTTCGCTTTTTCGGAATATTTTTTATTCTTTTGATTTTGAAAACCATCAGGCTAGACCGTCCAAGACCCGCTTTAGACGTGTGCTGGTTTTTGGAGAATACCTCAAAATCCAGCGGAACTAGAAAGTCCAAATTCAGTATATCATTTTCTTTTATGGTGTATTATAATTTTTTTGAAGCCTATAGGGTTTGCCCGTCTTTGCTCCGCAATTGGAATGTTCTCCTATTTTGGGAATAACCAAAAAATCAGGGCAGCCAGAAAATCCAAATTTAGAGTGTCGTTGTCTTTTGTGGTATATTTTATTATTATTATTGTTATTTATTTAATTAATATGTTTTTCTTTTGAACACGGCTCAGGTTGTTCTGAACCCGTCATAAGAATGCACTCGTGGGGATAACTGAACTAAGAAAACTGGTTTGTAAATGCTGAACAAATGAAGACATGTAATACGCCTTGAACAGGTCCAACATTAAATCATATGAAATAATGGTAATTTACGTAAATAATCTAGTGATTCAATCAAGACGTTACAAAAGAAGTTAACACACAATACTCACAGAAACTTTTAAATCAGTGTTTTATCTACCATAAAAAGAAATGAATAGATAAGTTATATAAAATAAAATTTTATCAAATTAGTGCAACATATCAGTAAATCCTCAAACATCCAGACAGTAAGCTTCTCTGAAAGACGGCAGCTTGCTAACATGATGGAAGTGTAGTAAAAGCGTCCTCGGGCAATCATGTTCGACCCCCCATAAGCATTATTTATAATTCTCTATCCATCCCATTCTGCTTATTGTGCCACGTCTAATCATATTCTTAATCTCTTAAATTTTTATCGTCAATTTCCTTAAATTCCCCCCTTGAAACATTTCTAACTGAGTAGACTACTTGTGGTTTCCCCACACTCTGCTAGATGGCAGCACTGCTGCGGCAGCTTTTCTCCCTTCCAATAAGGAAGGAAGACTCATGATCAAATGAGAACAGACAACAGATTGCATCCACATACCGGAGGTTACAGCCCCTGTGGCTAGGCACTCCAGGACGAAAACCCATTCCTCGACTGGACTGGAAGTGTAGCAGTGGTTACTATATTGCCCACCTAAATAATCAGCCCCCCCCCCCCTTATGTAAATAATCTAATGATTCAATTAAGACATTACAGAAGAAGTTTCTAATGACACAAGAGCTTGTCGCACCACAGATCAAAAGTTTGAAAATGACATATTGTGTTGAAAACGAATTTCAAATTTTTGTGGTTTTCACGGTACAAGATAGAGAAATCCCTGCTTATATACCGCAAGAGGGGAAAGCAGGGATTTTTGTTAGCTCAGGGAATCCAAAAGCTGATTTCCTTGATCATGAGCTCGCTTCGCTAGCTATTTCATGCCAGACTAAAGTTTAAATCGATAAACGGTTTATTTCATAGTGTTACCTTATTATTTCTCTATAAATGTACCAAATTTCATATTTTTGTATGCTATAGTTTTTAGATGTGCCGATACGAAATAAAAGTTCACTTCAGAAGTGCATAAAAAGAAATATCTCAAAAATTACATCGAAATTAAAAAATCTGATGTGGGCAGCACATGACTTTCCCTGCAGACTTATATCCACGTTCTCTTTATTTTAATTAAATTTGTTTCACTTTTAATTCAATTTTCGTTCTCATTTGGTAACTGGACTTATTTTCAAAGTTGGCGTAGAGAAAATACGGAAAACTAAAATATCTCGAGAACGGCTAGTCCTAGTGTAATGGGGTCGATCTTATTATTTTCTTCGCTAAAAATTACGTATTAAACAAGCATTTAATGGATATATTTGAGCATACGTATCTTTTTAGTTTAGATTTTGACAATTTTTGCGGGCCATTCTGCAAAAATAGGCAGGTTATTTTTTTTCTGAAACGTACCAAAATCTAATCAGCACCAGGGTGACCTATACGTGACTCATCTACCGAATTTTGTGAAATTCGGTTCATTAGTTTTTCAGCGAGAGTGGATACAGTCTTTTGAAGGCCATTTCGCCTTAAAAATTACGTATAAAGCAAGCATTTAATGTTTACATTTCAGCAAATGTAGTTTTTTATTTTAGATTTTGACAATTTTTGCGGGCCATTCTGCAAAAATAGGCAGGTTATTTTTTTTCTGAAACGTACCAAAATCTAATCAGCACCAGGGTGACCTATACGTGACTCATCTACCGAATTTTGTGAAATTCGGTTCATTAGTTTTTCAGCGAGAGTGGATACAGTCTTTTGAAGGCCATTTCGCCTTAAAAATTACGTATAAAGCAAGCATTTAATGTTTACATTTCAGCAAATGTAGTTTTTTATTTTAGATTTTGGCAATTTTTCGGGCCATTTTGCGAAAAAAAGGCAGGTTATTTTTTTCCGAATCGTACTAAAATCTAATTAGCACCAGGGTTACCCACACGCAACTTATATACCGAATTTTGTGAAATTCGGTCAATTAGTTTTTCAGCGAGAGTGGATACAGTCTTTTGAAGGCCATTTCGCAAAAACAGGCGGGTTCTTTTATGCCGAATCGTATCCAAAACTAATCAGCACCAAATTCACCCATAAGTGACTTACCTACCAAATTTTATAAAATTCGGTCAATTAGTTTTTAGTTAGAATGGATACACAGACAGACAGACACACACACAGACGTCACGCTAAAAATAGTTTTTTCGTATTCTAGAGGTCTCGAAACGTGTAGATCCGTCGAAAACTCGAGTTGCGATTTTTGGCATAATTCCAATACTTTCCCTATACATTACCATGTATTGCAGGGAAAGTAAAAGTCTGATGTGGGCAGCACATGACTTTACCTGCAGACTCAAATTCATATTTTCTTTATTTCTTTAATAATTCATTAGATTGAGTTTAATTGCACCAAATAACACTAAATTTGCATTTTTAATTCAATTTTGTTTTTATTTGGTAATTGGACATTTTTCCGAAAGCGGCGTAACAGAAATGCAAGAAATCTCAAATATCTTGAGAACGGTTAGTGCTAAAGTATAATGGAGTGTAGAAGACCCAGACCACACGACCAACCCGAAGGCTTTTGGCAGCTGTTTGCGTGGTCTGGAGGAGATTAGCAGAAGCCGACCTACACATACACAACCGAGCCGCCCAGAGTTTACCAGTCATTTATTTTAGGTTCAATACATTACAGAAGAATATACAATTGAACCACAATACAAAAGGTTCACAGCAGAGTGGCGGCAAACAAAACAAAATACAAAACAAAACAAACACAGGAAAATTTTACAGCGGGGAAAACCCCGAAGGGAAAAATCCCAAAATAGAACCGAGAAAGCTGCAAAAATATTTACAACAGAAGCAGTACACAGAAAATATACAACAATTTACACCAGGTCGATGCTGGAAACATCCGAAGCAGGAATAAACAATAAATTTTAGGTAATCAAAATGAAAAGTAAAGGAAAATATCAAAGTTAAGAGTTTAAGCAAAAGAATTAACTAAAGTTATAAAATTTGCAAAGCGAAAACGCAAAAGGATTTATAAAAGAGCAAAAATAACAGAGTTAAAAGGGTTTATAAGAAAAACCCTTGAGTGCAAACTAAATATTTTAAAATTGTTATTTAAAAAAAAAAAGAACCCAGCACGCACACACACACACACCAGCAGAAGAGAAGTGCACTAAAGTAACACCCTCCAGAAAAGCATATTACAGTATTAAAGAGTGCACCAGCGAATGCACAAAACAAAGTTATCAGGCAGAAAGCCAAAGTATAATGGAGTGTGTTATATTCTTTTCCTCGTCAAAAATTGTGTCTAAAACAAGAATTTGATGGATACATTTGAGCATACGTAGTCTTTTTTTTTTTTAAGACTTATCTACCGAATTTTGTGAAATTCGGTTCATTAGTTTTTCAGCTAGAATGGATACAGCCTTTTGTAGGCCATTTTGCAAAAAAAGGCGGGTTCTTTTATCCCGAATTGTACTCAAAACTAATCAACACCAGATTCGCCTACAAGTGATTTACCTACCAAATTTTATGAAATTCGGTCAATTAGTTTTTTTTGTTAGAGTGGATACAAAATCTGCACAGGCAGACACACACAGAGACGTCACGCTAAAAATAGTTTTTTCGTATTCTAGAGGTCTCGAAACGCGTAGATCCGTCAAAAACTCGAGTTGCGATTTTCGGTATCATTACAATACTTTTCCTATACATTACCATGTATTACAGGGAAAGTAAAAATCTGATTACGGCAGCACGCAATTTTCCCTGCAGACTCAAATTCATTTTTTCTTTATTTCTTTAGGAACTCATTCAATTGATTTTAATTGCCCAAAATAACACTAAATTTGCATTTTTAATTCAATTTCTGCTTTTATTTGGAAATTGGACATTTTTCCAAAGGCGGCATAACAAAAATGCGAATAATCTCAAATATCTCGTGAACGGTTGGTTAGTCCTAGAGTAATAGAGTTGCTCTTATTATTTTCCTCGTCAAAAATTACGTATAAAACAGGCATTTAATTGATACATTTGAACATGCGTAGTCTTTTTTTCTTAGGTTTTGATTATTTTTGCTGGCCATTTCGCAAAAAATGACAGGTTGTTCTTTTCCGAATCGTACCAAAATCTAATCAGCACCAGAATATCCCACAAGTGATTTATCTACCAAATTTTGTGAAATTTGGTCAATTAGTATTTCAGCTAGAGTGGACACATGAGATTTTTGAGGGCCATTTCGCAAAAAAAGGCGGGTTCTTGTTTTCGAATGGTACCAAAAACTAATCAGCACTATGGTCACGCCCAAGAGTTTTACCTACCAAATTTATGAAATTTGGTTCATTGGCTTTTAAGTTAGAGTGGATACATACATTACACAGACACATAGATAGACACACAGACACACACACACACAGACGTCACGCTAAAAATAGTTTTTGCGTATTCCAGAGGTCTCGAAACGTGTAGATCCGTCGAAAACTCGAGTTGCGATTTTCGACATGATTCCAATATTTTCCCTATACATTACCATATATTGCAGGGAAAGTAAAAAAAAAGATGTACGCAGCACGTGACTTTCCCTGCAGACTTATATCCACGTTCTCTTTATTTTAATTAAATTTAATTCAATTTTCGTTCTTATTTGATAACTAGACTTATTTTCAAAGGTGGCGTAGAGAAAATACGAAAAGACAAAAATATCTCGAGAACGGCTAGTCCTATTGTAATGAGGTTGATCTTATTCTTTTCTTCGTTAAAAATCACATATTAAACAAGCATTTAATGGATATATTTGAGCATACGTAGTTTTTTATTTTAGATTTTGGTGATTTTTGCGGGCCATTTTCCTAACAAAGGCAGGTTATTTTTTTTCGATTCGTACCCAAATCTAATCAGCACCAGGGTGACCCACAAGTGACTTATCTAATTTTGTGAAATTCGGTCCATTAGTTTTTCAGCTAGAGTGGATACAAGCTTTTGCCGGCCATTTCGCAAAGAAGGTCAGTTCTTTTATCTCAAATTGTACCCAAAACGAATCAGCACCAGATTTGCCCACAAGTGACCTACCTGCCAAATTTTATGAAATTCAGTCAATTAGTTATTTAATTGGAGTGAATATAAAATCTGTACAGACAGGCAGACACACACACACAGACACAGGGGGACAGACAGGCAGACAGACAGACAGACACACAGACAGACAGACACACAGACAAATAGGGGCGCAATGGGGCGCTGTCGAGCCCCCAAATTTTTCTTATTCTGGACCAAAATTGATAAGGCGTAAAAAAATTCCAAGCGAATAGGGTGAAAAAAAATCCCCAAAGTAAAACAAAATCCCCATAATGATGTTAAATCGTATCACAGAATCAATATTCAGTATGAAATTATAGATGCAGTATCTAATGAAATTGAGACAAGATTTAATAAGAACAATATATCCGTTTTGTTTGCCTTTAGTTCATGTATTACCCGGATAAGATGTCGGAAAAGAAAAAGTTTCAACCTTATGCAAAGTATATAACTTCAAGAAAGAGGAATTGCTATGTGAATTGCGACTGTTTTATTCAATGGTGAAAAGGTAAACATAGGCTATCCCAATTTTAAAAGTCGGCTGGATTATTTTAAAGAGCGGAATTTAAAAAATGTCTTTCCTGTCATAACATTATTAGTTAAATTGTTTTTGACTGTGCCAATCAGCTCAGCCAGTTGTGAAAGGTCTTTTTCGTGTCTCAGGAGGTTGAAAAATTATTTTCGCAGTACAATGGTACAAGAAAGACTTTCATCTTTTGCTATTATTAGCATTAGAACAAGATATACCACTGGATTATGATGATATTGTAACAAAATTTTCTCTTCATCCAGACTCTAAGTACCGGCGCTTAAAACTTCAATAAAAGGTAAATAAATATAGATATATGTATTTAGAAAAATTATGTTAACAAAAATTATGTTAACACAATTATGTACAAAAATTATGTTAACAACAATAATTTTTCTCAACATCAATTCAATTTTATGATCCCTCTCCTCTTCCCCCTCTGTTAACAAACGTTTTATTTATTTCATATTGTGGATTTTCATACAAATCTCGCACCCCAGAATGAAATGCTGAAATGCCGCCTGCTGAAATGTGCCCACAGACACACACACAGACGTCACGCTAAAAATGGTTTTATCGTATTCTAGAGGTGTCGAAACGTGTAGATCCGTCGAAAACTCGAGTTGCGATTTTCGGCATGATTCTAATACTTTCCCTATACATTACCATGTATTGCTAGGAAAGTAAAAAGGCTACAATTTGTGCAGTATCACGCTAGAGAAAAGAACTTAAAAAGTGCCGCATTCACCCTGCTTCCACCATTTCTTATTCATATCAATTCTTTAATATTTCATATTTCTGGTATTACAGTGATTTCAAAGAATACCTTATACATCTGTAGTAGCGTGGTTAGTAGCACCCTCGAGAGCAAACTCAGGAGGCGCAGATTCCATACCCTATGCCTCCCAGATGCTGATTTTAGCTCGAATTAAGTCTAACATAGTCTACAGGTGGTAAAATTCCAAAATATTTTTCATGTAATTAGTAATATTAATTATACACATGAGCATTACAGGCTTTCTTGGTATATAAGTTTTTGTGTAATATACAAATTTTAAAGCCTTATAATTTAACTAAGTGAAATTATACCATAAATGTCCTTGGGTATATATCTATCTATATTTCCCTTCAATGTGGAGTTTGGTGTACTCATGTGCATTTAACCATACTTTTTATAGCATTGAGTTCATATCGTCGCATAATAAATATTGTTACGACGTGTTATCTGAAATTGTGGGTGAGCAATCAGGATACAAGAATGAATCTGAATATCTGGATAACTAACACGTTTATTCGCAAGCACAGAGTGAACAGGAACAATATACAGTAAAACAACACTTAGGTGCTTCACTAATTTCACAAAACAACTGATATTATTCTCAGAACAGGGACAAGAATCACTGTTCAATGTAGCTCGTATCACGTCAACTGCTCTCCAATAGAGTGAGGACTCCTTTTACAGTATCTCTATAGAGACTTCTGTAATTATCTCATATCTCATAGAATACTTGCCATTTCGCGGTCTTTCTCAAACCTTCTGAAAGTCTCCAAATTGGCGATAAATTGCTAAATCTGGAAACCGTCCTCCAAAATCCAGCTTCTGACAACCTCCAAACTCAAGTCATGGGAAGGGATCCTGTACCGGTGTTTCTCCGTCTGGACTTTGAAAGAGACGAAAAGGAAGAGAAAAGAGATTTCGAAACGTTTTAGACGTTCGCAACAATATTATCCAGTCATTGGAAGCTGATATAGAAAAAATTGTTCATTTTCCAAAATATTTTTAAATACGTAAATGCAATAGTAATAAGACTGAAAAATTTCATAAGTGTGTGCGTGGGGGGGAGTAAGGGGGTAGGCGTCTCTGTACGTAGTACAACGGGGTGTCAAATAACGTTTTGCTCAAGGACGCCTAGTACATACGCAGCGACGGTGTTGTGACTCAATACTCTCCTTTGAGTGTACTACGTTGTAAGGAAAGTAATGATGACAAAGAACCGAAAAAAGATAATCGAAATCCATTGTCACATTTTCGTTTTAAAAAATGGAATAAATCACCCACCACCACCACACACTTTTATGGAATTAATCTTTCTTCAGAGACGTGAAAATGAAAACTGAAAAGTTGAGAACGTAAACGGTAACTCGAGTCACGTTCCGGACATAAATCTCGGCAGGTCACAAATTCGCAAAAAAAAAAAAAAAAAATAAATAAATAAAAACTTGAAACATGTCTCCATTTCCAATAATCGAAGTCCAGTGGCCATGATTTCAGGAACATGAAATGTTCCGCTTCTTGACCCGGAATGACTTACTAGTATCCAAGACGACGTCATGATCCGCCATTCCTATGCGAAGGTTATATCTGAAATCGTACGTGAATAAACTATATTTATTACTACTGTTTATACTCTTTGGTTTGTAGTAACCGACATTTTAAAAACGTGGTTGGGCCCATATCCCAAACTTGGCAATTGTAGCTCTGCATCGATCGATAGAGGGCGCTCCTATATCGTAGTTCCGTGTCTATCGATAAAGGGCGTTCTGATAACGGAACTTCAAATTCCATTATATAGGAGAGTTATCTATCTATCTATCGACGCAGAACTATAGACGACGAAGATTGGAATATTACACGGAATATTACACGTTCGCAACGCTATTGCACGGCTCGTGCAATAGTGTTGCGAACCTGTAATATTCCGTCACTGGTGTCCTTTCTTTCGTCTCTGTTGAAGACCAGAAGGTGAAAGCACCCGTATAAGCGTCCTTTCCCATGGCGTGAGCCTTGGGTTGGCAGAAGATGCAGCTAGAAGGAGAGTTGCCAGATTTGGCAATTTATCGCCAATTTGGCGATATTTGGTGACTTCTCATAGGTTTGAGAAAGACCGTGAAATAACGAGTATTCTATGAGACATGAGAGAATTCCAGAAGTTTCTATTGAGAGACTATAGAAGGAGTCATCACTCCGTCGGAGAGCAGTTGACGAGATACGAGCTACATTGAACTGTGACTTTTGTCAATGTTTTGAGATTAGTAGCCTTTGTTTTGTGAAATGATTTTCCCTAATGTTTTAAGAATAGTACAAGTTTTCTTGTGAAATTAGTGAAGCATTTAAGTGTTGTTTTACTGTGTATTGTTCCTGTTTATTCTGTGCCTGTGAATAAACGTGTTAGTAATCCAGAAATTTGGATTCATTTTTGCACCCTGAGTGCTCACACACGATTCCAGAAAATACGTCGTAACAATATTTATTACGCAACGATCTGAACTCAATACTATAAAAAGTATGGTTAAATGCACATGCGTACACCAAAATTCACATTGAATGGAAAAATAGATATATACCCAAGGACATTTACGATATAATTTCACTTAGTTAAATTATTTAATTGTTCCATTGCGACCATTTAATTGTTTAGCTTGTACAGCTCTTTTATATGATATTTAATTTTGTTGACTTGTTTATTCTGTAACTTTTTAATGGAATTTGGCCGCATTCATTTGTCTCTCATTTACTCCGTTTCCCAACCTCTTTGTTTTTTCGTTGAAATTTATAACTTTCGGCTTCGAAATTTATTCCTTTTTGCGCGACGTGAACAATTTCCTGTTGACAGAAATTTTACTGCTTTAGCTGGTTTGGCTATTCTGTCTCTCTCATCCTGAAGAAGAGAACTCTTCCTTGAAAATCAGTTGCTTTCTTTTTATTTTGGTGTTTTATTTATTTATTATTCTTTTACTCTTTTAACTATGACTTCCAGTTTATTTTTAATCTGAAGGGTTTTCTCGTTAAAAAAAAATCCACCGTGGCATCTTCTGTTTCTTAAGAAATATTGCTATGGATAAAATCAAAAAAGTATGTAAGTAATAAAGTTCCAAATTACAGACAAAATGAAATGTAAAATTCGTTCCAAATATTGTATTGTAATACTTTTATCAACAGTAAATTACTTAATAGTATTCTTCTATTTTTAATAGTATAACTACCTTCCTTCCTTCCTACTTTTAAGTATACTCTTAAAAGCATCATTTGATCACTAATAAAACACATAGCACAAAAGTTTTCTTTCACAAAGGCGTGCTGAATGAGATGTATAATTCTGCGCACTGTGAAAAACTTCCTTAAATATTGTATTACAAAGGAAAATATGTATTTAATACTAACTCTACTATCGCACTAGAAAACAGTGCCCCCCCCCCCCCCTAAAAAAATTATTCTCCCAGCTATATTAGTATTCCATTATACATGGTGTTTAAAAAAAAAGTGAACAGAGCTGAAGTTTTTTTGAGCCGTTGGTCGTTAGATACATATTTCCAGTTGCAAAAATATTTTAAATACGGTAGAAAGTTGTGAAACAGTGATTTAAATAATGTGCCATATATTTGTAAAAAAAAAAGTTTTTATACAGCCCTTTTAATGAAAAGTGTCAATACCTTTAGTTTGAATAAATGAATTAGGGGCGGCATTTATGTAATTTAACTGTTAGAGGGGGCTGTATAAAACATATAAAACTTAATTGTTTAAAGTTTTACAAAAATATAGCACAAAATTTACATCACTATTGCACAATCTCCTGCCTTTAAAGCTTTTTAGCAACTGAAATTATGTGTCTGGAACCAAGGACTTAAAATATTGCCCAATGCTCAGATTTTTTTAAACACTTTATATGATAAAGTTACTGTACTGATGAGAAATATGATGACAAAACTTAGCATGTAGTTAGAGAGGAGATAAAACTCTTGCAGATGTGCGGGGGCATATGGCATATGGTCCCCTGATGATGGGAGATAGGTTCGATCTCCGAACCTGGAGCTTGCTAATTCTCCGCTGTACCGTTAGGCCAAAAGAATATTTCGGGTCTGAAGGAATAATCGGAGATGTCTTTGGTAGCAGTGAGTGACGCAAGAGCTGGTCCCACCACAGATCAAAAGTTTGAAAATGACATAATGTGTTGAAAATGTATATCTAGGTATTGCTTAATTATAATATTCTCATCTGTCCTTATTTGATATAAGAGGAACACGCACACTTTAGAATATATATTTTTGCATATTTTTAAATCAAAAGTTCCCAAGTAGAAGTAATAAATATATTTTGCTCGTTGTAGAAAGGATGCCGAATATATGGAAGCAGAAAACAGTTCGATGTGGGCAGATAACTTTCCCTGCACACTCATATTTACTCTTTTTTTCATTAATAATTCATTAAATCGTGTTTAATTCCACAAAATAACACTGAATTTACACTTTATATTCAATTTCTGTTTTTATTTGGTAACTGGGCATTTTTTCAAAGGCGGAGTAACAAGAAAGCGAAAAAAACTAAAATATCTTGAGAATGGTTAGTTCTAGTGTAATGGGGTTGGTCTTATTCTTTTCCTCCTCAAAAATTACGTATAAAACCAGCATTTAATGACTACATTTGAGCATAAGTAGTCCTTTATTTTAGATTTTTGCGGGCCATTTCGTAAAACAAGGCGGGTTCTTCTTTTCCGAATCATACCAAAATCTATTCAGAATCAGGGTCATTCACAATTGACATACCTATAAAATGTTATGAAGTTTGATCCATTAGTTTTTAAATTAGAGTGGATACATAAATTGCAGACACACACACACACACTGAAAATAGTTTTTCGTGTTCTAGAGGTCCCAAAACGTGTAGATCTGTTGAAAATTTGAGTTGCGATTTTCTGCAGGATTCCAATACTTTCCCTATACATTACAATGTATTACAGGGAAAGTTAAAAATGAATGGTGAAATAAATATGAATACGTAGAAAATATTCCTTGTTGCTTGGGTTGCATTGCATTGCTAATTTTTTTTTCTAGAATATCGACAGTTTAAATAATTACTATTTATTTAAAACGAGCATTTTGCCATAGAAATACATACAATGCACTGGGACTTCTCTTATTCCAATGCTATCTGAATTATTGTCTCAAACAATTTTGTCGTTTTCCCAACATGCAATTTTAATTCTTTTCCTTTATCTCAATAGTTTACAATATTTTATTTAACATTTTTAACTTTTTATAACTTTTAACTTTCCTTGTGAGTGTGTCATGATGTTCTATCGGTTTCAGATCGGACTATGTAAAACTGTTTTATGGGAGGAAAAGTTTTAACATTTAAAATGTCAAGAATGTTGCAGCTCAATATGTTTTCTCCATAGTGAAATAAATATTGGTGCACAAGCACGAGATATTTTACTTTGTTTAAAAAAATATTTAGAAGTGAAATGAACTTGGAGATTCCAAATATGTTTCGTGGTTAATGAGGGTTGAGGAGAAGAATTGGAAGTATTAAATTCGAGTACACATTTATGTCCCACTCAACAAGTTTATAGACTTGCCCAAATCTTAAATATCGTCAGAGATATTTTATAAGTCTAGTTTATAAGTCTAGTTTATATTTTGAATATATGTAAAAAACAGACAAACTACCTACAAAGAAAGTTGTTATGCATACAAAACAATTTCGGTTCCGTTGATTTGAAGCCACTGGCAATTTTTTAAAATAAATATTTTTACATTTTTTTAAAAGTAAATATGAGAAATTGCTATCCAACACCTAGGTTGATCGCCTTGGAAATCAAAAATTCTCATACGCTTACAGATTAGAAAAACCGCACCAAATGTCATTTGATGCTCTCGATTTGTTCGAATGCTGTAATGACCAGAGATAGATACTGGGGCATAATTAAAAAAAAAATCTGATGTAGGCAGCACACGACTTTCGTTACAAACTCAAATTCATTTTCTCTCTATTTCTTTATTTCATTAAATTGAGTTTAATTGCATAATATAACACGCATCATGCTTCCACATACCTGTCAATAATACCAGGAAAAAAACTCTTTTTCACAATACTACTGTTAAACGCAACTACATTAAATGCTATTCTATCTATAAATTTGTTGATCTATATAATACCTACTGTGCTGATATTGATATATTTAACTTGACTCCTGCCTGTTTTAAAAAAGCCTGTTTCAATGCGCTTGACATGTTTACTAATTAGTATTCTTGTATCCTATGTTCTGTACTTTTTAATTTCTTGTGTGGCTACTGTAACTGGATTTCATCTGTAGTTGCCACGTAAATTGAATAAAATAAAATAAAATAAATAAAATAAAAAATAATTGCTTGAAATTACACTGAATGTGCCCTTTTGATTCAATTTTCATTATCATTTGGTATATATTTTCAGAGGCGTAGCAAAAATGTGAAAAAACTAAAATATCTCAAGGACGATTAGTCCTAGTATGATAGGGTTGAGCTATTCTTTTCATCGTTAAAAGTTGCGTATAAAACAAGCATTCAATGGATACATTTGAGCAGTCTTTTATTTTAGATTTTGGCGATTTTTGCCGGCTATTTCGCAAGAAAGGCAGGTTCTTATTATTTTTTTCGAATCGTACCAAAATCCAATCAGCACCAGGGTAACCTATAAGTGACTTATCAATCAAATTTTGTGAAATTTTCTCAATTATTTTTTTTAGCTAGAGTGCATACATATGATTTTTGTGGGTCATTTCGCAAAAGAAGGCATGTTTTTTCATCCCGAATCGCACTAAAATCTAACCAGCACCAGGGTCCCCCACAAGTGACTTGCCTGTAAAACGTTATGAAATTTGGTCGATTAGCTGTTATGTTAGAGTGGATAAACACATTGCTCAGACACACACATACACAGAGATGTCACGCGAAGAATAGTTTGTTTGTGTTCTAGATGTCCCAAAACGTGTAGATCCGTCGAAAACTCGAGTTGAGATTTTTAACACGATTAAAACATTTCCCTATGCATTACCATGTATTGCATTGGAAGTAAAAGGGGTGGATGCATGCAGTTTCAAAGGGGCTCAATATGTTTAAATAGAACAGATTTAAATATTTTTGAAATTGCAATAATTATAATAGCGCTTCTATTGGAGATAGCAGCATTCGCGTACCAATTTCTCGCTTATTGTGCGCTTGCAGCATGGAATAATAGATACCTGCAAAGGCAGCTTGAAAACTTGCTATGTGCCGCAATTATTCGAAACTCTATGGAGACCGGCACAATAAGTTCTACCACGTACCTATATCTAAACATTTTAAATATTGTATTCATGACGAAGCTGCAGCAGCCAAGTTCATACTGATAGAATCCCCTATGTAGGAACGTTATCAAATTTTGCATCGCTTTCCAAAGTTAACATCGCACTCTAAAGTTAGTATCGCATTCCGAAGTCATCATTGCATCCCAAAGTTGGCATCGCAAATAAACATTGCACATAGTCAAGTTAGCATTGCAAATAGTCAAATTAGTATTGCAGTTAAAAGCATTAATTGACCAATTTTGGGCTTATTAAGTTAGTAACGCGTTCCAGAATTAGCATCACACTCCAAAGTTAGCATCGAACCCCAAAATTAGTAGTGTAAATAGTTAAATTAGTATTGCAGTTAAAAGCATTCATAGACCAATTTCGGGCTTTTTATGCGCATAAAAAAATTTCGCTTACTATGTGGCACAATTTTGTGCATTGGAAAACATTTTTGCTATCATTACAGTTATCAGCAATTCTCTACATATTAAGTGAGAAACCATGGATGCTGCAATTTGTATCTTTGCTTTGGGTCAGCCCCTTATGGGCGGAATTCAGTGGACCGGAGCACATTATAATATTTTCCGTTTCCGTACGCTGTAAAACTTTCTGCAACCTTTGTCCATTTTCTTCAGCTACTTTGTTGATAATTTCGTCAAACTATCGGAAAAGTCGTAATTACAGGCGTTCGTGAAAATTCCAGCTTTATTTCTGAAATATTCAACTAATTATCTTTTGCCGAAGCGTTTTTTTATTTTTTTTAAATTTTTTATTTATGTACTTTATTATTACTTTCCTTATATACATAATGTATAAGGAAAGTATTGTGACGGGACCGAGAATTCGAGTTTTCGACGGGAGAGCACGATTCAAGCATCCCTGATCATGAATCAAACATTTTTGAAGTGGTGTGTTGTGTGTGTGTGTGTGTCTGTGAGTCTGTGGAGACGATAACTGACGAACGAATGGACCGATTCGAACCAAATTTGGTACAAATATCACAATCCGTAAACACTGGAAGCCTATTGTTTTTATACGCAATCGAATGTTCAGAACCCCCCTAAATTTTCGAATGAAATTTTGAAAAAATCGTCAAAAAATCAAAACCACTAATAAAATTACGCAAATAGGCATTTCTTATATAATTTTTCATTAGAAAACGATTGACATAAATTTTAGAATGCTAACATGAACCGTTCTGAGATATTGTACATTTTTCAAAAAAATTATCAAAAAGTCATTTAAAATAAAAAAAAAATATTTCCTATTGAGAAACATGTTCACTTTTCATATGTAATACATTGCGATAAATTGGGTGACATTCTCGTGGATCTAGCTCGTTCCATTCATGAAAAAGATACTTTCGAGTAATACTTTTGTATTTGAACGCCAATAGACATTTATCTGCTGTAAGAATAACTTATTTCTCCGTCCATAACGCTTGGTGAGATTTTGGCGACGTATTTGGCGGAATGTCGCCAATTTGGCGACTTTTTGAAATGTTGCCAAATTAACGAAATTCTCGTCAAATGGATAAAAATGATGCTAAATCAATGAAAATGACTACTAATTGTCGAAAATTCAATATCTTGGAAAGAATATTAGTACCTACTATAAGAAAAACCTATTTTTTTACTGTAAAAGTAGTAAATTCATCACATTATATAAGGAAAGTCATGTGTTGCCCACATCAGATTTTTATTATTTGTATTTATACATCTGTTACCGCTAAAGTGCAGAAATCAGTTATTCTACAGATAATCTAGGTAATATGCAGATTAACTAGGGTGATCCTTTAAAGTGCCGAAACTTGTTTCATTTCTCAAATTACCTAGATAATCTGCACATTACCTACTAGATCACTCGTTAAAGTGAAAATAAGATCTAAACAGTTTGCGAAGACTTTTTTCTTCATTTTATTCACCAATTCGGTGCTTGCTTGGAAACTAGGAGCCAAATTTATCTGCTTTAAAAAAAAATCACGACAAAAATTCACGCGCTAACAGGTAGAAACGAATTTAAAAACAGTATTAGCTATGCTACGCACTGCAGCCTACGCAAAGTATGAGAAATAGAAACAACCGGCGACGACAAGACGCTGGCGAAACCAAACTAAAAGTGGAGGTAGAAAGGGAAGGAGTAGGGAAACGAAATGAGAGAAACGAACTTTTGAACTTTAACGATACGGAAGCCGTTAATGTGCACATTACCTAAGTAAAATGCGGGAAAACTCTTGATTCCGCACGTTAACGGAGCAGATCAGTTGATCTGCAGATTAGCTAGGCAATGTGCACATTAACGGCTTTCGAGCTTTAGCGGTAACATATCTATATTCTCATAAATATCAGGAACCTTAGTCCCCATTACCGACAGTTGATTCCGCTGAAACTTTCAGTAACATGCTTGCAGATGTTTTACAGTGTTTCTGTATTACGTTATTATAGGCTAAGTTATATATTTCTATCCGCATTTCTTTGTGGTGTGTTGTTTGGAATCTAAAACTGGAACCATCTGAAAGAAATAATTCGTTTCGCTCAGGAACGAAAGCTAAGATCCAAACCTTTAACCGTCGCGCCGTTTCAATCCCAGTTCTAAACCACTTGTGAGCCTGAAAAGTAAGATCAATACGTTTTCTTTTCAAATCAACACACTCATCTATAAATTTTCGTATTGCCTGAACAACTCTTTTCTGATGAAATGAATAACAAAGCGCAAAGTTAAGGAACCCGAAAAAAAACCAGATCATGTCCGGACTATAAATTTATCCGAATCTCGAATAAGAGAAGGAAAAAAGAAGTTCCCCTTCGCTCTTTCCCATTTCCAATCAAGCCGAAACATAAAGCTGTCAGAAAATCTTTTGCCGAAAGCATTAAGATTGCGTCGTATCGGCCCTTTCGAGTTGGGACGTTTATAAGCAGGTCCATTCCTCACCATTTATTTCGTTTCCAACCATTTCGGCACGACTCCAGATGTACGAATTTGTTATTTTATCATTTAAAACAGAAAAGGGATTCGTCATCGATGAATGTTCTATAAAATAACATTTCCGCACAATGAAAAAAAAATCTGATGTACTCAGGATGTGACTTTTCCTATAGACTCAACTAAAATTCAATTTCTCTTTATTTCTTTAATAATTTATTATATTCAGTTTAATTGCACAAAATAACACCGAATTTGCACTTTTAATTCAATTTTTGTTTTTACTTTCCTTATATACATAATGTATAAGGAAAGTATTGTGACGGGGGGTCGAAAATTCGAATTCGAGTTTTCGACGGGAGAGCAAGTTTCAAGCATCCCTGATCACGAATCAAACATTTTTCAGGTAATGTCTGTCTGTGTATGTGTGTGCCAGTGAGTCTGTGGAGACGATATCTCACGAACGAATGGAGCGATTCGAATGACATTTGGTACAAAAATCACAATCCGTGAATACTGGAAGCCTATTGTTTTTAAACGTAATCGAATGTTCAGAACTCCTCTAAATTTTAAAGTGAAATTTTGAAAAAATCATCAAAAAATCAAAACCTTTAACAAAGTTACGTAAATAGACATTTCTTATGTAATTTTTCCTTAGAAAACAATTGGCATGAACTTTAGAACGCTAGCACGAACCGTTTTCGAGATATTGCACATTTTTTAAATAAATTTATCAAAAAATCCCATAAATAAAAAAATATATATATTAACTGTTGAGAAACATGTTCACTTTTCATATGTACTATCATGCGATAAATTTAGCGACATCATTCTCGTGGATCTAGTTCGTTCCATTTATGAGAAAAGATACTTTAAGAAATACTCTTGTATTTGAATATAAATAGTCATTTATCTACTATAAGAATAATTTATTTCTCCATCCATAACGCTTGGCGAGATTTTGACGACGAATTTGGTGGAATGTCGCCAACTTGGCGACATTTTTAATTGTTACTAAATCAAAGAAAATCTCGCCAAATGGATAAAAATGACTCTAAATCAATGAAAATGACGACTATTTGACGAAAATTCAATATCTTGGGAAAAATATAAGTATCTACTATAAGAATAACCTATTTTGTTTTTACTGCAAAAGTAGTAAATACATTCCATTATATAAGGGGCGCGGTAGCCCATTGGTTAGCGCGCTGGAGTTGCACTCGGTAGGCCCGGGTTCGATTCCAGCCACTGCCAAAACTGCCGCCGTCTTCACGCGGAGTACGATCACATTAAACATGTGGGTCCGTAAGTCCTTCCTAGAGGTTGGTGGTAGGGGAAGGAGGGTACGGTCCCTATGGATGCCTCCCCCACTGGGTTCCGGTCTAAATTGGGTGGCACTTCCCGGCCGTCCAAACAGTTACCTTACACCTTTCTGGTATGTCGGACGGTCTGGGTCTCAACAACAACAACAACATTGCATTATATAAGGAAAGTCATGTGCTGCTCACATCAGATTTTTTATTTGGTAACTGGATACTCTTCAAAGGTGACCTAACAAAAATGCAAAAAAACTAAAATATCGCGGGAGAGATGAGTAATGGAGTTGCTCCTATTCTTTGCCTCGTCCAAAAATTACGTATAAAACAAGCATTTAATTGAGTATACGTAGTTTTTTATTTTAGATTTTGGCGATATTTGTGGGTTATTTTGTAAAAAAGGCATGTTCTTCTTTTCTGAAACATACCAAAATCTAATCAGCACCAGGGCATCCCACAAGTTATTTATCTACCAAATTTTGTGAAATTTGGTCAATTAGTTTTTTTAGCTAGAATGAATACATGAGATTTTTGCGGGCTTTTTCGAAAAGAAAAAATCCGCTGTCTTTTATCCCTAATCGTACCAAAATCTAATCAACACTAAGGTCACACACAAATGACTTACCTAAAAGATTTTATAAAATTTGGTTTATTAGTTTTTGAGTTAGAGTGGACACACACATTGCACAAACTGACACACACAGACGTCACGCTAAGGATAGTTTAATCGTATTCCAGCGGTCCCATCGAAAACTCGACTTGCGATTTCCGACATTATTCCAATACTTCCCTTATACATTACCACAAAATAACACGCATATTTATATTAATTTACACTGCATTTTCGTTTTCAATTGGTAACTGTGGACGTACTTTCAAAGGCGGCGTAGCAAATATGCGAAAAACCTACAATATCTCGAGAACGGTAAGTCCTAGAGTAGTGCGGAATTGGTCTTATTTTTTTATTGTCAAAAATTACGTATAAAATAAGCATTTTATTGATACATTTGAGCATACCTAGTTTTTTATTTTAGATCTTAACGATTTTTGCGGGCTATTTTGTAGAAAAGGCAGGTTATTTTTTTCTAAATCGTACCAAAATTTAATCTGCACCAGGGTAACCTACAAATGACTTATACAATTTTATGAAATTCGGTCAGCTAGTTTTTTAGCTCGAGTTTATACATGCGAATTTTGCGGGCCATTTTGCAATAAAGACAGGTTCTTTTGTCCCGAACCTTATCAAAATCTAAAGAGCACCAGTGTCACATATAAATGACTTGTCTATAAAATTTTAAGAAATTTGATCAATTTGAGTTAGATCAATTTGATCAGTATTTGAGTTAGAGTGAATACATACATTGCACATAGAGACGTCAAGGACGCACTCGGAAAGCACGGGTTCGATTCCTGCCACTGGCAAAGCTGCGGCCGGGTTCACGCGGAGTACGATCACGTTAAACATGTTGGTCCGCAAGTCCTTCCGAGAGGTTGGTGGCAGGGGAAAGAGGGTACGCTCCCTGTGGATGCCTCGCTCACTGGGTTCAGGTCTAAATTGGGTGGCACTTGCCGGCTATCCAGACAGTTACCTTACACCTTTCTGGTAGGTCGGACGGTCTGGGTCTCAACAACAACAACGCTAAAAATACTTTCTTCGTATTCTAGAGGTCCCAAAAAGTATAGATCCGTCGAAAACTCGAGTTGCGATTTTCGACACGATTCCAATACTTTCCCTATACATTACCATACATTGCAGGGCAAGTAAAAATGTTTTATAAAGTAAAAACGCAGCCTATATCATATTTAGCGAAATTCTGGATTTCGTGAGGAAATTATGGAATTCTAACTGGTGTTATATTAATTTATGCCTGAATTTCTTTCTTTCTGATACAATTGGAATTTAATCAAGATCCTGTAAAATCAATGACCATTGGTGAATTTTTTAGCGTCAAAATATAAAACTATTACAAAAATTATCTTCTTTCGTTGATAAAACGAACTGAATAAAGGAGAGTGATGTTGACATATGTGTTGCATGATATAGCATATGCAAAGTGAACATGGATGATTTGTCGGATGATGACACAGGATGATACTTGCTACTTTCCATTTTATGTAGTGTTTTTGATAAATATAATTAAAACGCTCAATATCCTGAGAACTTTTCATGCTAGCATTCAAAGGTCAATATAATTTGTTTTCTAATGCAAAACTATGCCCGAAATGATTTTTTATGCGTAATATAAATGTTGTGATATTGTTATGATATTTTTTTTTCATAAATGTATTCGATAATTGAGGGAGTCTTCTGACACACACACACACCTCAAAAACGTTCTATTCAAGTTCAGAGATGCTAAAATCGTGCTCTTCTGACGGAAACTCGAACTCGAATTTTCGACCTGTCGCAATGCAATCTTTATGCATTATAATATTATGTATGTAGGGAGAGTGAAAATATGATAAATATCTTGATTACATGTGAAAGTAGCAAAAGAAGAAA
The DNA here is from genome assembly GCA_951213105.1 of Amaurobius ferox. Lineage (NCBI taxonomy): Eukaryota > Metazoa > Arthropoda > Arachnida > Araneae > Amaurobiidae > Amaurobius > Amaurobius ferox. The sequence continues at coordinate 99,416,167 of OX578150.1, read as the reverse complement.
TTAGGGAGTGGAAGTTACGTAAGCAGTATTGGATTGTAATCCCCCCCCCCCCTCCTTTCTTTATTCTTTTCTTTTGGAGTTCTTATGTGTCGTTTAACCTTTTTTCGTCTCATTTATTTTTGACTTAACTCGTTTATTATTTGACTTAACTCGCTTTGTCGGGATATTCCTGTTGTGTTTTGGTTCACGCCAATCTTGTGTTTCACCTGTAGCTTCGGATTGGTCGGGCGGTTCTTCATGTTGTTTTCTGATTGGCTCTCATTTAATCCAAGTCTTTGGTATATAATCCCTCTGCTTCTTCCTTTCGCGACCATTCCTCTTTTGGATTTCGAGTTTGTTGGTCATTCTGCACTGACGAAGGGGGTCCAGCTTATCCTCGAAACATCTGTATGCTGCATTATTGTGTTATTTGTATTTTTATACGTTGCTCAAGTTTTTCTTATCCACGGGGGTTGAGTCACAAAACTGTTTCATGTGATTATGAAAGAATACAGTGTAATGGATGCTTTTTGCTAGGTTTTTTTTAACGATGAAAATGTATTTCCAGAAAGAATATCTCTACAAAATACGTAAGACACTGTATTGTAACAACACAGATAATTCAAAGTTGTAAATTGTAGATACTGCAGTGGTTCCCAAGCTCAAAAAGGTTGGGGGCCATTGTTTTATACAACAGAAATACCTTCCTAACGTTATAAATTTGTTAACTGTGAAAACGCGTATAGGATCACGTGCAAAGTATAAAATTACACTGATCACATGAACGAGCGATTTAAGGTTCTGCTCCACATTGTTTTAGATGCAGGGTTCCTATTCTAAGTGATCTATTGTAGTTCCCCGGCAATCGATAAAAGCTGCTCCTGTAAAATAGGGAGAAACTCTATTGCAAATAATAGTGTTTGTAGACCCGCCCAGAACGGGCTACCCCGGTAAGGTTCCAATTTCAAAGAATCAAAATGTACTGTAAAAGACAACGTCATAGCAAAGGTGGACTTTCTACCTGCTCCTGTTTGCGATTTATTCCTTAAAAACGATTACATTTCTATGGCGGGCCCAGAACGGGTTTGTCGGATTAGGGCCAAAATCCAAAGAATTAACATGTAACACAAAAAACAATAGCATACCAAATATCATGTTACTATGAATAATGGAACCTGATTACTTAGGGCAACAAATATTTGTATCACACTGAGAAACACCAGATCAAGGTTAATAACAGGTAATATTTTAGATCTTTATCGAGTGGATAAAGTAAAGGTTCATTCATAAATATCAATAATATCCAAGTAACATTCTGTACTATGTGCGTCTTAAGAAAGAGTACGAACATACATCTAAGGATCACAATAAGTGGTTCAAATTACAGTTTTCAGAGTGAAAATATGGCTACCGGAAACGTGTTTGGTGTCCCCTTCCGGTTGCGGGTAGTTTGGTTATCTATATCGTAAATGGGTTCTGTAGAACGTGGTTCATTATTGATTGCGCGTGATGTTACATTCTCTACTTTTGGTGTCAACGGACCATGTGAGAACTCCTTATGTTTTCTCATTTCTCCTTGTTCATTGTATTCTACTTTGCATTTTAGCCCTTTCGTTACGCTAGGTGACGTTACTATATTGGGTTATTTAGTTTCTGTATGGACAGCATATAAGGCTCCTAAATATGCAGGTTAGTGCAATCGCAGCCATTTTTACTCCCAATTGAAGCAATGGATGCACAAGACGAGAAAAGAGTTACTATCTTGTCCTCTTCTAGAGATCTAAAGAAAATCAAAACATTCTAGGCTACTTTCTTGAATGATTGGTGCAATTACTTGAAAGCAGAAGCAATTATTTTGCAGATAAATTGCGTATAAAATATCAGCCATCTAACATGAGTGCGCCATTGAAATAACACAGGCAGACGATATCTGATTAGACCGGTTGGAGCCAAAATGACGGTTGCGTCAGCCTGTATATATAAGAGTCTTAATATAGACCATGCCGACGCTGATTGGAATGTTCCCAAGCTTGTTGACACTGAAGAAGAAAATACAAATGCTTCCGAAAAGTACGTCTGCTTACTTAACAGCGTGAAATGCTGCGTAAAAAGTTATGTAGCTTATTATATCTTATCTAGCACTTGCTTAATAAAATCTAGCCCTTACCTAATAAAATCTAGTCATTGCCTAATAAAATCTAGTCATTGCCTAATAAAATCTAGTCATTGCCTAACAAAATTAGCCATTGCCTAACAAAATTTAGCCATTGCCTAATAAAATCTAGTCTTTGCCTAACAAAATCTAGCCATTGCCTAATAAAATCTTGCCATTGCCAAATAAAATCTAGTCATTGCCTAATAAAATCTAGCCTTTGCCTAATAAAATCTAGCCTTTGCCTAATACATTTCTATGGCGAGCCTAGCCCAAAAAGAGTCAAAATCCAAAAAAACTAACGTGTACAACAAACGACAATGGCATACCAAACATCATGTTAATATGAATAATGGAAACTTATTAGTTAGGACCTCAAATATTTGTATCATATTGACAAACACCAGATAATTTTATCTATTTTTTCACCCATTAAATTTTAAATACATGCTTTTATACAACATGATAGTTTTATGTATTTATTTTTTAACAAATTAAACGTGAAAGCACGTACACACGCCAGAAGTATAAATTTGCAGTATCCGCATGAATGGGTGAAGGAAATAAGGACCCACTCACTCCCCCTCATCGCTTCAGATCTCATTTCCTGTTTAATCTGAACGTAGGAGCGTCACGGTACCAGAAACATTTATGATCCGTCAAAGGGTTTGACTGTTATTCTTTCAAATGTTCATTCGTGCCTTGAACAACCGATTTTGTATTTAGGAACTTCAGGCGGAGAGGGAAGAAAAATTTTTATCATTTACTTTATGGGAAATTCGATAGAATGTGCTCAGTTGCTTAATTTATGTATTTTCTTCATAAATAACTATCTACTAACAATTTAAATGACAAAAATTGCAACATTTGATCACAATTTTATACTGCATTTTCAGAACTGCTTGACTTTATTACTTTCCTTATATACATAATGTATAAGGAAAGTACTGTGACGGAGTCGAAAATTCGAAATCGAGTTTTCGTCGGGAGAGCACGTTTCAAGCATCCCTGACCACGAATCAAACACTTTTGAAGTGATGTCTGTGTGTGTGTGTGTGTGTGAAAGTATGTGTGTATGTGCGTGTATGTGTGTGTGTATGTGTGCGCGCGTGTGTTTGTGTGTGTTTGTGTGTGTGTGTGTGTGTGTGTCAGTGAGGCTGTGGAGACGATAACTGACGAACGAATGGACCGATTCGAACAAAATTTGGTACAAAAATCACAATCCGTAAACACTGGAAGCCTATTGTTTTTATACGCAATCGAATGTTCAAAATCCCCCTAAATTTACGAATGAAATTTTGAAAAAATCGTCAAAAAAACAAAACCGCTAATAAAGTTACGCAAATAGACATTTCTTATGTAATTTGTCATTAGAAAACGATTGACATAAAGTTTAGAACGCTAACAAAAACCGTTCTTGAGATATTGTACATTTTTCAAAAAAATTATCAAAAAGTCATATAAAATAAAAAAAAATATTTCCTATTGAGAAACATGTTCACTTTTCATATGTAATACCATGCGATAAATTAGGTGACATTATTCTCGTGGATCTAGCTCGCTCCAATTTATGAAAAAAGATGCTTTAAGTAATACTTTTGTATTTGAACGCCAATAGTCATTTATCTGCTGTATGAATAGCTTATTTCTTCGTCCATAACGCTTGGCGAGATTTTGGCTACGAATTTGGCGGAATGTCGCCAACTTGGCGACGTTTTGAAATGTTGCCAAATTAACGAAAATCTCGCCAAATGGATAAAAATGACGCGAAATCAATGAAAATGACGACTAATTGTAGAAAATTCAATATCTTGGAAAGAATATAAGTATTTACTATAAGAATACCATTTTTTGAATTGTAAAAGTAGTAAATTCATTGCATTATATAAGGAAAGTCATGTGGTGCCCACATCAGATTTTTTATACATATTTTACATGACGTAAAATAATGTTAGAACATAACTTTGAAAATAAAGTGCTAAAATAAGCAAAACACAAACTGTTACGCAAATGACATAATAGAAGTATGATCATTATAGGAACACTTGAGTTTTTACTTTCCCTTCATTGCATGCTAATGCATAGGGAAAGTATTGGAATTTGTGTTGAAAATCGCAACTTGAGTTTTCGACGAATCTACACGTTTTGGGTACTACAGAACACGAAATATATATCTTTATTGTGGCATGTGTGTCTGTGAAATGTATGTATTCACTGTAACTTAAAAACTAATGGACTAAATGTCATAAAATTTTATAAGCCACTTGTGGATGACCCTTACGCTGATTAGATTTTCGTATGATTCGGGATAAAAGAACGAGCCTTTTTTGTGAAATGGCCTGCAAAAATTTCGTGTATCCATTCTAGCTAAAAAACTAAATAAATTTCACAAAATTTGGTAGATAAGTTACTAGTAGGATGCCCTGGTGCTGATTAAATTTTGGTACTGTTCGGAAAATAAGAACCTGGCTTTCTTTTGCGAAAAATATCACAAAAATGTCAAATAAAAGACTACGTATTGTCAAGTATATCAATTAAATGCTTGTTTTATGCATGACTAGCAGAAATTACTCGGCGTTGCTCGGAATTTACCATGCAAAAGTGTGATAAAAATTACACCAGAACATATAGGGCCGTGAATCTTATACATTGTTTTTTCACCGTGAAAGAAGTAAATTCATTGCATTATGTAAGAAAAAAAAAAGTCATTGCATTATATAAGTCATAGCTGCATAAGAAAGAATCTTCCTCATAAAATGCTGATAATTAAATAACCATTTTTAACACTTTACAACATAGTTGAAAAATGTTTATGACTTTGTTCATTCTGTCTGTCTGTCCGTTAGCATGATAACTGCCTTAAAAATGACTTAATCAAAATGAAATTTTAGTATGTTGTTCAGACGGTCTGTGGGACCTATGGGAATATAAATGAATAATATCACCCAATTTGTTTTGGATTGAACCCGGGTTGAAAAAATGAAATACATTGAACCCTATGGGGCCTAATTTTTCAAATATTTTGAAGCGAATTTAAAATTCACAAATTACTTCGAAAGTTTTAGGAAATATTCAAATTATCCCATGAAATATATAAAAAAATGTTCAGCAAAATATATTCAGTAGTTTTTTTAAATAACAATTAAAATAATAATTAAACCCTTTATATGAAGAGATCGCGTGACCCACTTCAAAATAAAATATGGTCCAGCCGTTTTCCCTTGATGTTGGATCATACATGCATACACACGTACTTTTCTTCCTTATATATATATAGATGTTTGACGAGGAAAAGAAAAATACCAACCCCATTACTCTTGGACTAACCGTTCTTGAGATGTTTTAGTTTTTTCGTATTTTTGTTACGCCGCCTTTGAAAATATGTCCAATTACCAAATAAAAATTGAATTAAAAGCACAAATTCAGCGCTATTTTAAGCAATTAAACTCAATTTAATGAATTGTTAAAATAAAGGGAAAATGAATTTAAGTCTGTAGAGAAAGTCATGTGCTGTCCACATAAGATTTTTTGCTTGGATGTGCAAAATGTAGCACCCCGAATTAAATACCGAATATTCAGGAAAGTTATTAAAATATAGTCTTTTAAGTTGGAGTGCTTGCTCTCAAACTAAAACTTAAATCATAAATTTTGTTTTTAATGAGAAACTTTGGATGCAGGCTGCAGAGCCCGCAACTAGGTGGTATTTTTTTCTTTTTAAATAGCAGTAAATGTTTTTCAGCAGACAATGCGAACGACAAAAACCTATTTCGCCGTGACTGGACCGATGGAATAATAACTTTCTGTCACTTTCGCAACCCACAATAAAACAATGAAAAAATAACTTCATAGAAAATATCCTTTCCTTCCAAATACAATCGACTGCGCTACAGATAGACAGGAGTGCATACAGATCGATCATTGCGCCATGCTAAGTGGGCAATTTACTGCTAACAATAAATTTGTTTAGAAGGTCTTAATAACTCCACAAATTTTTCTCTTTTTCTGTGCGAAATGTTTTTGTTCTTACTCGCTCCTGGGGATTACTAAAATATGAACATTGCATATGAACATTGCTAAAATTCTTATACTTTTTTACTTTCCCTGCAATACATGGTAATGTATAGGGAAAGTATTGGAATCGTGTCGAAAATCGCAACTTGAGTTTTCGACGAGTCTACATGTTTTTAGATCTCTAGATCTAGAACACGAACAAACTAATTTTAGCGTGATGTCTGTCTCTATGGGTGTCTGTGTGTCTGCCTGTCTGTACAGATTTTGCATCCACTCGAACTGAAAAAACTAATTGGCCGAATTGCATAAAATTTGGTAGGTATGTCCTTTGTGGGAGACCCTGGTGCTGATTAGAATTTGGTGCGATTCTGAATAATAGAACCTCCTGCCTTTCTTGCGATATGACCCGCAAAGTATTCTTGTATCCACTCTAGTTGAAGAACTAATAGACCAAATTTCACAAAATTTTGGTACGATCCGGAAAAAAAAAAACCTGCCTTAATTGCGAAATGGACCTAAAAATTATTAAATCTAAACATAAAAGATTACGTATGCTCAATTTATCAATTAAATACTTGTTTTATAAGTAATTTTGACGACAAAATGAACAAGACCAACACCATTACTCTAGAACTAGCCGTTTTCGAGATTTTTTTGTTCTCTCGTATTTTCGCTACGCCACTTTTGAAAATAAGTCCAATTACCAAATGAAAACGAAAATTTAATTAAAAGTGAAAATTCTGTGTAATTTAAAATAATTATGGCTGTTATTTTGTGCAATTAGACTCAATTTAATGAATTATTGAAGAATTAACGAGAACATGCTGTGCATAAAGTCATGTGCTGCCTACATCAGATTTTTTTGGTTGGATGTGCCGGATGTAGTACCAGTAATTAAATCAAGAATAATCAGCCAAACGATAAACGTATTTCATCCCCTGTATAAGACAAATCTATATAAATCTATTTACGAGGATTTCAATTTCTTGTTTCATATAGGATTTATCCCCTATATATAACTTTCAAACCATTATAGACGAATAATTAAGTTAAAGCTCTCTGAAACTGAGACCTAAATCTCACTTTTGTTATATCATCGTGAAATTGTTGATACTGGCAGATATGCCCGAAGTCTGTATCAACTGTGCGTCCGTTCATCTCCAAAAATCAACCCCAAACCTCTAATGCATTCCTTGAATTCATAAAATTCTATAAAGAAATTCAGTCACATACTTCGATTTAAGAAATTTACAAAACCTTCTTAAATAGCTAGCACAAATCCTGACAACCAACGACGTGGAACCGATGCAGAAGTTTTTCAGCATCATAAAATTAATTTCTGAAATTCAGAAACCCCAGTCCCCCTAAAATTAGTCTCCTAATTTTGGTCGGCTAACAGGGAGGTTTCATCACAGCTACTTTGTTCCAGCTTGTATAGCCATACTAGTGTCTAGAAGGAGTCGTAGTTCTAGACACTAGCCATACTACTGATGGACTTTTCTCCACGTGCTTCTTCACACCGCTTCTTCTTGGAGCCAGCGCCTACGAGAATGCTCCGCCCATCTGGGGGCGGTTCCCGGCGACATCTCATCGAAATGACAGATAATGTCAAAGCTACAGTATACGGAATCTAACAAGACAAGATAAAGGCAGAAATGCCAGGTGCTTCATCAACTACGAAACGATACGGGCCGTTCATCTCCAATTAACTGCAGTCAATGTCAGTTAGCTGATATTTTAGAGACTAGAAGAATTTCTAACTACAACGCAAAAAATTTGATGTGGGCAACACATGACTTTACTTACAGACTGAAATTCATTTTCTCTTAATTCATTTAATAATTCAATAAGTTGAGTTTAATTGCACAAAATAACACTAAATTTGTATTGTTTATTTAATTTTTGTTTTTGTTTGGAAGACTGGATTTTTTGTCAAAGGCGGCATGACAAAAATGCGAGATATTTTAGTTTTTTTTAGCGAGATAGAACACCCTAGGACTAAGCGTTCTATCTTGCTAAAGAACTGTAGTCCTAGAGTAATGGGGTTGGTCCTTGTTGAAAATTACGTATAAAACAAGCATTACATTTGGGCATATGCAGTCTTTTATTTTAGTTTTTGGCGATTATTTCTGGTCATTTCATAAAAAAGGCAGGTTCTTCTTTTCCGAATCGTACGAAAATCTAAGCGGCACATAAGTATCAAACAAATGACTTATGTACCAATTATGTTTTCAGGCGACTCTGCATTTTGCTTTCATGGCCCGGGTCATGACCCACCATCTGGAGAACTCTAGTCTACCTCATATAATAGAAAATATAACATACTTATTTGTATTTATTAAAGTTTGACAATTTTTTAATTTTGTTCTTAATAACCCCATACACTGATACAGACATATATAAACATTAACATGCACACCATAAGCTCTCCCTGAGAACCCAGACCTTCCAGTTCACTCGAGGGTATGGAGCAGTTTAATGAACGGCCGGCACCACAAGCCCCCTAAATTCTTCTGCTAATTCCTGCAATTTTCTAATGCACTAGTCATCTAGTATCTTTTTATATTTAAAAAAAAAAACAGGACCCATAAGCCCCCTGAATTCTTCGGCTAATTCCTGCAATGATTCCTATACTCAGGAACCCTATGGGCAAATGAAATAATGTCACAGTATGAAGATAAAAACCACACCTAGAGATTGGGGGCGCGGTAGCCCATTGGTTAGCGCGCTGGAGTTGCACTCGGTAGGCCCGGGTTCGATTCCAGCCACTGCCAAAACTGCCGCCGTGTTCATGCGGAGTACGATCACGTTAAACATGTGGGTCCGAAAGTCCTTCCGAGAGGTTGGTGGTAGGGGAAGGAGGGTACGGTCCCTGTGGATGCCTCCCCCACTGGGTTCCGGTCTAAATTGGGTGGCACTTCCCGACCGTCCAAACAGTTACCTTACACCTTTCTGGTAGGTCGGACGGTCTGGGTCTCAACAACAACAACACCTAGAGATTGGAGATTAAAGGCGCTTCGCGTCTGGTGGTCTTTTCTGGACGAAACCCTTTCAGTCATTATATTCAGAATTTAATCTTTCAATGTGGTTGATATTTGACAAGTAAGGACTAAGCATTCTTGAATTATGAATCCTTGCATAATGTTAAAATCAGGAAGCTCCTTTGGAGCACCATGAATAGTAGTAGGAGAGGGAGGACACGCTGTAGTGAGCAATGCTAATATTTTTCTGGACAGAACGAACTACCATAAGTTTACTAATGGTATCTTCATCTGGTGCAGATTGCGAAAACTAAAACTGTTTTAAAATATAGTACAGTTTGAAAAAAAAATACTTTATTCAATAAAAACGTCTTTCATTTGTATTGAAAGTAAATTTTTTAAAATGCAATCTTTGTTGATTTTATTTATCATCGCTGAGAGTTATAACAGAATTATACAACTTGTTCACTAATTAAAAAATATATATATATAGACAAAATTTCGGGATATGAACTTATCTGTATAACATCTATATTTTTCTGCCATTAAATTCTAAACTATGACTTATATATCACCAAAATAATGAGAATATACCAATTGAAAAATTTCCTTTTTCCTTTTTTGATAAATTACTTTTATCACCATTTGTCTTTTTCATTTGTTGAATATCAGTTTTGTGTTTGCTAGATGATTGGAAACATTACTGAACTTAGTATTCCCCCGCCTCACAAAAAATATCAATATTTTAAAGCCAATATAAGATGTACAAAATTTCAATCTTTAAATGCTTCAAATATTGAATAATAATTAAAAAAAAATATTCAATTAAAATGCTTACAGGGCCGCCCATAGGGAAGGGCAGACACCATCGATTGAAGGGGCCTTTAGAAAAAGCCCGGAGGGCCCAATAATTTTGTATTATTTATTTGCCAAATACCAGCTTTGTGTTGGCTAAATGATTTAAACGTCACTATACCCAGTACTCCCCGTCCACCCCCCAAAAAATAAATACCAATATACCAGCATTTAAAAGTTAAAATTTCTATTGTACAAAATTTCAAACTTAAATGATTTAAAATATTGAGCATTAAATAAAAAAAAATATTCAATTAAAATGCTCACATTGCCGCCCATAAGGAGGGACGGCCCATTATCAGCTATTCCCGGACTCTTCTTTTGTGGGCGTGGTAAATATATTCAAACTGGGCGTGGTAAATATATTTATTTCTGTTGAAAGAAGAGACAGCAAACTTCCACTGAAGTTCGCTTTCCATATTCCTGACAAAAGTTTATAAAAATCAATAGCTTTATTTTCATTTTCCTGAAAATACAAATCGTACTGAAATATGGTGGGTATTTCATTTTTTTTTTTTTAATGTCTATAATATTAAAAAGTTATTTTCTAAAAATGCGAATCTTACTGATATTTTGTGTGCGAAGTTAATATATTCAACAAACACATTATTTCTTTTGAAAAAATAGACAGTGAACTCCTACTGAAGTTCCTGTTTCATTTTCCTGACAAAGTTAAAAGAAAATAATAGATTTATTTTCATTTTCTGCAAATGCAAATAGTACTGAAATATAGTGGGCGTGGTTAATGTACTGAAATTATACTTTGCTTTGAATCCTTTAAATTTAGAATATTCTACGTCTGGAAATTATTAGAAAATCCTTGCTGAGATTCAGCAGTTCTCATTATTTTTGCAATGTGTTTAATTCAATATTTTAAGCACAAGTAAAACGTGGAAACTACCACAGATAGCGAGTTATTACCCATCATTCATCTAATAATTTCACATAGCCTCTGAAATACAATTATTGATACAATAAAATTGGAATGATTTCGTCGGAAGTAATAATATTATATCACTATTAAGACACTATTTAGTTTGCGAGATGATGCATTATTTTACATTTGAAAGTTTGGTTGAGATTACTAAACCATCGCATACGTCCCTTTTGGTTTTATATTAAGAAAAGAAGTATACGAAACAAAAAAAGATTCGACAATTCTGTATATCTTGGAATTTTTGAAATTTTTCAGTATGGCAAGTTCAGCGTGACGCGCATCTGATCATGCCGTTAACAAAATACAAAATGTTTAAGTAATAAAGATTAAAAAGAACAATTTTGGCCCAAAATAAATGTTGCAAGATTGTGAGCTTTTCAACAATTAGGAAACGTATCACCAACATTACATCTCTGCTTTCTCAATTACTTGTCATCCTGAATGGCAGGGAGTAGGAAAAATGGACAGTAGGAAGCAAATTACTTGCATCTAGACGCTATCTCCCTTGCCTCCCCAGACGCTAGCCAAATGCTTATCACCTAACATCTGATTATTAGAAGACGTGGCAAAATACTTTCTAACTTGGTTAGTAAGAGAGCCAAAAATTTTGTACAAAAAATATGTCTGCATAATCATTATATATGAACAGCGAGAAACATGCTAGAAGGCTGCCCGGTAATATAACTGCTGTGATTTCAGTTCTTTGTATAGGCCGCATGAGGACCCATAGGGGAGGACAAGGGGGCACTTGCTCTCCCCTGGACGTTTAGGTCAGAAAGGTGGGCATCAAGCTAGCCAATTTTGTAAATCTTATCCTTGTATATTCGATGTATATTAGTGTTCCCTTATTGTTTTGACTGTTATTTTGAATTTGATTATGTTTTTATATATTTTGTGGAATGGAGAGTATTTATTTCTCAGCCGTCCAAACAGATACCTCACATTTTCGTGTAGGCCGGACGGTCTGGGTCGAAGAAGCAGAAAGACCTCTCCATACTTTGTCATACAAAGTCGTATCCAGACTTTGTTTCACTGACGTCAGTTTGCCCTTCTTGGGAAAAATTCTACTGGCGCTCATAGTAGGCCAAAGTCCCTTTAAGGTCAGATTTGTAATTTCATTATTACTTTCCTTATATACATAACGTATAAGGAAAGTATTGTGACGGGGTCGAAAATTCGAATTCGAGTTTTCGACGGGAGAGCACGTTTCAAGCATCCCTGATCACGAATCAAGCATTTTTGAAGTAATGTCTGTGTGTGTGTGTGTGTGTGTGTGTGTCAGTGAGTCTGTGAAGACGATAACTGACGAAAGAATGAACCGATTCGAACCAAATTTGGTACAAAAATCACAATCCGTAAACACTGGAAGCCTATTGTTTTTATACGCAACCGAGTGTTCAGAACCAGGGGCGGCATTTCAGCATTCCATTTGGGGGTGCGAGATTTGTATGTATGAAAATCCACAATATGGAATAAATAAAATGTTTGTTAACAGGGGAGGGGGAGGGGGGGGTCACAAAATTGAATTGATGTTGAGAAAAATAATTGTTTTTAACATAATTTTTGTACATAATTGTATTAACATAATTGTTGTTAACATAATTTTTCTAAATACAAATATCTATATTTATTTACATTTTATTGAAGTTTTAAACGCCGGTTCTTAGAGTCTGGAAGAAGAGAAAATTTTGTTACAATATCATCATAATCCAGTGGTATATCTTGTTCTATAGCTAAAAATGATAATCTTTCTTGTTCCATTGTACAGCGAAAATAATTGTTCAGCCTCCTAAGACACTAAAAAGACCTTTCACAACTGGCTGAGCTGATTGACACAGTCAAAAACAATTTAACCAATAATGTTATGACAGGAAACACATTTTTTAAAATTCCGCTCTTTAAAATAATCCAGGCGACTTTTAAAATTGGGATGGGCTATGTTTTCATTTTTCACCATTGAATAGAACAGTCGCAATTCCTCTTTCTGGAAGTCATATACTTTGCATGTGGTTGAAACATTTTCTTTTTCTTTTTCGACATCTGATCCGGATAATACTGAACTAAGGGCAAACAAAACTGATATATTGTTCTCATTAAATCTCGTCTCAATTTCATTAGATACTGAATCTATAATTTCATATTGAATATTGATTCTGTGATATGATTTAACATCATCATGGGGCTTTTTTTCACCGCTTCCGAATTCGCTTGGAATTTTTTTACGCCTTTTCAGTTTTGGTCCAGAATAAGAATTTTTTTCGCAACGTTTTGTCACAAAACTCCACACTTGATTGGAATATGCATCAGTGCGAAAAGAACTAACAGTTTCAATAGTAGCTTTAGCCAAAGCTTGCACAGCCTGAAAATTAAGATCAAATGACTGAAGATGCTTTGAGAGAGTATTGCATTGATCAAAAACACTGTTCAATACAAACAACGTTAACAAAACTTCGAACGATGTCATGCAAGTTAAAAGGGCTTCGGCTCTTCCACCATTGAGAGAATCGTTTTCAAATAATTCTTCCAGTGTTAAAATCACCACTTCAAAATTATCAAGTAGTGCTTTTATGGCTTTAACTCTGAAAGACCACCTCGTATCACTTAGCATGATTGTAGAGTTGAAGAGCCTCCAGAAAAAGTATTTGTTGATGAGCGAATTTTTTCGAAAATAGCATGTCTTTTATATGATGTTTCTATGAAAGAATATAATGCATTGAGCTGCTGAAATGCATTTCTAGCGGAAGGAATGGATGAGCATACTTTAACTACACATAAATTTAATCGGACACTTGAAATTTTCAAGTGAAAAGGATTACATTATCCCAATCTTTTCAAGTTGAAAAGGGTTCCAGCCGGAAGTGGGAACATCACTGTGAAGGTTGGCGCTTTTGAAGCTCCATGGCGTGAGAAAACTGACCAGTGGACAGTCGATAGATGACGAGGAAAAATTTGGGGGCGCGACCGCGCCCCCTATTTGCCGCCCCTGTTCAGAACCCTCCTGAATTTTCGAATAAAATTTTGAAATAATCGTCAAAAAAAAAACCGCTAATAAAGTTACACAAATAGACATTTCTTATGTAATTTTTCATTAAAAAACGATTGACATAAATTTTAGAACGCTAACATGAACCGTTCTCGAGATATTGCGCATTTTTCGAAAAAATTATCAAAAAGTCATATAAAATTAAAAAAAATATTTCCTATTGAGAAACATGTTCACTTTTCATATGGAATACCATGCGATAAATTGGGTGACATCATTCTCGTGGATCTAGCTCGTTCCATTCACGAAAAAAGATACTTTGAGTAATACTTTTGTATTTGAACGCCAATAGTCATTTATCTGCTGTAAGAATAACTTATTTCTTCGTCCATAACGCTTGGCGAGATTTTGGCGACGAATTTAACGGAATGTCGCCAACTTGGCGACTTTTTGAAATGTTGCCAATTTAACGAAAATCTCGCCAAATGGATAAAAATGACGCTAAATCAATGAAAATGACGACTAATTGTCGAAAATTCAATATCTTGGAAGGAATATTAGTATCTACTATACGAAAAACCTAATTTTTACTGTAAAAGTAGTAAATTCATTACATTATATAAGGAAAGTCATGTGTTGCCCACATCAGATTTTCTTTTACTTCTAAAAAGGTTTTCCGTGCTTTGAAATATATACTTATCCAGGTAGGACCGAAAAATTTGACGGAAATAATGTTGAATATATAAGAAGTCTGAACTATATATTGAGCTCTTGCACCCCATTTCTCTTCCAACCACTCAAATTGCTACTCGTGTCCTAGGGCGAGTCGGGTGGTCTGGATTTTCGACCCCATTTCCCTTTGCTGCTAATATCTAAGGACGAATCGGACGGTCTGGGTTTTCGACCCCATTCTCTTTGCTGCTAATATCTAAGGACGAATCGGACGGTCTGGGTTTTCGACCCCATTTCTCTTTGCTGCTAATATCTAAGGACGAATCGGACGGTTTGGGTTTTCGACCCCATTTCTCTTTGCTGCTAATATCTAAGGACGAATCGGACGGTTTGGGTTTTCGACCCCATTTCTCTTTGCTGCTAATATCTAAGGACGAATCGGACGGTCTGGGTTTTCGACCCCATTTCTCTTTGCTGCTAATATCTAAGTACGAATCGGACGGTCTGGGTTTTCGACCCCATTTCTCTTTGCTGCTAATATCTAAGGACGAATCGGACGGTCTGGGTTTTCAACCCCATTTCTCTTTGCTGCTAATATCTAAGGACGAATCGGACGGTTTGGGTTTTCGACCCCATTTCTCTGACTCTCTGCCCTTTCAGGATGAGCAATAATTAAGAAGGCGAATGTAATGTTGGTGATAAGTTTTCTAATTGATGAAAAGCTCACAATCTTGCAACATTAATTTTTGGCCAAAATTGCTTTTTATAAACTTTATTACTTAAAATTTTGTGTTCTGGCAAACGCATGATAAGATACGTGTCACGCCGAAGTTGCCATACTGAAAATTTTCCAAAATTCCAAGATATACAAAATTGTCGCATGTTTCATCTACTTTACTTCTCTTCTTAATAGAAAATCCAAAAGGGGCGGATGTGATAGTTGAGAAATATCAATCGATATTTCATGTGTAAAATAATGCATAATCTCGCAAACTAAATGGTGTCTTTGTCATAATACTGTTATTACCGACGAAATTATTTTCTATTTACTATATCAGTAATTTTATTTGAGAGGCTATGGAAATTCATCAGAAGAATGATAGACAATAACTCGCTATCAGTGAGAGTTTCCAAATTTTTCTTATAATTAAAATATCGAATTACACACATTCCAAAAATAATGAGAACTACTGAATCTCAACAAGGATTTGCTAATAATTTTCAGACGTTAAAATATTCTAAATTTAAAGTATTCCTTTAGAGTAAATAAAGTACAGTTTCAGTATATTAATCGCTCCCACTATATTTTAGAACGATTTGCATTTTCATGTAAATGAAAATAAACCTATTAATTTGCTTTTAACTTTGTTAGGAAAATGAAACGGAAACTTCAGTAGGAGTCCACTATTTTTTCAAACGAAATAATGTGTTTGTTAAATGTATTAACCACGCCCATAAAATATAAGTAAGATTTGCATTTTTAGAAAATATAAATAAATTATTAATATTATAGACAATTAAAAAAATGAGAAATCGACTTTATTTACTTATAGTATCGATCATGGGAAAGATATCTTCGATTTCTACTCCCAGGGTCGGAGAAAATGCGTTATTAAAAACTTTTTTGAATTGTAATGAATGTTAAGATACAATTCAAGCTTCCTCTTACCCATTTTCCTAGAATTATCTCAAATAAATACACATTTAATACAAAATAATTGGTTCATATTGCCAATAAAATTTTTAAAACTTTCTTTAAAATTTAATCTCTCAGATAATATGTAATTTTGATAATTTAATGTCATCAAAGGTAAGAAACTAACATGGACATTTTGAACAACAAAAAATAAGATATATAATCATACATAATAGTAATCTAAGTAAACAAATTAATTGCATGCAGATTAATTGCACATAATTGGGATAAATTTATCAACTAGCAAGTAAGCTAACACAGCAGAACAGTTCAATTTAATTATGCTGTCATAAAACTTCCAGCTGGCTACATGAGTATGTATTAATGTAAAGTTCTTATTTGTGAAACTGATTTCAATACTGTTGACTAAAAGTAATACATATTTAATTTTTCAAAGGTTGTATTATTCGAAAAGGCTAGGATAAACAATAATTTCATGCGCCTCTCAAATGCGGAATTACATAAATACATCATTCACAAAGATTACCTCAAATTTATTGTATTCATTGATTGAGAAAGCTCAGAGTTGGAAGCTGTAATAACATGTTAATTTGCTTAATTTTTAGTGCTGTATTATTTTATAATAGCACGTCTGTTCCGCAAAACTGTTAATTTTCGTTTGTATTGTAATTTACCAAGCCAATTTATTGTTGGCACCTTGTAAGGAGAAACGTATCTGATACCGAAGATAATGGTGTAACCAATCAGCGCCATCTACATTTTCTGGATGAAGCCGGAACTAAAATATGATTTCGGCTTTCCCCCTGCATCGACAGGCCGCTAAAACAAGCGTGTCGTGTCGCTTAATCGAAAGGGGCCGTGGCTTTAAAGACCGGAATATTTTAGAGAAGACACCAAAAAACATTTTAAAGGGCGGGAATACCTGCAGAAGCGGTATGTTTGATACACTTCAGTCCCATATAGCGATGGAAAAGGGTACCACAACAATTATTAATATATAGAATATTGTGTGAGAAACTTAATGTGAGGATTGCATTGATAAAAGTTACATTTTACTGAAATGTCGAGCTTTAGGGAATATCTAGAGAACTTCAATTTTTAAACTCAGCAGGGTGAAACCCCACATTTAGGTTTTAGGAGGAATTTTGCACGAAAGGTTTATCTATATAATAAAAGGCAATGTCTGTGTGTGTGTCTGTGTGTCTGTCTTATACACTATACGTTTCGCGACCGCGCGTCGGAGAGCTACGAAATTTGGCAATCGGAGACCCGGGGGGGAGGGAAGGGGACACGTGAAAACCGATTTTTAAAATATTAATTTTTTTTTTATTTATTTAATGTTTTATGCGATTTCGACCGTTTTTTGCCCTTTTTGCCCTTTTTTCTCCACGATCCAGACGTCGTAGAAAAAAACAAATCAAACCATCGGAAAGGGCAGACAATTGCGAGTAAAAATATATCAATTTAAAATCTGAATTTCGATTTCTAATATTTTTTAAAGATTTTAAAACAAAACTCACTTTTTGCTCAAGAAAACGATTTTTGGTTTTTAAATTCTCGCATAGTAAAAAGTACTCATAATTTCGACTAATAATTTACATTTTTAGAAAGGTCAAACATCTGGCATTCTTACAAGTCCAATCTGGTCAGGAAATATTCCGTATTGCCCACAGGATCGGGATTTTAAAAGTTTCCGAATTTCAATTTCTCGGCGTTCCGCTCGGCGTGCCGCTTCGTTTCTCCCCCGCTGAAAGAGGGAAGGTGGTGGGTGGGGACGTCAAGGTGGAGGTGACGTCACGGTTCTGAATAGAGCTCCTTTGCTCTATATAAATTATTATATTTATATTTTAAATGATGGGACGATATGGATTTTTTAAATGTATATTTTAACTTTTGGATATTTTAAATGATGGAACAATGAAACAATGGAATGAGGATGATGGAATTAAGCATATGGTCATTTTAAATTGCAAATTAGCGCGCGGGATGTTAGCGGTAGGCCCGGGTTCGATACCCGCCACTGCCAAAACTGCCGCCGTGTTTACGTGGAATACGATCACGTTAAATATGTGGGTCCGTAAGTTCTTCCGAGAGGTTGGTGGTAAGGGAAGGAGGATACGGCCCCTGTGGATGGCTCTCCCACTGGGTTCCCGTCTAAATTGGATGAATATATAGAAAGTTATGGAGATTGTCGCGGAGGGCTCGGCAGCCCAGTGGTTAGCGCGCGGGAATTGCACTCAGTAGGTCCGGGTTCGATTCCCGCCACTGCCAAAACTTATGCCACGTTCACGCAGAGTACGATCACGTTAAACATGTGGTTTCGTGAGTCCTTCTGAGAGGTTGGTGGTAGGGGAAGGAGGGTACGGCCTAAATTGGGTGAATAAAAAGAAAGTTATGGAGATTGTCGCGGAGGGCGAAGTAGCCCAGTGGTTAGCGCGCGGGAATTGCACGCGGTAGGCCCGGGTTCGATTTCCAAAATTGCCGCCGTGTTCACGCGGAGTACGATCACGCGGAATAAACATGTGTGTCTGTAAGTCCTTTCGAGAGGTTGGTGGTTGGGGAAGGAGGGTACGGTCCCCGTGGGTGCCTCTCCCACTGGGTTCCGGTCTAAATTCGGTGAATAAAAAGAAAGTTATGGAAAATGTCGCGGAGGCCGAAGTACACCAGTGGTTAGCGCGCGGGAATTTCACTGGGTAGGCCCGGGTTCGATTCCCGCCACTGCCAAAACTGCAGCCGCGTTCACGCGGAGTACAATCCCGTTAAACATGTGGGATCGTAAGTCCTTCCGAAAGGTAGGTGGTAGGGGAAGGAGGGTACGGTCCCTGTGTATGCTTTCCCCAATGAGTTCCGGTCTAAATTGGGTGGCATTTCCTGGCCGTCCAAACAGTTAACTTACACCTTAGGTCGTAAGGTCACTGGTAGGTCGCGCCAGCGAGTGTGCCACGGTTAGAATTTGCCACGGTCAGATTTTTCAAGAGTAGCGAACAGGCTGGTCGCCAAAGGCGGTTAGTCTTAAATAATAAAAGGCAATGTCTGTCTGTGCGTCTGTCTGTCTGTCTGTCTGTCTTATACACTATACGTTTCGCGACCGCGCTTCGGAGAGCTATGAAATTTGGCAATCGGAGACCCTGGGGGGTGGGAAGGGGACACGTGAAAACCGATTTTTAAAATTTTAATTATTTTTTTTGTTATTTAATGTTTTATGCGATTTCGACCGTTTTTTGACATTTTTGCTCTTTTTTCTCCACGATCCAGACATTGTAGAAAAAAACAAATCACACCATCGGAAAGAGCAGAGAATTTCGAGTAAAAATATATCAATTTCAAATCTCAGGGACAAATTCAAATATTTTTTTATGATTTTAAAACAAAAGTCACTTTTGGCTCAAAAAAACGATTTTTGGTTTTTAAATTCTCGCATAGTAAAAAGTACTCATAATTTCGACTAATAATTTACATTTTTAGAAAGGTCAAACATCTGGCATTCTTACAAGTCCAATCTGGTCAGGAAATATTCCGTATTGCCCACAGGATCGGGATTTTAAAAGTTTCCGAATTTCAATTTCTCGGCGTTCCGCTTCTTAACCGGCGTTTCTCCCCCGAAGAAGGAGGGAAGGTGGTGGGTGGGGACGTCAAGGTGGAGGTGACGTCACGGTTCTGAATAGTTCCTTTACTCCATATAAATTATTATATTTATATTTTAAATGATGGAACGATATGGATTTTTTAAATGTATATTTTAACTTTTGGATATTTTAAATGGATATTTTTATTTTATGGGTATTTTAAATGATGCAACAATGAAACAATTTAATGAGGATGATGGAATTAAGCATATGGTCATTTTAAATTGCAATTTGCGCGCGGGAAGTTAGCGGTAGGCCCGGGTTCGATTCCCGCCACTGCCAAAACTGCCGCCGTGTTTACGTGGAATACGATCACGTTAAATATGTGGGTCCGTAAGTCCTTCCGAGAGGTTGGTGGTAGGGGAAGGAGGATACGGCCCCTGTGGATGCCTCCCCCACTGGTTTCCCGTCTAAATTGGGTGAATATATAGAAAGTTATGGAGATTGTCGCGTAGGGCGCGGCAGCCCAGTGGTTAGCGCGCGGGAATTGCACGCAGTAGGCCCGGGTTCGATTCCCGCCACTGCCAAAACTTACGCCACGTTCACGCAGAGTACGATCACGTTAAACATGTGGGTTCGTGAGTCCTTCCGAGAGGTTGGTGGTAGGGGAAGGAGGGTACGGTCTAAATTGGGTGAATAAAAAGAAAGTTGCGGAGATTGTCGCGGAGGGCGAAGTAGCCCAGTGGTTAGCGCGCGGGAATTGCACGCGGTAGGTCCGGGTTCGATTTCCGCCACTGACACGGAGTACGATCACGTTAAACATATGGGTCCGTATGTTTTTCCGAGAGGTTTGTGGTAGGGGAAGGAGGGTACGTTCCCTGTGGATGCCTCCCCCACTGGGTTCCGGTCTAAATTGGGTGGCACATTCTGGCCGTCCAACCAGTTACCTTACACCTTTCTGGTAGGTCGCGGCAACGAGTTTGCCACGGTTGGAATTTGCCACGATCAGCATTTTCAAGGGTTGCGAACAGGCTGGTCGCCAAAGGCGGCTAGTATGAAATATGAAAATGTAGAGTACAGGGAAAGAATAGAATGGAATAATCTTTCATACATTTAGAAATACAGAAATGTTAAAGAGATAGAAATCCATCTAAGATGGTATCCTAAAAATCATAAGTGCGATTGTACAAACACTACTTGATCATACCTGATTTTCTTAATGACTCCTATACCATTTTTTTTTTATTATCGGTACAAAAAAATTTCAACACAGTTCTCATTTTTCTTTAAACATTCAACGTCACCTTCCATGTAAATCCCGTTTGAAGGATTTTATTAAATGGTTTTAGTTTAGCTTCTTTTGGTTTGCTGGTTTGGATACACATGACAGTGAATTTATAATTTTCAGAGAGAATTTGCAATTTTCAGATATTGTCTATCCACACACTGGTTTTGAATTTAGGGATTAGTCTTAAGCATTTGGTAATATACAAAGTAATTTCAAATTTTACATACACGCGCACACATATATATTTGATTTTTACATTTCTCAAATATTTATTTACATTATTGCATAATTCCAGACCTTGCGGCACTCAAATATTTGAATTTTCCTTAAAAATTTAGTCGGTTTAGCCAAAATACGCATTAGCACCCGCTTAATTATTGTCCGGATTTCCACGAGCACTTGGGTCTCAAAGGGTCCTATGCCTACATATAGATGAATAGTTCGAAGCACAGTCCCTGCTTTGGCACATGACGGATTTTTAAAGCATAGGTTCTTGTAGACACTTATCCGATTTGAAACGAAGTGCATAAATGTTCGTCTCTGCCTCTTCTCAACCAACTTAGATCTGCTTCACAATTCCAAAGAATCTCTAACCGTAAAGAAGGGAAGCTTCCGTACCCAATGTAAACACCCGTATCGCGATTGCTAACGCCCTGTCATGCAGGAAAAGCAACGGTACAGGACGTGAATCTGGGATGAAGGAAGAATTCTTTATTGGTTCTTCTCGTTTCCCCCCCCCCCCCCTTTCTTTTTTTTGTTTTTGTTTTTGTAGACTTTGATAATCGTATGACAAGTGATGCAATTTAAATACATATTTTCATTTACATAGACTTTTTAAAGCAAAATAAAACATTTTTAATGCGTTTTCATACCTCCAGTTACATTCAAAATCAGAATTTAAATTTGTATGCTTTTAATTTTTTTTCTTTATCATTAAAAGATATTATGGTTAAATAAAATTATATTTTATTTCATATCTAATTATACTTAAAATAATAATTTTATTTTGCATGCATGATCTTCCAAAAAACTTTTACACTCAAATTCAAGTGCACTCTTATACGTAATATTAATAAAATAGAAATTATAAATGCACTTACCTTTGACATGATCATGTAAAACAAATAAAGAGTAAGAAGTTCCACAATTTTTTTTCACACTAAATATTATTTTCGCTCTACAGATATATTTTATTCTCAGATTTTATTTCACAGATATATTTTATACTCTTCATAGAAGATAATTTTTGTAAATTTTAATAATACAACTGCAATTTATAAGTTTCAGATGAAATGATTTTAAGAAAGAAACTCTTCTATATTTTACATATTTCTTTCAGATAAACTCTTTTAGCAGAAGTGTAACTTAATCTACAGAAATTAAGGAGAAAAAAAAAACTCCTGTAATAATTGTAAAATCAATAATGGTTACCACTTGGAAAAAAAAAATGTCGTATAAAAATAAATTAGACAAAGAAAATAATGAAACATGAGTAAAGCTAAGCAAAATTTTATTTACACATATTCATTATATAAACACATTTACATAAAAAGAAAATCACAGTATAAATAATCTAAAAGTATTTTGTTTCTAATGTTATTTGCTTCAACACATCGAGCAAATCAGCCTGAACAGACAGAAAATTAAAAATAATTCAATAATTCTATCTCAAACAAGCTAATCAACTGGCTTATGTCAAGCTAATCAATTGGCTTAAGATTAGTAAAAGTTCTAAGTATACAAATGAGTAAATATAATCATGATAAGGATCCTAAACGACAAGTTCCTTTATTTCTAAAAATATTTATTGCGATTACATATACATATTAAATAAAACAATAGATTAAATGCTTTTAGGATCGAAATAATTCACGTATCTTTTGTGTTTACAAAAAACTCAGCAAATCGGTCATATTAAGACAATCCCAATCGGAAAATCAAATGTACATAGCCAAGAATTGTAATACACGATTAAATGCATGTCAACCATGTAAATGAAGTGACAAAAATATTAAATTAACAACTTAAAAATTGTAATAAAGTCGGCCCACGTGGTAATACAACACACAAACACGACTTCCCAAAGACATAATCCATTTTCTTCCCCTCCTTGACAAGGAATCTCTTGACATCACAAGATGCATTGCGCGAAATCAGATCACCGCCCATCGAGAAGGGATTTTACTCGAATGGAATACCCCTGTACGGTTATTTCTCCTTTTAACATCTCGTTGGCAGTAGGCAGATGGCGATAGTTAAGTGTTAAGCCAACCTCAGAATACTATATTCAAAGGGTGCACTCCCATAGGACCCTATGGCAACATTTTTAACATGGGATGTCGCATAGACACTAGAGCTCGTGAGTTGGACCAACTGAACTACGATGCGTCTGCCAGATTTGGCGCGTTATCGCTCGCTTGGCGATTTTTTTTTTAAACGGGAGGGGAACAAAATGTTGAGGACTGTACTTTTATAATTTTTGAAACTATAGAAAGAATCAGGATTTAAAAATACATTAATCTGCAACATAAATATATTCATTAGTTTAAGAATATTTAAATAAACATAGTTATATATTTAATTCAAATAATCATAAAATAGTTTAAACAATAGACACATTGCATTGTCTCACTATAAAACATAATGCACAAAAAATTACAAGCTAACATACTCAAAAGACTGAAATATTATATAATATTTTCAGTCTAAAAAGTATACTAGCGTGTTGATCGTTAATTACTTGATCCTTAATTTATTCTGGGATACTGATAATAGACTTTTTTTTTTAAATATAAAAATATTCATATAGTAAATATCAAATTTACATAAATGCACTATCGAAGTTGTGGAACTCAATCATTAATTACCCGAGGGGGGGGGGAAATTTTCCACCATAAGGCACTTAATAAAAATTTTACATAAATATATACAAGAAAAAGCTATCCAAATATCAATTATTTCACATTTTATAAAAATACGGAAAATATTTTTTAACTAATTATACCACTACCTCTTAAAATTTAGTCTAATCCGGCAGTAATAACAACACAGCACTAATTTCGTATGAGGAACACATGTATACTTATATGAACACGTGTATACTTATGAACACGTGTATACTTATAATGAACACGTATGTAGGATGGTGATAACTAAAATTATTTCAATTTTAATAAACATAAATTACATACCCTGTAACGCAACCAGTTTTCTTTTATCAATCCATTTCTATGAAATGATCTAAACACTTAACAAATAATCCTTTTTCAAGTTACTCAAACCACGCTAGTCTGTTGTTCTAAGTTTTCGCCGAGCGAAATAGGGTTATAACATTGAAAATCGGCTTGGACCCAAACCAGATCATCGCCAAGAGCGCGCCAACCCTCTGTTTGGTCTATCTCTAATGGCCGCCGCGAAAACGAAACTATCGAGAGTGACAGGTCTGTATAATAGTCTGTGAAGCCAACCTTCTCCCGTTAACCAATTCCTCGCCCTACCTTTCATTTAATTCAGGCTTCAGGAAACATCGTCGTCTTTGCTATTTCTACGATCTTTTCACCTTGTAAGCCGTCAACATTTATGACAGCTTATAGCTAGACAGATCTTAAGCATCTATACACTCTAGCTATATGAAATTTTAAATTTTATAAATAGTCTATAAATTTATTTATGGTAGATAAATATATCATTTAAAGAGTTTCTATGAAAATTCTTTTTCTTACATGCTTCTTTTGTTCTCAATTGGAAGCAAACTATCCGGGATGGTGGTGTTAGTTAACCGCAAAAATAAAATTACTTTCACTGAAATTCTACACGCATCTTGTATATATCATTTTGAAACACACACACAGACACACATATATATATATATATATATTATATATATATATATATATATATATAATGTCTGTTTCAAAATGATATGAATACCCAGTTATTCAAGAATAAACAATACAAATAAATGACAGCCCTTAAATTGGCAATATTGTTATATTGCTTTCCATTTTCATAAACACTTTTAACAAGCAAACTCCACGCATTTTCCACGGGATTTAAATCAGGTGAAACAGCTGGCCACTCAATCACATGCACCCCATTATCTAAAGACCGTTCCCAGGTGCTGTTTGCTGTGGGAATTGATGCGTTATCCTGTTGGAAGATCCAACAAGGTCCTCCAATCGATTCAGCAAAGGCAGCAAATTGTCTTCCAGTAGATCCTGGTACGCCGTAGCGTTCACTCTGCCAGTTGGAAACACTGCGTTAGTTTTTCCGTGGTATCCGAATCCAGCCCAAACCATCAGTGATACTCCACCATGCTGTCTTTTTGAAAATATTTCATTGTCTTTACGGAGGTCGTGCCAATAGTAACACCAACCATCTGGGCCGTCTAGATTAAAGTTTTTTCTATCAGAGAAGATAACCCTTTCATACTCTGATTTCCAGCACATGTGATATTTTGCCCACTGCTATATCTTTTGCTTATGTTCTTGCTTCACACGAGGTTACAATTTTCGCTTCACATACAGAAACCTTTCAGTGCTTCTGGCAAACCTCGAAAGTGCAGCTTTCGACACGGATAGCTGTGGGTCCTTTGTCAATTGTCCCAGTGATGTTTTCCCCGTACTTAATCTTTTTGCAACACTTCTTTTCTGCCGTGGAGATAATTTTTGTGAGCGACCTGTAGATTTCTTTTTGATTTCTTTTGATCAATCGACTTTTGATCTACGATAATTTAAAATGACACCAGGAGACCTACCTAGTTTCTTAGCAATAGATCTTACTGAATTGCCACTATCATTTAAAGCTTCAATTTTCCCCTTTTCCAACTCGCTCAAGGTCTTTTTCCGCAAGGTGCACAACTTGTTCATATCATTATGCAATATCGTGTTTCAGTAGAAACGGACTTTTTTCCTCTTTTTCAGTGGTTATTTTTATTTTGTTACACCCCGGAGAGATTTTTTTTTTTTAAATCGAATTATTTTTTTGGTTATTTAATGTTGAAGCACCATTTCGAGCGATTTTCGTGCAAATCAGTTCTTTAACGTTTTTTATCGATCGAAATTATTATTGAAGAATTTCCATCTTGACAACACCAGAAAGATCAGAGTACGACCTTTGCAACAAATTTAAAACCGAATTGTTAATTTAAAGAAATTAGAATTATACTTACTATATATATTTCAAATATAGCTTGCGAGTGTAAATCCAATGTTCAATGATATCTCAAATATCTTTTAGTACATTTTCTAGATTTTTACGCTATTTCTATGGAGATAAAATGAACGACAAAAAAATACATTTGAATGAATACGTTCACGAGATTAGTAAATTGAATAAAAAAGAACATTCCAAGCGTGTTTCTCAGTTAAAAATGCAAAAAGTTTTGTGTGTGTGTGGTACAGATTTTTTTTTTTTTTGTTGAAAATGAAGTTTTTTAATAGTTTTTCTCCTTTGAAAAATACTTTCAAAAGAGTTTTACAGTTTAACTGTTTTATAAAATCTCAGTTATTTGAGATTAAAATTCTTGAACGCAAGTCTGTGTTGGTTTTGATTTCCAAATGTCTCGGTTGGCAGGGTCTTGCATAGAGTTCTGAATTTTCCCTGCTTCCGTTTTAGTTAAAAAAAATTGTCGAATTCCGTTTCAAATGAAACAAAAAATTCAATTATAATTCAGTCTCGAATTAATTTCTTTTGTTGATTTGGAGGCGTGTTTGTGGAAAAGAAAAATTGTTTGAATGTAGAGATATACAAGAAAGTGAATTATTTTAAAATGATTTTAATGAATTTAGTCATTTTATTAATTTGACTGCGAAAGATTTCTATCTTAAGGACGGAGTGTAAAATGTGTGATTCGTTGCACATTTTATAGGGTATTTCAGAAAGTTTGTACAACTACATATTTCTTGAACAATGATTAGTCGCTGATCCATTAATCTTTTAGTACATAAATTGGAATTAATTTCTCATATATTAGATTAATGAAATATCTTATTTGAAGTATTTCATTAATCCAATTTATGAAATACTTCAAATCGGGTAGAGTTTCAGGCTACGACTGTTTTGGTCATGTGACACAATTTAATTAAGAAAAAAATATGATGTGGTCATTGCATGACTTTTCCTACAGATTCAAATTCATTCTCTCTCTTACTTTCTTTTATAACACATTAAATTGAGTTTAATTGCACAAATTAATGTGGATAATTACTTGAAACCAAAACTAATTTGCATTTTTAATTGGATTTTCTTTTCATTTAGCGATTGGACGTACTTTCAAAGGCGACATAGTAAAAATTAAAAAAAAAATTCACATATCCATAGAATGATCAGTCTTAGAACAATTAGTCTTGAGAATAGTCTTGATAGATTAGTCCTGATTATTTTCGTCGTCAAAATATTACGTAGAATACACGCATTTAATTGATACATTTGAGCATATGTAATTCTTTATTTTAACAATTTTTGCAGGTTATTTCGCAAAAAAAAAAAGACAGTTTCTGTTTTTCCGGTTTGTAATAAAACATAATCGGCACCAAGGAAATCCACAAGTGACCCACAAAATTTTTGAAAATTTCGTCGAATAGTTTTTAAGCTAGAGTGGATAAATACATTGTACAGACACACACACACACACACACGTTACGATAGAAATAGTATATTCGTATTCTCAAAACGTGTAGATCCGTCGAAAACTCGCTTTCCGATTTTCAACACGATTCCAATACTTTCTCTATACATTACCGTGCATTGCAGAGAAAGTAAAAAAATACGAAATTTATAATTTTATAAAGTCCATCTACAAAGGAAGTTCCAAGTAAAAATATATTTCATATTCATTTAAAGGTCTTTTGGTAAAAAGAGACAAAAAGTTCTCTAATATTGCAAAAATTGGCCATGAAAAAAATTGTGAAATTTGTAGTACCACGAAAAATACCCAATCAAAAGAAATGGTGAAAAATTAGATTTCAGGTGTTGTACAAAAATTGAATTTCGTTATATAAATTTTGCATTCGAAGACTTTATTTTCAGCAAAAGTTTTACACAGTCCACAATTACTCGTCCGAAATTTTTATAAAAATATGTTTAACTACTCAATCAAATCAAAAATGTTCCATTACCATACGATAATAATTACACAAGGTATAAATAAAAATTTCGGACGAGTAATTGTGGACTGTCGAAAGATCAGGGATTTCGACAGTCCACAATTACTCGTCCGAAATTTTTATTTATACCTTGTGTAACTATTATCGTATGGTAATGGAACATTTTTGATTTGATTGAGTAGTTAAACATATTTTTATAATTATTCTCTTGAGTGTGCGTATAAAAAATTTACGACTGGAAAATAATGAAATATCCAGTAAATGAAGAAAAGGTCCAGTAATTTGAGGTGTCCATTCGGATGCGTGCACTGAGGTAGTTTTAAAGAAAACATTTTTTAAATGAACATTTCACACCAGTGTCTACTATGTGCAATAAAACTGTACATAACTATACATATTGAGAAAGTTATGAGACACCTAAAGCCTTGGCGACGTCACCTAAAGCCTTGGCGACGTCACCTAAAGCCTTGGCGACGTCACTGGAAGAGTACCCATCATCAGCAAACAGGGAGGCGAATAGCCACAATTTCTATAGTCGAATAAAAGTCGTACAAATAAGACGAATAAAAGTAAATGTAGTGGCGAAAACAAGTGGTACTAGTAAGACGAATAAATGTCATTCTACAGAGAAATGTCGTACTAGTAAGACGAATAAAAGTCATTCTAGATACGGATAAAAGTCGTACTAGTAAGACGATTAAAAGTCGTTCTAGAGACGAATAAAAGTCGTACTTGTAAGACGAGTAAATCATTCTAGAAACAAAAAACTCGTGTAAGACGAATAAGTTATTCTAGAGACGAAAAAATATTTCATCAGTAAGACGAATAAAAGTCGTTCTACAGAAAAATAAAAGTAGTACTAGTAAGACGAATAAAAGTCGTATTAGTAAGACGAATAAAAGGCATACTTGTAAGGCGAATAACTGTCATTCTAGAGACGAACAAAAGTCGTATTATTAAGACGAATAACAGTTATTCTCTTAAATAAATCATACTAGTAAGACAAAAGTAATTTTAGAGACGGATAAAATTCGTACTAGTAAGACGAATAAATGTCGTTCTACAGACGAATAAATATCCTACTTGAAAGACAAATAAGTCATTCTAGAAGCGGATAAAAGTCGTACTAGTAAGACGAATAAAAGTCGTAATTGTAAGACTAATAAATAATTCTAGAAACAAATAACTCGTGTAAGACGAATAAGTCATTCTAGAAGCGAAAAAAAGTGTACTTGTAAGACGAATAAAAGTCATTCTACGGAAAAATAAAAGTCGTACTAGGAGGACAAATAGGTCATTCTAGAGACGAATAAAAGTCATATTATTAAGACGAATTAAAGTCATATTATTAACACGAATAAAAGTCATATTATTAAGATGAATAAAAGTCATTCTCTTGACAGGTAAATAAGTCGTTCTAGTAAGACAAAAGTTTTTCTAGAGTCGGATAAAAGTTGTACTAGTAAGACGAATAAATGTCGTTTTAGAGATGAAAAATGTCTTGCTATTAAGACGAATAAAATTAATTCTAGAGAAAAAAGTTATACTAGTAAGACGAACAAAATTAATTCTAGGGACGAAAAAATTGTACTAGTAAGACGAATAAAAGTCATTCTGCAGACAAATACAAGTTATTCTAAAGACGAATAAAAGTCGTACTTGTAAGACAAATAAAATCATTTTATAAACAAAAAAAACTCGTCTTAGTAAGACGAATAAATGTCATTCTAGACACGAAGAAAAGTCGTACTTGTAAGACGAGAAAATCATTTCAAAAACAATAATTTTTGAAATTCACTGTACGTGCGTGTGTGCGCATGTACGCGTGTGTGTGTATGTGCGCGCATGTGCTTGTGCGCGTGAGATATCTTACGAACTAATGGAGCGTTTCAAACGTAATTTGGCATTATTATTACGATCGGTGAATACTGGAACTCAATTCATTTTAAATGTGATCAAATATTCGTAGGCCCCCTATTTTTGATTGAATTTTTGAAAAATTCATTCAAAACTCAATATTTTCAATATTAATGACAAATAGATAATAATTTCAAGTGCAATTTTACAATTGGAAACGAATGACACGAATTTTAAAATGCTAGCATGAATCGTTATTTTTATAATATACAATCTTCGAATGACTTTAAAAATAAACATTAAAAAATCAAGAGGATAAACACTGCTAAATAATATATATTCATTATTCATTATAATATTTATTCATGTCGTGCGTAATTTTTCATTAGAAAACGGATGACATAAATTTTAAAACGGTAGTATGAACCGTTTTCGAGATACTACACGTTCTTCAAATAAATTTTTCATAAAATTCGCATATAAATAATAGTATCATCAAATAGGTTCAACTAACTGGTTTATAAAATAGCGGTTTACTTTCTGTAAACAACGAATCTCTTAACATCATTCTTGTGCTTCTAGTACATTCTATTCATGAGAGTTATTTTTTGTAATAATTTGTGTTTTGACTCCGAAGAACTCATCCATAGTCAATTATTTCCGGATGATTCTAATAAAATGTCAATTGCATTCTGAAGAGGATTTTGCACGTCTACAGTAGTCATCCTGTTTGGTCAAATAAGTTACCAAAAGAACAAAATTTCACTTTGTGGTATTAATTCAATACCAAAAACACTGTGCCGTGAATCTTGTACACCGTTATTTCTTTGTAAGATAAGTCATTTTATTATGCAGGGAAAGTCATGTGCTGCCTACATCAGATTAGCACTTTCTCATACGGAGTATTAAGAAAATGTGGTTTCCCCGAAAATTTTCCATTTCGATATTTTGATGCGAATTAAGACCTTCTGAACATGTTTTGACTATTTTTGGAGTGATGTCCCCCTGTCTGTGTGATGTCTGCGGTCGATTTCTAGTGTATACAACAGCAGCCACAAAAATTAATGAATTCTTATGAAATTTTATGTCCGATTTTGTTATAAAAAAGATCTAGAACTAGATAGAACTTTTTTAAAATTCGATGTAAAACTTTAAATGCTATTCTAAATTTTATAAACGATTTTTAACATGGCAGTGTTATATTGTAATTTTCAATTCCCAATATAACATTGCTCTTTTGAAAGAGGAAGTGGACCTAAGAAGACGGTCCCTCATGAAGTGAGGCAATTTTTGTAACATTCCCTCGAACGCAGCTGCACCGGACATTCATTTCGAAAAGAGAGGGTGCTTCTCAAGTTCATGTCAGCATTAGGTGCTACAACAAACGGAAGGGGTTGAACTTCTTGACCCCAGAAGTCAATTTATATCACTCGAACCTTGGGAAAATTCTCGTGAGAACTTTCAACGATTTTAAAACTGGAGACTGCATATCTCATATTTCGGGGGGGCCTTGACCAATAATATAGCCTGAAGGGCGTAGCCCTTAATTTACTTAGCCAATTATGGACAGGGGCGCCTTGTTAAGGGGGTAGAGACAGAGAGCAACTTTGGACTTTAAGTTTTTGAAATCGAAGACTTGAATTTTGTGAGTGAAAAGAAGAGGTCGCAAGAGCGACGGATCCCGGAGAGAGCGAGCCCACGGGACAGAGCCGGAGCGCGCTGTCATAAAGTCCGGCATCGGCAGTGATGATCGAGGTAGGACAATTCTACACATATTTTTGCACTTTGATTATTATTATCTCTCTGACCCTCCTAAATAAGGTTAACCTGGGCCATTAAGACGTAGGCTTGTAAGAATAGTGAGTTAATGTACATTAATAGGTTAATAATTGTAATGCTCATATTATGATCATAGAATGAGGGGATTTGATTGTCTTAATGTACTACACTAAAGATGTTGGTATATGAAATTTACCAGATGTTAATAGTTATTAAATAAGGTTTTATCTTAATGAAATAAATTCTTTGTTATTGTTTAAAATTAAGCCTCTTCATTTTAATTACTGGTATTATGTATTTCTTTATTTACTCCACTTTACGAGAACGGTCCACGTAGCGTCAATACATGACGTGTGACGACTCACATATCATTTTGGTGCCGTTTAAACCAGTTTCGAACCTGGACTCAAAATTATTGCACCCTTATCATATTGGTGCTCATGACCAATCCAACCTGGATTCAAAATTATTTAACCCTTCTGGCGACTTTGCTGTTTTAGACCTGTTATATGCCAGAATTTAAATTTTAATGAAGAGAATAAAAATATTTGGAATTAATGAAAAATGAAAATATTGAATAAAAATTTTTTTTGTGTAAAATAAGGATTAAATTAAAGAAAGAAATTTAAAATTAAAATAAATATAAGTAAATTTAAGAAAATTTATTTCACAGTATGAGAAGCAAGCAAATAGTGAATCATTATGTGTTCTTAATGAGACATGCCATATTGTATGTGAAAATATAATTATTAGGGAACTTGAAGCTTTTAAGAAACTTTTGAATTATATAAATATTTGTGTAATATTTTAGGAGTTTATTATGAGGATTGAAGTATTTGCATGCGTAGATAGTGAAATGATTAGAATTATGTTTTTGAATTTATGTGATATTGTATTTAAATATTTTGGGGGAGGATTTTAAAGTGTAACAACAGGGAATAATTTTGATTAAGCTGTAAAAAATGGCCACATACTTAGAACAAGCAAATTTAGCTCCGATAACTGCAAAGGTAAATAATGATAATTTTAGACGGGAAATTGAGACGTTCCGCAGAGAACAACAAGAAATTAGAACACATCTTTTAAATTCTATTACCCAAAAGATAAACACATTTAAAATACAAAGAAAGGTACATATTCCCACAATACAAACAAGAAAAATTGTTACATGTCATTATTGCAATAAAGAGGGTCATTGTATGAGAGAATGCCGGGCGTACGCAACAAATAATGGGGGACGGAATCGAAACATAAACAATTCCAGAACATTTTTGAATAAACGAATACAATCTCCTCCCCACTCATTTCAAAACCAACCGTATGTTGATCGCAGAACTTACGCCTCCCAGCCGGACACATACAATTACATTTCAAACCACGCCTTTCCGAGAAAATATCACCAGAGCAGAAATTACTATGCAGAACCTCCTACACAAAACAGAGACCTAGAAAGGGGTACGCAAAGGAATAGAGAAGGAATTAGAAAAAGGAATGTTACACAAATAAATATTGAGAACGAGGGACGAAACGTTGAAAAATATAAAACTCAAATTGATAGTGGAAATATTGGTAATTACAGAACCCAAAATAATGGAGAGAGAGAGGACATTAAGGACAGGAAGGACAAAGTTGAACATATCGCGTCAATTGGAGATGAATTAAACAGGGAATTACACAAGGTGGAAAATAAATTTCACAACACGGAAACAAAAATTCGCTTAGACTCTGACACATCTTTTTCGGTTTGGCCTATTGATACTTTAAAAAAAAATAAAGAACAATCTCAGAAATTAAATGAAAACAAAATAACGGACGTTTCGGTTGATGAGAGCGCTGATTTCAAAGACACACAGAAGACAAATACAAATTATGACAATGAAGATTTCAAAATTTCAAATGAAAACAAAGTAATGGATGTTTTGATTAGCGAAAATGCTGATCCCGAAAATTCACAAAACACAGGTACAAACTATGACAATGAAGATTTCAAAATTTCAAATGAAAACAAAGTAATGGATGTTTTGATTAGCGAAAATGCTGATCCCGAAAATCCACAAAACACAGGTACAAATTATGACAATGAAGATTTCAAAATTTCAAATGAAAACAAAGTAATGGATGTTTTGATTAGCGAAAATGCTGATCCCGAAAATTCACAAAACACAGGTACAAACTATGACAATGAAGATTTCAAAATTTCAAATGAAAACAAAGTAATGGATGTTTTGATTAGCGAAAATGCTGATCCCGAAAATCCACAAAACACAGGTACAAACTATGACAATGAAGATTTCAAAATTTCAAATGAAAACAAAGTAATGGATGTTTTGATTAGCGAAAATGCTGATCCCGAAAATCCACAAAACACAGGTACAAACTATGGCAATGAAGATATCAAAAATCCAAATGAAAACAAAATAACGGAGGTTTTGATTAGAGAAAGGGTTCATTTTGAAAATAGGCAAAATGCAAAATGCAAGCTTCAGGACATTCGAATTACGAATGAGAATCACATGATACAAGATACACAAAATTCAAATGAAAGTGAAATGATGGATATTATGGACAACGATAATGGAAATACTAACTCTCAAAATTTACAAAATTCAAAGGATACCACTAAAAATATTCAAAATAAAAATTCTAGTACAAGTAGAGAGAAAAGCCAAAACGATAGTGAAGTGAATTGCGTCCAAAAACCTTCAGAAATAAATGAGAATCATAACAAAAGGTATGCTAGGCAAGAAATAGAGGTTCCACAGAAAATACAAGTTTGTAACAATAGTGTAAGTGAGGAGATCCAAAAGCGGAATGAAAGAAAACTCGGTTCACATTTTTTCATGAAACCAAAAATTTTTAGGAACTTAATATTGTATGACAATCGCTATTTGGAAAATTTCAAGATGAGAAAGAGGTAAAAATAATAATTTGTCAAAAAAAATGAATTCTTTGGAAATTGACCTGGCAATGGATAAATTATAAAAATGAAAAATGGATATGAAGTCAAGATTGTTAATGGAAAGCAACATTCTCTTCCCGCTTTTATTACTTAACGTACTTGCGACAGATATGTAGCAAAACACACGGCATTCACAAAATGTCAGCACAACACAACACCAGCGAACGATCCCCCTCCCCCCTCCTCGAACAGTACAAAATGTCAACAAACACACATTTGCTAGCGAAAAGGTTTCTTTCTCCCTTCTCTTAAACAGCAAGCGGGTCTGGTTTACAGAGAGACGGGGTTCAGAGCAGGTTGCCATTCTTACAAAGCACTCGGTGGCGACAATTTCAGGGAGGCAGAATTTCTCAGTGGCGACTCACGGTTAGAGAGTGGAGATGGGTTCCACTCAAGGTCAATTTTCAGAGGGAAACAGGGGAAATGGGATCTCACAAAGGGGGTGAATTGCAACCTCAGTCTACAAAGAAGCAGCGTACGCACGATATTCACAGACAAACCGGAATTCAAATTTTTGAAAATTTTTGTAACAAAGAAAACACACGGCATTCACAAAATGCAACGCGAAAGATGGAACGCAAATTTTAAATAAATATTGGATTATAAATAAAGGAAGTTTTAAATAAACATTGAATTATAAATTAAGGAAGTTTAAATAAATATTACATTAATTAAGGAAGTGTAAACAAATTGTGAAATAAAAATAAAAAAAATTGAGGAAATGTTAAATAATTCTTACATTAATAAGATGAAAGTTTAAATGAACGGGAAAGTTTAAATAAATATGGAACTATAAATAGGGGGAATCTGAGATAAATAAAACATAAATATATCATTTAAGGAAATCGAGAAAAAAAGAAAAAGAAAAACAGTAAAATTTTAAAACAAAAGTAAACTTTCTCCACACGCCCTTCATTTAATTAGCGGATTGATCAACCATTGTTGGATGAATACGCGTGAGGAAATAGGAATTATAGAATTATAGTTTAAAATAAGTAGATAATTGGTAAATAAAAAAAAAAAAAAAAAAAAAAATTTCTAGTTTAAATAAATAAATAATTCTTAATTAAAAATAAAAATTGGAATTTAAATAAATAAATAATTCATAATTAAAAATAAAAATTGTAATTCAAATAAATAAATAATTGGTAATTCAAAATAAAAGTTGTAATTTAAATAACTAAATAATGGGTAATTAAAAATTAAAATTAGAGTTTAAAAGGGATAGAGAATTTTAATTAAAAATCATAATGACAGTTCAAAGAAAAAAAGATAATGGTAATGAAAATTATACGCAAATTATAATTTAAAAGGAATAGATAATTTTAATAAACACACGCGAATTGTAGATTAAATAAAAAGCATTTGAAAAAAAAAAAAAAAGCGTTTCTACATATATTTTGATAGGGTCGCACATATAAAATTTTTGAGAGAGACGAATTTTCGAAGGTAACGCTAGACGACGCAGATTTTGGATTTAGATGCTAGTGACGGGAATAAACGTGGTATAATAATAAAAAGGAATGTAAGAACAAAATAACACTAACCGCATTTTAATTAATCCAGAGAATGAAAGTGAGAATCCTTGAGGTAATCCGTGTAATTCCAGAGTTTTTAATCCATTTGGGGGCCTCGGTAGAGCACTTTCACATCACACAATCCATAAGCCACTGAAAACTGACCAGAATGGCGGATGACGAGATGGACCATTTTCAAAAAGGCGACATGTACGAGCCATGTACGACTAATTGGCCATGGGAACTTACACGAAGAAATGCCCGTATTAGCCGCAGGCCAGAAAGGGGACCGCTTTCCAGGGAAAATGACACAATAGCAAGGACGTGTTGACCTTGTGGGAGAATTGGGAAAAATACATTGGAACGAATGCTTTGGAGACTCGAATAAATGTTACATGAAGTCTGGAAGTTGAAAGAGAAAGAGGTGAAACGAATTAATTCAGGAGACTTTGCATTCAATTACAAGGGATATATGAAAAGAAAATGTACATTTTGGTATTCAAGTATGGAATATGAATTGAGTTAGAGGATATTTGAGAGAAAATTTGTAATTATGTATACATTGAGAGAATTTCAGTGAGTGATAAGATTTACGAAAAATTTAAGTATGTTTTCATTAAGTGGGAAAGTGAATAATTTAATGAATTCGGGAAATTCCGTATCCAAGTATAAGATATGGATTAAACCAGGTGATATGTGAAAGAAAATGTATAATTATGGATATTGTAATATAGAATCGCAGGGGAGTTATAAGATTTTCAGTAGGAGGATAATTAAATGATTACATGGGTTTTTTTCTGTCATCTCAGTTTGTAGGAAAATTTTAAAGTATTGTGCGGAAATTTTTGGAGTTATATAGGTCTTATTTTGATAGTATTTGAGAGGATAGTGTAATTGTTTAAGTATTTTATTATAAATATGTACATGAATTATATTTATGGCACGTTCAATTGAGAACACATGATGAGGTCAGGAGAATATAAATTGATAAGAGTGGTGAAGTTTAATGTATAGAGAGTGTTACATTTTGAATATTTTAAGTTTGAGTAAGGTATCAAATTTAAATGGATAGGATGAAAAAAAAAAAAAGTAAGAAGAAATGAATATATAATGTGGAGAGATAAAATACATAAATTGTTGGAATTTAAAGAATTTAAGTTTGAGTAGGGAAACAAATGTAAATAAAAGTGTATATATAGAATGGAAGGACATAAATAGATAAATAGTAGGAATTTGAAAAATTTAAGTTTGAAGAGAGTAGCAAATTTAAGTAAAAAAATGTATATATTATGTGGAAGGATTTAAAGTAGATAAATGGATAGGATGTTAAATAAGAAATGTATATATATAATGTGGAAAAACATAAGGTAGAGAAATGTAAAATAAATAAATAGTACGAATTTGTAAAATGTAAGTTTAAAGGGAGTATCAAATTTGAATAGAAAATGTATATATTATATGGAAGGATTTAAAGTAGATAAAGTGTAGAAATTTCAATGGGGCAATTTTTGAGAATGTAAAAAAATTTAAAGGAGTTTAAAAAAAAAAAAGAGAGTTTTTTTTGTAATGGTTCGTGTGCCGGGTGACAAATTAAAATTATAGAAATTGAATTTATAAAAAAATGATACTTAAGGGAGTTTTAAGAGAAGAGAGTATTTTAATAAGCTTGAGTGTAATGTATATGTATTGATTCTCCTAAACAAAACATGACACAGCGTACAGATCCGGTTGCCTAACGATTCTCAAATGGTCAGCAATTCCTGTTGATCACCGATTCACATTGCTCAACGATTCCTGGTGCACAAAGATTCTCATTTGGTCTGTGACTCCAGCAGTTCAGCGCCTTACAGTTCATCGAATTCCAGTTAGACAGCGGTCCAATCCTTCAGCGAGTTCCAGCAGTTCAGCGCCTTACAGTTCAGCGAATTCCAGTTAGACAGCGATCCAGTTCTGCAACGAGTTCCAGCAGTGGAGCGATTTACATTTCAGCGGTTTCCAAGTGTGCAGTGATATCAGTGTTTTTTTTCCAAAGGAAAGATATTTTACACTTTCCACCATAACTACAAGGGGACAAAGTGATATTATTAGGGACCATATGCGTAAGTCCCTGATCCCAACAATTATCCAAGTGACGGTCAAAGTGACTTTGGTTATCATAAGTGAACAATTTTACAGATATACACCTTGAACTTGTGTGGAACTATATTGTTTAGAAAAAAAAAAAAGACATATCACCAGTGGACGAACTTGTGCTTACATGAATAGACTTTTAATCGATATTAAGTACAACTGAACGACACAGATATCATTATTTGCAGACACATTGAGAATTGTATTTTTGTATAGTATTTTCGTGTTCTTTTGATGGCATATAAGAGTATATATATGATAATATGATTTGTGTATATGTGTATATAGTGCATTTTTACAGTAGATACAGATGAGAGCAAGACGAGTTGTTGGACTACACAGTGGACACGCATGCAGCAACTATGAGCTGGCACTTTGTAATTGGCTTTTTTCCCACCAAAATTTTTGGGGGGGAAGAAGGGTAATTGTTATATTGTAATTTTCAATTCCCAATATAACATTGCTCTTTTGAAAGAGGAAGTGGACCTAAGAAGACGGTCCCTCATGAAGTGAGGCAATTTTTGTAACATTCCCTCGAACGCAGCTGCACCGGACATTCATTTCGAAAAGAGAGGGTGCTTCTCAAGTTCATGTCAGCATTAGGTGCTACAACAAACGGAAGGGGTTGAACTTCCTGACCCCAGAAGTCAATTTATATCACTCGAACCTTGGGAAAATTCTCGTGAGAACTTTCAACGATTTTAAAACTGGAGACTGCATATCTCATATTTCGGGGGGGCCTTGACCAATAATATAGCCTGAAGGGCGTAGCCCTTAATTTACTTAGCCAATTATGGACAGGGGCGCCTTGTTAAGGGGGTAGAGACAGAGAGCAACTTTGGACTTTAAGTTTTTGAAATCGAGGACTTGAATTTTGTGAGTGAAAAGAAGAGGTCGCAAGAGCGACGGATCTCGGAGAGAGCGAGCCCACGGGACAGAGCCGGAGCGCGCTGTCATAAAGTCCGACATCGGCAGTGATGATCGAGGTAGGACAATTCTACACATATTTTTGCACTTTGATTATTATTATCTCTCTGACCCTCCTAAATAAGGTTAACCTGGGCCATTAAGACGTAGGCTTGTAAGAATAGTGAGTTAATGTACATTAATAGGTTAATAATTGTAATGCTCATATTATGATCATAGAATGAGGGGATTTGATTGTCTTAATGTACTACACTAAAGATGTTGGTATATGAAATTTACCAGATGTTAATAGTTATTAAATAAGGTTTTATCTTAATGAAATAAATTCTTTGTTATTGTTTAAAATTAAGCCTCTTCATTTTAATTACTGGTATTATGTATTTCTTTATTTACTCCACTTTACGAGAACGGTCCACGTAGCGTCAATACATGACGTGTGACGACTCACATATCAGGCAGCATAGGACAAAATTTGACATGACCATACTTGCATAAAAGGATTTATTTGTATCTCAATGATCACGATATTTAATAGTTTCAGTCATTGTGAAAAATAGCCGAGATACAAAATTTTTTTTCATGACGTCTTTAGCCCCCCGCTTGGAAGGCACGTTACGCCTCTGGGGGAGGGGGGGGGGTACATTGTCAAGCATGGTATCAATCGAAATATATTTTTAAGCCCTGCAAAGTGAAGGGTAACACGCTGTAATTTTAATCACTCGGACCCACGATATAGATTTTTCAATTTTTTCTTTTAAAATTTGAAAAAAAAAAAAAAAAATTCGTATGAGAAAATCGAGTTGAGCCACACTCTCGTTAATTTTTTATTTCAAGTTCCGAAACTTTCAGGCAAAAAAAACCGCTAGTGATAGGTATATAATTATGAATTTACACGCCATGCTTGTGCAACAGTTACCTTACACCTTTCTGTTAGGTCGGACGGTCTGGGTCTCAACAACAACAACGCCATGCTTGTGCTAAATGACGCTGCAAAATAACGCATGCTTGTGCGAAATAACGTTGTAAAATTAATTTTAAAAAAATGCTTTTCATTTTCTATCATTAATGTTTCATTTCATATAAAATTATTTGTCTAGGTGAACTCTGCAAAATAGACAATCATACTGAGTTATTTATCCCATAAAAACCCAAAGCAAATCCAAATTCTTAACCAGTCATTCTTAACCATACTTGCATTCATTATGAACACTACTAAATAAAAAGCTTCACTCCGCTATTCCCAATACATTTTTTAAATATTTGCTTTTCAATTATACTATGTTCCTTCAAAATATACAAAGATGAGTACTTTAGAACACTGATAAGAAAATACACAAAAAGATTTACAATTCTAAAGATGAACCTTACTTGAGAAGAAAAAACTTAACTCAGTCACAAAGTACAGTCACAAAGAAAAGG
The DNA here is from genome assembly GCA_951213105.1 of Amaurobius ferox. Lineage (NCBI taxonomy): Eukaryota > Metazoa > Arthropoda > Arachnida > Araneae > Amaurobiidae > Amaurobius > Amaurobius ferox. Next base: position 99,375,392 of record OX578150.1, on the reverse strand, counting down.
GACTTCGAAATTTTTCAGCAGAACAAAGAAAACAGGAAAATCAAATGCAAAGCGCGTCAGTTTTATTTTTTGAAAGAGTTTCACCTGATTGAAGTTTTTAGCAAAATGGAATGGCCTTAACACACCACTTACTCAAATAATGACCCATGGGAGATGCCTTCGAAGAAAGCGCCATTCATTTTTTTTCGCAATTATTTTGTTTGCAGTTGAGAGATTGGTCATTTTCAAATTCATTCTTTTATGTAAACCGTTGAAGGAGAAAAGATGGTGCTTATAATCAATGAACTAATTCAAATAGTTCTTTTGTTGATTTTTAAATTGTATATTTGTATCGAAAGTTTAACTTAAAGTCATAATAAAGAATTTTCGAAAACAGAATAAGAACTTAATATTCTTCACAGTAGACCGAACTCGTGTTTTCGGTTATAAATTTTTAACTGTTGATATTCTCTTGAAATTTTAGGTTTTTTATTTTTAGTTACTACGGAATATAGTATAGAGAAAGTATTGTTTGAACGAAAATTTTCGATTTTGAATTTTTGATGTCAATATATATTTTAGGACCTCTTGAACACCGTTTGACTATTTTTGGAGTGATGTCCGTCTGTCTGTCTGTCGGTTGGTCTGTGCAAGATAGCAGCCACAAATATTAATGGATTTTCATGAAACTTGATTTCCTACTTTACTAACGAAAAATCTAAAACTAGATAGAATTCTTTGAAATTTATGCGCAAAATTTAAAATCAATTCGAAATTTTATATTTTCTTAATGTGTCAATATAAGGCAAAATTTGACATAATTATGCAAAATAAGTATTATTTATGGCTCAATGATTATGAAAATTTATAGGTTACATTCATTATAGTGAAAAGTAACCAGGATGCCATTTTTGTGTTTGTGACGCCATTAGTGCTTTCTCGGGGGGCGGGGGGGGGGGGGGGTCAAGTTTCTTCTCCGTCCTGGGGAGTTACATTGTCAAACTTGACATCAATTAAGACATTTTCAATCCCTTTAAAATGAGGAGTAGGTCTTATAATTGTGCTCATTTGGACCAACGATATAGATTATTCAAATATTTTCTTTCGAAATTTGCTAAAGAAATCATAAACTACTGAAAACAGGATTCTGGCATGAGAAGGCCATGTTGAGCCAAACTCTACTTAATTTATCGTTGATGTTGCATTTTATATAAAATGATTTGTCCATTTAAAGACAGAGAATCGAATAGTTTACGTTGCTGAATTATTTATACAAAAAGCAAAAACATTCTAACACAGCACTTTGCACTTCCTATCATCATAAACACTACCGTATAATAAACTTTACTCCTCTATTTCCAGTACATTTTCCAATTATTTGCTTTTCAATCATATATTCCCTCAAAAATTTACAAAAATGAGTGCTTTAGAATACCGATAAGAAAAATATACTAAAAGGTTTACAATTCTAAAACTGAATCTTAATTGAGAAGAAACAATTTCGCCGTACAGTCACAAAGAAACGGAACTTGAGAAGAAAAAATTTAACTGTACAGTCACACAGAAAAGGGACTTCAAAACTTTTCAACAGAACAAAGAAAACAGGAAAATCAAATACAATTCGCGTCAGTTTTATTTTTGAAAGAGTTTCACCTGATTGAAGTTTTTAGCAAAATGGAATGCCCTTAACACACCACTTACGCAAATAATGACCCATGGGAGATGCCTTCGAAGAAAGCGTCATTCATTTTTTTCATTTTTTTTCGCAATTATTCTGTTTGCAGTTGAGAGGTTCGGCATTTTCATATTCATTCTTTTTATGTAAACCGTTGAAGGCGAAAAGATTGTGCTTATAATCAATGAACTAACTTATAAGCACAATTATTAGTTCTTTTGTGGATTTTTGAATTGTAAATTTGTATCGAAAGTTTAACTTCAAAAAAGTCAAAATGAAGTCAAAATGAAGAATTTTAAAAAAAGAATTAATTTTTCTAATAGTAGATATAAATTTAAATGTCGAGAAAATGTGTTTCAATTGCTGATATTCGCTTGAAATTTTGTTTTGAGTTTTACTTCCCTCTCTAAAGCGTTGTTTTCGTCTTGAAAACACTTTTCGACTATTTAAAATTTAGAAATTTTCCAGAATTCTCGAATGTAAACGAGAGAAACAACATTTTTACGTTCCTGTAGTTTGTCGGTTTACAAAACGATGCAACCCTTTTTTCTTCGAAACTATGCAACCAATTGAAGCCAAATGGGGTGCAAATGTAGAAAGCGGAAAGAAGATAAACTCAGCTTTGCGATTTATGTAAAAACTTGGTTTGTATAGTACGCGCATGTGCACTTTGGACCAGATTCTATCTCGGAAATTGTTCAATCGATTCAAAATTATCACGAATTTTGATTGGTACATGAATTTGAAAAAAAAAAGTTCGTATTTATTTATTTTTAAAAACCTGTGAGTATTATGTGCTTTTTTCAGTGATTTGAGGTAAGGACGAAACTACTCAACCGATTGAAACTAAATTTGGTATTGAACTAGAGTTATGAGTACGGTATAAAAGTAGTGGCATGAGTATGGTATAAAAGTCGATTTATGAGTACAGTGTAAAAGTAGAGTTATGAGTACGATATAAAAGTAGAGTTATGAGTACGGTATAAAAGTAGAGTTATGAGAATGGTATAAAAATGGAGTTATAGGTAGAGTATGCTATGAGTACTATAGAACACAATGTCCTTTTTTTAAATACTGGCTGGTGTGAGCGTTGTAAACGCATTTATTATTACCAAAAATTTCAATTTCTTCTGAATTTTGTAAGTAGTTCCATATGAGCAGTTAAAAAATAAAGTTAGATTTAATGTAACCTGGTTTCCTCATGTTTATACTGCGCACGCGCATTTTAAGAATAGCAATTCTTACATGTTTTAGATCAAAATATATTGGCGTGCTATCGGTGAAAAAATAGGTATGTTATAAAAAAAATTTAAATTGCATAACTATAAATTATAAATATTTATACTAAGTATAAATTGTACAATCATAAATTTGATGCCATATACAAACATAATTTAAATATATTAATATATTTTTTTTTCAACGGCTGGGGCACATGAACAGAATACATAAGTAACAAGCAATGCAAAAAATGACAAAAAAGTTCAAAAGTTATCTCCCATACAGTCTTCTCGCCTTCCAATATTTGGAAGCCTCAGTAGAACCATGAAGGACGACCCAGGTGGTGTTTGTCCATAAGTTTATTAGCATCACACAGCGGGCAGGCAGCCTCAGTAAAAAAACTAATAGGGTACAAATGTGCAGCAAGACAGTCATGCCCAGTTAGCAGGCGAAAAACAACCACTGCCTCCCATCTTGATTTATCGCACACATCCAGGGGACACCATCTCCCATACTTGTTATCTATTTTGCTTTCCAGTTCATGTTGGTAGGTTTGCTTCATAAGATGTCTTATAAATAATTTTGTCGTGTGAAAATAAGTTTCTCATTTTGCCCAATGTATCAGCACAGCACCTTTTTTTGCCTAAAAAATCTGCCTGCTCTTTGCCATTCAAATCATAATGGGCAGGGATCCACTACAGAATAACACGTCTATGCTGAGACTCTATGCTGAGAACTATGCTGAGACACGTCTATGCTGAGAAGTATTTTAGCAGTTCTTGCCATTGATAAACCTCATTAAATATATTAATATTCTGAGCTTTTTGTTTTTGGAGATAAGAATTAAAAGTCTCAACGTTTAGCTTAACTTTGTTTCGATTTCAATGCTTATATCTCGAAAACAAAGTTCTGGTTCTAAACAGCAAGTGCAGCACTTTCACAGACTTACCCGGATATATAATTGGATTTTGAATTGGGATCTTAGTTTTCGAAGTATTGTGGTTATAATAGGTAATCACTTCAATAACCTGTATTTGGCTATTATATTAGTTGCAGTTTTAACGGAGACATCAAAAATCTAGACAAAATACTGCTAAGATTTTAATCAGACGAAATTCAACTTAAAACTTACATCATATCCTGTAAAAACTACAACTCGCGGTCAATATTGCATAATCTTGATATGCGTTCATCCCCAGCATAAATTCTGCCGGGCCGTGACCTGTTACCGGGCCCTAGCATCAATTCTGCCGGGCCGCAAAGGATTTTCCTGGAATTTGTCATTTTAGTTTTCTAAGAATTTTTAACACTTTACAACATAGTTGAAAAGTGTTAAAATCCACAAATATTTAAAAAATTTTAGGAAATATTTAAATTATCCCATAAAATCTATAAAGAAAATTTCAGCGAAATGTATTCGGTAATTTTTTAAATAAAAATTGAAATAATGATTACACCCATATAATGTGAAGATATCACGTGATTCACTTCAAAATAAAATATGACATCCATCTTTTTTCTCTCAAAGTAAAAATCGTGATTTTTAAAGATCTTTAAAATTATATTTAGTGTTGCATCAGTCCTAAAACTGCTTTATTTTTGCATATTTTCTTTGTATCTATATTCTGCGCCAATGCAATTACAATATTTTTGAGTTTAAATGATCATTAAATTTTGATTATTTCTACAACGAAACCTAATTTTAGTGGATACAAAATGTAAACAAGTGATTGTTAGATGAGTTGTATAAGAATTACTGAATTTTTTCACGCAAAATTATTTAACTCTGGAGTCTGGAATAGAAGTGTATGAATGAAATATTCACTGCTTTTACATAGAGAGCCAGACGATTTATGTTTCGATGACGTCATTTGAACAATGTTCATTTTTTCGCTGAAGTTTTAAGTTTTCAAGTAAAATAAATTAGTTCTGCGATAATTAAGAAAATATCTCAGCTGAATGTATCGCATTTTAGAGATGTTTATATAAAATTGCATTGCAGTTGGAAAGTGTTTCATAATCAATGCTTTATACATGATTACTCTTTCTTATTTATGAATAAATAGTTCGCAGTGGAAATGTTCTAAAGAGAATAATATTCGTGAATGTAACGAAAAGCTTAGAACTAAAAAACCTAAATAATAGTGCATTACAAATATCGATGACAAAGCCGCATTTAAATTTTTATATGAATAAGAGACTGACTGCTCAGCTGACTTCTATGGTGAATTACTTCTATGATAAATATTTTTCTCTCTCAATATCGTTTTCTCCCCAAACTAACATCAGTAAAATCAATTTAATAATACAATAACACATTTCATACTGTATAATATTATAAATGTTTGGTGATAAGAATGGGATATGTCAATGAAAATCAGCACAAATTAATTCAAGACATGAAAATCAGCACAAATGATGTTGATCCGATGAAATTACAATATGGTACACGATTTCATGAGTCCAGTGATTGATAACATTTACTTAAATGTAATTTTATATTTGTCAGCAAATAACATTTGTGTAACAAATGTTGATGACCAAGCCGCATTTAAATTTTTATATGAATAAGAGACTGCTCAGCTGACTTCTATGGTGAATTACTTCTATGATAAATATTTTTCTCCCCGAACTAACATCAGTAAAATCAATTTAATAATACAATAACACATTTCATACTGCATAATATTATAAATGTTTGGTGATAAGAATGGGATATGTCAATGAAAATCAGCACAAATTAATTCAAGACATGAAAATCAGCACAAATTAATTCAAGACATGAAAATCAGCACAAATTAATTCAAGACATGAAAATTAGCACAAATGATGTTGATCCGATGAAATTACAATATGCTACACGATTTCATGAATCCAGTGATTGATAACATTTACTTAAATGTAATTTTATATTTATCAGCAAATAACATTTGTGTAACAAATGTCGATAACCAAGTCGCATTTAAATTTTTATATGAATAAGAGACTGCTCAGCTGACTTCCATGGTGAAATACTTCTATGATAAATATTTTTCTCTCTCAATATCGTTTTCTCCCCAAACTAACATCAGTAAAATCAATTTAATAATACAATAATAAATTTTCTACTGTATAATATTTTAAATGTTTGGCGATAAGAATGTGATATGTCAATGAAAATCAGCACAAATTAATTCAAGACATGAAAATCAGCACAAATTAATTCAAGACATGAAAATCAGCACAAATTAATTCAAGACATGAAAATCAGCACAAATGATGTTGATCCGATGAAATTACAATATGGTACACGATTTCATGAGTCCAGAGATTGATAACTTTTACTTAAATGTAGTTTTATGTTTGTCAACATACAACACTGTATACAGAATTGTAATAATACACTTTATGATTATGCCATGAATTATTACTAGTACTTATGTTATTTTAATATATAAACTTATAAATATACTTATGTTACCTTAATATATAAACTTATAAATATATAAAAAAATTAAAAAGGTGTTTACGTATATATATATATATATATATATATATATATATATATATATATATATATATATAATTTTTAATCAAAAACTATGCAAAAACTACGGTAAGTACAATAAAACCCAACTTTAGCATATCTATTACAAATAAGTAACTATAGACCAAGACTAAGGATAAAAATAGAAAGTAACTTATCACTATAATGGAAAGGGGGTGAGGGGAATATTAATATACGAAAATCATAATTAAAAAGGTATGCATATATAAATATATATAAAAATATATAAAATAAATAAGCAAACACGGCAAAAATGAGAAAAGTTAATAATAATTAGCTCAAGATTAAAGATCAAGATATGGAGAACAATCAACAGAAACTACACAAAAAATGGCAGTTAGTTCGAAATTGCATTCTCGTCAGGACAGCCATACAATTCGAATTAAAACCGATAGAATAGCCAGTTTCTGACAATGACGATAGTATTTACCTATGGACACCATTGGAACTGTCTACTGGCTAGTGGAAGGACAAATAATAAAAACCAAGTGAATATTAAACCAGAAATATGAAAAACAGAAATATTGACTCATAGGCACAGCCACCACGTGGGAGTCGACATGTTCGCAGGGGAACATTCGGCAGAGCATTTTACATCTCTTCGTCAAAGCGAGTGGACTCTGGAATGAATACACTTGAACGAAAAATAATTTGTATGAAGACTTTCAAAAATAGTAATCAGTATAGGACTCAGGACAAGTGGAAAGTAGTCTTTCAAAAATAGTAAGCAGTATCAGACACAGGCCTACTGGTAAGTAGGTGATAAGAACTGTTGACATTTACAATAATGAGTTATCCAAAAATGAGTTATATATATATATATATATTAGTACAGTTTATTAGTTTTATTCAAATATTGATTATAATTAAAAGCAATCTGTATAGTATGTAATTTGAATGCATGAATAAGTCTAGTAGAGATACTTAAGAGGTATGAGGGTGATTCTTATTTTTTTGAGAACTTATTCTTCCATTTTTGTTGGATCATCATTAGCGTTTACCAAAGGCGCGAACACTGTGTCAATGCGGATCATAGCAATTCGATGATTTCGTAAACTTAATAAAAAAAAAAATCGATGACTTCGTAAATAAAAAAATCATCTCCTTTGGATTTCACGAAACCAGATAAATAATATGAAATCACCACATATCTCGTGTTGGTAAATCTTAGTGCTGTGTGTTGGAAAAGAACAGCCCAGAGCGTTTTCTGAGGTTGTCTTTTACTGATTTATCAATACTTTCATTAGAAAAAATTGTCACGATTTGTTTTAGAGATTTCTCCAAATAACCAGTTGGAATTATGATCAGAATGGCCGGACTCCTCAACTCAAACAATCGATTACTCAAGAAACTCCGCTTGAAACTTCAAAACAAAGTTCTGACTTAATAATTTTTCTTGTCCTATCGCCCATTGTTTACTATACTGGTTATGATGGGGAATTCCAAAAGTTGCTTTGGGAACGTAAATGAAATGTGCAGAATGTGTAGAATGTAAGATGTGTAGAATGTCAGAAACAAAATATTTTTTCTTCCGACTGCTGTAAAGAAATCTAGGAAAAGAATTAAACCAAAATCTATGTACAGAGTCTTTATAATTAAAGTTCTACTTTGAAATGGGCATAAAAAGAAAACTATTGGACAGAATGCTATCAAACTTGGTAATAGTTTACATGAGGCCATGGGATTTTATTTTCCGCAAAAAAAAAAAAAAAAAAAGTTCCAAAACTCGCCGCCTACAGGGAATGGCGCTGTATACAATATTGTTAAACGAAATAAGACATGGAGACATCGGTTTAAAAAGTTTTTAATCGATTCTAAAACATGTTACAAATCATGTTCAATGTGGTTTCCACCATTTTCTGAAATCAAGTTAAATCGCATTACTGCGTTCTCAACAGTAGCTCTTAGCATATCAGGAGGAATGTTACGGATATGTCGATGTATCGCATTTTTCAATTCCGCCAAGTTGTTTATGTTATCAACATAAACAGTGTCTTTGAGGTAACCCCATAGCCAGAAGTCACAGGGGTTGAGGTCTGGTGACCGGGGTGGCCAAGAAATGGGGAAGTATCGGCTTACAATCCGGTCATCCGTGAAATGTTGCTTAAGTAACTGTTTGACACATGTCTTGCATGGTTACAGACATCGTCGACTCGTAACAATGAGAGCTCTGACGAGCAGCCTCAATTTTATAGCTGCAAAATCAAATGACGTGTAAAGAGTATTTGCATAATTCTAATTTTCATTCCTCCTGCTGTAAGCCATTTACAAGCCATTGCGATTTTTCATAACCCCACAAACAGTTGCGTTTTAGAAACGATTCAAAACCTTTTAAACCGATGCCTTCATGTCTTATTTCGTTTAACAATATTGCATACAGCGCCATTCCCCGCTAGCGGTGAGTTTTTGAACTTTTTTTTTTTTTTTTGCGGAAAATAAAATCCTATGACATCATGTAAACTATTACCAAGTTTGATAGCATTCTGTCCAGTAGTTTTCCTTTTATGGCCATTTCTGAGTGGAACTTTAATTATAAAGACCCTGTATATATATATATATATATATATAATGTGTGTGTGTGTGTATTGTGGGGCAGCACATGACTTTCACTATAAGCTATAAGAGCTTCTTAATTTGATGGGCCTCCAAGATAGAGTGGATTCTTCAAATGTTTGGGGTCTCCACTTTCAAAATGTACTACAGGTTATAATAATTTGGACCCATGATACCGATTTTTCAAATTTTTTTTCTCGTAAAATTTGAAAAAAAAAAAAAAAAAAAAATGAATTCTGGTGTGTGAGACAGTCGAGTTGAGCCACACCCTTTATTTACCCGCCAACGGTCGTACCGTGCTGAAAACACCGGTTCTCGTAAGATCACCGAAGTCAGGCAGCATCGGGCGCGGTTAGTACTTGGGTGGGTGACCACCTGGGAACACCGCGTGCTGTTGGCACATTTCGGGCGCGGTAGCTCGGTGGTTTGCGCGCTGGATTTGCAGGCTGCCACAACTGCCGCCGTGTCCATGCGGAGTACGATCACGTTAAACATGTGGGTCCGTAAGTCCTTCCGAGAGGTTGGTGGTAGGGGAAGGAGGGAACGGTCCCTGCGGATGCCTCCCCCACTGGGTTCCTGTCTAAATCGGGTGGCACTTCCCGGCCGTCCAAACAGTTAGCTTAAACCTTTCTGGTAGGTCGGACGGTCTGGGTCTCAACAACAACACTCTTTATTTAAAGTGAACTCCGGCCAAATGTTCAGTACCAGAAAAGAAATCAACTGATGAATATTGTTTAGTTGTAGGTCACAAATTGCATGCAAATATGCAGCTATCAAGAAATCGAAATTTCAACCGTTTGTGTTATTTTCGATATGTTTGTTCCCAACAATACGAGCCCAATCTTCTTCGGGTTCCATTAATCTTCACAACTGTCAGGAGCTAGAAATAAGAGTGCTGCTTGGAAGTTCTGCCAGTAAGTCTGTCAGCCATAGGGATGAAAAGAAAATTATCTGGAGTGTGACTCAAATCGAGGTTTCCATACTAGAATCCATCCTTTAGTATCATTAGTTTCTTTTCTTTTTTGAAATTTTAGTATGAGAAATTAAAAATATTAAAATAACAAAATCTTATGACATTTTCTTATTTTATACTACAGGTGGACACGGCGAACCTCAACAAGAATAAAATTTACAAAAATAATGATTATAAATTTTCTTGAAATAAATGGTGCGTAAAGATATTAGAAACTCCTCTACAGTATAAAATATAAGCAAATACTTCGGCTCAAATTAAGGAGAAAAAATAACAAAATCCTAAAATGTTTGCTTATCTGATGTTGAGGCAAAAAATCATATGTCAGCAGGAGTAACAATTTCGAATATACCAATTTTAAATCCTCGTTAAATAGACGCCCTCCTTATGGTATAAAAACCCTCATATAATACATTAAAAATTACTTCAATGTGACTTAAGAAATTAACTAGACTGCCGCTCAACTCGGTTTTCTCATGCCAAATTCCATTTTCACTATTTTTTTCCTTCAAATTTTACAAGAAAATTATTGAAAAATCGGTATCACGAGTTCAAATGATTACAATTATAGCGTGTTACCCTTCACTTTAAAGAGCTTGAAAAAATCTTTTGATTGATGCTATACTTGGCAATGTGCCCCTGGGGGGTAACTTGCCCCCCCCCCCCCCCGAGAGGGGCTAATGACGTCACGAACAAAATAACTTGTATCGCAGCTATTTTTTTCACAACAATGATTCGAACTGTTAAGTCTCGTAATCGCCGAGCCATAAATAAACCCTTTAATGCATGATTATGTTAAATTTTGTCCGATATTGCCATGTTAAAAAAATATAAAATTTCGATTAAATTTCAAAGATTTCCCTCGAATTTCGAAAAATTCTATTCAGTTCTAGATTTTTTGATAACAAATCCGGATGTAAAGTTTCGTGAAAATCCATTAAAATTTCTGGTCTCTATCGTGTACGCAAGAAACCGACCAAAAACATACATACAAGCAGACAGACAGACAGACAGACGGACATTACTCCAAAAATAGTCCAAACGTGTTCAGGAGGACCTAAAACATATATTGACATCAAAATTTCGAAATCGAAAATTTTCGTTTAAATAATTTCGATGAAATAAAACACCCGTACAGGCAATCTTTCCCCTGACGTGAGTCTATGGTTGCCATATGCCGAAGTTCGGAGAAGAGTTGCTAGATTTTGTGATTTATCGCCAATTTGGCGGCATTTGGCGATTTCCCGAAGGTTGAAGAAGCGCTTCGAAATAACTATTATTCTACGGGATATGAGATATTTCTAGAGGTTTTTACAGAGAGAGAGTTTATAGACGGAGTCACCATTTCCCCATCTCGCTTGGAGGAGCAGTTGACGAGATATGAGTTACATTGAACTGTGATTTTCGGGCCAACGGCCGTACCGTGCTGAAAACACCGGTTCTCGTTAGATCACCGAAGTCAAGCAGTATCGGGCGCGGTTAGTACTTGGTGGGTGACCACCTCGGAACACCGCGTGCTGTTGGCCATCTCGGGTGCGGTATCCCCGTGGTGTGCGCGCTAGATTTGCACGCTACCACAAATGCCGCCGTGTTCATGCGGAGTACGATCACGTTAAACATGTGGGTCCGTAAGTCCTTCCGAGAGGTTGGTGGTAGGGGAAGGAGGGTACGGTCCCTGTGGATGCCTCCCCCACTGGGTTCCGGTCTAAATTGGGTGGCACTTCCCGGCCGTCCATACAGTTATCTTACACCTTTCTGGTAGGTCGGACGGTCTGGGTTTCAACAACAACAACTGTGATTTTCGTCAATGTTTTGAAAATAGTATCCGCTGTTTTGTGAAATGATTTTTGTCAATGTTTTAGAACAGTATCCGTTATTTTGTGAAATTAGTGTAGCATCTACGTATTGTTTTACTGTGTATTCTTCTTGTTTACGCTGTGCTTGTGAATAAAAGTGTTAGTTATCCAGAAATTTGGACTCGTTTTTGTATCCGGATCGTATACCCATGATTCCAGAGGAATCGCCGTAACAATATCTTTTGTGACAGTTTTGTTGTTGATTCACTCATTAGACAATGAAATACAACTTTGTAATTGGCTTTTTTCCTAAACTCTAAAGATCAAAGTCCGTGTGACTCATGCGAGAGTTTGCAACTACTAATTATACGGCCGGGAACGGACACTGCAGCTACTAATTATACGGCCGAGAACGGTTAATCATTCGCTTGGCCGTCGTTCTTTTCCTAGACATAAAACTAACTTGCGTACATCTCAGATCTAACCCTCGCAGTTATTGCCCTGAATAAGAAAATTTACTTTGAACCATCTTTTGAAAAATATCCCTAATCTTGAGAAGCTATTTTCTTTTAATTATCCATAGAACAACTCTCCTACTTAAAAATAATGCTCTCTATACGTGAATTCCGATCCGAAAATAAAAAATGAAAATGTTGCCATTAATATCTTGCTTTTGAATGCAAGTTTTTGATTTATGAATAAAATAACAAAAAGATGATTAAACAAGGTTGTTGTCGTAATGTGAAAGTGAAACTAATGACTACAAATTAAAATTAAAATTTAATTTGGGGGGAAAAATAGTTGAATAAAGCACAATATTAATTACTACTGAAAGAGAAAATGTTTTTATTAAAAGAATGCGAACTTTTGATGAAAAGTGTAATGTCTATTTTTGATGTACTGTGAGAATTATAAATGAAAATATCGTACGTGAAAATAAATTTGTTTTCTGACTCATCAAAATTCGAGGAAAGATTATGTGTATCTATGTGCATGTGTATCTATGTGGGTATGCATATGTGTGTATGGATGGATCTATGCGTGTGCATGTGTATATGTGTGCATGTGTATGTCTATGCATGTGCATATGTGTGCGTATGCATATGTATATATATATATATATATATATATAAGTGTGTGTGTCGGTTAACTTTATCAAATAAGTTACATAAAATTGTTACATAAACCTGTAGTATGAGCGCAACCCATGAATGTATTTATTTTCTTTTAAAATCTTCCTTTAAACTTTAAGCAAAAAAGACATATATATATATATATATATTCCGGATTGTATGATTTACTTCTGTATACGTGTTTGAACTGAAAAATGGATGAATTTTAGCTGTCAGGAGTGATCTCCTTCTTACCAATCAATGTATGGTGCTTAGCATCGAAAATATTTGTCTCAAAATTTAGTTCAGTAAAGTTCTGTCACGTGGTCGAGTTTCATCTTTCTGTGTCCTTGCAGGGGACTTCGGGTAGGTTTAGAGCTGGTTTCTGAGAGATTATGCACTCCCCCCCCACCACCACCACACCACCCATTTTGTCCGTTTGTCCACGCTGGAAGAAAAAATCGAAAATCTATCTACCCTAGGTTCTGTCCAGTCGTCGGTACTATAAATGTGGGGGAGGGGAGGGTCTGGGGGGTTACTGAAACGACTTTTCGAAAATAAAAATCCATTTTCTTCGTTTCCGGGGAGTAAATTAAAATTCTGGCTGCGGTAAGTTCTATCCGGTGGTCGATATTATACGTTTGCTAAGATTTGGCCTAGGTCATATTCACTCGAGGAGGGGGGAAGGTCTGGAGTGTCTGAAAATACTTTTCATAATCACCCATATTTCTAGCGCTCCCATTAGGGGTGGGGGGAGGTGTAAATCGAAAATCCGGTTCCGATATATTTAGTAGAGCAGTCGATATTATAATTTATCATTTATTGTAATTTTTTGTGTCTTTATGGTTTTATATGTTTTATATTATTGGTATTATTTTTTTTCCATCTGTATGGTTTCTCGTTTTTGCTCTGTGTATTATTTTGCTTGCTGCCACTGGAATTCTTCCTTTAGTATGCTTTTCTTAATAAATAAAATAGATAAATAAATAAGTAAGTAATATAAGTGTGCAAAGATTCAACCTTCTGGGTCACCAGGGGAGTTACAGATGGTCTGAAAAGATAAAAGCACGTTTGACATGCCAGATAATCATATATAGTGATTGTTAGAATCAATTTGGACAGTAAAAATAATGCATCAAAAGAATCATCCTGCGACATCTGTGTTCAATTAGCCAGCTCTATCTGACGTGCAAACATAATTTAAGAAAAGTAAAAAGTAAAATTACATATAATTTTGTATAGCGAGAATATATATTTTTATACCTTTTTTTAAAAGAATTAAATTAAGCATGTTTTGTACAACAATGCCATTTAGAATACTACAGGAATTTTCACATAGTTCTGAAATTTAATTTTCTTAATAATTCATATTCCGTAAGAAGAACGGGTATGCTGCTAGTGATTAAATGAACATGGACATTGTAACATGATAAGTTAAGAGTTTTAACAAAATATCCTCTGCTTATTTAGAATCATGGAGGCAATAGTAAGGAATTAAAACTCCTAACTATTAAGAAAACGCCACTATCGTTTGAGACAATAATTCAGGTGGAGCTGAGATAAATAGTCCTGCATTGTATGCATTTTCATGATAACAGGTCTATGACGAAATGTATGCATGATAGTTGTACACGATGTTCTTTCGTCGTAAAAGATAAACAATCGTTAACCATCTTAATCACGTCGTTGCCGTAGAGAACCAGTATCAGAAATTAATCAATCTGCCATACTCGTCATTCATTTTCTCCTCGGATGCGTGAGTGTTCGAATCGTGAATTTTGCGCTAAAAGTGATGTGAAAAGTGATGTGAAGAAATGTTCGAATTTAGCCTGGGTTTCTCACCTGCCCCTTCCAGAGAAAAAACGGGGTTAAACACCCTGTTTTTACATAGTATAAAAAAAAAGAAACACAGAACGAAATTTCAAAATTTTCCAGAAACGCTCATGGTACTTAAGTCCAACGTCCCTTGACCTTGGCAAAATAAAAGTTTGAGTTCACAAGAATATCAAATTCTCTTGCATTCACTTACGGTCCATGAAACTAGGTAGGACGAAAGTTTTAAGTAAGTGTTTCCTGCATTCACTCATAGTCTCTGAAAATGGGTTTCTTACTTTCAGCAGGGATACAGGCAGTGACATTTTACTTGGTTGTTCACATGGGATCACATAACATTTATTTGCATAGCAGGCAATAATTATCATAAAATGTACAAGTTCTCCCCCCCCCCCCAAAAAAAAACATCTCTCCCCCACCGACATTCTAGAAAGTCCAGATTTTGAGGAGCAAACCGTAGAAGGGATGCTTATGGTCCTTATAACCGAAAGAGTGGATCCAGTTTTCGAGTCCGTTTGAGGAGGATGGTTTGCCCCCTGTTCTCTTCTAGTTTCTAACCCATTCCGCATCTCAAGTGTGCAGAACGGTTAGAGACGCTTTCGATCTCCCCTCTCCGAATACAAACATCGAATCGTCTTATCCCGATCTCAATATTCCGGCACAAACCTCGGCTGGGCGTTTTCTCTGTTCCGCATGTCTAACTTTCTCTTTCGAAACCGAAACTTTTGGGGAAGGGACTTTCTGTTTCCTTATCTCAGCTTTCGCGTTTTTCATATCTCTAACATGTTTGAGACGTTTCTCTCGCCTTCCGGCACAGCCAACTATTTGACATCCGCACTTCCTCTATCGGAGGACCCCATGGCTTTTGACTCTAAACAAAAATTTCCAGCGGGCGTGACTTTGCTCGTCGCCCTTTCACCTTTTCTATAAGAAATATATCTGCTATTTTCCTGCACCCCTGTTTTGTGCTTCGCTACCGTTCTCAGTAGATTCGTTTCCCTCGGAGGCAGTAAAATTTCTTCTGATATATCAGGTGCTACTGCGCACAATATTTCCTGGTGAGGTACGTTACAGTTCCTCCCAGTAGCTATTCCTAGCTGAACTTTTACCAGGGCGCGCCTTATCGGCACTCCAAAGACACCTCTCAAACATACTGTACCCATGCTCAGGTCTGGCTCCTCCATGAGCACGTCGCTCCTTATGACCGGGAATTAACTACCTGAATCCATTAAAGCGACCGCTAACATGCTCTCTACATTGACCGGGACCCTCTCTAATTTGCACACCTGTCCTTTGACTGAGATATCGGGATCCATGACTTTGACCGTTTCGGATCGGATCACTTGCTCCTCCCTCTCTGCTCGCACTGCGTCCCTTCTCTCTTCCTCAGACTCCTCCTGTTTGGCACGTACCCTATGGACGTATGCCCTTCTCTCCGGGTCACTTCTTTTGCCAGCCCCACTCCTGAAATCAGCTCGTGTTTGGGTTGGATTCCGGACTTCAAATATCTTTTCCGCCTTCCCATGCATAACCTGGGGACAATCCTATTTAAAACGTATTTTTGAGCCACATTCAAAACACCGGCCTTTCTGGCCCATTTTCCCGGATTCCCCATTATTAGGACGTGCTCTTTCGCCCTTGGGTCGAAATTGGCTACGCCCCTCTCCCTTCCTTTCTTCGGGCCTACTCTTATTCGGACCATGCGTGTCGAATCCGCGAGACTCCGCATAGAACCTTCGCCTGGCAGTATAATACATATCACACTCCCTGGCCAGCTCTCTGGGTTTAAACCACCCTTCTCCTTGCCGTATAACTCCTCTTTTAATTTCCTCGTAGTCCCCATATTTTCCTCTCGGACTTGGATCAGCAAATTTACCGCCTTATCCCCCAACAGATTCAAAAGAATCCTTGCCCCTAAACTCCAGAGGTACACTCTCAGAGGCGAATGCCCCCTCCAGGCTTGAAAAAAAATAGCTCCAGTGGTCAGACCGCGTAGGTACCTTGACCGTCAATAAGCGAACTGTTTTGACCGTTTCTTCTACTGTCCGGAACCTCATCTGCGCCCCTGATTCTCCACTCATTGTAGGACTCATTGTGTTACTACATTCCCCCGTCCGAATTCTTTCCAATTCCAGCTTTTTTTTAGATTCTAAATTCAATTTAAATTGCTCCTGTTCCATTCTCATTTTACTGTCTAATTGCTCGCTATCCAAATTTAATTTGTTTTCTAATTGTTCCTTTTCCACTCTTTCGGTTATAATGGCCGTAAGCATCGCTTCAATGGTTTGTCATCAAAATCTGGACTTTCTAGAACGATTTTTATTAATTCTAAGTAGAATCCTTAAGTTTGGAGGTGCCGTCTCCACTAATTCGGAAGCTAAATCCGCCTTCCGTGCTTTCGCTAAAAATGCCATTATAAACCAGGAAAAGCCAATAAATTTTCTAGTAAGAGCAGAACAAAAATTTACGCGATTACACAGAAACTTCCTCGCCGTAGAAATCCCGAACACAAACAAAATACTGCATATAAAATTATCTCAATTTACAAAACTCTAAACCTTTCTTATTTCCCATACATAAATAACAATTTTTAAATTTTCAAACTGATTAAATTCCGGTCTTAAAATTTAAACATATCTCAAACTGCCAAATAATAAAACATCTCTAAACAATACTGAATTATCAGTATACAAATAAAATCTTAAAATTATACATTAATTATACGCAAAGAAAAAGTCTCCAAAATTATACTATGCATTAATTAAATTTTCAAAACTTTGTAACCTTTTCGTGCTCTTAAAATTAAAAAAATAAAACCAGATCCACCCAGGCATAAGCTCTCTGGAATTTTCCCAGCATCCAACGATGTCAAACCACTATCTCGTACTTGCGAAGATCTACAACCCCACTCCCTGATGACAGGCAAAATGGCTTTGTTTTGCCCTTTTCAAGAATCTTCTCAGTGGCGACGAGTCTTTATGACTTTGTTTTGACATTCTTGGCGGGTCTAGGGGTTTATGACCGGGTATGAGCAAAACCCCACTCTGAAGAAATGTTTGAAATTCGTCTGGGTTTCTCACAAGGCCTGAAATATTTATTTATACTGTTAATTTTGTAAAAATAAATTATTAGCGCAATGCAAAGTAGAACTGAAGCAAAAAAGAATATTCCCAAGTATTTAAAATTATTTTACATATCAATTTATTTTTATCTATCTATAATCTATACTCTATCCCACAACCATGAAAAAAAACTGATGTGGGCAACACATGACTTTCTTTATATAATGCAATGAATTTACTACTTTTACAGTTAAAAAAAATGTTATTCTTATAATAGATACTTATGTTATTTCAAGATATTGAATTTTCTTCAATTAGTCGTCATTTTCATTGATTTAGCGTCATTGTTAACCATTTGGCGAAATTTTTGTTAATTTGGCAACAATTAAAAATGTAGCCAAGTTGGCGACATTCCGCCAAATTCGACGCCAAAATCTCGCCAAGCGTTATGGACGGAGAAATAAGTTATTCTTACAGCAGATAAATGACTATTGGCGTTCAAATACAAAAGTATCACTCAAAGTATCTTTTTTCATGAATGGAACGAGCTAGTTCCACGAGAATGAACTAGCTCGTTCCATTCTTTAAAATAAAGTTATCCATTCTTTAAAATAAAGTATTCCATTCTTTAAAATAAAGTTATAAAGTATCTTTTCTCATGAATAGAACGAGCTAGTTCCACGAGAATGATGTCCCCAAATTTATCGCATGGTATTACATATGAAAAGTGAACATGTTTCTCAGTAAGAAATATTTCTTTTATTTTATATGACTTTTTGATAATTTTTTTGAAAAATGTGCAATATCTCGAGAACGGTTCATGTTAGCGCTCTAAAATTATGTCAATCGTTTTCGAATGAAAAATTACATAAGAAATGTCTATTTGCCTAACTTTATTAGCGGTTTTGATTTCTTGACGATCTTTTCAAAATTTCACTCGAAAATTTAAGGGGGTTCTGAACATTCGATTGCGTATAAAGACAAGAGGCTTCCAGTGTTTACGGATTGTGATTTTTGTACCAAATTTCGTTCGAATCGGTCTATTCGTTCGTCAGTTATCGTCTCCACAGACTCTCACACACACACACACACACACACACACACACACACACACACACACACACACACACACACACACACACACACACACACTTTAACACACACACACTTTAACACACACACACTTTAACACACAGACACAGACATCACTTCAGAAATGTGAAATTCGTGATCAGAATGCTTGAAACGTGCTCTCTTGTCGAAAACTCGAATTCGAATTTTCGACCCCTTCACATTACTTTCCTTATACATTATGTATATAAGGAAACTAAAAATGGTTAAATATATTAATAATTAAGGAACCCTTAATTTAAAAATAATAAAAAATACATATACTAAATATTACGTTTTTCTGTTGTGTCAACTACCAATTGCTGCTACTTTACTAACACTAGCGACCCCTAGATTATAATTCTCAAATCATTATGGCATTTTCAAGTGTTTCATGCATAGAAGTTTTATCTCCTTCTTTCTAACTCAATGGTTAAGATATTTAAATAATATCATCTTCCTACTTAGAATGTTGACATTGCAGAAAACAATAAAGCAATTTTTTTTCCGCATTGTAACTAGAAAGGAACATCTCAACCAATCGACTGTGACGTGTACCTGTAATTTCGCTTTGTAATGCCACTCTGGGTTTTAGATGCAGTCTTATGGGACTGATATAACGGGCTAAGACTACGTCTATTTCAATAAGAGAAACGCAGCTATCAGTGTTATTTACTATGACTCTTGAAATGTTTATTTGCGTTTATAGCATTTGGGTCATTAGTTATAAAATGTATTTGTACGTTCTTGGGTATTTTTACTTTCTTATACGTAGCATTGTGACAGTATTATTTTCACGAAAATTTTCGATTTCTAGAGTTTGATGGCAATATCTGAAGACCTCGAGGGAGGAGCTAGGGCGAGGAGTCCACACATGCACGTGTGACTAGTTAGCAATTACAATCATTTACACCGGTGTTCCTAGATCGAGAGAACTTCTAATATTTTTAGGAATCTTGGGAAGTTACATCAGAATGTAGGGAAATTTTTTAAGTTTACAAATTTCGAGTTTTAATTTTTTAGTTTTACAAATGATTCTGATTACGTCATTCACAATGCTTCTTTCAGGTATACATCCGGGTAGCTTCGTACCCCACCCTCACCGAAGCTGATTATTTACCTTCAGAGACATTTTATGCTAACCTAATTTCTACTTATGTGGCAGCATTTAGATATATTTGTATAAGGAAAATAGAAGACTCCCCTCTAAATCTTCATATGACCGCTCCTCCGGCCAAAGAGTCCCAAGTCCCCCCCCAAAGAAAAAAACACAGGTCATGTATAACATTCAATCAGGTTACCTCACACTACATGACGCTGTACATACCACATAATCAAAGAATCTAGGAAAATTAACTATTTTTACGGAGCTAGATTAACTATTTTTATTTTACATATATTGCTTAAAGGACTAAAATTCCTAGTTTTCCGCTGAATGCTTGTATGACTTAAAGCATGGGCGCCCACAGAACTTTTCCCAGGAGGGGTAAAACTACTGACGTCAGTGGGTGCAAACTCAAGTGTAAGATGTACAACATCGACTAAAGTAGTGCCCACCTTTGTGATCTTGAATGTTCAGAGGAGGACAAATGCTCCCTTTTGCCCTCACCTCCCATGGATTTCAGGTCAATTTTGAGTCGTTGTCTGGTAACAAAAGTAAAAAAAATCTGATGTGGGCAGCACATGACTTTCCCGGCAGACTTATATTTACGTTCTATTTATTTAAATTAATTTTAATTCACTTTTAATTCAATTTTCGTTCTCATTTGAAAACTGGACTTATTTTCAAAAATGGTGTAGGAAAAATACGAAAAACTAAAATGTCTCGAGAACGGATAGTCCTAGTGTAATGGGGTTGATCTTATTCATTTCTTCGCTAAAAATTACGTATTAAACAAGCATTTAATAGCTACATTTGAGCATACGTAGTTCTTAAATTTAGATTTTGATGATTTTTGCGGGCCATTTTGCAAAAAAAGGCAGGTTATTATTTTTCGAATTGTACCAAAATCTAATCAGCACCAGGGTGGCCTGCAAGCGACTTATCTACCAAATTTTGTGAAATTCGGTCCATTAGTTTTTCAGTTAGAGTGGATACAAGCTTTTGCGGGCCATTTCGCAAAAAAAGGCGGATTCTTTTAACCCGAGTCATACCCAAAACTAATCAGCACCAGATTCGTGCACAAGTGACTTACCTACCAAATTTTATGAAATTCAGTCAATTAGTTTTTTAGTTAGAGTGGATACAAAATCTGCACAGACACACAGACAGACACACAGACAAACGTCACGCTAAAAATAGTTTTTTCGTATTCTAGAGGTCTCGAAACGTGTAGATCCGTCGAAAACTCGAGTTGCGATTTTCAACATGATTCCAATACTTTCCCTATACATTACCATGCATTGCAGGGAAAGTAAAAATCTGATGTGGGCAACACATGACTTTCCTTATATAATGCAATGAATTTACTACTTTTACAGTTTAAAAAAATGTTATTCTTATAGTAGATACTTATATTCTTTCCAAGATATTGAATTTTCTTCAATTAGTTGTCATTTTCATAGATTTAGCGTCATTTTTATTAATTTGGCGAGATTTTTGTTAATTTAGCAACAATTAAAAATGTCGCTAAGTTGGCGATATTCCACCAAATTCGTCGCCAAAATCTCGCCAAGCGTTATGGACGGAGAAATAGTTTAATTTTACAGGAGATAAATGGCTATTGGCGTTCAAATACCGAAGTATTACTCAAAGTATCTTTTTTCATGAATGGAACAAGCTAGATCCACGAGAATGATGTCACCAAATTTATCGCATAGTATTACCTTTGAAAAGTGAACATGTTTCTCAATAGGACATATTTTTTTTTATTTTATATAACTTTTTGATAATTTTTTTGAAAAATGTCCAATATCTCGAGAACGGTTCATGTTAGCGTTCTAAAATTTATGTCAACCGTTTTCTAATGAAAAATTACATAAGAAATGTCTATTTGAGTAACTTTAGTAGCAGTTTTTATTTTTTGACTATTCTTTCAAAATTTCACTCGAAAATTTAGGGGGGTTCTGAACATTCGATTGCGTATAAAAACAATAGGCTTCCAGTGTTCACGGATTGTGATTTTTGTACCAAATTTTGTTCGAATCGGTCCATTCGTTCGTCAGTTATCGTCTCCAAAGACTCACTGACACACACACAGACATCATTTCAAAAATGTTTGATTCGTGATCAGGGATGCTTGAAACGTGCTCTCCCGTCAAAAACTCGAATTCGAATTTTCGACCCCGTCACAATACTTTCCTTATACATTATGTATATAAGGAAAGTAATATAATGAATCTTTTAGGTGTAAGATAGCTTGCTTTATTTGAACTTGCTCCATTTTCAACCTATCAACTTACCCCAAAAGACGGCGCCCCATTTTAATCATGATATGCATTGAAAGAGTAAATGAATACATTTAACAACAACGAAATTATCTTACAAGTTAGCATCAAATAAGCCCCAAACCCGCTTCATTTACTTACTTTATTTGAATTTGCTTCATTTTAAACGTATCAACTTGCCCCCAAACGACGGCGTCACATTTTAATCATGATATGCATTGATAGAGCAAATAAATGCATTGAACAACAAAGAAATTATCCTACAATTTAGTTCCAAAGAAGCCTTCAATTCCGCTTCATTTACTTGCTTCATAATACTTTCATTTCAAACGTATTAACTTGCTCCAATACGATGTTCGTCCCATTTTAATCGTGATATGCATTGAAAGAGTAAATAAATACATTTAACAACAACGAAATTTAGCACCCAAATAAGCTCAGATTCCGAAAGAATGTTTGAAAGTTCATCGAAATTGTTCAGAAGACATCAAAGAGCAATGAAAGTTTCCACTTTGCACTCTCAAAAGCAGTTTTGCTTGGATAACTTTTACATGCTTAAAGTTGTATTGGGCAAACACGTGTATATTGACGGTCTATATGAAACCAAAGAGAAAAAATCTGATGTGGGCAGCACATGACTTTCCCTGCACACTTATATTCACGTTCTTTCCATTTTAATTAAATTTAATTCACTTCTCCTTCTCATTTGATAACTGGACTTATTTTCAAAGGTGGCGTAGAGAAAATACGGAAAAACTAAAATATCGCGAGAACGGCTAGTCCTAGTGCAATGGGGTTGATCTTATTCTTTTCTTCGTTAAAAATTACGTATTTAATTAGCATTTAATGGATATATTTGAGCAAACGTAGTTTTTTATTTTAGATTTTGGCGATTTCTGCTGGCCATTTTGCAAAGAAAGGCAGGTTATTTTTTTCCGAATCGTATCAAAATCTAATCAGCACCAAGATGATCCACAAGTGACTAATCAAAAGAATTTTGTGAAATTCGGTCCATTAGTTTTTCAGCTAGAGTGGATACAAACTTTTGCGAGCCATTTCGCAAAAAAAGACGGATTCCTTTATTCCGAATCGTACCCAAAACTAATCAGCACCAGATTCACCCACAAATGATTTACCTTCCAAATTTTATGAAATTCGGTTCATTAGTTTTTTAGTTAGAGTGGATACAAAATCTGCACAGACACATAGACACACAGAGAGACACATAGACACAGACACACAGATGTCACGCTAAAAATAGTTTTTTCTTATTATAGAAGTCTCGAAACGTGTAGATCCGTCGAAAACTCGAGTTGCGATTTTCGGCATGATTCCAATACTTTCCCTATATATTACCATGTATTGCAGGGAAAGTAAAAAATTCTGACGCGAGCAGCACATGACTTTTCCTGCAGACTTATATTCACGTTCTCTTTATTTTAATTAAATTTAATTAACTTTTAATTCAATTTTAGTTCGCATTTGATAACTGGACTTATTTTCAAAGATGGCGTAGAGAAAATATGAAAAAACAAAAATATCTCGAGAACGGCTAGTTCTAGTGTAATGGAGTTGGTTTTATTCTTTTCTTCGTCAAAAATTACGTATTAAACAAGCATTTAATGGATATATTTGAGCATACGTAGTGTTTTATTTTAGATATTGGCGAATTTGGGGGCCATTTTACAAAAAAAAGGCAGGTTATTCTTTTCCGACTCATACCAAAATCTAATCACACCAGAGTGTCCCACAGGTAACTTATCTACCGAATTTTGTGAAATTTGGTCCATTAGTTTTTCAGCTAGAGTGGATACAAGCTTTTGCGGGTATTTCGCAAAAAAAGCGGGTTCTTTTATCCCGGATCGTACCCAAAATTAATCAGCACCAGACTCGCCCACAAGTAACCTACCTACCAAATTTTATGAAATTCGGTCCATTAGTTTTTAGTTAGAGTGGATACAAA
Source organism: Amaurobius ferox (assembly GCA_951213105.1). Lineage (NCBI taxonomy): Eukaryota > Metazoa > Arthropoda > Arachnida > Araneae > Amaurobiidae > Amaurobius > Amaurobius ferox. The sequence goes on along the minus strand of OX578150.1, from coordinate 99,351,181 downwards.
ATCTGCACAGACAGACACAGACACACACACACATACACAGACACACAGACACACACACAGACGTCACGCTAAAAATAGTTTTTCCGTACTCTAGAGGTCTCGAAACGTGTAGATCCGTCGAAAACTAGAGTTGCGATTTCCGGCATGATTCCAATATTTTCCCTATACATTACCATGCATTTACCATTCTCTATACATTGCAGGGAAAGTAAAAATAACGAATGTACATTATTGCATAACTTCTATTGCTTCAATTTACCCGTGAATTAACTTGCTCCGTTCTTTCTTACTGTCATGGCCTGCTTTTCAGCAAATTTTAATTAATAAGCCTTTTAAATACCTCCCCCCCCCCCTCAATTTTAAATTCAAAATAATTGTTTCGATTTGATCGTCTAGAATATATTCTTTTTCGATTCCTTATGCGTTGGAATTACATAGATATTTCGGAGATAAACGTCTGGATTTTTGCTGTTGTTGTTCGTAACTGAAAGGTGAAACGTCTGGAAGATCGGTTAAGAAAATTGAGATTGAACTGTTTTGAAGGCGTGGCAGGCGATATCGTTCCGGTTCGAAGCGACGATATGGTTTTAGCAAATTGGCGGATCCTCAGTTTTATGTGATCTCTTGCCTTAGTAGCATTTAATATTGGTCTAATATTGAACCAACAATGTCATATATCTTTGCGTTACATTGGAAATATTCCCAATGTAATTGCGTTACATTGGAAATATTCCCAATGTAATTGCGTTACAGTGAAAATACTCCCAATATTAAACAAATATTGGGGTTACATTAGAATTATTTTCAATGTAACCCCAATATTTGGCGATATTGGGGTTACATTGGCAGCCAATATTGGATAATATTTATATTGCAATATTACTCCAATATTGGTGTTAAATTAGAAATATTGGCGCAATATTGTCCCAATATTTTAAGCCAATATTGGGCCAATTCCGTCCAAATGTCCACTTTTTATTTTCCCAGCAAATCAGGTGCTGATTAGATTTTGGTATGATTAGGAAAAGAATAACCTGCCTTTTTTTGCAAAATTGCCCGCAAAAATCGTCAAAATCAAAACTAAAGAACTACGTATGCTCAAATATATCCATTAAATGCTTGTTTAATACGTAATTTTTAACAAAGAAAATAATAAGACCAACCCCATTACATTAGGACTAGCCGTTCTCAAGATATTTTAGTTTTTCATATTTTCTCTACGCCACCTTTGAAAATAAGTCCGGTTACCGAATGAGAACTAAAATTGAATTAAAAGTGAAATAAATTTAATTAAAATAAAGAGAACGTGGATATAAGTCTGCAGGGAAAAGCATGTGCTGCCCACATCAGATTTTTATAATTGTTGCCCAAAGTGTAAACTGTTTTTTAAAAATATTTCTTAAAAATATTTTTTTAATCATAAAAGTTAATATTTCTCCTTCAATAAACATCGACAATACATGAAATGCTGAGAGATTTAAATAATATCGTATGCGTTTTTAGAATGTTAGCATTGGAGGAAACAGTAAAGTAATTCTTATTCGCATTGTAACTTGAAAAGGACATCTTAACCAATTGAGTGTGACATGCAGCTAAGATTTCGCTTTTCAATGCTATTCTACGTTTTAGACGTAGTCTTATGGGATCGGGTCATTCTAAGATTACGTCTCTTTAAATAAGAGAAACGGATTGAACAGTATTATTTACTATGACTCTTGAAATATTTATTTCAATGTTTTTGCAAGATTTGGACCATAAGTTAAAACATGTTTGTACTTTTTCCAGTATTTTTTCTTAATTTGAATTGAAGTATTTCTTCATGCATTATAAGAAGGATATAGATTTTATACCATAAGGAATGTTTATTTTGTTAGAATGTATAATTGATATTGCAGAAATCCGTGCTTTTGTTGAGATATGTTTTTCAACTGTAATATTAGATAAGAAAACCAGTAGGTTTTGTTAGTTTAATATTTATTCAATTATTTTAGCATCAAAATAATTTTCTTATACAGAAACATCAAATTTATCTTAAGCTTCTGTTGATAAGTTATTCTTCCAAATGAATTCTTGAAAATTTTCTTAAATCCTGTGAAAATGTCTAATTACGACAGTGATGGCATAGAACTGGATACATTTGAATAATTTGTTACTATCTATTAATTTTCAAACATTTGCATCCACAGTGTGAATTAAACTATTATTTCTCCATAAACTAAATACTATATTGTTTGGGCGATAATTATGTTTCTCCATAGGAAATAATGTATTAGAATTCGAACAATTCGCATTCTAAATATGTAAATTGCTAAATATACTTTCTACCTAATGATAGTTCTAGAAATAAAGAGTCTTTATAAAAAAAATTCATAACGTTCTGGATTTATCGAGTTCCCACATTACGAACATACACATACAGACATATTTCCAAAAATTGTCAAAATTGAAACCTTAAAACGGGAAGCTTAAATAAGAACCTTCAGGATGGATGTCTTTAAACATGTTTATCTATGAAAACCTAGAATTAAATATATGTTCGGCAAACAACACATTCTCTCTGCAGTAGTAAAAGTTGTGACTATGAAGAAAGCAAAAAATTGTGACTGTGAGTATAAGAAACTCAAAGTATAAATAAAATCATTGCTTTAAGAATTAAATTTGCTACGGTTATGAGAGTTTAAAATGTTCCCCGTGTGTCTCAATTTGATACAATGCATTAAATTTTTGTGGTACTGTCTAATATTGTAGAACGCAAATTTTGTAATTATGAGTATACAAATTTGTGACTATGAGTACAAGAAACTCAAAATATAAATGAAATCATTATTATTTTAAAAAATTAAATTTGCTATAATTGTTTGTTATAGTTGTATTATTTCCTAAGTTTAAAATGCTCCCTGTATGTCTCAATTTGTTACACAATTTTTCTGCTTATACACGAAACGTATTCACGTTTGATAAAATTTTCGTATTATGTTGCTACGGAAACACCAGCTGAGAATAAATTTGAGTATGCAAATATTTTTATGATAATTAAACTTTCGAGTTTAATTACTCCTAAATATTGCGTAAATATGCCGTTGAAAATCTTTAACATAACCCATTTTGGACTTAAATTTGCATTTTTGGAATTAAGTTAAATTTCTACTTGTACTACTTGTGTACTTTGTTAAATTTCTACTTGTTAAATTTCTACTTGTACTACTAGTATACTACTTGTGCACTTAAATTATATGTATATGTATACAGACACGGGCGTATTTAGCAGGTATCAAGCGGGAGGGGGGTTGCCAAAGCAACCCCCTGGAAAATTGTTTATTTAATTAGCAGGAATTCCTTACAGAACATTTTCATTACAAGTGATTAGGGTTTGAACATAATTTCGATAAATCGATAAATTTTCACAATGTTAAAATAATATGATCACAAAAAATCTGATATAAATGTCACGCAATATGAGAAAAAAAAAATACAAACAGTTTTGGAATTAGAACATTCTTCCATATTTATGTGTTTTCTATCACGTATATATTAATAGAAACAATTTAAAATTCTACCAACTGGAAAACATAGAAGTGTTATTGCATTTGGTATGTTTATGAATGTCTAATTTGTTAGCTTGGTTGTTTTGTCTCCAGAAGCGCAGGATGTTATCAAAGAGAGTTGGGGGGAATTTTAAAGGCGGTGCACACTAATTTTTAAAAAGTGATGCATACTAATTTTTAACATGTGATGCACATACCATCTATTCATATTTACTTTGTAATAATACATATAATCACCCACAAATGTTCAATCGTCCACTCAGACAGCATAGACGGACGACACGATTTCGAATCCTGGCGCTGCCCAAACCGTCCACGCGGAGTACGGGTACGTTAAATATTTGAGTCCGTAAGTCCTTCCGATAGGTTGGTAGTAGAGGAATGAGGGTACAGTCCCTGTGGATAACGTCCCCACTAGGAATTATTTTCACCAGGTTTTGTTTATCGAAACGGCAATGTTTAGAAACAGTTTTAAAAAAACATGTTTTTGAAGTAAATAACATCTATGATTAGGGTATCTCCAGCTGAAATCTGAGCATTACGAAAATACTTTGGACGCAAAGAGCAATATTAACATATTCACATTAATTGGGTAGAATAGATATAGAATACATTGCGGACAAGAAACAGTTTAAAACCGATTTTTTCTATTTGTGTAAAAATTAAACTTTAAAAAACTGCGTGTATACATGCTTACCACGCATAGCTTTCTTATTTTCAGATTTAGGATTAGCTGAGTGTACAGCTAAACGTCTTAAATTATACAAGTATCAATATTATGACCCGTAAATAAAATACTGAAACCTATCTTACTTGACACAATGATTGATTTGCTACTAAGAGAAATAGTTCACAAGATGCACAATAGATGAAGACGTTTATAAACAAGTTTAACCAAAGACTGCGCCATCTATTGATCATCTTATAAACCATTTCTCTTTGTAAAAAATCAGTCATTTGTCTTTTTCAAGTAAGAGAAGTTTTAGTATTTTAGTTGCAGATAAAAAGTATGTTTCAACACAAAATGGATCCGTAGATATCAATATACTAGTTATATTGTCAAGTAAATTAAATTTCCACCTTTAACAACTCGTGTTTTATTCATTCGCTAACAGATTGTATGTTATATTCTCAAGTTCATTAACGAATTATATACTGTTCCATGTGGCTAAAAAAGTAAAGTTTTCACGTGTTTTATTCGGTCGTCAACATTTATTTGAAATTATTTACATTCCACTCAGCTGGTATATATCTGAAAGTTCCGTTCACCATGCTCGTAATCGTTTTGTTCATAAAATTTGTCATCACTTAGGGAATGATATTAAGCAAATTATTTTCACCTAGTTTTATTTGTCGAAACGGCAATGTTCAGAAAGCGTTTTACTATTGTTTTAGATGCATTTGTTCAATTTCAATGACTGAACAAATAAAAAAATCGCATTTTTTCTTTGTCTAAAATGATCCTTATTTTTTTTTTTTAAATATATTTTAATTTTCATATTCCCACCCCCTTACATGTTTACCTCACGTCGTTTCCTAATCAACCATAAATGTCCGTGTATTTGGATTTAGATACCTCTGAAATGTTTTCAGATGTGTATGTTTATTACTTTTCTTACAACTAAGCAAAAAATCTGATGTGGGCACCACATGACTTTCTTTATATAATGCAATGAATTTACTGCTTTTAAACTAAAATAAGAAAGATCAATTATGCATAAAGCATTAATTTTGAAACACTTTCCAACTTCAATGCAAGTTCATTTAAACATCTCTAAGATGCGATACATTCCTCGGTAATATTTTAAAAATTATCACAATACTACATTAATTTATTATATTTGAAAACTTAAAACTTCATCGAAAAAAATGAACTTCATTCAAATGACTGCATTGAAATGTAAGTTGCCTGGTTTAAACATCTCTAAAATACGATACATTCCTCGGAAATATTTTTAAAATTATCATAATACCACTATAATTTATTATATTTGAAAATTTCATCGAAAACAACTGAAATTTATTCAAATGACGCCATCGAAATATAATACGCCTGGCTCTCTCTATAAAAGCAGCATTTCATTCATAAACATTTTTCCATTCAGTTCATTCATCACAATAATATAATAATTTATTTTATATAAAAACTTAACACCATGGAGGTACAAGTAATTAAACTCTATGCTTAAAACTTCATCAAAAAAATCGTCTTTCTCTGTGTAAAATCAATGTCTTTCATGCATATCAGCTATGAAGACTCGAGCTAAATAATTTTGCGTTAAAGAATTGCAGCAATTCTTATACAACTCATTCTCCATATTTTGCTGTTTACATTTTTCATAACTGAAAAATAGGCTTCGTTGTAGAAATAATCAAATTTGGATGATCATTTAAACTCAAATATATTGTAATTGCGTTGTTTCAGTATGTAGATGCACAGAATTTAAGCAAAAATAAAGCAGTTTTAGGACGGATACAACACTCAATATGAATTAAAAAGAATTTTTTTCTTGTCTCAATATCACGATTTTGAGACAAGATGGATGCTATATTTAATTTTGAAGTGGGTCACGTGATCTCTTCATATAATGGTCACGTAATCGCTTCATATAAGAGGTGTAATTATTATTTTAATTTTTATTTAAGAAACTACTGAATACATTTTGCTGAAACTTTTTTTATATATTTTATGGGATAATTTAAATATTTCCTAACATTTTCGAAGTAATTTGTGACTTTTAAATCTGTTTAAAAATACTTGAAAAATTAGGTCCCATAGGGTTCAATGTATTTCATTTCTTCAATCCGGGTTCAATCCTAAACTAATTGGGTTATATTATTCACTTATATTCCCATACGTCCCATAGACCGTCTGAACAACATACTAAACTTTCATTTTGGTAAAGTCATTTTTACATTAGTTATCGTGCTAACGGACAGACAGGCAGAATGAACAAAGTCATAAACACTTTTCAACTTTATTGTGAAGTGTTAAAAAATAGGTTATTCTCATAGTAGATACTTATATTTTTTCTAACATATTAAATTTTCGTCAATTAGTAGTCATTTTCATTGATTTAGTGTCATTTTTATCCATTTGGTGAAATTTTTGTTAATTTGGCAACATTTCAAAAAGTCGCCAAGTTGGCGACATTCTGCCAAATTCGTTGCCAAAATCTCGCCAAACGTTATGGACGGAGAAATAACTTATAGCAGATAAATGACTATTGGTATTCAAATTCAAAAGTATTACTCAAACTATCCTTCATGAATGGAACGAACTAGATCCACGAGAATGACATCACCAAATTTATCGCATCCTATTACATATGAAAAGTGAACATGTTTCTCAATAGGAAATATTTTATTTTTATTTTATACGACGTTTTGATAAATTTATATGAAAAATGTGCAATATCTCGAGAATGGTTCATGCTAGTGTTCTAAAGTTTGTCAATCGTTTTCTACGGAAAAATTACATAAAAAAATGTCTATTTGAGTAACTTTATTAAAGGTTTTGATTTTTTGTTGATTTTTTCAAAATTTCACTCGAAAATTTAGGAGGGTTCTGAACATTCGATTGCGTTTAAAATCAGCAGACTTCCAGTATTCACGGATTATAACTTTTATTCCAAATTGTGTTCGAATCGGTCCATTCGTTCGTCAGTTATCGTCTCCACAAACTCACTGACATACACACACACACACACACACACACACACACACACACAGACATCACCTTAAAAACGTCTGATTCGTGATCTTGGATGCTTAGAACGTGCCCTCCCGTCGAAAACTCGAATTCAAATTTTCGACCCCGTCATATTACTTTCCTTGCGCATTATATGTATATAAGGAAAGTAAGAACGAAAATTTGGTTTTTTACTTCTCCTTCTTAAAAATGTGATAATTTTCTCTCAGTTTCGATGTGTGCGGTTTCTTGATACCCCACTCAAATATTTTTGTTCTTTTTCTCTCCAGATCATTTTATTATTCTCTCTCTTTCTCTCTTTTTGTTATTAACCTGAAGTGGCAGTTTTGTAATTAACCCTTTGGCATTTTTCTCCATATTTTCATATGCCCGTTCCTTTAATATCTTACTACATATGTTTATATATGTTTTAATTTTTGACCTATTTTTTCCCCCAGAAAAGTTGAAATGCTTCGAATCAGTTTGTGTTTGGATCTCTAAATCTACATTTCCATGCCAATTTCAAAGTTGTTAAATGAACAGGTTAGATTTTAAATATAGGGGATTAAGGACTAATACAAGCATCTGTAAACATGATACCAGATATTTAATTTCAAAACTGAAAATGAAAGAGTGATAGTTATTTCCAAATTTTGAATGCAATCAATTTTAGCAACCCTGACTGGAAAAAATCCTGCATATGCCCATATATACAGAACTCATGTAATAATATTATTGCATATGATTTCATTATTATATATTTATCAACACTAAAGTTACCAGTATTTCATTTTGTTTAGTAAAATAAAGTAGTATATATATATTTTTTATTTGAGTGGCTCTAACATATTCCTAAAATATATCAGAATTATCTATCGTCTGATATTTTTAATACAGTAGACGATGAGTTGAAATTTCGATATGATTCCAATACTTTCTCTATACATGACCGCATGCATTTTAGGGAAAGTAAGTGTAGGGAAATATTGCTCTAAAATAAAAAGGCTTTCACTCTGGAAAAACGTCAGGTTCAGCTGATAAAATAGAGATCATTAATTATCCTTGGACGTATTAAAAATAGCAGACGATATTTCTGATAGATTTTTTTTATTCGATATTAGTGCAAATACATTTCAATTTCTCGGTGTCTTACACAATTTTAAAATTTGATGCGTACAACTTTTCGACCAACGTGTATATTATTGTTGCAAACTTGTAAAATGTTGTGGAGTCTCCTCCCCCTCCTCACTTTCGTCTCTTTCGACTGCCAGACTGAGAAAACACTCGTTCAGACATCCTTCCCATGATGTGAGACTAGGGTTAGCACATGCCTAAATTCGAAGCAGGGTTGCCAGATTTGGCTATTTATCTATAATTTAACGATATTTGGCGGCTTATCGAAGGTTTGAGAAACATCGCGGAAGAACCAATATTCTACGTGATATGAAAGATTTCCAGAAGTTTCTATGGAGAGTGTATAAAACGAAGTCATCCCTCAGTTTGAGAGTAGTTAAAGAGATACGAACTACATTGAATAGTGGCTTTCGTAAATGTTTTGAGACTAGCAGCTGCTGTTTCGTGAAATGATTTTTGTCAATGTTTTGAGAATGGCATCAGTTTCTTTCTGTGTGTGAAATTAGTGAGGCATTGATGTTTGTTCTACTGTATGCTGTTTCTGTTTACGCTGTTCTTGTAAATAAACGTGTTAGTTATCCAGAAATTTGAACTCATTATATATCCTGAGTGCGCCCATACGATTGCAAAGGCCCGGCCGCTCATTATGCTGCTCATAACTTCGGGTGAGTCGGGAGACCTGGGCCTTCTAGGATTCCAAAGGATACATCGTAGCACTACTATAGAAAAGTTTCTTGAGAGAAAGCGTTTCGGAACCACTGCTATAACCAATATATAAATAGTATTTTAAAAGTACAAATTTTTTTTCAAACACAATTCATCAACTTACTTAAGTATTTTTTGGAGCAGAAAATTCCACAACTTACCTGAAAAACAAAAGGGAAGAGATTAATTATCGAGATTGTTTATCATTAAAAGAAAATCTGTTGAACTAAACTGTTAATATCTGCTGCAGTTTTAATGAAATATAACAAAAATATAATAATGAAATACAGAATCGGGTTACAGCGAGCTTCAAGCTGGAGGGACGTTAAATTAAATGGACGTTATATAAAAAAATATGGACATTTATGAAATGGACGTTATATCAAACGGACCTTTTTCTTTTTTTTTGGAGAAGTGCGGGGGGGGGGGGGGATGGGTTGCTGAGACCCAGACTATCCGACCTACCAGAAAGATGTAAGGTAACTGTTTGGACGGCCCGTAAGAGCCCCCCAATTTAGACCGGAACCCAGTGGGGGAGGCATCCACCGGGACTGCATCCTCCTCCCTTTACCACCAACGTCTCGGAAGGATTACGGACTCAGATGTTTAATGTGATCGTACTCCGCGTGAACAAGGCGGCAGATTTGGCAGCTGAGGGAATCGAACCCAGGTCTACCGAGAGCAATTTCCGTGCGTTAACCACTGGCCTACCGCGCCCCTTTGTGACAATTTTCTTCGTGCCGAGGCAGATTCAAATTCTAAATAAATTTCTTCAAGCTCAGGCTGGGTTCGAATAGTGATATTATCATGCCTGGTCCTATCATGCCTGTAAAAGTCTGAAATTTCGGACCAAGTCAACTTCTAGTGCCAGTTGTCTCCAAGCTTCTTTTGATCACAAATCCCTCAGATTCGACAACCCCTATGGTTAATATAGATGCGGGGTTTTATTTTATTCATTTATTTATTTATTTTTCTCGTTCTAAACGGAAGTTTCTTCTAATACGGAGACTTCATATTAGAATAGGGCAAGAATGTTCGTTTTCGTTCTAAAAAGGCGTTTTAGAAAAAAAATATTCGTACATAATATAATTGTATTCACGTTCGTGTGATTTAAAAATATAGGTTAATATTCTTATTCTTTAATGTTTTTATTTTTGTCTCAATCTAAAACTTACCTTAGGAGAAACGAAAATTCTAAAAAATAAAATATCGAATTTTCTTGCCATACCCCCTGGTGTTTCGCACACCCTTTGAAGACCACTGCTTTAGTGGATCCTACACATTATATTTAACAATGTTTAATATGCTACTATTTATTTATAAGCATGCTGGTTCATATTTAGAACACCAGCCTTACACAAAAAGACCCCCACTATTTTTTCCGAATCCGACGCCAGCTTTAAATAAACTTTGTTTTCCACTTCTGCCGTGACACATTGTGACAGAGAAGTTGTCAAAAACGTCTCGGAGCCCCCAATTTAGCAAAAGAAAAGAAAAAAAAAGCAGACAGAAATGATTTTCTTTTGAGTTTAAAACCTTATCTTTGGCTTCCTTCTGCGCCAGTAATCTTGCCCTCCTTTGCGTCTGACAGTACGGAATTACTTGTCATAGTTGAATACATAAAATAAAATTAAAAAATAGAAACCGTTAAAATTTAAATATTTTCTCATATATTAACTTTTGCTTTATGTAATCAGGAATATCCCAAAAAGTGAAGTTTTTATAAAGAAAAAACAAGAAACAAGTTAAGATTTTTGTTTGATCCTGTATTTTAATTTAGTAAGTGTCTTTTGACGGGAAGGGTATACATGTATAAGACTTAATGTAGAGACACTTGTTATACATCAATGAAAAAGTCACAAAGTGTTGATACAAAGTCTTGAAATGGAATTTCAAAGCTGCACATGCGCAGTTCGCACCTGATTGAGAAAACTGTAATAACTCAGAAATATAACCTTGAAATATAATTATGTTTTTACTTTCCCTGCAATACATGCAATGTATAGGGAAAGCATGGGAATCATGACGAAAATCGCAACTCGAATTTTCGACGGATCTACGCGTTTTGAGACCTCTAGAATACGAAAAAACTATTTTTAGCATGACGTCTGTGTCTGTGTGTCTACGTGTTTGTCTGTGCAATGTATGTATCCACTCTAACTCAAAAACTAATGCATCGAATTTCATAAAATTTGTTAGATGAGTCACTTGTGGGATACTCTGGTGCTGATTAGATTTCGATACGTTTCAGAAAAGAACAACCTGCCTTTTTTACGAAATGGTCCGCAAAAATCTAAAATAAAAGACTACGTATGCTCAAATGTATCAATTAAGTACTTGTTTTATAAGTAATTTTTGATAAAGAAAAGAATAAGATCAATTTCATTACTCTAGGACTAACAGTTCTCGAAATATTTGTGGTTTTTTGCATTTTCGTCACGCCGCCTTTGGAAAAGCGTCCAATTACCAAATAAAGACAGAAATTGAATTAAAAGTGCAAATTTAGCGTTATTTTATGCAATTAAACCCAATTTAATTAATTATTAAAGAAATAAAGAGAAACTGAATTTGAGTTTGCAGGGAAAGTCATGTGCTGCTCATATCAGATATTTTACATGTATAAAGAAAGTATTGTTACGAGGTCGGAAATTTGAATTCGAGTTTTCGACGGAAGAGAGAGTTTCAAGCACAGCTGAAGTCGAATCAAACGCTTTTGAGGTGATGGCTGTGTGTGATTCTGTGGAAACCATGTCTCAAGAACTAACGGACCGTTTTCAACGCAATTTTAGACGATTATTAGGATACTTACATACTAAAACCCTATTTATATTATTAAACTCGAAATGCGATCGGAGTACCTTCTGAAGTTTGCGAATGAATTCTTAAAAACGTCGTAAGCAAATGAGGACATTTAAAAATGTTAAATAAATAATAATTTTATACCCGATTTAATAACATAAATTTTAGAATACTTGCTTCAACCGTTTTCGAGATATTGCATGTTTTCAAAGAATTTTATCTAAAGTGCATAACAATGAAGAGTAGTATTGTTAAATATGCAAAGCTTGGCGATAAATTTGGCGACCTCGGTGCCTAATTTTGCGAAATATCGCTAACTTAGAGACCTTTAAATATGGGGCAAAATGACGAAAACGTCGCCAAATTTGTAAAAATGAAGCTAAAGTTTCGAAATGTCGCCAAAATAATGAATTAATAATTAACATCTTTTAATATAATGTATGGGGATTTAATATAATTGTAGGGGAAGTTATCTGCTGCCCACACTGGATTTTTCTCATTATTTTAATTATATAAAATTAATTATATAAAATAATAAAATATATAAATTTTATTCTTATAAATAACAGTGAAATTGCATGTAATTCGTATACATCGGTGCAATGGCCATGATACGAACATCTACCCAGCCCCAAACCATAAACTTCCAAATCTTTCACTCAATTTCCGAATCGTCTGGTTTGAACTGAAACCATTCTAGCGACACAAGTAAATGAAAATACTGTAGAACACGCAGTACTACAGTAATAGCAAAAACGTTACTTTTAACACGAAAATTATCTCTGCGAATTTTCATTCATTTCAGTTAAATTTTAACACAATACTCCTAATGATGATATATTACCAAATAAAGAAAACTAACTGTGTGGCTTAACTCGGCTTTCGTATACCAAAATCCATTTTTAGTAACTTTATTTTTATTCAAATTTCAAAAGAAAATTTTTGAAAAAACGGTATTGTGGGTCTAAATGATTATAATTATAGTGTGTTACCGTTTACTTTACAGGGCTTGACAAAATGTTTCGGTTGATACCATACTTGAGAATGTACCACCAGGTGGGGGGTGGGGGGCAACTTGCCCCTGAGGGGGTTAATGACGTCACTAAAAATGTGTCGCGGCTATTTTTCCCAACAATGATTGAAATTATTAAGCCTTGTGATTATTGAGTCATAAACAAATCCTTTTATGCATGATTATGTCAAATATTGTCCCATGCTGTCATGTTAAAAAAAAATCTGATGTGGGCAGCCCATGACTTTCCTTATAGAATGCAATGAATTTACTACTTTTACAGTAAAAGAAAATAGGTTATATTTATAGTAGATACTTATATTCTTTCTAAGATATTGAATTTTTGTCAGTGAGTCGTTATTTTCATTGATTTAGCGTCATTTTTATCCATTTGGCAAGGTTTTCGTTAATTTAGCAACATTTCAAAAAGTCGCCAAGTTGGCGACATTCCACCAAATTCGTCGCCAACATCTCGCCAAGCGTTATGGAGGGAAAAATAAGTTATTCTTACAGCAGATAAATGACTATTGGCGTTCAAACACAAAAGTATTACTCAAAGTGCCTTTTTCATAAATGGAACGAGCTAGATCCACGAAAATTATGTCATGAAACTTATCACATGGTATAACATATGAAAAGTGAACATGTTTCTCAATAGGAAATTCTTTTTTTATTTTATATGATTTTTTGATAAATTTTTTGAAAAATGTGCAATATCTCAAGAACGGTTCATGCTAGCGTTCTAAAATTTGTGTTAATCGTTTTCTAATACAAAATTACATAAGAAATATCTATTTGCGTAACTTTATTAGAGGTTTTGATTTTTTGATGATTTTTTCAAAATTCCACTCGAAAATTTAGGGGGGTTCTGAACATTCGATTACGTTTAAAAGCAATAGGCTTCCAGTACTCACGGATTATAATTTTTGTACCAAATTTCGTTCGAATCGATCCATTCGTTCGTCCGTTATCGTCTCCACACACACACACACACACACACACACACACACACTTTCACACACACACACACTTTCATGCACACACACACACTTTCACACACACACACACACACACACACACACACACACAGAGACAACACCTTAAAAACGTTCGATTCGTGATCAGGGATGCTTGAAACGTGCTCTCCTATCGAAAACTCGAATTCGATTTTTCGACTCCGTCACCATACTTTCCTTATACATTATGTATATAAAGAAAGTAAAAATATTAAATTTAGAATAAAATTCAAGTTTCTATCCAGTTCTAGAATTTTTTTATAACAAAGCCGGATATAAAGTTTCTTGAAAATCCATTTATATTTGTGGCCGCTATGGAGTACACAAGAAATCGATCACAGGCTGGCAGACGGACTGACTGACAGACAGACAGACAGACAGACGGAAATATCTTCAAAGATAGTCGAAACGTGTTCATGAGTTCTTTAAACATATATTGGCATCAATATCTCGAATTCGAAAATTTTCGGGTAAACAATACTTTCTCTATAATTACATATTATGAGAAATTAAAAATAGAATGACATCTTTTGAATAGAATGAACTTTTTTCATAAATTTATAAAACTCAAAAATATAAATTTACTTGGATTGATCAGCTGGGTTTGTCCTCCAGATTAAATGCTAAATATCTACTCTACCGTTTGCAAATCTGTGCAGCTAAGAAAGAATAGATTAAATTTGACAAAATAGTGGAAAAATCGTGAATTTAGATTTTAAAAATTCATAACAAAAAAATTAATTCGAATTAAAATAAAAATTATTTCCGGAGGTGCTCTTTCCCGGGTCTTGCAGTATCAGTGTCCTAAATTTCATAGCAGTACGACGCTTAGTTTTTCCGCTATAGATTGCACACACACACGTATCTTCCTTTATTATGTAAAGTTCCCTACTTATGAGTAGATGTAATAAGTATTTTTACTTTCCTTATATACCTAATTTATAAGGAAAGTGTATTGTGACTGGGTCGAAAATTCGAATTCGAGTTTTCGACGGGAAAGCACGTTTCAAGCAACTCTAATCACGAATCGAACATTTTTGAGGTGATGTCTGTGTGTATGCGTGCGTGTGTGTGTGTGTGTGTGTGTGTGTGTGTGTGTGTCAGTGAGTCTGTGGAGACGATAACTGACGAACGAATGGACCGATTCGAATGAAATTTGGTACAAAAATCATAGTCCATGAATACTGAAAGCCTATTGCTTTAAAACACAATCAAATGTTCAGAACCCCCCTAAATTTGCGAGTGAAATTTTGAAAAAATCATCTAAAATTAAAAACCTTTAGTAAAGTTGCGCAAATAGACATTTCTTATGTAATTTTTCCTTAGAAAACGATTGACATGATCTTTAGAACGCGGGCATGAATTGTTCTCGAGATATTGCACAGTTTTCAAATAAATTTATCAAAAAAATCCCATGATTTAAAAAAAATATTAACTGTTGAGAAACATGTTTACTTTTCATATGTAACATCAAGCCATAAATTTGGTGACATCATTTTCATGGATCTAACTCGTTCCATTCACGAGAAAAGATACTTTGAGTAATACTTTTGTATTTGAACGCCAATAGTAATTTATCTGCTACAAGAATAACTTATTTCTCCATCCATAACGCTTGGCGAGATTTCGGCGACGAATTTAGCGAAATGTCGCCAACTAGGCGACATTTTTAAATGTTGCCAAATTAACGAAAATCTCGCCAAATGGATATAAAAATGATGCTAAATCAATCAAAATGACGACTAATTGAAGAAAATTCAATATCTTGGAAATAATGTAAGTATCTACTATAAGAATAACATTTTTTTAAACTGTAAAAGTAGTAAATTCATTGCAGTATATAAGGAAAGTCATGTGTTGCCCACATCAGATTTTTTCCTATTTGTACTGAACTATTGCTTAAAGTTATCTTTATGAGTAGAAGTAATAAATATTACTTTTCTTATATACCTTGTATAATGCGTCAGGAAAGTATTGTGACGGGGCCGAGATTTCGACGAGAGAGCACGTTTCAAGCATCCCTGATCACGAATCGAACATTTTTGAGGTGATGGCTGTGTGTGTGTGTGAGTGTGTGAAAGTGTGTGTATGTGAAAGTGTGTGTATGTGTGCGCGTGTCAGTGAGTCTGTGGAGACGATATCTCACGAACGAATGGAGCGTTTCAAATGAAATTTGGTACAAAATTACAACTTGTGAATACTGGAAGCCTATTGTTTTTAAACACAATCGAATGTTCAGAACCCTCTAAATTTTCGTGTGAAATTTTGAACAAATCATCAAAAAATCAAAACCCTTAATAAAGTTACAAAAATAGCCATTTCTTATGTAATTTTTCCTTGGAAAACGATTGACATAAACTTTAGAACGCTAGCATGAACCGTTTTCGAGATATTGCTTATTTTTCAAATAAATTTATCAAAAAATCCCATAAATTAAAAAAAAAATTTGCTGTTGAGAAACATGTTCACTTTTCATATGTAATATCATGCGAATAATTTGGTGACATCATTCTCGTGGATCTAGCTCGTTCCATTCATGGGAAAAGATACTTTGAGTAATACTTTTGTATTTGATTTATCTGCTGTAAGAACAACTGATTTCTCTGTCCATAATACTTGGCGAGACTTTAGCGACGAATTTGGAGGAATGTCGCCAACTTGGTGACTTTTTTAAATGTTACCGATTTAACGAAAATCTAACCAAATGCATAAAAATGAAGCTAAATCAATGAAAATGAGGACTAATTGACGAAAATTCCATATCTAGGAAAGAATATAAATATCAACTATAAGAATAACCTTTTTTTTACCGTAAAAGTAGTAAATTCATTTCATTATATAAGAAAAGTCATGTGTTGCCCACCTTAATTACTTTCCTAATTATAAGACGGGGTACAAAATATGAGAAGACAAATGTGAATTGAAAAGTAAAATAAATTTGAATTCTTAGTATTAATCTTTATTGTCTGAATTCTAATTTGCATTGCAATGATCATATATTTCTGCAAAATAATGAATATAAAGAAATATTTTTTGATTCAATACGAGCCTTTCGCCATAGAAATACATACAATGCGGTGGGACTTATCTAAATACCCTCTCAAATTCTTCTGTGACTTTTATAAAACTTAACCTCTCATATTTCGTTTTTTTCATTTTCTGTCTTTCTGTTTCTTTTTTTTTCTGGTTTCGAAATAAGATCTAAATCGCATTCCACATTTTCCAGTATTATTTCCGAAGAAGCTTTATTTCACAATAAGATTTTAATGGATTTTTTTAGTTTTACTTCTTCAAAAAGACTGCATAAAAAGGACTAAAAATTAGTTGTAATTATTGTTCTCGGACAACAAAGAAGCATTTTAATTTTGTTACATTTTTAGGATTGAAAAAATTATTGATGCCACCATAAAAAATGCATTTCACTTAAAAAGCCAAGCGATGCTTTTAAGATAGAAAATGTCGAATAATAAAAGAAGTTCTTATTAAAATAATGGGGACGTTATGCAAAAAAAAAAAATACATTATTGTAAAAGTAAACAATGCATAAATCATATGTACCTCATTGAAAAAATATATTTTTTACATTCTTTAACTTAAATGCGATAATAGAATTATCAGAATTATTAAATTGAATGAATTAATAATTGTAGAAAAAGTAAATTAGAAGCTTAAATGTTTTGATGTGCTCAATATGTGATTTTACCTGCAAACTGAAGAATTTCGATTTTAATGTAAAAGAAAAATTTCATGATGGACGGCCAATAAGCCATCTATGATATTTTAATGAATTCATACGTTTCGCTGAACACGAAGCGATCGTTTTTTTTAAATTGCTGTCTGGGTTCAATCTTATATAATAAAAGATGATGTTTGTGTTTTTGTCCATCTCTCTGGTCGTCGTCGCCTGTAGCGGAAAACTGACTAATTGGACTGTTGAAATTTGCTGCATAGGTACTTCACGTCTCCGTAATGTGTATTTTGCAAGATTTTTTAAAAATTGGAATTAGTTAAAAAAATAGCTGAATTTCAAAATCAAAATACCATTTTTCGGCATTTTGTCAAATTAAATCTATTCTGTCTTTACCGCAGACGATAATTCGAGAGCAGGTGTTTTAATTAAATCGCCGATAATTCGGCTTCACTGAAAAACACCTGAGCATTTAATTTATGGGTTTTTTAACTTAGCGAATTTAAAATATCGTCCTAATTTTTTGAATTTGATATTATACTATCGTTATAAGTATTGTGCTAAAATTTTGACTTAAATTAGATGAAAATTTTCCGAGGTCGCAATAATTGTTTAGATTTTACTTTGGGGTTAAAGGAACTATTTTGCCACTTCAAGTGTTTTCATTATTTGTGTCCGGAGAATGATTTTAGTTCAAAAATGGAAACTGAGTGGTGTTATTATTGAATTATCGTCTGCGAGGACAAGGAAAGAATAGATTTGATATGACAAAATGGCGAAAAATAGATTTTTCGACTGTATTATTTTAATCTGTGGAATTAAGGGTAACAGGTGCTTATTTAGGATATGGGCAACGACGGGTAATTCGTTCTAGTCTAGATTAAATCGTGGTATTTAAATAATATTTTGCATACGATTATTCTGTAAACATGGGAAGATGGCCCGAGATGGGAGGACTAACTTTTCAACAGTATTCTTTATTAACTGTTGTTCTTGATTAACTGCTGTTCTTTATTAACAGTACTTTTATTAACTGTATTCTTCATTAACTGTTGTTCCTTATTAACTACATTCTTTAATAACTGCTGTTCTTCAACAGCATTCTTTATTAATGCTATTAACTGTTTCAACAGTTAAAAAATAATAGCAGCTTTTCAACAGTACATACCTACGTACTTTGCATAATTCGTGTTATGCCCATGAATATATAGTATACATATATATACTATTTTATGTACATATTTCTAGCATTAATAAAACCCCATTAATTCGAAATTTTACTTTTTTTCCCTTGATAAATCGTAATCCCGCATATTCGAAAATCTCGATAATTCGTAATGAGGCCTTGGTCCCTTGGCATTACGAATTATCGGGATTTTACTGTACATTTAGTCAAGGGAAGATCCACACTTTAGGAATTCTTTTGAGTGTTGAAAATGGAAGAATAAATATAGTTATAGTAAATAATGTTAAAGCAATTATCATTTTGATTTGATTTTTATACAAAAGTAAATTGCACCAAGCATGCACCTTTCGTGAGATATGGGAAGTTTTATGACTAAAACTTCCTTAGGAAGTTTTATAACTTAAACTTATTAGAATAAATAATTTTACCAGTTACAAAAAACTTAAAAATCGACAGCTGGTTTGTTTGTTGTAACAGACTAGTCGGGATCTTTTCCGTACAATATTGCATATGCACTTCGTATAAAGGAAATACAGCATAATTAGAAAAAAACATTGGGCTCTGTTGATTTTCAAATATTATTATTCAGTCATAGAATCTGTTTAAGAAAAAAAAAACTGGTTCGGGCGATTTATTTTAACTCAGTCAGACGCCATGTACTTTTCATTTTTTTGTGCTATATAAAGAATAGTTTTTTACTTTCCTTATATACATAATGTATAAGGGAAGTATTGTGACGGGGTCGAAAATTCGAATTCGAGTTTTCGAAGGGAGAGCACGTTTCAAGCATCCCTGATCACGAATCAAACATTTTTGAAGTGATGTCTGTGTGTGTGTGTGTGTGTGTGTGTGTGTGTAAGTATGTGTGTGTGTGTCAGTGAGACTGTGGAGACGATAACTGACGAACGAATGGACCGATTCGAACCAAATTTGGTACAAAAATTACAATCCGTAAACAATGGAAGCCTATTGTTTTTATACGCAATCGAATGCTCAGAACCCCCCTAAATTTTCGAATGAAATTTTGAAAAATCGTCAAAAAATTAAAACCACTAATAAAGTTATGCAAATAGACATTTCTTATGTAATTTTTCATTAGAAAACGATTGACGTAAATTTTGGAACGCTAACATGAACCGTTCTCGAGATATTGTACATTTTTCAAAAAAATTATCAAAAAGTCATATAAAATAAAAAAAAAAGATTTCCTATTGAGAAACATGTTCACTTTTCATATGTAATACCATGCGATAAATTGAGTGACATCGTTCTCGTGGATCTAGCTCGTTCCATTCATGAAAAAAGATACTTTGAATAATACTTTTGTATTTGAACGCCAATAGTCATTTATCTGCTGTAAGAATAACTTATTTCTTAGTGCATAACGCTTGGCGAGATTTTGGCGACGAATTTGGCGGGATGTCGCCAACTTGGCGACTTTATTGAAATGTTGCCAAATTAACGAAAATCTCGCCAAATGGATAAAAATGACTCTAAATCAATGAAAATGACGATTAATTGTCGAAAATTCAATATCTTGGAAAGAATATTAGTATCTACTATAAGATAAACCTGTTTTTTTTACTGTAAAAGTAGTAAATTCATTACATTATATAAGGAAAGTCATGTGTTGCCCGCATCAGATTTTTTTTTTTTTTACATCCGCTGAAATACGTTGTCCAAAAAAATATGATTCATTCTGAATAAGAAAATTAACTCCTTACAGTGCTCAATCTTGCACTAACTTTTGGAATTCTGTTTGCAAACATGGCCGAAACCGGTGCGCAAGAAGATCCTTGTAAGGTACTGGTTTCTCGCTTTTTTAGTTATTTCATGGCTTTGTATGTTCTAAATCTACTTAAATATTAACCTAAGGAGATTTGAGCCTAAAATGTTAATAAATATATGGATCAAATTTCCTTCAACGAATAGTATATATAATAAATATTGCAACCTGAGACGAGCCATACACTACAAATAGAACATTAAAAAAATTTAAATTATCTCATTGGCAATTTATTTATTTATTTTATTTTATTTATTTATTTCTGAAAAATATGCTATTAGAGTTTTAATATTATCTTAAATACAAATTTTTCAGATTTTACTAATTTAATTGGCGTTCGAAAGGATAAACAATGAACCATACTTCGCAAAAAAATAAATTTTATTATATAGTGAAAATAAGTTTTTACATATGGTAACACGAGAGAAGTTAATTAACTCATACAATCAAATTAAAACATGAATATATTACTCGGAATCCCCAAAGCGAGAATTTGCTCGAATGTCTTTTATCTACCACTACGCAGTTGCTTCTTAGCGTCTGTTAAGAACATTGTTTTTGACCTGATGAAGAGGGCTCAAAACGTCCTCGCAAGTAGCAGTTTTATGTATTGTGAAAATAACAATTTGTTTATTTGTAGAGAAATACATATATTCTGGAGACATATAACTTTCCCCCTGAAACATTTTAATATTGGCGATTTGCCAAGACAATAAATTCTCATATCAAGAATTAAGAAAGTAAATACATTATTAAATAGTCGGTATTCAGTATTTTTTTTGCCCCTCTAAAACCCTTCAGTATTTCCCTTACAATGTTTTGTATATTCGAAATCATATTTACATTGCATTCCACATCTTTTAGTTCTATTTCTTGGGAAATTCTGAGGTCTTTATTTACAATGGGACTTTAATGGCTTTTAGTTTTACTCCCAAAAAAGACCATTTGAAAATCAGCTGTAATTATTGCTCTCGGACGACCAAGATCAATTTTGTTTTGCTTCGAAATTTCAGAATGGAAAAAAAAAATCTTTATTCTGCTGTAAAAAGTCTGCTTTGCTTGAAAAGACAAAATTATGTTTTTATGAAAGGAAAACATCAAATAAGTTTTTAAAATATTGATATAATGGAGTAAAATTTACATTATTGTGCCGGATGTTCTAATCCGATTGATCTCCTTAAAATATTTAGAAATTTATGGGTTTAATTTAATTCGTTTCTTTAAATTCGATAATAGAATTTTAGAAAATTGAAAGCATTAGGGATTAAAAAAGGACTTTTATAATGTGATCGTAAAGTAGATTAAAATTATTGGATTTATGCTTTTTAGTATTAATCTGCTAGGTAATTCAGAATTCACGTATAACACAGATAATTTGTGGGCAGAACATGACTTTTCCAACGGACTTAAATTTTCTCTTTCACAATTCGTTGAATTGAGTTTAATTGAACAAACGGACACTGATACCTATTTAAAATTATATAATATTTGCAGTGCTAAAACATTTTTGTTTTCGCCTGGTGTCTTAACGTATTAATAAATGTCGAGAGTTAAAAAAAAAATGGCAAAAATTTGAAATATCTCCCAACATCCTGAAACAGTAATCTTCAACCTTTATTGAGCTAAGGACCGCATTTGAGTCAGTTAGAGGCACGCGGGCCGCACATACAAATATGTACGCACTCTCACACATGTACGCAGGCGCATGCACTCGCAAGCACAAGTAGAATCACCACAATCAAACTTGAGAATTACAAACATGGATCCGGCAATAATCTCTTATACGCTCTCCGTATGAAACTAGCATGCCGGCAATACGGATTTCAACAAATAATTTAAAATAAAAAAGTTCATATACGAAAGTTGACAAAACACTGATTTTAATGCAGTGTAATATAGGCCTATTTTATCTGCAATTTAACATATGTTTTTAGAGTTACGTTTTTTCAGTCTGTATACGGATATTGATCAAATTAGGAACACATCTAACGATCAGAACCGAAGTTTTCATAAAAACATTCAAAATGGAATGTTTATCTAACATAGAATTACTTAAGCAACGGGAGCGTGTTCAATTATTTGCATGTAGTAGATGCTTATTTAGAACCCGGGAAACGTCGGGTAATTCTTTCTAGTTTACAAATAAAGAAATATACATTGATACCTAATGAAATACGTAACTATAATAAAATGTGAAGCATAAATATTATTAAAATAATTTTCAACGGCAGCAAAAATGATTTGATCTAAAATTTTACTCTGTATTTTATAGAAATTTAACAGTCTAGTATAAAGCAATAATAATAAAAAATAAAAATAAAAATAAAAAATTAGAATATGAAATATGTATTTATATCACTGCTTTATTACTTACCCTGCAATACATGGGAAAGTATTGGAATCATGTCGAAAATCGCAACTCGAGTTTTCGACGGATCTACACGTTCCGAGACCTCTAGAATACGAAAAAACCATTTTTAGCGTGACGTCTGTGTGTCTGTCTGTCTGTGCAGATTTTGTATCCACTCTAACTAAAAAACTAATACACCGAATTTCACAAAATTTTGTAGGTAAGTCACTTGTGGGCGGATCTGGTGCTGATTAGTTTTGGGTACGATTCGGGATAAAAGAACCCGCCTTTTTTTGCGAAATGGCCCGCAAAAAGCTTGTATCCACTCTAGTTGAAAAACTAACGGACCGAATTTCACAAAATTCGGTAGATGAGTCACGTATAGGTCACCCTGGTGCTGATTAGATTTTGGTACGATTCAGAAAAAAAATAACCTGCTTTTTTTTGCAGAATGGCCCGCAAAAATTGTCAAAATCTAAACTAAAAAGATACGTATGCTCAAATATATCCATTAAATGCTTGTTTAATACGTAATTTTTAGCGAAGAAAATAATAAGACCGACCCCATTACATTAGGACTAGCCGTTCTCGAGATATTTTAGTTTTTCGTATTTTCTCTACGCTACCTTTGAAAATAAGTCCGGTTACCGAATGAAAACGAAAATTAAATTAAAAGTGAAATAAATTTAATTAAAATAAAGAGAACGTGGATATAAGTCTGCAGGGAGAGTCATGTGCTCCCCACATCAGATTTTTTTTCTTTTGCAGGTGAATCATTAATTCCCACACACAAAACGTATTGTGTACTTCTCATTAAATAAAGGCCTAACTTACAAGAAAAGTTTCAACCCGAACTCTTCAATTTCAATGAAACGGTTACATTATGAAATTTTACTGAATAAACTATTTTAATCATTTTTAAAAAAATATATCTGCTAAATCCTAACAGCACAAATTATTTGTATACCACATAAGCTGTACGCTATTGCAAGTCGAAATAAAAATAAAATAAAAAACAAACTCTGATAAGATCAATATTAAATTAATTTACAAACAGTTTCCAAATTTTTCGAACACGCTGTATAGATGGCGCTTCTAACCTTTTCATTACCACTAATTTTACGATCTGATAAATATGCGGCCGATTACAGAACATCAACAGAGCTTATCAAAACTGTGATTTTAGACCGCGGGCCGCGTTCGTTTATATTTGAGAGTACGATAACTGCACCGTAATGTCGTTGACTGGGTTGGGCCAACGACGGACATCCAAGCAGAGATAGTGATTTATTTCTACGGCGTCGTCAAGACCAAGACGGAAGATTTCGCTGCAAAATTTTCAAAATCTCGTCAAATGTCTTAGATCGTGATCAGACTTTTTCAGATGGGGATTTATTTCATTTAATGAGTTGGTAAAATGAGAATACATTTTCTAAATAATAGACAGGAAACGTTAGTATAATTTAACACAAAAAATCTAAATTGACGAAACATAACTGTCGCTTTAAATAGTGTTTCTTTCAGGTATACATCCGGGGGGGGGGGACGAGGCGCCCCGGAGACGATTATTAGCCCCCCTCGGAGACATGTTATATTAACTTCGTTTCTATTTATGTGACAGCATTTAGATATATTTATATAGGGCAAATAGAAAACTTGCCCTAGAAGGGGAAAGTTTTCTATTTGTTTCATTCGCTCCCCCCCCCCCCGGCCAAGAAGTTCTGAAAGGCAGCCTGGCTATAAATGAAAACAATCTGGCGTGAGCAGCACATAATTTTTCTACAATTTGCAATTTATTTCTTCTTCCTTTTTCTTTCATTTGAGTTGGTAGCAACAAGCCTGATAGTTCAAATATTTCACTAAAAATTAAAACAAAAATTTTGAAGCTATATCTAGTTATAATTGGCCTTTGAATATTTTTACTTTCCTTGTGAAATTTTAGTTCCCAAATTTCATGAAACCTATCTTACCTTTGGAATAGAAACATTGTGATCTTAATACATATACAACCACAGCTAGTAAATCTTTATTAAATAAAATTTGTTAAATAAAAATTAAATAAAATTGCTTAAATAAAATTAATAACAAACTTAGATATAATGCATTTGGTTATTTCATACAATAACAGTTCTGATTTAATTAATAATTTCAATATCCTTCAACACATTTTTGGATTTAGAACTTTGACTTTAAAGATTTATTTGATAATATTGATGTTAAATATCCATAAGAAGTTATCTCTCTTTATAATGATTATATTATGCTCCATCGAGACACTTAATAGTAAACTACTCGCTCATGTTACTGCACTTTATAAAATTTAATAATTATATTTTTCAGGATAATAATCATGAATTCACAAAAATTTGGCATACCACAAGGCGGATGTAGTAGTAATATTTTAACGAACTTATACCGATTTTATTATGAACATGACTTTATATCTAAAGATTATTTAATTAATATATATGTCGATGACTTAATTTACATCACTTTTACACCCACTAAATATTACGGACACACATTAAGTTGCTGTATGCCTCTGGGCCAGTCGTGTGGTCTGGGTCTTCAACCCATTAAATATTTCGGCCACTCAAAGAGCGGCTATAAACCCTAGGGTCAGTCGAGTGGTGTGGGTGTTCGACCCACAAAATATTAACCTTTTCCTGACTAACCTTGAATTAACACCAAACGAACTAAGCGCTAGTTATAATGCTAATTAGTGCAGTAAAGCCTTTCTAAGGCGACCTCCTTACATTAAGTGAAATCATGGTCGCTTAGAGAAGTAGTCTCTGAATGAAGGTCTAAAGTGAAGAGGTGAGCGGGATAAACATTAAATTAAATAAAAAACAATTGAAACTACATACATAAATGGTAAAATATCTCTCACATTAGCATGCAAAATATAAAATAAAATAAAATACGATCAGATAATTTGACATTGAAATTGCAAGCTGTGAGATTTACAACTTAAAAAAAGTTATGAAAATTAAATTAAAAAGAAATAACTAAATAAATCTTTCATTTAAAAAAGGAGTGAATAGTTGTTTGTTTTGATGTTCCAATTTTTTCCTATTACACTTTCTTTTTTCTAAACAAATTTGAAGTTCAGAAAATAAATTTTGTATCTAGTTTATTGTCTACAACAGATAATGAAATTTTCATTAATCTATATTTACTTTGAGTATTTCCAGAGGCAAGGAGTTTCTTCTGTGAGTGTTTCGATGGTGTTTCTTCATCAGAATGGGATTGAGAGCCTTAAAGGCCAAAAAAGAAGGGTTCTGATATTTAAATTCGGTTTTAAATAAACAAAACATGCCCCCATTCACCTCACTTTCCAGTCTCTAAAAATGTTATCAATTCGGGAGGCAGAATGCTTCATAATGGTCTCTAATGAAGGTAAATTCAGCATTTAGTCCATGGAGAAAAATCCGTTCCCAGAAACAGTGGCCTTTAAGACCGGTAGTCGTTTTATAGAGGTGGTCTTTTAGAGAGGTTTTACTGTATTTAAATTTAAGTTTGGATCCCCATAATAATCTAATTACCAATGTATACGATGAAAACGATTATTATAACTTTAAGATCAATAAGCAGCTATCATTTTATTCACGCAATTCTATTGAATTTTTTTGCAACGTTATAGTAAATCAGCTTTTTAAAATTCACATACTTTCTAATAAAAAGCATTATTATATACACATTAAAAGTCCAAAATCTATCAGTAAGAAATACCGGAATTTTTTTTATATATAATATCAGTAATTTCAAGTGTATATCACAATTAAATTGCTTTAATAACTTTTTATTATTTAATATATATTTCATTAATCATTTTTTATATTATGCACAATTTCTTCATTAGCTAATTGTAGCGATATCTACTAACAATCTCACAAAATCGAAATTCGTTGATATGTAGGATAAACTATGTGCTGGACACATCAGAATTTTTTCGATGTTCCAACCCTCAAAATATCCTCCCTGACAATGCTCTCAATAGGTGTCGCTGCCATTTTCATTAATTCAAAAAAAAAATATGCGTGCATTATCTCGTACCGTAAACGCCAAGCCATTCAAAAATCTGCAAAATACTACTCAACCCGGCGGGTCGTATACCATTATTCAACTTAGATAAAGCCATGCGTTTTCTTTCATACGGGGTCTTATCTATGATAGATGAATGATTGGAAGTTGAGCTTTCAATATGCGTATCTTATCGCGTTCTTTCCCGGAGTAATATTCCTAAAATAGGCAGGTTCTGATTCATCGCGGCCATTTTGTGCCTCCGAACTTCGATGAAAGAAGATTGAACATGGGTAGGAATATGTTTACATTTCTGTGACGTTAATGGCGTATGTATGGCTTTTTTTTTTGTTTTATAGCATTTTTATAGGTATTTTTTTTAATTTCCCTACAATCTATATATATAAAGAAGAAAAGTATGTATGTATGATCCAACATCACAGGAGAACGGCTGAATCTAATTTGATGAAATTTGGTGGGTAGTCTTGAAATAGTCCAACTTAAAATTTAGTCTATGTTTCGAGTTTCTAACGCCAGCGGTTGTCGCGATATTAATGAAAAACGAAACTTTCGTTTGTCTCATTATCACAAGAGAACAGTTGCACCAAATTTAATGAAATTTTGTGGGTAGCTTTGAAATAGCTTCACATAAATTTAGTCCAAGTTTCTAAGACTAGGGGTTGTCGAGATATTAATAGAAAACGAAACTTTTTCTTAGGCGTTCTACTCTCCAACTCCATTATTCCCATCGAAAAAGGTTGGAAATCGTCAGTTTAAAACGTGAAAGTTAATTAAATCTCTGAGTTTTGTGGGAGTTTATTGAACGTATTAGTCACTTTTGAAAATCGCAGGTATGAAATATGAATTTAAATGGAAACTCTATTAGCATGGTTTATTTTTCACAGGCGACAACAACGAAAAGTCAACAACGAAAAATTTCAACAACGAAAAATATTAAGAAATCAAAATGATTATTTAATTATCAGCATTTTATGGGAAATTTTCTTTATCATGAGCGATTACCCGGCATCTATTATTATCTAGCAGCGATTAGCCGGCATTGCTCGGGATTTAAGATGCAAAACGCTGATAAAAACTACATTTGAACATATAGGGCCGTGAATCTTATACATTGTGCTTTCACCGTGAAAGAAGTAAATGCATTGCATTATGTAAGAAAAAAATCATTGCATTATATAAGTCATAGCTGCTTCCTGCGTGCCTATATGTTCCGGTGGCCTATATGCCTATATATTCACAGCCCTATATGTTCCGGTGTAATTTTTATCAGAATTTTGCATTGTAAATCCCGAGCAACGCTGAGTAATCGCTGCTAGTTTAATGTATAAAAGGGAACATTTTAACTTAAGCTTCTAACTTAAATATATTTTTTAATCCCGCGGTGGATGTTTGTGAATTATTACTTTACATAATAATATGTATGTGTAATGTATAGGGAAAGTATTATAAAGGGGTCGAAATAAAAAGGTCGAAATGATGGAGTCGAAATGAAGGTGTCGAAATAATATGAAGGGGTCGAAAATCAAAATAAAATGTGGCTTAACTCCATTAACGAAAAAAAAAATCATTTCGAGAATAGGCTGCAAAAGTACTTAAAAATCAAGAGAAACCCCTGATAGACTCATATTATCTCCTATAAATGAAGCGAATAAAATTGAAAACAAAGAATGGACTTATTGAACTTTATTGGAGTTTCATTTTACAGGATGGTTAAATTTTACAAGAACCGAAATAATATTGGATGTTATTCATCCAATACTATTTCGGCTTCATCACAGCTAATTTGTTTACTGAAGTTTATGCACCACGACAGGTGATGAGCTAAATAACTGGTTGCTTTTAATACAAATTTCGAAAATTTTGAATTGTTAACAAGCTCAAAAATATTGTGTTATATACTATTTAGAACATCTGATATGTACAGCACATGTCCTTGCCTACAGACACATTTATTTTTCTTCATATGTTCCGTAATGCATAAATTTAAGTGTTTTATCACATAGAATAAAACAAAAAATGAATACTTCTTTTAACACTTATATACAATTTTCAGTTTTAAACCATTTTTACTTTCCCTACTTACATAGTACAGTCAACCCTCCTGTAACGCGATTAATTCGCACGGCGTTTTATGGAAACCGCGTTATAAGGATCTCAGATTAGTGCAAGTCAGATTAGTTCATACCGTGTTATATGGAAACCGCATAACATGCTGTGTGAAAACCGCGTTATAAGAAAGTCAGAATTAGTACAAAACGGAACAATTCGTACTACGTTATATGAAAATCGCATTAAGTGAAACTCAGAACATATAAATCAGGCTGATTCGTTCTGCGTTATATAATACTGCAACATAAGTTTATAGATGCAAAAGACAATAAATATATGTTTACATATTTCGAATTATTTTTATTAAGTTTTCATAGAAGAAAATTAAAAAACAGTCTGAATTATAAACTTACTAACTTTTTTCCAACAAAAATCCTATTAACATTTCATCATCGCTGTCAAATATTAGTATCTTAATTCTTTTTCTTTTAATGTACTTTTCACTTTGCATATCTTCATTTTCTTTTTCAAATGTAGGTTTACTTTGTAGCTCAACCAGAATCAATTTTTCAAAAACTTTCTTGTAAAATTAAAAAATATATATACTACTAGTGGATTCTGATATAAGAAAGTTGAGTTCAGTTAATTTAAGTCTTAGTTGTCCTGTCTTTCACAGATGTAAAGTTGATAGGCTTACTAGTTTTCACCCCCTCCCCACCCCCTCCCACACACGGAGACTATGATTCGACTCCCTTGGAGACATGTTATATTAACCTAGTTACTAGATTTTGCCGTTTAAAAAATCTCACTAAATATTACTTTCCTTATATACATAATGTATAAGGAAAGTATTGTGATGGGGTCGAAATTTCGAATTCGAGATGTCGATGGGAGAGCACGTTTCAAGCATCCCTAATCACGAATCAAACATTTTTGAAGTGATGTCTGTGCGTGTGTGCGTGAAAGTATGTGTGTGTGTTTCAGTGAGTCTGTGGAGACGATAACTGACGAACGAATGGACCGATTCGAACGAAATTTGGTACAAAATCACAATCCGTAAACACTGGAAGCCTATTGTTTTTATACGTAATCGAAAGTTTAGAACCCCCTTAAATTTTCGTGTGAAATTTTGAAAAAATCGTCAAAATATCAAAACCTCTATTAATGTTACACAAATAGACATTTCTTATGTAATTTTGCATTAGAAAACGATTGACATAAATTTTAGAATGCTAACATGAGCCGTTCTCGAGATATTACACATTTTTCAAAAAAAATATCAAAAAGTCATATAAAATAAAAAAAAAATAATAATATTTCTTATTGAAAAACTTGTTCACTTTTCATATGCAATACCATGCGATAAATTGGATGACATCATTCTCGTGGATCTAGCTCGTTCCATTCATGAAAAAAGATACTTTAAGTAATACTTTTGTATTTGAACGCCAATAGTCATTTATCTGCTGTAAGAATAACTTATTTCTTCGTCCATAACGCTTGGCGAGATTTTGGTGACGAATTTGGTGGGATGTCACCAACTTGGCGACTTTTATAAATGTTGCTAAATTAACGAAAAACTTGCTAAATGCATAAAAATGACGCTACATCAATAATGACTCATTGATGATGACGAACATGGAAAATGACGACTCATTGACGAAAATTCAATATCTTGGAAAGAATATAAATAACAACAATAAAAATAATCTATTTTTTTTACTGTAAAGGTAGTAAATTCATTGCATTATATAAGGAAAGTCATGTGCTGCCCACATGAGATTTTTTTTCTATTTATGTGACAGCTTTTAGATATTCGTTATATATGGCAAATAGAAAACTCCTCTCCCCCCCCCCCCCCTCCCCCAAATTTTATTCGCTTGTTCGGCCAAAATGTCCTGAAGGATACACTGTATACATATTGGTGCTGAGATCTATGCGTGACATATAACTCAAAACAGTTATCATATTTATTGTTTATTATTTTTAAAGCATTCTGAAAACTATGTATTTGTGTGTTTTAAAGATAGTTCTATCTGGGCAAACGTAAATGTCACGCCATTAAGCATTTCGTTCCAATTCGCTGCACCTTTGCCAGATAATTTTCAGCGTTACGAACTTTAAAATTAATGCAAAGTCATTGGTGACATATGCAAACTAAAGTTTTGCTATCGCGTTAGAAGCACGCGATTCATAAGAATTTCATATCATAAGCGATGAACCAAATGTGCGTCGAAATTCAACGAGTGTGACAGTATCTTCTTTAAAATATTTAAATTTTGTAGGTTTGGTTGGATTGTTTCCGTATCAGAAATAGCTAAAGCGTTTCATAAAATACAATTTTTAATTTTCTAAAGCGACAAGATTTATATCAATTATATCTGTTTCTACACTTTTCCGTCCAAGCGTTGGAAAAGGTTGATTGCCATTAATTGGGACATCCACACACTTAATAATAAAAATTGTTGATAACTTTTCTTAATACGTATAAAAAAAAACTTTCAGATTTGAATGATTTAATTGCTAATTTGGTGCCTAATGAGAAAAATTATATAGCGCTTTATTTATAAAAGTTAATTTCATTTTTAATTACTGACAATGAAAGGATATCAAATTTATTTTTGTTGCTTTTGAGAAACAAAGTGGTATGTTATTTTTTCTTTCTTTCTTCTTTGAAAACACCTTTGTAAGGTCACCATTTTTAATTCGAATTTTCAAAATTTTCGATTTTTACTTTCATCTGGAAGCTGAGACGGATAGAATGTGTTCCACAATCAAGATTCTAGTTAATAGAGTCGAAAGAAAAAAATTTGAATAATTTTTTTTCCAATTTTTTTATCTCGTGTCAATTTTTTTTTTCAATTTTAGCTTTGGTGGGGGATTGATAACAAAATATCTTGATTCCCATTTCTCCAAATATCATTTCGACGAACTTTAGTGGGTTCTGATATGTCCCTGGGGTGAGGGGGGTTATGATCCCCCAAATCCGCCTTGGTGACGTCACTACTAGTTAATGTGGAAGTACTATTAAATAACTTCGATATTATTTTAATATACTCTCGCATCGTCCCACCTAATTCGAATTTTCCAAATACTCGACTTTTCCGTTAAGACGGAAGCTGAGGCAGATCGAGTAGGACCAAAACTAAGATTCTAACTAAAGTGGAAGTTCATGCTCATTTATTTTTAGATGTTTATCGTTCTTTGATTATTATTTCTACACATGGTCCCTCCCCCCATTCATCCAAATAGTTGCTCAAGTCCTCTGGATGAGTCGGACGGCCTGGGTTTTCCACATGGTCCCTCCCCGGCCAACGGCTCTACCGTGCTGAAAACACCGGTTCTCGTTAGATCACCGAAGTCAAGCAGTATCGGGCGCGGTTAGTACTTGGGTGGGTGACCATCTGGGAACACCGCGTGCTGTTGGCACATTTCGGACGCGGTAGCCCGGTGGTTTGCGCGCTGGATTTTGCACGCTGCCACAACTACCGCCGTGTTCATGCGGAGTACGATCACGTTAAACATGTGGGTCCGCAAGTCCTTTCGAGAGGTTGGTGGTAGAGGAAGGAGGGTACGGGCCCTGTGGATGCCTCCCCCACTGGGTTCCGGTCTAAATTGGGTGGCACTTCCCGGCCGGCCAAACAGTTTCCTTACACCCTTATGGTAGGTCGGACGGTCTGGGTCTCAACAACAACATGGTCCCTCCCCACCCTTCAATTTGAGTATCGAAATATTAGATTTTTCGTTAATTTAGGTGATAAGACTGGTTGAATGAGACTGAAACGAAGATACTAGCTAGAATAAAAGTGTTCGATAATTAAGCACAAATGTTTTATGCTCTTTGATTATTCCTTTGTATCGTCACCTCTAATTCGAATCTTCGAAATAGTGGATTTTTCCGGATCCAAAACCAAGATTCTGGATCGAGTGGAAGTGTTCAATAAATTTGAAAATTGGTTTTGAGTATCTCTTGACACCGTCACCTTTAATTCGTATTTTCGTGATTTTAGATTTTTCTCTGAGTCTCTTAAGTCGATTTTTTAAGTTGAGTCTCTTGGTCTCTTAGATCCATCGCTTACGTTGAGTCGCTTGGTCTCTGAAGTCGATTGCTTAAGTTGAGTCTGTTGGTCTCTGAATTCGATCTCTTAAGTTGAGTCTCTGGATTTCTTAAGGCGATCTCTTAACTTGGGTCTCTTGGTCTCTTAAGTCGATCTCTGAAGTTGAGTCTCTTGATTTCTGAAGGCAATCTCTTAAGTTGAGTCTCTTAAGTCGATCTCTGAAGTTGAGTCTCTTGATTTCTGAAGGCAATCGCTTAAGTTGAGTCTCTTGGTCTCTTAAGTCGATCTCTGAAGTTGAGTCTCTTGATTTCTGAAGTCAATCTCTTAAGTTGAGTCTCTTGGTCTCTTAAGTCGATCTCTGAAGTTGAGTCTCTTGATTTCTGAAGGCAATCTCTTGAGTTGAGTCTCTTAGTCTCTTAAGTCGATCTCTGAAGTTGAGTCTCTTGATTTCTGAAGTCAATCTCTTAAGTTGAGTCTCTTGGTCTCTTAAGTCGATCTCTGAAGTTGAGTCTCTTGATTTCTGAAGTCAATCTCTTAAGTTGGATTTTATAAGTCGATCTCTGAAGTTGAGTCTTTTGGCCTCTTAAGAAAACTTTCTGGAAACAAAATGGTTGAAGATAAATCAGTTCTACTTCGTGCAGATTCTGATTTAAAATAGCTCTTTTTGAGGAAGAAGATACATTTTTTTTTTTTTTTTTTTTTTAAGATTGGCGTAGTAAGGGATGAATATTTTAAACTGCAGAAGTATATTAAATCGAACTACATTCTTTTTAAAGGACCCCAGGGCATGCAACTTTGCAGGATTTGTGTGCGAAATACGAGGAGCTTAAAACATTTGTAATGTGTCATGTTTATCAAGCAAACCTTTGCAGTTTAGTCGCATTGTAAATTTTATTTAACGAAAATCTAAATTAAACCGAGTACGCTAATTGCCTATATAGGGTTCCAAGGAAAGTCTTTAAGCGATCCAATACCTCCCCCCCCCCACACACACAAACACCTTTGTAAGGAAAGGTCCTTGAGTCAGGAGTATACACGTTAGGTTGTCTATTTACAGGAGAATAACTATGCTCGCTCGAATAAAAGTGATTGTAGTGCCCCCTAGTGGCGAAAGCGGAAATTTAACATATCTGAAAAGTTAGGATAACGAATTTTGCAACAAAGCAAGAAAAGACGAAAAAGCCAATTATATAGTAGAAAATCGTTTAATGAGTAGGAATGGGCACCATGAACGAACGAAACACGTATATGGAAGGCAATAAATACCTATCCAAAAGTTGTATCATTGGAGCCTCTAACACGGCGACCCCTACAATGCTTGTCAAAGTAGGCGGTAATATTCTTTCTGGACAATTCTCTGGATGTTCAAGACATATATTTCCACTGGTAATTATATGTCTAGAATCAACGGTTCAAAAGTTATAAGTGTAATTTTTTTTAAGCTCCCTATATATTGGATTCGCGAAAAATACTTGCATATAGATTATAATATTAATAACATCATGTTTTGAAATCTTCTAAGGCTACACAGTCGTGTCAAAATATTCTACAGGTATAAAACTAATAAAGGAAATCAACTTTACTTATATTTGTCACAATTTCTGTCGAAATTGAATTCCGTTCTTTTTTTTTTTCACTAGGCGAAATTAAATATTAAATTGAGAAGTTTGTCTGAAAAATGTATTGAATTTTTACCTTCAGTTACGTATCAATATAGATTGAAATGTACTTTTTTTTGTTTTTTTTTTTGCTTGAAGGCAATTTTAAACAAATCAGTGCCGAACTGTACTGCCTCTTGTTGCATTTCAAAAACAGTTATCAACTTCACAAAGAGTAAACAAAATTAAATTTTAGATGACTACTGTGTTCGTTCCATCAACATTTTATAAACGTCGTCTGCTCTTTTTCGAAAGTGGCAATAGAAATTTTAAATTAAGTCACATTTTTAGAATTTATTTTTTATTAGAAAGATCAGCCTGTTAAAAGCGAAACTCCATACTTAGAAACAAGACTTCGAAACCTTTCCTGACGTTATTTAATTTTCATCTTCATTTTTCCGTTCATTTCTTGAGCTCAAGTGTAACAGACGTAATAATATAACTTTATCTTATTGGATGGGAAATTAATAAAATGAGAGAAAAACAGTAAATAAAAATAAAATTTTATAAAAAAAATATTAAGTTGCACTATTTTTGTAAAATGCGCTAAAACTGAAAAAAACAATTTTTAGCTATCGTAGTATTCTTGGTCATATGAAACTAAAATAAAATCGTGGGGCGCCCGTAAAAGAATTGTATTTGGATATTAACAGATTTTTAGGAGCAATAGAAGTGATAACATTGAAATAGCGTACATTAAGTTGCAGAAAAGTGTATGCACCCATAAGAAATTGAGTTTCAGCTGCTAAACTCCGCATGTTATGTATCGTTTGAGGAGATATGCAAATGATTAGAATTTGAGAACAAAAAAAACTTTTTATTAAGCGGTGGCAATAAAAGATGATATTTTATTGAGTGGTAAATCCTCCCCTGGCAACTATGTATATATGTATTCGTTGGAGCATTGTATTAATGTTGCCTCTGCGGAAGATTCTGCCACAAATGTCTGGTCAGATCATTCAGTGGTTAATTCAGTGGTTCAATTAACTTGTCAGCTAATTCAGTGGTATTTTGAGAAAGCTGCAATTGCCATCCCAGCAGGTCCCAGACGTGTTCTATTGGTGATAGGTCTGGAGATCTGGATGGCCATGGCAAGGTATTAAATCCTTGAAAACATTGTTGAGAAACTCCTGCAGTATGTTGTGAAGCGTTGTCTTGATGGTAAATAAAACCTGAGTGGTTTGGCTGCATAGACAGAACAACCGGTTGCGGAATATCGTCGACGTACAAGCTAGCAGTCAGATTGGCCTGCAGCACAACTAGAGGAGATCGACTGTCCTATGAGATGCCTCCCCAGACTATCACCCCCACGTGTGATGGCCATGTGCCGCTCGACAACAAATGCTGGATCAGGACGCTTGCCAGTCCTCCACACACGTATATGAAGTCATCAGTATTGGGAGAGAAACGAAAATCACAGTTTGAAATTTTTGATTAATGTATACACATAAAATTTCATACCGTCATGAACATTCGTTTCTTAAGTTATCGTGTTACATCTATATTTTTCTTACAATAAGTAACAATACGTTTATACTTGTAGCAAGAAAAATATATTTTATAGAGATAGTTCATTTCATTAACCCAGGAAAATAGTTACTTAAGAATATGTTTAGAGAGGAAAACTGCAAGAAAAATATAAAACTTCTTGCATTTAACTTTCGAGGAACAATTTCTGTCCCAATTGAATTAATGGTTCTGTTATGCATCGGCATAAGAGGTGACATTCAGAAGCTTGTTTGAGAAATATTATTGAATTACAGAACTTTAATATCTGTAGTTGCAGCAAACTGCGTAGTTTAATATGTTTTTAAGTTATAATTAAAAAAAAATTGATATGTGTGGGCAGCACATGGCATTCCTTACAGACCTAAATTCATTTTATATGCCTTTCTTTCTTTCATAATGCATTAAATTGAGTTTAATTACACAAAGTAACGCGGACACTTGATTAAAACTACAACAAATTTCGCGTTTTATTTCAATTTTCGTCTTCATTTGGCGACTAGATATATTTCCCAATGGCGGCGTTGCAATAATAAAAATAATAATAATAATAAAAACAAAACTCATATCTCGAGATCTTTTCAGCCTAGAGTAATGGAGTTGCTCTCATTGGTTTTGGAGTAAAAAAAAAACACTTGAAACAAGAATATAACTAATATATTTAGGCATATTAAGTGCTTTGTTTTGTTTTAGATTTTTACCACGTTTTTTTCCGGCCATTTCGCGCAATAAAATATAAAAAGTCACGTGGGCAGTACATGACTTTCCTTATATAATGCAATGAATTTACTAATTTTATAGCAAAGAAATAATATAAGATCCACAGTACTGTGTTTATACCGTTGAATTGTACATTTGACGATTTTCCTGATGACAACATGTAAAGCTATTTAAAAATATCCAATTAACTTATATTTCGCACAACTCTAAATAAATAATTATCAATATTGATAGCATCCTTAACCCCTTCGCGCCCATCGTACCCTATACGGTACGGGAAAATTATGCTCTCACCGGCCCATCGTTCCGTATTGGGAACTCGTTGCGAACGCTTGTTTCTGCCCATCGTTCCGTATAAGGAACCAAACTTTGGAACGTTTTTTTAGAATTTTTTAATGACACTAGATGGCAATACTATACCGTAATTTTGAATTGTGGAGGTCATATGAGGTCTGAACTTTCAGCCTGTGTTTCTGTTATCGGAATTCCTACAGCTGGGAATGACTCAGGAGTTAACATAAACAAACACACGTGATTGCTTTGTGGAGTAGCAGTAAAGTTAAAGAGCTGATCTCAAAGGCGTGTTTTGTGGGGAGTTTAATGTTTTTGTTTTTTATTGTGACACTGGATTTTAGGACGAATAGGGGGATAGAGAATGGGTTGGTTTTTTTGTTTATCGGTAGTACAGAGGGTGCATGAGGGTTTATTTTTTATTAGTTTCGTTTATGCAGCCATGGCGAAAAGAGTGAAATATCTTACGGAAAGTGAAATTGCGCGTATGATGAATGAGGAGAGTGATTCGAGTGATAGTGAAACAGATATTTATGTGAGTGAAGAATCAGATGTGTGTGAAGATGATGATGACGATGATAGTGTTATTAGTGATGCAATTAGAGCATCTAATGACGGATGGAGTCAAGATATGAAAGATCTTCCTCTTTTGACATTTTTATCTAAGAGTGGGTTGAATTTAGAGCCTGAAGAGCTTCCTGAAAAGGAATTGGACTTTTTCAGTTTATTTTTTAACGAGGAACTCATCGAATTAATTACAAGAGAGACTAATGAATTTGCAAGTGCATTTTTTACGGCAAATATCAGTGATCCAGGCCCGTCAGATGCTCCATCGAATTTTGTACCGGTAACGGACAAGGAAATAAGGGTTTTTCTGGCGTTAGTGATGCTGATGAGCATTATAAAAAAACCTACAATCCATATGTATTTTACAACTGATACGATGTTTGCAACGCCGTTTTTCAATTCGGCAATGTCAAGAAATCGCTTTTGCGATGTACTGCGATTTTTGCATTTCACATCAGATAGCAGTGGTCCCAGGTTATATAAAATCCAACCTGTTCTCGAAATCCTCTCAAAAAACTTCAAGGAATTATACACACCTGATAGGGAAATATGTATAGATGAAAGTTTGTTTGGATGGAAGGGCCGCATTGGCTTTCGTCAGTATATCCCATCCAAACGTGCGCGGTATGGGATAAAAATTTACAAACTTTGCGAGTCCCAAACGGGTTATATTTGGAATTTCCTCATCTACACAGGAAAGGACACCGAACTCATCAATACAAGCGGCCTTTACGGAGAAAGAGTTGTGAAGACTTTGCTCTCAACTCTTGAGAATAAAGGGTACAACCTGTATTTAGACAGATTTTTTGCTTCTCCAAATTTGGCATTTTACTTGAACTCCGTGAAAACAAACATTTGTGGAACTGTTTCAAAAAATCGTTCGGGAATGCCTAAAAGCTTGCCCCGAAAATTTCAAAAAGATAAATTCTTGGCATTTCAAAAGAATTCTGTAAATGTATTTGGATTTAAAGACAAAAAAAAAGATGTTGTTATTATAACGTCAATTCACAATAACCAGAAAGTGCCTACAGGAAAAAAAGATAGGCAAACAAAAGAAGAAATTCTAAAACCGCATTGTGTTGTTGAATACAACAAATATATGGGAGGAGTAGACACGGGAGATTCTGTAATGTATCATTATCCTGCCTTTAGAAAAACCGTAAAATGGTATCGAAAATTATTTTTCGGATTCATGGATATGGCTTTATATAATGCCAATGTTTTATTTATGAAATCAACAGGAAAAAAGTTATCAAATTTAAAATTCAAGTCGCGCGTAATATATCAAATAGTTGAAAAATATATTGAACCCAAAATGACAAAGTTATCTTCAAAATCTCCCGTGCCTAATCCTCTCAGATTGACAGGTAGGCATTTTCCTAGTTTGTACATAAATGATAAAGGTGTAAAATCACGAAAGCGATGTGTTGTATGCACAAGAACGCGTGTGAAAGAACGCCGGTTTCAGAGAACGTATTATGAATGCAAAATTTGTGGAGTCGGGCTATGCGTAGAAGAGTGCTTTGAGAAGTATCATACTCTGCAAAACTTTTAAAATAACCTGGTTTTTAAGTTTTAAATTTCCTATAGTGTTGAAAGCATTGCATTTAGTATATATTTTTATATTTGTGTATAGTTCTATATTCGTACTTCTATTCTTTTGTAGTTAGAGTATTTGTGTTATTATTTTTATTTAAAAAGTTAAAAGTATTTTATTCATATTTTTTTAATATTTTATAAATGTTATTGATATGTAATTAAGCTACCATCATAATATTCTTATTTTCCACGTTTTGAATTAAAATTTTTAATTTGATTGAATTTTTACGATTTATTTGCTGAATTAGGCTTAACATCAAAAACTCTCCGGGCCGGGGGAAACATCTCGTCTGCGAAGAGCGCGGGCTGGTGGGAGCGCGTCGTTGCAGAACATTCTGGGCTTGAAGGGGTTAATAAGCGATATAGTCCATATATTAAACTATTTTAATAATTAATTCATCAATTTGGCGTTATTTTCATTAATTTAACGTCATATTTGCAATTTTGACGATATTTTTGCTAATCTGGGGAGAAATATCACCAAGTTGGCTACATTTTGCTAAATTATTCTCCAAGTTCGCCAAATGCATCACTAAGGGTTACAGACAAACGGAGAGAAGAGCAATTCTTATATACTAGAAGGTATGCCCGTCATATAACGGAAATCAGAATTTATTTCCCATTTAGTGTCATTTTTATCAATTTGGCGACATTTTTGTCACTTTGGCAACATTTAAAATAGTCGCCAAGCTAGCGACGCCCCGCTAAATTTCTCTCAAAGTGTTACGGACAGAGAAATGGATTATTCTTATAGTCTACTCTTATGTTCTTTCTAAGATATTGAACTTTCATCAATTAGTCATCATTTTCATTGATTTAGCGTCATTTCTATCAATTTGGAGACATTTTCGCTAATTTGGCAGCATTTAAAATGTCAAGTTGGCGACATTTCGCCAAAATCTCACCAATCATTATAGACGAAGAAATAAGTTATTCTTATAGTAGATTGTCATTCAAATACAGAACTATTACTCAAAGTATATGTGTCACCCAATTTATCGCATGATATTACTTATGAAAAGTGAACATATTTCACAATAGTTAATATTTTTTTTTTATATGATTTGTTGATATTTTTTTTAAATGTGCAATATATCAAGCTAGCGTTCTAAAATTTATGTCAATCGTTTTCTAATGAAAAAATTACATAAGAAATGACTATTTACGTATAAGTTTTGATTTTTTTCAAAATTTCACTCGAAAATTTAGAGGGGTTGTAAACATTCGATTGCGGATAAAAACAAAAGGTTTCCAGTCGGACGTATTCACGGATTGAAATTTTTATACCAAATTTCGTTCAAATCACCCCATTCGTTCGTGCGATATTGTCCACACACACACACACACACCATCTCAAAAACGTCTGATTACTGTTCATGGATGCTTAAAACTTGCCCTGCTTCGAAAACTCGAATTCAAATTTTCGACCCCATCACAATACTTTTTTTATACATTATACTATGTGTATAAGGAAAGTAAAAAAAAAAAACTGGCAATATTATTTCGAATGTTACCAAAATCTAAGCAGCAGAGTAACACACATGTAACTATCTATCAAATTTTGGGAATTTTCTTGGAAACGTTTTTGAACTACAGTGCATATATGCATTGCACAGACACTCATCCACATGCAGACGTCACGCTGGAAATGATGTATTCCTGTTCTAAAGTACTATAAAGTACTCGGGCGGGTACCCGAAACGTACAAATCCGTCGAATACTCGAATTTCAACATGATTCCAATACTTTCCTTATACGTTACCTCTTAATACTTTCCTTATACATTGATTTTATTTAAAAATAAAATCAATGCACAATTATTAATCATAATCAGTATTATATCTTCTTCAATTTCAAATATCTAGACGTGGCGGGAAAAAGCTCATAAGTCAAAAATTCCAATTTTTTTATAACATACATATTTGGTTTAAGAAATTTATGAATTTTGTTATGCTAAACATACTTAAGACAGTTGGGCTTTCAAGATGTTAGAAAAAGAAAAACTTTAAACACCAAATAGATTATGCACGTATATCAGTGGGGTAATAAAATATAAATTAAGAAAACTTATTATTTATTTAGCTTATAAATACATTGCAAACTCTATAAAAATTCAATCTGTATTCTGAAAACTAAAAATTAAAATTTTAAAGATGTTCTCCTAAAAGTACCGTAATGTTCATTCCTTGATATTTCAAAATCCTTGATTTTGACCGAAGTACTTTTTTCCGGCCAGCTCTAGATATAATTATTAACTTAATAAAAGAAGACGTTTGATAAGATTCAATTTTGGTACAAATGTTCTCTGTTCGACTAAATTTTTTGTAAGAATATGCTTTTTTCCTTAAATACCGACATAAATTTTAAATTTCATTCAATTTTACAAAAAAGCTTATTTTTTTTATTTTTTTTTACTTTTGTA
Source organism: Amaurobius ferox (assembly GCA_951213105.1). Taxonomy (NCBI): domain Eukaryota; kingdom Metazoa; phylum Arthropoda; class Arachnida; order Araneae; family Amaurobiidae; genus Amaurobius; species Amaurobius ferox. Next base: position 99,309,355 of record OX578150.1, on the reverse strand, counting down.
AAAATTAAATTGTAAGCGTTTCATAAATTATTTTTTTTTAATTTTATTTCTAATAAATTTAATTATATTACTGAAGAATAAAATATTTCAGATTTTTGTTTCACTTAAATTTTATTTCAGTATTTTCCCAGACAACGGCGGGTATTTTTGCCTGTATATATTAGACTTCAGATATTTCATTCTGTTTATAGAAAATAAATGCTTCAAGCAATAGAAATACATTAAATTGGGTAAGTTACCCAGAAGGGTTATCACGTAAATTATTTTACAAGGGAAAGCGAAACACTAAACATTTTTACATTTTATTTTTCCAAACAATATCTGTCACAATTAAATTTTTGTTTTTCAGTATTAAAAAAAAAAATAGAAATGCTTGAGAAATGATTTGAATTATAGTGCTGTTTTTTGCCAGTAGTCAGGTATTGATCTAAATTGTAGGATATAAATCAATATGTTTTTGAAACATAAAATTTAATCTTAAGTTATTAAAAAAATATCTCTGCACGATTGGTGATCGGTACTGTTTTCCTATAGAGTTATTAACTTTTCAAGAGTAAACAGAATTATGTTTCAGATAAATTATATTTTATTTGATCAAATTTCAGAATAGTTGTCGTCTCTGCTTCCAATATAAATTTTCGTCGTCGTAATAAAGTCGCAATATAAATTTTAAATTATGTCAGATTTTAGAAAAATATGTTATCGGAAGAAACTTTATTCTGTTAAGAGACATTTTCTGAAGCAAAAGAATATCCTATATCGTCCATCTATTTTATCTTATAATTCAATTTTCTTGTTTCCGTATACCTACTGTAAATAAATTTCAGACATACTTTTGCTCGTTCGATAGAAAAGTAAATTGAATGCAGTGAAACAATAATATATATATGGAGAATATTTTCTCAAAAATTCGCAATCAAAATCTCAAACAATTGTACTGTATAGGTGTAGTGTACAAGATATATAAGATTTGCCCTGCCTAATACGGCTGAATGCTGTAGGGATATAAGTTACATTTACTTTTCTACCATGCATAATAAGTATAGGCAAACCTGTTTGAAATCTCAAATCTTGTACTATCACGTACAAGATATAAGATTTATCCTGGCTAACGATGCTTAACCCTTTCGTGACGGCAAAACTAGCCATCAGTACGCCACCAATGAATGGGCGTCATTCCCATTAGTGCACACCATACACGTTAATTACTTTACTTTTAATTATGCTACTCCGCAAAAAGGTAGAAAACAAATACACTTTACTCGTGTCAAAAACTTTTTCTTGTGCTCTAGTTAAATGCGTGATGTCCAATTCGCGTATGGTTACTGCAAATGTTACTAGCCAATGCAACGCATTTAGTGGAAGCCGGATATAGCCAGTGCTAGCCAAGGTGAAGTATATAGTGGATGCCGGATATAGCCGGCGCTAGCCAATGCAACACATTTAGTGGATGCCGGATAGAGCCGGCGCTAGCCAAGATGAAGTATTTAGTGGATGCCGCATATAGTCGGCGTTAGCCAGGGTGAAGCATTCAGTAGTGGATGCCGGATATAGCCGGCGCTAGCCAATGCAACACATTTAGTGGATGTCGGATAGAGCAGGCGCTAACCAAGGTGAAGTATTTAGTGGATGCCGGATATAGCCGGCTCTAGCCAAGATGAAGCATTTAGTAGTGGATGCCGGATATATCCGGCGCTAGCCAATGCAACACATTTAGTGGATGCCGGATATAGTCGGCGCTAGCCAAGGTGAAGCATTTAGTAGTGGATGCCGGATGTAGCCGGCGATAGGCAATGCAACACATTTAGTGCAGCCGGATATAGTCGGCGCTAGCCAAGGTGAAGCATTTAGTAGTGGATGCCGGATAAAGTCGGCGCTATCCAATGCAACATATTTAGTGGATGCCGGATACAGTGGCGGATTTCAGGAGGGGCGATCGCCCCCCCCCCCCCCGAAACCCCTGACCAATGTCGATGTTTTATCAAATAAATTATAAAATAAAAATATATATATATCATTAGGGAGATACTTTAGCCTTGCTCTCCCTCCCTCAGTTTATCCACGAAATATCGCTCCCATACTAAAAGTGAAAAGAAAGCTCGAGATGCTGTCTCTGATGCAATTACGATAATAAGTGAGTTTAAGAAAAATGTGGAATCCGATTTCGGGAATATATGCAGAGAGGTTGAGGGAATGTGTAATGATCTTGGAATTGAAATAAAAATACCACGTACTGCTGGACGCCAAGTTCATAGATCAAATGCTCCTAACATAACTCGTGAAGATTATTACAGAATAAATGTTTACTTGCCTTTGTTAAACTCCGTCCAAGGAGACTTAAAAGACCGATTCGCACAGGAAAATCTGGATGTCTTATATTTACAAGATTTAGTACCATCGACTCTTTTAGCGAAAATCAACACGGACGAAGAGTCACTCCTCACATCTTGGACTGAGCTAAGCAAGAAGTATCACAGAATAGCCGAACTGGGAGTGGAAGAAATGAACAGTACACTTCAAGTTGAGGTGATTAACTGGAGAACCAAATGGATGCGAGAAAATACCGATACCGGCAGAGTACACAAGTCTGCTTTTGAAACACTACAAAACTGTGATCCTGCAGTGTACTATGTGATCTACGTGTTACCGAAAGTTCTTGCAACATTACCAGTTACTGTAGCAACCGCCGAGGGTAGCTTCTCAGCACTAAAACGATTGAAGATATGGCTTCGAAACACAATTAGAGAAGATCTGCTAGTGGGATTAACTTTGTTGCATGTGCATTATGATATCGCAATTTCACCAGTAACAATTTTAGATCGATTTGCTAAAGAAAAAGCAAGAAGACTTGAGTTGATATTATAATGATGATCCTTCCTGGGAGGTTAACGGCGCCAGGGTTTTTGCGATGGACTCTGTAAGGCTGTTAGGAATAATGATCGACAATAAGCTGAATTGGCAATTACATTCGAATAGTGTTATAGGTACTACCCCTGGCAAAAATTATGGAATCACTTCCATGTTATTTCAATGGGATACGAAGTTCAATATCCTACAACTTTTGATGCACAGATACCCTGAAAAACCCTTTTTGAGCGAAATTGAAGAACTTTAAACGCTTAACAAAACAAAAAAATATTCGAAAAATTTTGCACTTTTCATTATTAAATAATTCACGATCAAAAAATGGGAATAAAGCTAGAGGTTGAAAGAAAAAACACGTAAAAACTAATTTGAAATAATAAATTTGATCATGGAAAATCATTAAGATATAGCTCCTCATGTTTATACGATCAAATTTATTATTCTAAATTAGTTTTTACGAGTTTTTTCTTTCAGCCTACAGCTCTTTTCCCATTTTTTGGTTGTGAATTATTAAATAATGAAAAGTGCAAAATTTTTCAAACATTTTTTATTTTGCTAAGTTTTTAAAGTTCTTCAATTTCGCTCAAAAAGGGTTTTTTAGGGTCTCCGTGCATCAAAAGTTGTAGAATGTAGAGCATTGAACTTCGTATCCCATTGAAATAACATGGAAGTGATTCCATAATTTTTGCCAGGGGTAGTAAACTCGATCAAACCATTGGGCTTTTCTTTTGATGTTTTTGCGTGATGTTTATACGTGATGTTTTTCGCGTAAAAATTATTTGATTCCTGTGCAGCTAAAAATGTAAAAAAATGGGAAAATGTAAATCAATGTTCAGTGCTTATTAATACCTATATTAACTGTATTTACTCATGTTCATCCTCCTTTTCTACCACAGTCTAAGAAAAATAAAATTTATTTGTATTGTATTGTATGACAACCATATTTAGTGAATAGAATATAAATGTGTGTTTATTTAGTTAATATTCAGTATTAATCTTCTCACATGGAAATCTCTTACTTGTGTATACTTTTGTGTATACTTAATACAGAATATAATTTCGGTTACCTTACACCTTTCTGGTAGGTCGAACGGTCTGGGTCTCAATAACAACAACAACAGAATATAATTTAGTTTCCTGTTTCGACTTCAACAATAAGTTTGTTTCCTTATATAGTCACGTATTTTTTTTTTCTGCCAATCTTCATTATTTTGCTTTGATCTTAAAAAAATGATAGGCCGTATTTTATAAGCTGCAAAGAACTTACTATAAACTTCTGAATTTGTTCTAGTTATTTCAAAAATGTCAAATATCCGTATATAGGAAGCGGTTAAGAAAATCCTAAATGAACAAACCTCCGAGAACATTTCGACCTACAGATCGCCCCCCCCCCAAACAAGAGGCCAAAATCCGCCACTGGCCGGATATAGGCGGCGCTAGCCAGGGCGAAGCATTTAGTAGTGGATGCCGGATAGTCGGCGCTAGCCAATGCAACACATTTAGTGGATGTCGGCGTCGCATGGTAAACCCATGATCCAATATTTTCGGGGTTGCGATCTAGAGTTTACTTATTTATTTTGGGGGTCAGACTTTTCGTTTGACCAGCTGCTCTCCTCGGAATAGGAAACAGGATGTAGGTTAGTTTTCTTTAGATATCATTTTCACCGAAAGATGTAACGTTTGCCCGTTTCCGGACGGATCATAGGGATTTTCGGCCAGCTTTGAATTAGTGCCCGAAAGAATATCAGTTTCGCAGGGGCTTGAGAAGGGTCTTTTTGTTTCTGGAAGGCCTAAAGCCAATGACGATGCTTTGGGGTCGTGGGGTTAAGACCCAGAATCCAATGAGATAGTTGTGTGCGCCTCAGGGGCGTGTTTTAAAATCTTGGAGAGAGAGAGAGAGAGAGAGAGAGAGAGAGAGAGAGTTTTCAGAAATTTGAAAAAGGAGCGAGAAGAATGTTCCCGGACGTCAGGGCAAGAAGTAGCCCCGTTTTGAAGTGCATGTGATACCAGTAAGATGAAAGTCCGCAACTCGGCCAGCAATGTTGGTGAGTTATCCAGTTGGGACCTTTTGCCTATTTTGTATTTGTTCGACCTATCTCTCCGTTCTTATGATGATTAACTACAATTAGGGATAATGAATTTTAATTTTAATTACCATCTTTTCACTTTAGTCTATGAGACTCCTTACCTTTGTTTATTTTGAGATGTTATTAGAATGGATGATCAATACATTCATGTTAAGAGGAACATTTTGTGTATTGTGTTACTTGTACATAGATTTAAATATTGTAAATAAATTAATGTTATTATTTAAAAACACGGCCTTATTCTTTTTCGCGCTCTTACCGGGCGTGTTCTAAAAAGGAAGTTACCTTAGGACAGTCGGATAGAGCCGGCGCTAGTCAAGGTGAAGTATTTAGTGGATGCCGGATATAGGCGGCGCTAGCTAGGGTGAAGCATTTAGTAGTGGGTGACGGATATAACTGGCGATAGTCGTGAAAGGGTTAATGTTGTAGGAATATAAGTTGCATTTACTTTTTCTACCATACACAGTAATAGTAAGTACAGTCAAACCTGTCTAAAACCTCAAATGTTGTACTATAGCGTACAAAATATAAATTTGCCCAGCCTAATATTGCTTAATGTTGTAGGAGTATAAGTTGCATTTACTATTTTTTACCATACATTGTACTAATAAGTACAGTCAAACCTGTTTAAAATTTCTAATCTTGTACTATAACATACAAGATATAAGATTTGCTCTACTTAATATTGCTGAATGTTGTAGGAATATATGTAAGTTGCATTTGCCTTTTCTACCATACATAGTAGTAATAAGTACATCCAAACTTGCTTGAAACGGAGCCTGCAGGAAACGGAACACTGTCATAAGCGGAAAATATTTTTACCGCGTCCAAAAATATTGGAAATTTAGGTTATTTACCCTGTGTGAAACGGAACCTGCACAAAGCGGACGCAGCCGGCCAATTTAAAGTAATTTGTTAATAAAGCACCTGTTATAACGAACAGAAAAATCATTTGTTTCAGGAATTTATTTCCCAAGAGAATGACAATGTATTACTCGTAACTGAAGACGGTGCTACTAAAAAGGAGCTTTCTATTGAATCGTGGCGATTTTCTGAAAGCAGTTTCAGAACTAAGAATTTTTAGTTAGTCAGGGAAATTCTGAAATGCTAGTAATATCAACCAATACACGATTTTTACTGAAAGTCGCATCATTAGTAAGTCGTATGATGGGTTATTTTAAAAATATAACTTAGTAAGAGAAAAAAAATTATTTAATAGTAAGCAGTAATATTTTTCCGGTAGTTAAATTTATCTATTTTCCAAGGTATGTTAATAAACAGACAGTCAAGGAGATGGGGTATACCATTCTTATATTTACTCCTATGATCACAGTATGCAAAAATATGCTTATATACATATTTAGAATAATTAAATCAGATATTTCAGTGTAATATAGTATTAAGTGCATCTAAATACACTTCTCAAAATTTTTAAAGTCATGTATAGGTAACCAATTACATATGGACTATATGCATTTCCAGCTAAACCTAAAACTTCGCTTTTTCTGAATACACCTGCATGAATCGGATACCTTTCAAGGCGGAAAATTCCTCCTGTCCTCTGAAATTCCGTTTAAGGCAGATTCGACGGTACTACCACACATACATAGTAGTACCATACATAGTATAGAGAAAATGCTGGAATTAGGACGAAAATTGAAATTTGACTTTCATTTAATTTAAACGTTTTAGACACTTTAGATGAGAGGTTAGAAGGTGCTCTCAAGCCGGAATTTAGTGCTCGTCTGAAGACAGTAGAATGACACCCGGGAGAGTACTCAAAATGGCATTTAAAAAAAAATCTGAAATGTTATTATTATTTTTATTATTAATTTTTTAATTAAAATTTAGTGTCATGATAAGCTGTAAAATTACCTGTAATTTTCGGCTTTAAGTGCTCATTACTTTTAAAGTAATTCAAATTTTAAAGAAAATGTTGCCCATTGTGATTATATCTCTATATATACGAGAAAGTGTGTGTGCATATATGTATCTGCATCTTTCGACTTTCATGAACATACAGGCATTTATTGGTTTATAATTATTTATTGTTTAACTGCTGTACATATATTGATTTATAATTATTTATTGTTTAACTATTGTACATATATTGATTTGTTTAATGGTGTTCGAATTCAAATGCGTCAACAAAATCTCTGTTTTAATTATTTTCATAATTATTTATATTTTACAAGTGTTTAAAAGTGCTAATGCGTAACATGTGTTTACATGTCACAAAAGTGTATGAATGTCCGTCCCATAATGTGTTGTTGTTGTTTAGACCCAGACCGTCCGACCTACCAGAAAGGTGTAAGGTAACTGTTTGGACGACCGGGAAGTGCCACCCAATTTAGACCGAAACCCAGTGGAGGAGGCATCCACAGGGACCGTACCCTCCTTCCCCTACCACCAACCTCTCGGAAGGACTTACGGACCCACATGTTTAACGTGATCGTACTCCGCATAAAGACGGCGGCAGTTGTGGCAGCGTGCAAATCCAGCACGCAAACCACCGAGCTACCGCGCCCGAAATGTGCCAACAACACGCGGTGTTCCCAAGTGGTCACCCACCCAAGTACTAACAGCGCCCGATGTTGTCTGACTTCGGTGATCTAACGAGAACCGGTGTTTTCAGCACGGTATGGCCGTTGGCGGGTCACATAATGTGTAGAAAACCCAGACCACACGACCAACCCGAAAGCTTAAGGTAGCTGTTTGTGTGGCCGGGGGGTCCCATAATGTGTGTAAATATTTTGTCTGTGTTCATAAGTCATCAGGTATTCATACGACTTTTATTTTCGCATTATTTCTATGGGCACAGTAGTAGAGGTATTTAGGGGTTTTTCTTTTGTTTGTTTTGTTTCATAATTTCTTATGTGGAATATACACCAGTAAAAATTTCATATTCTTGAGTGGAATACACAGCAGTAAAAAATTCCACATTCATTCAACACCGTAAATCTTTAAAGAATCACTTGCCTTCAATCCTCAATTTTCCCCCTAATTTATCTATCACTATCGCACATGGGTCAAAAGTTTCATCACTGCAGTTAGCATCCCCAAACCGTTGCCCTTTATTCGACGATAGAAAGACTGCAGACGTCCAAAGTAAATTGCAAGTTAGCCCTGCAAAACCAAACTGTAATATCATCCATTGTTTACAAGAGCGGTTAAAAAGATAACTCGTGGTGGCAGGGAATTGTGGGTAAGTTACAGTAATGGCTTTTTGAAAAGGGGGGATTTCTTCCAAATATTATTTTCTTCCTGTCATCGTTTTTGGAAGGGAGGAAGCGATTGTGTGACGGTTTCGGGATGGTGTTTGGAACTTTTTCAGTTTGCTTCGTTTAACGCTTGCAGAATTCCTTAAAATAGTTACCAGACGTGAATGTTAGAGTGCAGTGTTTGTCTTAGAACGTTTCAGCCGTCATCAGGTTTAATTTGAAAAAAAATCATAGGAAAAGATTGAGCTGGATGGGTGTTTAGATTCGACATGAATTTTTAAGCGAATACTTAAGCTACAAATAGTGGAAGATCAACGAATTTGGAACAATAATTTTGTGACTTATGGGCTGATTGTGCAATCGTGATGTGTCCTATAGTTAGTAACGTTAGGCACATGGCATTTTAATAGCAAGATCGTCGGTATTGAATTTTAGTAAAAAAAAAAAAAAAGTATAAAATTATTAAATCATACATTACTTTTGTTAGAAAAACAGAAGAATATTTCAGTCAGGGTATAGTGCATGATTCAAAACATGAATGTACGATTAAAACACCCGAAAGTTGAAACCACTTTTGCTAAAATTAAGAAAAATTTTGTTTAATTACAATAATTATTAACTTCTCTTTTTACTTTCCTTATATACATAATGTATAAGGAAAGTATTGTGACGGGGTCGAAAATTCGAATTCGAGTTTTCGACGGGAGAGCACATTTCAAGCATGCCTGATCACGAATCAAACATTTTTGAAGTGATGTCTGTGTGTGTGTGTGTGTGTGAAAGTATGTGTGTGTGTGTGTGTGTGTGTGTGTGTGTGTCAGTGAGTCTGTGGAGACGATAACTGACGAACGAATGGACCGATTTCAACAAAATTTGGTACAAAAATCACAATCTGTAAACACTGGAAGCCTATTGTTTTTATACGCAATCGAATGTTCAGAACCCCCCTAAATTTTCTAATGAAATTTTGAAAAAATCGTCAAAAAATCAAAACCGCTAATAAAGTTACGCAAATAGACATTTCTTATGTAATTTTTCATTAGAAAATGATTGACATAAATTTTAGAACGCTAACAGGAACCGTTCTCGAGATATTGTACATTTTTCAAAAAAAATTATCAAAAAGTCATATAAAATTAAAAAAAAATATTTCCTATTGAGAAACATGTTCACTTTTCATATGTAATACCATACGATAAATTGGGTGACATCATTCACGTGGATCTAGCTCGTTCCATTCATGAAAAAAGATACTTTAAGTAATACTTTTGTATTTGAACGCCAATAGTTTTGTATCTGATGTAAGAATAACTTATTTCTTCGTCTATAACGCTTGGCGAGATTTTGGCGACGAATTTGGCGGAATGTCGCCAACTTGGCGACTTTTTGAAATGTTGCCAAATTAACGAAAATCTCGCCAAATGGATAAAAATGACGCTAAATCAATGAAAATGACGACTTATTGTCGAAAATTCAATATCTAGGAAAGAATATTAGTATCTACTATAAGAAAAATCTCTTTTTTTTTACTGTAAAAGTAGTAAATTCATTACATTATATAAGGAAAGTTATGTGTTGCCCACATCAGATTTTTTAGATAAGAGTCCTTTAAGTTTTTAAGTTTCCGCGGCGCTATTTCCTCTCCCCCCCCCCCCCCACACTGGTTTAAAATCTGAAACAGAATTAAAAATTTACCGAAATGTGAAAACGATATCCGATTGAAAATTATTAGAATTCTATATTGTATAATAATATGACAAAAATGTCTCGGAAATTCTTTTCTAAAGACTCTCAAAATTCTAAATGTCTGTGGCTCTCCTGTGTGTCCAGATCACCAAGCCTAGATTTCGTTCCTTTCACAGTAAATCCAGTGTATACTAACTAACCTTTAGCTGTTACGTTGGAAAAAGTTAGGCAGCTTTGTCGGTGGGGTCTGTGCGGACAACAATTTAAAATTAGTGAAAGATAATTTTTTTTAATTTCAAATGGCAAGGCGATACAAAAGGAAAAGTACAAAAATACAACAAGTGACAAAAAAATACAACAAATAACAGATAAAGACTAAAAGAACAGCAAATGTTGACCGAAGTCATTGCCTTAAAAGTTCTCTAGCACGCTAATACAATACTCAGAGTCGCAATCAATGCCGTCTCAGTGGAAAGATAAAATAAACTTTGTATAAAAAAAAAAAAAAAATAAATGCATATTCATACAAAATATAGTTAATTGTAACTGATAAATTTCATTTAAGGTTATTTTAATGCAAATATTGATTACACAATATTTGAATGACCGGGATATACATCAGACAGACTATTTTTCGTTCTTTGACAATAATTTTATCTTGATGTTCTTGATAGATTTCTTTTGTAAAATCCCAGATTACGCAACAAAAACTGTTGACTTTTCATTCTGCGTTGAAAAAAGTATTATATTTTGAAAATTATGATTCAACCGTAGTCATATTTATATAACCATGGATGAAAATTGCAGCACATAAAGTAGGGTTACAATCCTTCATCAAGGATCTGAAAGTACAGCTACAGTTTGAAGTACCGCTGAAGTACAGCTACAGTACTGAAGCCCAGGTGTTTGCGCTTGTGGTCCTTTAAGGAGGCAGTTCCAGGTGGCAGAAACTAGCAGTATCTTTTTGGCCTGTTACAAGAGACGTCGGCAACTGGGGTCGGGTCTCGACAAGAACTTTTAGGCTTTGTTCGGTGAATGGTTCCCCCAACTCTTGCGCTCTTGGCCGTGGTCTAGCTGGGAAGCTGATAACCACCTTGTTTCCCCCTCGTAGTGTCGTAAACCGCACAAAGTCGCCACGGGGGTTGTGTTAATTTGTACCAAAAGCATTTTTCCGTGGATCTTATAGACCATTGTTTTTTTATGAAAGATGTAACGTTGCATTATGCAGGAAAAGTCATGTGCTGCCAACATCACATTTTATTTTCATTAAATGATTGAATACCATCGGTCTGTTGGATGCACGCGTTGGAGATGCCTGACTATATCTCCCCCCCCCCCCCCCTCAACGATAAAACTCTGACAAGAAAAACCTATGTTGATGGACAAAAAATAACGGTATGGTTGTGTTATCAGCAATCCCGATGACAGAGAAAAAGATTAATATCTAAGTGAAAAATCGCTACATTTTGAGAGTGTATTCGATAATGCTGTTAAACTATTTGGAGTATGTCTCCACTTGATTTTCTTATGCAATCATTTCCCAGTGTCTTGTTTAGTATGTATCACAATCAGTGTCAAAATATAAAAATCATGCATCTTTTCCTTTTACCTACAATACATGGTAATATTTAAGAACATTATTGGGAATCGTGTTGAAAATCACAACGCGAGTTTTCGACCGATCTGCAAGTTTCAAGCAATCTAGATCACAAAAAAAAATCTCATGTGGGCAACACATGACTTTCCTTATATAATGTAATGAATTTACTACTTTTACAGTAAAAAAATAGGTTTTTCTTATAGTAGATACTAATATTCTTTCCAAGATATTGAATTTTCGACAATTAGTCGTCATTTTCATTGATTTAGCTTCATTTCTATCCATTTGGCGAGATTTTCGTTAATTTGGCAACATTTCAAAAAGTCGCCAAGTTGGCGACATTCCGCCAAATTCGTCGCCAAAATATCGCCAAGCGTTATGGACGAAGAAATAAGTTATTCTTACAGCATATTAATGACTATTGGCGTTCAAATACAAAAGTATTATTCAAAGTACCTTTTTTCATGAATGGAATGAGTTAGATCCACGAGAATGATGTTACCAAATTTATCGCATAGTTGCATATGAAAAGTGAACATGTTTCTCAATAGGAAATATTTTTTTTTATTTTATATGACTTTTAATAATTTTTTTGAAAAATGTGCAATAATTCGAGAACGGTTCAAGTTATCCTTCTAAAATTTATGCCAATCGTTTATTAATGAAAAATTACATAAGAAATGTCTATTAGCGTAACTTTATTAGCGGTTTTGATTTTTGACAATTTTTTCAAAATTTTATTCGAAAATTTAGGGGGGTTCTGAACATTCGATTGCGTATAAAAGCAATAGGCTTCCAGTGTTTACGGATTGTGATTTTTGTACCAAATTTCGCTCGTCAGTTATCGTCTCCACAGACTCACTGACACACACACACACACACACACACACACACACACACACACACACACACATACTTTCACACACACAGACATACATCACTTCAAAAATGTTTGAATCGTGATCAGGGATGCTTGAAACGTGCTCTCCCGTCGAAAACTCGAATTCAAATTTTCGACCCCGTTACAATACTTTCCTTATACATTATGTATATAAGGAAAGTAATAATTACTTGCAATTTCTACAGTTTCTGAATGAAATTTTAACATTAAATTAACAACATTTGAGCGCGACTTTTAACATGGGTGTGACGACACTTTGTAATTCATATTTCTAGAATATTCGTGAAATTTATTCAAACTTTAACTTTTTATTTAATTTTCCTTCTAATCTATATATAAAACATGTTTAAGTATTTACCAGCTGCAGCGCCAAATTTATCGGTTAATTTATCTAGTCATTACTTCTTAAAAGTGACACCAAAAAAATGTACTTTTTTAGCAGGTAATTTTATAGAAACCACAGCTAATGATGGATACGTCCTCTGCGCAAACGCAAAAAATTTGCAAACGATAAATGTTCAATATTTCACAAAAGAAATCTCGATTAAGTGGCCTATTTCCCTTATCCCATACCCATTTTCTATAATATTTTTAAATAGCTTATATCTTTTCTTAACAACACTTTCGGATCTGAGAACTCAGCAATATGCAGTCTTAGACAATTTATTTCACAATATGTATAACATTTTTACATTTTTTGCGATATATATTATGCTATATATAGGAAATGTCAACAGAAATCGATACGAAATAAATATTTGAAATGAATTTTTACTAGATTTACACATTTTGTGAATGCTGTAACACTATTAAATTATTTTCAGAGGCACGGATATTTTTGTATATGTTTGTGTGGTGTGCCTAGAAGGATATTTGCTAAGTCCAAAACGGACAGTAAGGAGTAACAAAAGCTCTTTAAAAAAAATTATATGAATGTTGATGATGCAAAGGAAATGGACGCTTGATTAACTGCATCCCCCAGCATTTGTGTGCTTTGCATATAGTAAAAAGCGGCCCTGGCTATATAGCCTGTCAAATGAAAGGGGCAAATAAAAATTATGATCGGACAATAAACACAGGAGGTAAAATTGGTATTTAACATTCCAAATTTCAGGATTTGAAGCTAATTATTACGATCACTGCTAAATTGAAAATGAAATCTTATTACGCGTGAAATTTGAAGCCCTATTTTGAGATTAATTTATTGTTTGCTTTTCTGGTTGAAATTACGAGAACCGGTTTCGAGAATTTAAAATGACTTTTAAAGCCCAAATCTATCCCACTGCGCCATTGGATTTAACCCCCATCCACGGTAGAAAAAGATGTTCGAAAGATTTCTTAATAATTTGTTTTATCTATTCGACACGTGCCAAGAACAAAATGTTAATATCAACGTTATAATCAACGTTATTATGTAACAAAAAAAAATCTGATGTGAGCATCACATGACTTTCCCTACAGACTTATATTAACGTTTTCTTTATTTTAATTAAATTTATTTCACTTTTAATTCAATTTTCGTTCTCATTCGGTAACCGGGCTTATTTTCAAAGGTGGCGTAGGGAAAGTACGAAAATCTAAAATATCTCGAGAACGGCTAGTCCTAGTGCAATGGGGTTGGTCTTATTCTTTTCGTCGTTAAATATTACGTATTAAATCAGCATTTAAAGGATATATTTGAGTACATCCAGTTCTTTAGTTTAGATTTGGACGATTTTTGCGGGCCATTTTGCAAAATAGGGCAGGTCATTTTTCTCCGAATCGTACCAAAATCTAATCAGCACCAGAGTATCCCACATGTGACTCATCTACCGAATTTTGTGAAATTCGGTCCATTAGTTTCTCAGTTAGAGTGGATACAAGCTTTTGCGGGCCATTTCGCAAAAAAAGGCGGGTTCTTTTATCCCGAATCGTACCCAAAACTAAGCAGCACCAGACTCTCTCACAAGTAACTTACCTACCAAATTTTGTGAATTTCGGTCCATTAGTTTTTTAGTTAGAGTGGATACAAAATCTGCACAGACAGACAGACAGACAGACCACAGACACACACACACACACAGAGACACACACAGATTTCACGCTAAAAATAGTTTTTTCGTATTCTAGAGGTCTCGAAACGTGTAGATCCGTCGAAAACTCGAGTTGCGATTTTCGACATGATTCCAATACTTTCCCTATACATTACCATGTATTGCAGGGAAAGTAATATAGCAGGCGTTGCAAATTGACTTTACAAACCAAACATCATTTATTTATGTTTTTTTATGCAATTGTTGAAATTATAAATCAAATGTATCTTTTAGCTTAAAAGAAAAGCATGCAACATTCACCCAAACATATAAAATGAGCAAACATTCATTAAAGTTCACTTACTTAATGAATGTTGTACTTAAAGCTGTAGATATCCGTCAACAATGAAGAATAAAAGGCTTGAATAACAATAGTAAAAAATCTGATGTGAGCAGCACATGACTTTCCCTGCAGACTTATATCCACGTTCTCTATATTTCAATTAAATTTAATTCACTTTTAAATCACTTTTCGTTCTCATTTAGTAACTGGACTTATTTTCAAATGTGGCGTAGAGAAAATACAAAAAAACTAAAATATCTCGATAACGGCTAATCCTAGTGTAATGCGATTGGTCTTATTCCTTTCTTCGTTAAAAATTACGTATTAAACAAGCATTTAATGGATATATTTGAGCATACATAGCTTTTTAATTTAGATTTTGACAATTTTTGCGGGCCATTCTGCAAAAAAAGGCGGGTTATTTTTTTCTGAATCGTACCAAAATCTAATCAGCACCAGGGTGACCTATACGTGACTCATCTACGGAATTTTGTGAAATTCGGTCTATTAGTTTTTGAGCTAGAGTGGATACAAGCTTTTGCGGGCCATTTCGCAAAAAGAGGTGGATTCTTTTATCCCGAATCGTACCCAAAACTAATCAACACCAGACTTGCCCACAAGTGACTTAACTACAAAATTTTGTGAAATTCGTTGAATTAGTTTTTTAGTTAGAGTGGATACAAAATCTGCACAGACAGACAGACAGACAGACACACACACAGACGTCACGCTAAAAATGGTTTTTTCGTATTCTAGAGGTCTTGAAACGTGTAGATCCGTCGAAAACTCGAGTTGCGATTTTCGACATGATTCCAATACTTTCCTTATACATTACCATGTATTGCAGGGAAAGTAAAAATGTCATTTTAAAGTTATTTTTTCTTTGGTGGTACCGCACCAGTTGTTATTTTGCTTTGTTTTTCTCAACTTTTAGGCAGTTTTATAGAGGAATAAGAATTAACATCTTTAAGTACTTAGTTTTCTTAGAGGCTGAGAAAGACGCCTGGAAATCGAGGTTTGTCAAATATAATATACACTTGTCAAGTATGGATTCGGTCATGACGACTTGGAGGAACAGAACGCTAACGCTTTCCTAAAATAACATTTCAAGTGAAAATGGTGACAAATGTGCCACTTTTGCTCAAAATAGATGTTGCACAAGATGTAGAGAATTTCGATCCAAATCTTATCACCCCACCTTATCAATTATCGTTGCTCATTGTTAAAGAGTTGGTATTGGTCAAATGGAGAGAAAATCTGGAATTTTGAGGGTACTTTAAACATTCTTAGGCTCAAGTTGATTTAGAAACATGCATATATTTTTAATATAAGGTAATAACGAAACATTTTAGCCCAAAATGATTGTTTGCATGTGCAAAGAACTGAAACCAGACCCATTACATCACCACTCTTTCGACAGTCCTTGTGCATATTGTTATTTATCAGAAACGATAACTCTGAAAGCTTTTCTGTATAAAATTTTAAGCATTCCATGTACATTAGTACACATTTTATAACGCTATTTCATCGACACTGGACTTGATATGTTAAATTAGGCGAAACACTGATTGCATCTTAAAATATGCCTCATAAAATATAAAGAACATTAAAAGAATGCCATCTACAGTTATAAAAATTCTTTCAAGGTTTTTTTTCCCGGGGTGCGACAGCCCAGCGGTTAGCGCGTAGGGATTGCACTCGGACGACCCGAGTTCAAATCCCGCCTCTGCCCAAACTGTCGCCGTATTCACGTGGAGTACGAGCACGTTAAATATGTGGGTCCGTAAATCCTTCCGAGAGGTTGGTGTGGGGGGGGGGGGAGAGTACGGTCCCAGTGGATGCCTTCCCACTGGGTTCCGGTCTAAATTGAGTGGCACTTCCTAATTGTTACCTTACACCTTTCTGGTAGGTCGGATGGTCTGGGTCTCAGCAAGCTTGTCGTATAGTCATTATTGGTATCAAATATTCACTTTAGACCATCTTATTTTCACTTTTGCTATACAAAACTATCTCAATATATGATCAATCTCTGAGTACGAGCACATTAAATATGTGGGTCCGTAAGTCCTTCCGAGGGGTTGGTGGTAGGGGGAGGAGGGTACGGTCCCTGTGGATGCCTTCCCACTGGGTTCTTGTCTAAATTGCGTGGCACTTAGGTCGGATGGTCTGGGTCGAATAAGAAGTGAATTGTCTGAAATCTAGGTTAAATCCAGGTCACATGGTAAATCTATGATCCAATTTTTGGGGGTTTGTGATCTTGAATGAACTCTTTATATGTTGGGGATCAGTCAGTCCTAGGTACTAGCTGCACAGAAAAACAGGAAGTGCGGATGGTCTTTGGAGATAGCATGTTACCAAAAATATGCAATTATATCCTAGCCAGTCGACATCGTATAAAGGTTTCGGACCTTTTGAATGAGCATTCGAAACAGTATCAGATTGCTGGGGGTTGCAAAGGAGTCGGCTTGATCGGAGGGGTCTGAAAACCAACGATGTTGCTTTCTGGTCAAGGGGTTGCGCCAAAGAAATCTGTGAGAATGTTTTCAAGATTTCAGAGGCTTGTTTTAAAACTTAGAGAGAGAGAGAGTTTAAATTTGTAAAAATGGAACGACGGGAAGTGATTCTGGAAAGAACAACAAAATAGTCTTCTGACACCGCTGGGAAAGGATGATTTTTGGCGCGGATTCCCCACTATTAAATGATGTCGGAGTGGTATCTTTTTTGGACTTTACCTGATATATTTACTTTTTCTCTCTCTCCCTTTAACACTAGAAAGACGGAAGCGGTCATTTTGACCGCATAACTATTTTCAGAAACGATTCCTCCAAAACGGCTAATTCCCAGCCCATTGAAATTTTATGACTTTTCTAATTTTCTTAAAGTTATTAAAAACACAGAAGAAAATTACTCTAGGTTTTATAATAAGAGAACAAATTAACGATCTTCCTAGAACGACGGCAGCGGTCAAAGTAGTTATGCGGTCAAAATGGCCGCATCCGTCGTTCTAGTGTTAAATAAATCTCATGCACCGTTGTTGGGCAGGTAATTTAATTTTGGTCACCATCATTCCAATTTAGTCTTTAAGACTCATTTAAGTTGTTTAAGTGTTTTACAATCCAATGGAGGGTATAAAAGTTAATTGTTATTTCTATTATACTTGGAAATAGTTTTATTGTTTTTTGTTTTTTGTAAATAAATTATGTACTTGTTTAATGAACGCACGGCTTTGTTTTTACCAGGCGTGTCTTAGAAAAGGTAGATACCTCAGGACATCCAGAATATTTTGAACCGTAGCTGTCTTTTGTTCCTATCTAAAGGTGGGCGATAATCGTGTTCAAACAGTGGTAGTGCTACGTACTTAAATGCAGCTTTGAATGTGGATCATTAGCTAAGAACTTTTTCACGGATTATGTAAGAGACGTTTTCCTTATTTATTCCAAAATATGATGTTAGTATGAAACTGTTTGCCCTAATAATTTAAATCACATCCCACCG
This sequence comes from Amaurobius ferox, assembly GCA_951213105.1. Lineage (NCBI taxonomy): Eukaryota > Metazoa > Arthropoda > Arachnida > Araneae > Amaurobiidae > Amaurobius > Amaurobius ferox. The sequence goes on along the minus strand of OX578150.1, from coordinate 99,291,145 downwards.
ATAACCCGATTAGAGTATAAGACAATTGCTTCATAAATTCTCCATGCTGTTTTGTGTAGTTTAATTTGAATAAAATTTTGAGGTAACTGGGTAATTGAGAACTAAATTTGAGGTAATTAAAACACGGAAAGTAGCATTTTTGTTATTAAAAGGTAAACCCGGTAGTGGGAGACAGTAGTAATGGGAAAGATTTTAAAAGGTTTGCAGGTCATTTTCGAAATACACTTCTGCATTAAAATCGCATAATCATCAGTATTAACAAGATTCATAGTTTTATCGTTAGAAATAACCAAGTCAGAGCAGTACCTAAGCTTAATAAGTTCACCAGGTTCAACATTAATAGACTGCACTGCATGACTATTGGCTGTAGCGCAATGCTCATGTCGAAAGCCTAGACCACCCGACTCGTCCGAGGACTTAGAGCAGCTTATTGGATGGCCGGGAAAACGCAATGCTCATGTAGCGTAGTCTATTAATATTAAACTTGGAATAAGAGGGATAAGACCTTGCTTCGGAATAATAGTGTACATGTTACATAAAGGAACATGTCGTCGGTATATGTGTGTCTTTCTGTTTGTCTGTGCAGTCTGTAGAAGGGAAATCTAAGCATCGTACGCCATGACATTTGGTACACAGATACCTCAGGATCCGAATAAGTGCAACTCGGCCTTATTTTGTTTTAACGTTTAGAGCCCTCAATTTAGACCGATATTTACATAAATCGATTCCTTAGCAGCCTAAAATACCATCTCAGAATTTCCATCTTTACACCATCGGAGATATCGAAGAACATTCTTTGAACTGAACAATGTTTGAACTGAATCCATGGGACAATTCCATCATGTTTATTACCTTTTAAATACATCGGAATTTGCACTTTTACGCGATTTGATGTATATTTTCGCTTCCGAAAATCTAAAATTAGTACAATTCTATAATTTGGCTGAAACATCACCATCTATATGAGCATTCTAACGAAAAAAATTTCAATTTTTGTAAATTTTAAAGTGATTGCATCCAGTCATCCTAATGGACTGTCTGCACTTTCAAGCTCCTTTTCTCTGGATCAGATCTATTTTAAAGAGGGGTATGCGATTGCTCATGAGTGGGCTTTCGGCAGTCGGGAAGAACTTCCAGACAGAAGTTTTGAATCTTTTAAATCTTTTTCTGCTTTGCTGTTGTAGAAAACGTCATAATGTGCGATTATAGGTGGAAATTATTTAGTTCCTTTCGCGATTTAATAAGCGGTCGAAAAGGAGTATTGGAAATGTAAAAATCGCATTGTTTTCGGAAGACATGGGCAATTGTGATTCATATTTTGGGATTTGAATATTTTATTTGTATTGTAAGAATGGTTATAATTTAAAACAGGCGATTTGGAAATTGAATATGATGTTTCCCATGTCTGTATTATTTAAGTACCGGACACTTCTTTACTGTCCGAGCAACGGCGGGTGATTCGTTCTAGCATATACATATAAACATGGGTTGACAAAAATCAATAGGATAAATAAACTTCTGAACCATTTGTCTTTGGTTATGTTTTTCGTGCACAAGCAAGAAAATGTAAGGTGAAATAAGTTTGAACAGAGATTGTTTTATATCCTTATTGCCGTCTCCGTGGTTTGTAATCACCTCTGTTATCCACGTCAATGCATACAATTTTGCCGATATAACAATAGAAATACAACACCGAATAGTCTTTCTTGCGATGGATATAAAAAGTCTATCATAATGATTAAAATGTGAATGAATATTAAAAATCAAACGGGTATGGTCAGTAGAAACTACGTAGCCAGTTTTTATCAGCTTAGTGTTGGAAAGTCTGACTGCAAGTCAGACTTTCCAACACTAGTTGATTACAACTAGTCACCAATATTAAGTTGGTTGCAACACTAGTCACCAACGCTAAGTTGATTACAACTAGTCACCAACTAGTCAGTTATGAAAGTCTGGTCGGGCATTTAAAAGCATCGGGTATGCAAATAATGCCAGTGACCTTATACTCATTTAAAAGATAAAAGGTAGCTTGTGTAGAACGGGATATATGGGATTTGATAGTACGCGCGTGAATAGTTCAAAGTTCAACAGTGTTGTGACGTGGCTACGCCTCTGGCAGCCGATTAAGAATGACTGGTATTCACTGACTTCCGTATATACTTTTCATTCATTCCCGTTGTTGATTCCCACTGATTAAAAATTGCTCTTCAACTTTAACTTTTTTCTTCTACCTCACTTTGTTGCCGATTTCATCATCCCAACATATTAAATTCTCCGCTAGGGGCGCTGCATTCACTCATATTCGATCAGGCATGGTTATTTTTACTATAAGACTTAACGTCTATACTCATGTACCTTTACTTAGGAGTGCTTAAGAACTATCATAGGAAGTCGGCATCTATTGTTAAGAGCGTGTAAAATGCCCTGGTGTATTTTCTTTCTCCCTCTCACTGCAGTATCTTTTGAGAACCAGGCGATGAAAACACTCGTACAGGCATCCTTTCTCATGACCTGAATATTGGGTTGCCATATGCAGAAGCTCAAAGAAGGGTTACCAGGTTTGGTGATTTGTTTCCAATTTGACGATATTTGGTTACTTTCCGAAGATTTCGAGAAAGACCGCGAAATAACCAACATTCTACGAGATATGAAAGATTTCCAGAAGTTTGTACAGAGAGTCTATAAAAGGAGTCATCACTCAGTTGGAGAGGAGTTGACGAGATACGGAGTACATTGAACTGGGACTTACGTCAATGTTTTGAGAATAGTAGCAGCTGTTTTGTAGAATGACTTTCATCAATGCTTGAGAATAGTATAAGTTATTTTGTGAAATTAGTGGAGCATTTAAGTGCTATTTTTCTGTATATTGTTCCTGCTTACGCTGTGTTTGTGAATAAACGTGTTAGTTATCCAGAAATTTGGACCCATTCTTGCTTTCTAAGCAGACATCCACGATTTTAGAGATACGTTGTAACATTATTTCAAATATTTATCTTACCTTAGTTACCATAGGTCCATATTATCTGCTGTTAACGAAGCAAAGGATATTGAACGTAGCATTTTTCGATATAAATATTCGGTATAAATTATATATTGGGCATTTTTCGATATAAATTTTTCTCCAACTTTTGCATTATAGAAAACCATTTTGAGAAAAATCCCAAGTTTGCAAAAGTTTCTTTTGATTTGTTTTCATTTCTGATAATCACAGTGTCTTTTCTGTCATATAATTCCCTATGGATATAAAAAAAAAAAAAAGAATTAATATAACGCCGTCGTTGAAAGCTGATCTTTTAGTCTCACACAGATCGCCGATAAGATTATTCTATAAGAAATAGCTTTACTTGTAGTCGTAGGATACAAAAGAATATATGACGTCATGGACAATTTGGTACTCTCAGTATTAATAAGTTTATCTTCGACTAACAAAGATACAAAAGTTTGAATACACTGCTAGGGAAACGAATAAAATGTTGATGAAATTATTTAATACGGTATGGTTCAGGACAAAGTTCTTTAATATAAAATTGCGCTTAGGGTTGCCATGTGGATTTAAGCAAATATAGTCACAACATAATCTAAAATTAGCCAAATTTAGCCAACTTATACATGCGTTCTTTGTCGGCAAATAAAACTCTTCAGCACGGAATTTAAACTTGCATAAATCAAAATGGTTCATATCCATACAAAAACATAACTAATTTTTTAATGAAAAATTTATTTTAGATTTTAGTTTTCAAAATTAAAGTAAAAGAGAACGTTGCAATTCAGATGTTTTTAACTGTATATTCTATGTTTTTAACTGTATATTCTATGTAACTAAATTCTATGTCTTCCAACTGTCGGATCCTTAAGAAATGTTCAAAATATACTGTCATAACAAATTGAAACAAAAATAGTTTGTAGAAGAGGTATCACTTAACAAAAGATGCTAATAGTAGCATAAAAAAAGCTAAGAACCTAGAATATATTTACCAAGATTCAAAGACTAAAATAAAAAATTTAGAGAATTTAGACTAATTAAACTGGATTAAACTGAAAAATGAAACTAATTAAAATAAAATAGCAATTAAACTGATTAATGGAAAGTTTTAATTTAATTAAAAAGGGGTTGAAATGATATTTACTAAAACTTGATCATCTAATCAATCCATATCACCGTTCCACTTATCCATTTTATTAACGCTTTCCAACAAAGCTGAAAAGTGTTTATAACTTTGTTCATTCTGTCTGTTTAACATTTGACAACAAAGTTGATAAGTGTTTATGACTTTGTTCATTTTGTCTGTCTGTTAGCACGATAACTGCCGTAAAAATGACTTAATCAAAATGAAATTTTAGTATGTTGTTCAGACGGTCTGTGGAACCTATGGGAATATAAATGAATAATATCACCCAATTAGTTTTGGTTTGAACCCGGATTGAAAAAATGAAATACATTGAACCCTATGGGACCTAATTTTTCAAACATTTTTTAAGCGGATTTGAAATTCACAAATGGCTTCGAAAATTTTAGGTAATATTCAAATTATCCCATAAAATATATACAAAAAATTTCAGCAAAATATATTTAGTAGTTTTTTATATAAAAATTAAAATAATAATTACACCTCTTATATGAAGCGATCACGTGACCATTATATGAAGAGATCACGTGACCCACTTCAAAAGAAAATATGGCATCCATCTTGTCTCAAAATCGTGATTTTTAAAGTTTTTTTTAATTCATATTGATAGTTGTATCCGTCCTAAAACCGCTCTATTTTTGCTTAAATTCTGTGCATCTACATACTGAAACAACGCAATAACAATATATTTGAGTTTGAATGATCATCCAAATTTGACTATTTCTACAACGAAGCCTATTTTTCACTTATGTAAAATGTAAACAGCAAAATATGTAGAATGAGTTGTATAAAAATTGCTGCATTTCTTTAACGCAAAATTTAGCTCATGGAGTCCGCATAGCTGATATGAATGAAATATTCATTGATTTTACAGAGAGAAAGACGATTTTTTTCGATTAAGTTTTAAGCATAGAGTTTAATTACTGGTACCTCCATGGTCTTAAGTCTTTAAATAAAATAAATTATTATAGTATTGTGATGAATTAAATGTTTTTGAATGAAATGCTGCTTTTATAGAGAGAGGCAGGCGTGTTATATTTCGATGGCGTCATTTGAATAAATTTCAGTTGTTTTCGATGAAATTTTCAAATATAATAAATTATTGTAGTATTATGATAATGTTAAAAACATTACCGAGAAGCCAGGCGATTTATATTTAATTGACGTCATTTGAATGAAGTTCATTTTTTTCGATGAATTTTTAAGTTTTCAAATATAATAAATTAATGTAGTAATGTGATAATTTTTAAAATATTACCGAGGAATGTATCGCATTTTAGAGATGTTTAAATGAAATTGCATTGAAGTTGGAAAGTGTTTCATAATCAATGCTTTATGTATGATTGATCTTTCTTTTTTCCTTTATTTTAACACAACTTTTCAAATTATAAACTTTCACAAATTTGCGCCTGCCAAGACTTTACGCAAATAAACCAGATCCGGCGGAAAATCTGCCAAATTGGCAACACCACTATCGTTTATTGCCACTAGCTAATTTAACTTTTAATAATGCCAGATTTTTAAACCAAATTTACTGTTGCCAGGTTTCCAAACGATAAACATTAAAATAATTTTAAAAACAAATTAAATTATATAATAGAAATACATATTTTGTCATCAAAGCAAATTAGTCAGAAGTAGCCAAAAAGCGGTTGACTAATTCTTCAAAAAATATTTTAGCCCATCGGGTTCCAAAACAGCCAAATTGGCTAATATTAGCCACACCTGGCAACCTTGGTTGGGTTATGAGCCCGGCAACCAACAAAAAGTTGTCAACCTGACGTCGCCGAGAGTAGTAAGGCTCTTGTAGCATTTCGTCATTCTTGACGCCACAGACCAGGAGGTGTTGTTGCCAAAAAAAAAAAAAAAAATAGTTTCCCATTTATTACAATTAAAAATTGTTTGTTAATTTTGAAGTGTCAATATTCAGACGTAAACAACTTGCGCAGAGAGTTTTAATTGTGCTGTGCACACCTTCCTCAGTGACGTCAAAAGAGATTCTCGGTCTCTTCTGACGTGAGCAAAATGCGCGCGTCCGTGAGCAAAATGCGCGCGTCCGTGAGCAAAATGCGCGCGTTTACTATTCCAGTGGCATCGTGCTCGGAGCCAGAATAAAAAAAAAATGCAGTCATACCCGGGATGATCCCCCCCCCCCCCCCGGTTCAGGAAACAATTGTGCTGTCGTTGTCTTTAAAAATATATAGCCTTTGATTACATCAAACTTTAAAAAAAGTGTGGTGTCTCTATTCGGGTGGAGCTGAAATGATTTTGCGTGCAAAAAATCTTGTAAAAAAATATTCCAACCAGGTCTCAATTACATATCATTGTAGGGTTTTCAAATGATTACACTCGCTTACTGTTCGTAGCTAGTTAAAATATTGAAACGTTAACCAATATTTCGAAAATTAAAAATTCGATCCAAGTTCTAATTATATACCCTTGGGGCCCCAAAGGGCGTCAAATCACGATTCATGTCCTGAGATGTAGAAAGCGATCTTCATTCAAAAACTTGAATTCGAATTTTCGATCCAGTCATAATACTTTCCCTTTACATTAAACTAAGTATTTCGGGAAAGAAAAAAAACGATAATATCCTCCAATACAAAATAAATAGCCAAAACAAGATATATTTCGAAATCCATGTCTGCTGCATGGGCTTCAACTTCGATTGCAGAAAGCTATTAATTGGAATTGTGACTGCATTTCATATTCGGTAGTAAAAATGTATGTAACTAAAGTAAACAATTTTGAGGTTCTCCAGTGCTTAGCAATTATTTGTTGTTTTAATTAATTAATAAATAATTAAAATGGAATGCAAATCAAGACATTCCTGAAATATCGCTTAATATTTTATAGACAAGGGCAAAAGTTTGTAATAAAAGTCAAACAATTAAGTAAATCATTTTACACCTAACATTCATTTTACACGTCTTTAAATATTGAGACAGATCCCAAAAGTTTTTTTTCTCTTTCGTACATCTCCAGTATTTACGGACAGAATTGTACGAAAAGTTGTATTTATCTTAATTGCGATGTGACAAAACGTTCGATCACATAAAATGTGGGTGTTGCCCTTTGAATTTCAGAAATCTTATCGAAATTAATATGAGGACTACCCATAATGCAATTGCTATGCGCATTTCTTTATAGTCAACATTTATAATCTAATAATGCTTTTAGTTTTACTGTACGACCCAAGAGGAGTGAAAAACGAGTGTTTTTTTCTGAAATTTTTCCGATCAGCCTTTTTATAGATCGACAGGTCATGGGTAAACTTTTTTTTTCTACGTCAACAATATGGTGTCACCCTTAGTTAAGGTGAGAACAAATAACATTTTTCTCCCAGAGATTATGAAAAATTAAGGTATATAATTTTTATATATTGTCCATATATTCCAGTAATATTTTTAAAGAATATAATATATAAAACAAAATTTTGTTCAATCAATACGTCATATAAATGTGAAATACAGTCCAGAAAGCTGTGCTGAATGTCACGGCAAAAGATTATATAAAAAAATCCTCCACCCTTTGTATAAAATTTTGGCTGCAGTCTCCTTTTAGGCCGTAACTGATTATTAATTCTCTGCTCTCGCTGACATTTTTAAGTACAAATTTCCGTTAAAGGACGGTAATGAATCGAATATTTTATTGGCAATATATATTTAAATTTATTATCGTAATGACTTTTTTTTACTAAAGAATAACTAATAATCAACTAAAATCGCATTACATTTGTGTTTATCTGATTTATTATTATATCACATATAACTGACAGTTATTTGATTTTGGTTTGACAGCTGTATAATCTTGAAATAGCGATACAAAGTAAAATATTCACTAAATAAGATGATTTATATTTGTTTCTGTTGTATTCTGAAAAATTAAATTATTTAAATATGTTAGGTGCAATGCGTCTCAAAAGTGTATTGGGAGTTAGAGGTGAAGAATTATGGTTTTGTAATTGTTTTTAATCAGAAATCTTTAATAATGAAAAATGTGTGAAGTTTCCTATAAAACTTCAATACTTTATTTTAAAATAAAAATATAATTTCATATACAATTATCCCCTAGTATAATTTAACTTTTTTTGTATAAGTAAATGTTTAATAAATAAATGTGTGATTCTCAGTATAACCTCATTTGAATTAACCTAATATGTTTAAAAACTCCTATTGCTATAAAAATATTTATCTATTGAAAACAATTGCTTATAATTCATAACAATTCTATTTTATGATATTTTGATATAAATTTTATGATATTTTGTAAAATAATTGGTTATATATTCCTACAACTTAACCATTGATTTTCAGCATTTTATAAAAATAGAGAGAGTCTTCTAATATGAAAAACTTACTTCATTATCATGTAAATTTTATTCATAATCAGAGCTGACAATATTCAATAACAGTTTTTGGCTACTTTCTTATGAAAGTATGGGGAAAAAAATGAAATTGGGCTATGTATTTAATTATAGTTTTGATCGATTATTTGATTACTTACCATTTCAATTTTATAGTTTGAAATTTATCTTTAAAATTTTTGGAATTCAAAATGTTAATAAGTTTTAATGTAATTGTGATTTTATTGATAGAGTTATCTTTCTTTAAAAAGCCATTAATAATGTGAGATTATCAGAGACACAATTTTTTTTACTATGCAATTTCATGAACTTTCTTATTTCTGTGATTAACGATCATTCTTAATCTTTTCGAATCATCACCAACGATCACTTTTAATCTTTTCGAATCATCGCCAACTTAATCTTTTCGAAAACAATCACTCTTAACCATGAATGATGTGAGATTATCAGTGGCACAAATTGCGTGTAAGGAGGGCTCTTATTATCACATGCAAAAGCTCCGCCCACTGTTTTAGGATCGCTGTTCTCATAAGTCTTAAGAGACTATATGCTGTTATTTAGCAAAAAATAAATCATTGTTTCAGTTTCTAATTATGATTTAGCTTAACTTTAAAGATTAGTTTTCTTGTATTGCGCTTCTTATGTCGTTCAAGTTCATTAATGATATGCTTTGTTGAAATGACGGAAATGTGCAATACTGACTGTTTTGGTATCTGTCTATATTTATTTCCATTACCAACCGCTGTATTATTCTTGAGTGCACAATAAAGTGCTAAGTTAACCACTTGCATCAGTGTGTTATTGCCCCTGGCCGCAAGGCTCCTTTTGCTTTCATTACTACCAAAGTTTAAAGTTATGTCTCTTTTATTTGACATATCTCAGAGCTTATTTGACCTTGGTTGCGTAACCAAGGTCAAATAAGTACTTTACAACGGAGCCCGAATAGATCTTTTGACCTTACAAAGTTCCAATTAGGTCTTTAGATCTGTGTTCTCCTATGTCAATCGCTTTGAGACTCAAAAATGCACTGCAGACCTTTGAAAGAAAAGTTCCAAGAAACATATTTGGTGGCAAAGAAAGTGTAATTTCAAACTATACCACCTATTTAAATCAGGCAGTGTTATATGTGTAATAAAAAGAATGAAATGGGCTGGACATATCATTCGAATGCTCGACGAAATGGGTACTAAAAATATTTTTAGCCAGACCAATTGGAGTTAGGCCGAAAGGAAGACCAACACTCAGATGGACTTGTAAAGGTGGCGGAATGAACACTCGGGTATCTTTGATAAAAACAACAAGTTTATTCTTAAAACTCTAGGAAATCCTAAAATAAAAACCCATTAACGTAATTTACAAATAATAATCAGAATGTACATGATCCACCCTTTCTACCATCGGCTGCAGTCAAACGCCACGTTCCGACTCATACCATCTCTCTCGTGCTATGCATCTCGCTTTTTAGAACCTGGTTATTCGCTCACTCTACCGTCCGCAAGTTGCGTGACTGCTATTTAAATTTAGACTCTTCTTTCCTCGGGGAAGACACTGCTTGAAAAATAAGAAGTCAAGAACAGAAATTGTTAATCCTTTCAGACTGACTGTGTGGACAAGGATTTTGGCATTTATAAAACAAAGAACTGGAGAATTTTCGCCGACAGCAAGTCAAGATGGAACAAAATCACCAAGGGGGTAAGACCCACACCAGACTGTCGAGCCAATAAAGAATATGAAGAAGAAACAAATTATTTCAAATGCAAATTATCAAAGAAAAACAAAAAACCTCGTCGGTAAACTACAAAGTACAAAAGAAAATTCATTAAAGTCAGTTGTATGGACAGGACGATACTTGCGTTAAAAGTGCCTGTTTGAATTAAAATTGCGTTTTACACAGATATAGCCAGATAGATATAAATTATGCTACGTTTTATAAAAAACAATTTCCCGAAAATTTAGACAACTTCTGCATCATATGAAATTACTTTCAGATAAATCTTCCCCCCCCCCCCCCCCAAGTTTGCAAAAGTTTCTTCTGAGCTCTTTTGACTCCCATCATTAATGTGTTCATTCTGTCACATATTCCCCGAGGATAAGGAGAAGAAATGATAAGATGCCAGCATTGAAAGCTAATCTTCCAATCACATCCAGATCTCTGATAAGATTACTCTTAAGAAATGTGTTTATTGGTAGAATACAATAGAATGGGTGATGCCAAGGAGAGTTTAGAAATATCGGTAATAAGTTTATCTTGGAGTAGTAAAAATAATGTAATTTGCAGATTAATTAAACTTAAACGTGGTAATAATATACAGAGCTCCTAGAAAATTCCTTAAGCACCCCAACAACTTTGCAAAAAAATATCCATGAGTTTACATGTTGGGTCTATCTATAGTAAAGTGACCATGTTTGATCCAACAAAAGTGACTGCAACGCCCCTAGCGGAGAATTTAAATAAAATAGCCAGTATGACAACAAGGCAAGATAGACGAAAATAGGTAATTACAAAGTAGTGAAGCCTTGTCTAATGAGTAACATTCGACACCAGGAATATGCGAAACGCGTATATGGACAGCAATAACACGATGACATGTGCAAAAATACGCAGTAATATTCTGTCTGGAATTTAGATGTGCTTCGTTGCAGACAGAGAGGATTTTGAACAGATTGTATATTAGATTACTGTGAATGCAAGTGTTGGCTATTTTAGTATTCCTGCATATGACAGCAATTCTCCAATCACCATATTGTGTCAAATAAATATCTTCTGTAATAGTTTTATGGTCGATTCCAACTAATTAGTCAATATTCTACAACTTTGTAATTGGTCTTATTTGTCAATCTCACTTTGGCAGAGTTCGCTATCCCAACTTTTTAACTTATCTGCTAATGGCGCTGTAATCCCTTTTATTCGATCAGACATAATCACTTTACTATAGACTGACCTAGTGTGTGTACTTATGGATTTTTCCTTACAGAGTTATTGGGATGCTTAAGGATATTAATAGGGACCCGGTATATGAAAATAAAAGAAGGTGAGATAGTTTCAATATTTTTTTTGTTCCTGAGGTTGGTGCGTTTTGTATAGGTAGCTTTGAAATGAATTTTGTGATTTTATTCATATGTTTGTTTGTAGTTGTGCGTCAATCGATAGAGAGCATTCTTGTATCGGAGTTACGAAAGCTATTGTGTTTGTAATAGAGTTTGTCGCTCCACTATAGGTAGAGTTGAAACAAACACAAGAATTTGGGGGAATAATCGGAGAATTTTAGAAGTCATCTAAACTGATGGGAAGCAACTAATTTACGTGTTTCTTATACTGCTATGTTCTAGCTAATCCGGCATATTGCACAATTTGAACCTTTATGAAGATTTGTTATTAAGATAATTTTTTTTTAATTTTTTTATATTAGTATTAAAGTGGAATCTATTAAAATGTTATTTTCGAAAATATGAAATTAAATTTTGTTTAGTACGAATTTGTATAATTGTTGAGGTGTGTAGAACAATGTTTTTCAAGCTTTTTTCAGTCGTGGAGCCCTTTTTGAAATTCAATTAGATGGCGGAACACCCATAAAAATAAATCTCAGCAGTATTTGCATTGGTAGTATTTCTTTTTACTGAAGCGAATCGAGTTCTGAACGCAGCTTCCCAACACCGACTCGAATCTGACAGTGGGCAAAAGTTTAAAACTCAACCGATTCAAATAAAATTTTGTACAAAATTTGAATTAATCAGGTTTTAGGTCATGACGAATCGATCTATGTACAGATATATCTGAGGTCAAAGGTAAGATAACTTTGTCTATCGAGAAAAATTAATTTAAAAAATTCTCTCGCCAAACAGAATTTTATATTTGTTTTATGTAACTTATGCAATTGTACGCGTTACTAGACAGTCTTATATATTAGTTATTTAATACTAGAATGTAAACCTGACGCCCGTTTTGAAAGAAATAAGTTATTTTTAATTTTATCTAAGCCTTTGGAAGAAAAAATAACCGTGAACTTAAGATTACTAAGGAAGAAAAATTGAAAATAATTTGAAAGGAGAAAATATTTGCATTTATTGTTTTCGACAATGTGATCACTTTGATGTGAAAAGGTTTAGCAGAACAATAATTTACATTTGAAATATTTCTTTGAAGACAAGAAAAAAATATGAACCGCGTTTGAGCAAAAATTTAATTAGCTAAGAAGAATGCTCCGGTTTTAATATGAACACTGAATTCAAGCAACAGTGAACGTGGAAAACCAATGAGTGATCAGAAAAATTTAGTGTTCATCTGGAGGTGAACATTTTGTATTAGTGTTCACCTAGTGCTCACCTAGTGTTCACAGAGAGATAAACCAAGGTGTTTATATTATTAATTTAAGTTTTAATACAGCGTTTTTCAGTTATTAAATATGCAGCTACATACCCTACTTCATTTAGTGTTCATCTGGAGGTGAACCTTTTTGTTTTAGTGTTCACCTAGTGTTCACAGAGAGATAAACCAAGGTGTTTATATTATTAATTTAAGTTTTAATACAGCGTTTTTCAGTTATTAAATATGCAGCTACATACCCTACTTCATTTAGTGTTCATCTGGAGGTGAACCTTTTTGTTTTAGTGTTCACCTAGTGTTCACAGAGAGATAAACCAAGGTGTTTATATTATTAATTTAAGTTTTAATACGGCGTTTTTCAGTTATTAAATATGCAGCTACATACCCTACTTCATTTAGTGTTCATCTGGAGGTGAACCTTTTTGTTTTAGTGTTCACCTAGTGTTCACAGAGAGATAAACCAAGGTGTTTATATTATTAATTTAAGTTTTAATACAGCGTTTTTCAGTTATTAAATATGCAGCTACATACCCTACTTCATTTAGTGCTCATCTGGAGGTGAACCTTTTTGTTTTAATGTTCACCTAGTGTTCACAGAGAGATAAACCAAGGTGTTTATATTATTAATTTAAGTTTTAATACAGCGTTTTTCAGTTATTAAATATGCAGCTACATACCCTACTTCATTTAGTGTTCATCTGGAGGTGAACCTTTTTGTTTTAATGTTCACCTAGTGTTCACAGAGAGATAAACCAAGGTGTTTATATTATTAATTTAAGTTTTAATACAGCGTTTTTCAGTTATTAAATATGCAGCTACATACCCTACTTCATTTAGTGTTCATCTGGAGGTGAACCTTTTTGTTTTAATGTTCACCTAGTGTTCACAGAGAGATAAACCAAGGTGTTTATATTATTAATTTAAGTTTTAATACGGCGTTTTTCAGTTATTAAATATGCAGCTACATACCCTACTTCATTTAGTGTTCATCTGGAGGTGAACCTTTTTGTTTTAATGTTCACCTAGTGTTCACAGAGAGATAAACCAAGGTGTTTATATTATTAATTTAAGTTTTAATACAGCGTTTTTCAGTTATTAAATATGCAGCTACATACCCTACTTCATTTAGTGTTCATCTGGAGGTGAACCTTTTTGTTTTAATGTTCACCTAGTGTTCACAGAGAGATAAACCAAGGTGTTTATATTATTAATTTAAGTTTTAATACAGCGTTTTTCAGTTATTAAATATGCAGCTACATACCCTACTTCATTTAGTGTTCATCTGGAGGTGAACCTTTTTGTTTTAATGTTCACCTAGTGTTCACAGAGAGATAAACCAAGGTGTTTATATTATTAATTTAAGTTTTAATACAGCGTTTTTCAGTTATTAAATATGCAGCTACATACCCTACTTCATTTAGTGTTCATCTGGAGGTGAACCTTTTTGTTTTAATGTTCACCTAGTGTTCACAGAGAGATAAACCAAGGTGTTTATATTATTAATTTAAGTTTTAATACAGCGTTTTTCAGTTATTAAATATGCAGCTACATACCCTACTTCATTTAGTGTTCATCTGGAGGTGAACCTTTTTGTTTTAATGTTCACCTAGTGTTCACAGAGAGATAAACCAAGGTGTTTATATTATTAATTTAAGTTTTAATACAGCGTTTTTCAGTTATTAAATATGCAGCTACATACCCTACTTCATTTAGTGTTCATCTGGAGGTGAACCTTTTTGTTTTAATGTTCACCTAGTGTTCACAGAGAGATAAACCAAGGTGTTTATATTATTAATTTAAGTTTTAATACGGCGTTTTTCAGTTATTAAATATGCAGCTACATACCCTACTTCATTTAGTGTTCATCTGGAGGTGAACCTTTTTGTTTTAATGTTCACCTAGTGTTCACAGAGAGATAAACCAAGGTGTTTATATTATTAATTTAAGTTTTAATACAGCGTTTTTCAGTTATTAAATATGCAGCTACATACCCTACTTCATTTAGTGTTCATCTGGAGGTGAACCTTTTTGTTTTAATGTTCACCTAGTGTTCACAGAGAGATAAACCAAGGTGTTTATATTATTAATTTAAGTTTTAATACAGCGTTTTTCAGTTATTAAATATGCAGCTACATACCCTACTTCATTTAGTGTTCATCTGGAGGTGAACCTTTTTGTTTTAATGTTCACCTAGTGTTCACAGAGAGATAAACCAAGGTGTTTATATTATTAATTTAAGTTTTAATACAGCGTTTTTCAGTTATTAAATATGCAGCTACATACCCTACTTCATTTAGTGTTCATCTGGAGGTGAACCTTTTTGTTTTAATGTTCACCTAGTGTTCACAGAGAGATAAACCAAGGTGTTTATATTATTAATTTAAGTTTTAATACAGCGTTTTTCAGTTATTAAATATGCAGCTACATACCCTACTTCATTTAGTGTTCATCTGGAGGTGAACCTTTTTGTTTTAATGTTCACCTAGTGTTCACAGAGAGATAAACCAAGGTGTTTATATTATTAATTTAAGTTTTAATACAGCGTTTTTCAGTTATTAAATATGCAGCTACATACCCTACTTCATTTAGTGTTCATCTGGAGGTGAACCTTTTTGTTTTAATGTTCACCTAGTGTTCACAGAGAGATAAACCAAGGTGTTTATATTATTAATTTAAGTTTTAATACGGCGTTTTTCAGTTATTAAATATGCAGCTACATACCCTACTTCATTTAGTGTTCATCTGGAGGTGAACCTTTTTGTTTTAATGTTCACCTAGTGTTCACAGAGAGATAAACCAAGGTGTTTATATTATTAATTTGAGTTTTAATACAGCGTTTTTCAGTTATTAAATATGCAGCTACATACCCTACTTCATTTAGTGTTCATCTGGAGGTGAACCTTTTTGTTTTAGTGTTCACCTAGTGTTCACAGAGAGATAAACCAAGGTGTTTATATTATTAATTTAAGTTTTAATACAGCGTTTTTCAGTTATTAAATATGCAGCTACATACCCTACTTCATGTAGTGTTCATCTGGAGGTGAACCTTTTTGTTTTAGTGTTCACCTAGTGTTCACAGAGAGATAAACCAAGGTGTTTATATTATTAATTTAAGTTTTAATACAGCGTTTTTCAGTTATTAAATATGCAGCTACATACCCTACTTCATTTAGTGTTCATCTGGAGGTGAACCTTTTTGTTTTAATGTTCACCTAGTGTTCACAGAGAGATAAACCAAGGTGTTTATATTATTAATTTAAGTTTTAATACAGCGTTTTTCAGTTATTAAATATGCAGCTACATACCCTACTTCATTTAGTGTTCATCTGGAGGTGAACCTTTTTGTTTTAATGTTCACCTAGTGTTCACAGAGAGATAAACCAAGGTGTTTATATTATTAATTTAAGTTTTAATACAGCGTTTTTCAGTTATTAAATATGCAGCTACATACCCTACTTCATTTAGTGTTCATCTGGAGGTGAACCTTTTTGTTTTAATGTTCACCTAGTGTTCACAGAGAGATAAACCAAGGTGTTTATATTATTAATTTAAGTTTTAATACAGCGTTTTTCAGTTATTAAATATGCAGCTACATACCCTACTTCATTTAGTGTTCATCTGGAGGTGAACCTTTTTGTTTTAATGTTCACCTAGTGTTCACAGAGAGATAAACCAAGGTGTTTATATTATTAATTTAAGTTTTAATACGGCGTTTTTCAGTTATTAAATATGCAGCTACATACCCTACTTCATTTAGTGTTCATCTGGAGGTGAACCTTTTTGTTTTAATGTTCACCTAGTGTTCACAGAGAGATAAACCAAGGTGTTTATATTATTAATTTAAGTTTTAATACAGCGTTTTTCAGTTATTAAATATGCAGCTACATACCCTACTTCATTTAGTGTTCATCTGGAGGTGAACCTTTTTGTTTTAATGTTCACCTAGTGTTCACAGAGAGATAAACCAAGGTGTTTATATTATTAATTTAAGTTTTAATACAGCGTTTTTCAGTTATTAAATATGCAGCTACATACCCTACTTCATTTAGTGTTCATCTGGAGGTGAACCTTTTTGTTTTAATGTTCACCTAGTGTTCACAGAGAGATAAACCAAGGTGTTTATATTATTAATTTAAGTTTTAATACAGCGTTTTTCAGTTATTAAATATGCAGCTACATACCCTACTTCATTTAGTGTTCATCTGGAGGTGAACCTTTTTGTTTTAATGTTCACCTAGTGTTCACAGAGAGATAAACCAAGGTGTTTATATTATTAATTTAAGTTTTAATACGGCGTTTTTCAGTTATTAAATATGCAGCTACATACCCTACTTCATTTAGTGTTCATCTGGAGGTGAACCTTTTTGTTTTAATGTTCACCTAGTGTTCACAGAGAGATAAACCAAGGTGTTTATATTATTAATTTGAGTTTTAATACAGCGTTTTTCAGTTATTAAATATGCAGCTACATACCCTACTTCATTTAGTGTTCATCTGGAGGTGAACCTTTTTGTTTTAGTGTTCACCTAGTGTTCACAGAGAGATAAACCAAGGTGTTTATATTATTAATTTAAGTTTTAATACAGCGTTTTTCAGTTATTAAATATGCAGCTACATACCCTACTTCATTTAGTGTTCATCTGGAGGTGAACCTTTTTGTTTTAATGTTCACCTAGTGTTCACAGAGAGATAAACCAAGGTGTTTATATTATTAATTTAAGTTTTAATACAGCGTTTTTCAGTTATTAAATATGCAGCTACATACCCTACTTCATTTAGTGTTCATCTGGAGGTGAACCTTTTTGTTTTAGTGTTCACCTAGTGTTCACAGAGAGATAAACCAAGGTGTTTATATTATTAATTTAAGTTTTAATACAGCGTTTTTCAGTTATTAAATATGCAGCTACATACCCTACTTCATGTAGTGTTCATCTGGAGGTGAACCTTTTTGTTTTAGTGTTCACCTAGTGTTCACAGAGAGATAAACCAAGGTGTTTATATTATTAATTTAAGTTTTAATACAGCGTTTTTCAGTTATTAAATATGCAGCTACATACCCTACTTCATTTAGTGTTCATCTGGAGGTGAACCTTTTTGTTTTAATGTTCACCTAGTGTTCACAGAGAGATAAACCAAGGTGTTTATATTATTAATTTAAGTTTTAATACAGCGTTTTTCAGTTATTAAATATGCAGCTACATACCCTACTTCATTTAGTGTTCATCTGGAGGTGAACCTTTTTGTTTTAGTGTTCACCTAGTGTTCACAGAGAGATAAACCAAGGTGTTTATATTATTAATTTAAGTTTTAATACAGCGTTTTTCAGTTATTAAATATGCAGCTACATACCCTACTTCATTTAGTGTTCATCTGGAGGTGAACCTTTTTGTTTTAGTGTTCACCTAGTGTTCACAGAGAGATAAACCAAGGTGTTTATATTATTAATTTAAGTTTTAATACAGCGTTTTTCAGTTATTAAATATGCAGCTACATACCCTACTTCATTTAGTGTTCATCTGGAGGTGAACCTTTTTGTTTTAGTGTTCACCTAGTGTTCACAGAGAGATAAACCAAGGTGTTTATATTATTAATTTAAGTTTTAATACAGCGTTTTTCAGTTATTAAATATGCAGCTACATACCCTACTTCATTTAGTGTTCATCTGGAGGTGAACCTTTTTGTTTTAGTGTTCACCTAGTGTTCACAGAGAGATAAACCAAGGTGTTTATATTATTAATTTAAGTTTTAATACAGCGTTTTTCAGTTATTAAATATGCAGCTACATACCCTACTTCATTTAGTGTTCATCTGGAGGTGAACCTTTTTGTTTTAGTGTTCACCTAGTGTTCACAGAGAGATAAACCAAGGTGTTTATATTATTAATTTAAGTTTTAATACGGCGTTTTTCAGTTATTAAATATGCAGCTACATACCCTACTTCATTTAGTGTTCATCTGGAGGTGAACCTTTTTGTTTTAATGTTCACCTAGTGTTCACAGAGAGATAAACCAAGGTGTTTATATTATTAATTTGAGTTTTAATACAGCGTTTTTCAGTTATTAAATATGCAGCTACATACCCTACTTCATTTAGTGTTCATCTGGAGGTGAACCTTTTTGTTTTAGTGTTCACCTAGTGTTCACAGAGAGATAAACCAAGGTGTTTATATTATTAATTTGAGTTTTAATACGGCGTTTTTCAGTTATTAAATATGCAGCTACATACCCTACTTCATTTAGTGTTCATCTGGAGGTGAACCTTTTTGTTTTAGTGTTCACCTAGTGTTCACAGAGAGATAAACCAAGGTGTTTATATTATTAATTTAAGTTTTAATACAGCGTTTTTCAGTTATTAAATATGCAGCTACATACCCTACTTCGCTTCAGCTTCGGTTCGCATGAGACAGAGTAGTTAATTTTTTAAGTAGTCCGAAAAATTTTAATATTTCTGTTGAAAATGTATTAATTAGCGGTTTTTTTTAATATCAAAATTAGGGGGTTCGTTAGGACTAAATTATGCAATCAATATTTTACGCGTTTTTAAAAACATTTCCACAAAACTATTACGTGGCGGAACCCCAGGGTTCTGTGGTACCCACTTTGAAAAACGCTGGTCTAGACCAATGTCTATAGACCTCAGTGAATGCATTGACATTAGTTGATTGAGGCAAAGTTTAAACTTTAAAATTTAACTGCTATTGAAACTTTAAAGTAAGTCTTTTTCTCTCTTTATTGCCGAGTACGTATTCCAAACTTCCTTAATTTTCCGGTAGGTGCTAAAATTACTTCTATTCGATCAGATATTGTCATTTTACTATAGAAAGACCTAAAGTGTACATTGATGGACCTTTTCTCCTTCATGGACCTTTATTCCTCCATGGAACTTTTCTCCGTCATAGATCTTGATTCCTCTAGAAGCATTTTCTCCTTCATGGACCTTAATATTTCCATAGACCTTTTCTCCTTCATGGACCTTTTCTCCTTCATGGACCTTTATTTCTTCATGGACCTTTATTCCTTCATGGACCTATATTCCTTCATGGACCTTTTCTCATGGACCATAGATCATGGACCATAGATCATTTTTCATGGACCATAGATCTTTATTCCTCTAGGAACTTTTTCTCCTTCATGGACCTTAATATTTCCATGGACCTTTTCTCCGTCACGAACCTTTATTCTTCCATGAACCTTTTCTCCTTCATGGACCTTAATACTTCCATGGACCCTTTCTCCTTCATGAACCTTTATTCTTCCATGAACCTTTTCTCCTTCATGAACCTTTATTCCTTCATGGACCTTTTCTCCTTCATAGATCTATATTCCTCTAGGAACCTTTACTCCTTCATCGACCTTAATACTTCCATAGACCTTTTCTCCTCCATGGACCTTTATTCTTCCATGGACCTTTTCTCTTATTGCGGTGTTTAAGGACATTCTTAGGATCTTTGTATATAATTCGTTAAAAACATAATTTCTGTCCTTTCATTATACGTACTTTCTCTTAGCATATCTTATATATGTCGTACAGTAATAAAATGTTGATTCAATATAATTTATTGTTTTTCCCCTTAAAAATATTTCTAAAATTTAACATATTCAACTCCTCTGATATATTGATTGCGCTCGAATTTCTGTGCTTCAATCCAATATAAAATATTTAACTATTCGAAGTCAAAAAGAAGCGCGATCGAAATGCGAAGCGAGTTACGTTTTGCTTACGTAACGTTTACGTTTTTTCCCTTATGCTTAATACATGGTTATATATCCTGAGTCATAAATTTTACGATGAAAGATTTTGACGTGCCAACCCTTACCTCACAAAGCCATGCACCGTAAAAATCCATGAAACAGTTGGGAAAATACCATTTATTACTTTCCGACGCGTGACAAATTTTTAGGATTTCTTGGATAGTATATTATAATTGACTGAGTTTTCATGTTTCGAAGGTAAGCGCCATATCATTGTTAAATAAAATAATACTTATTCAAAAAAAGTTACAGGTAAATTTTTTAAAAGTGCTAATAATTGTCTAACGTATTTCCATCCTTCTTCCTGACCGTACAGAAATTCCCCAGTGACCTAGAAGACTGAATCTTTGCATATTTATAATATCAACTACGGTACAGAAAGTAGTGAAGACGTATTATCGATCACTGCCCGGAAGGTGGAAATTATTTTCTGAAAATAATTTCCAGACCAAAAGCCCCCCCCCCTATCCCAAATCAATCAATTAATCCCCTAAATTGATCAACAATTAATCAATATCCCCCCCCCCCAATTAATCAACATTCTAGTTTATCAGAAGTTGACCTAGAATGTTGATTCTTTGGACACATATATTATCGACAACGAAACAGAACCTAGGATCCGGATATTAGATCCTCCATCCCCTGAGACGGATGCAGGTCAAAGAACCATTACCAGATCTTAATTGCTCTTTGAAGATGCAGATGTATAAGAAACCCCCTATAGTGCTTCACAATAAGACAACTTTGGGGGCTTAACCCTCTTTTTCAAAAGAATACCCTTCTATCCCGCTTCCTGTTTGGGGTACTGGAATAGATTCAATTACAAAGCTGCAAAGCATTGCAACATTAATACTAAGCATTTTTGCTCCATAACGAAAGAAGAAAAATAATTCTCTAAATAACGATTCTAAAAGAGATAATTTTGTTAACCTGCATGTAACAGTGTGAAAGCCGAAGCACGTGAGACATGTTATTGCACGTGTGCAAGTACGCATCGTTGCAAGTATGCTGTAGGTGAGTTGTGCAAGTATGCTGTAGGTGAGTTAGTTGTGCAAGTATGCTGTAGATGAGTTATGTAAGTATGCTGTAGGTGAGTTGTGCAATTATACTGTAACTGAATTGTGCAAGTATGCTGTGGATGAGTCATGTAAGTATGCTGTAGGTGAGTTGTGCAATTATACTGTAACTGAATTGTGCAAGTATACTGTAGGTGAGTTGTGCAAGTATGCTGTAGGTAAGTTGTGCAAGTATGCCGTAGGTAAGTTGTGCAAGTATGCTGTAGGTGAGTTGTGCAAGTATGCTATAGGTGAGTTGCGCAAGTATGCTGTAGGTTGTTGTTGAGACCCAGACCGTCCGACCTACCAGAAAGGTGTAAGGTAACTGTATGGACGGCCGGGAAGTGCCACCCAATTTAGACCGGAACCCAGTGGGGGAGGCATCCACAGGGACCGTACCCTCCTTCCCCTACCACCAACCTCTCGGAAGGACTTACGGACCCACATGTTTAACGTGATCGTACTCCGCATGAACACGGCGGCATTTGTGGTAGCGTGCAAATCTAGCGCGCAAACCACGGGGATACCGCACCCGAGATGGCCAACAGCACGCGGTGTTCCGAGGTGGTCACCCACCAAGTACTAACCGCGCCCGATGCTGCTTGACTTCGGTGATCTAACAAGAACCGGTGTTTTCAGCACGGTACGGCCGTTGGCCCAAGTATGCTGTAGGTGAATATTTTCTATTTTGTTTATAATAAATTCAGTATTATTCAGTCACATTGTCTAAATATTCGATTTCTTTTGAGGGTGGGTTAGATTGTACACACTGGTTTTCAAGGGTTTTTTTCCATATTTTGCGAGGAGGGAGGATGTGGGGTGAAATAGCCCTGTGGTTAGGGGGCGGTTATTGCACTCTGACGATCCGAATTTGATTCCCGGCTCTCCCCGAACTGTCCCCGTGTTCGCGCGGAGTACGGGCACGGTAAATATGTGGGTCCGTAAATCATTCCGAGAGGTTGGTGGTAAGGGAAGGAGGGTACGGTCCCTGTAGATCCCATACTTACTAGGTTCCGGTTTAAATTTGATGGCAGTTCCCGGCCGTCCAAACAGGTACCTTACACCTTTGGGTAGACCGGATGGTCTGGGTCGAAGAAGAAGAGGAAGGAGGATGTTTAATATCAGTTTTGAAAAAGCTCAATAACTTTGTAATTGACTTTTATCTCCTATTTCTAATATGAAGCGAGATAGCTCTCCGTAATTCCTTTAATGAAGGTCAACCCTCCAAAAGTTGACTTATCATGTAGCGTCATTAGAGTTTCCTGTACACCTGCGTGCAAAGTATACTATAACACTAATACTTCTAGAGCTATTGACTTGGCCTATGGCTTTTTTTTGACACTCTGTATAGTAGTACTATGTATTTTTCATTATGCTTTAAAAGAAATTAACTATGGAGAGTGACTCAACTCGACTTTCTCATATTAGAATCTATGCCATGTTCTTTTGTTTGTTTTTTTGCAAAATTTACAAGAAGAAATGAATTTAAAAAATATGTATTGTCAGTCTCAATGATAACAATTACATTGTATTACCCTTCATTTCGAAATTTCGATGATATTGAAAAAATCTTTCGAACCAAGCTTAACAATGTAACCCACGGAGGAGTAACTTGTCTCCCCGACGTGGTGATACTGACGTTGTGAACACAAAAATTGTACAGTGGCTATTTTTCGCTGTAATGATGACTACCAAGTTTATTGATCGTGACCCATAAATAACCTATTTTATGCATAATGGTGTCAAATTTTGTCCTATGCTGCCATGTTAAGAAAATATAAAATTTATAAAAGTTTTCATTCGAATTTCAAAAAAGTTATCTAGTTCTAGATCTTTTGTTAGCTAAGCCGAATATAAAGTTTCGTGAAGATTCATTAATATTTGTGGCAGCTGTCGTTATACACAAGAAATCGAACACAGACAGATATGCATCGCCCTAAAAAACAATCAAAATATGTTTAGCTGATCCTGAAACATATATTGGAATCAAAATCTTGAGATCGAAAATTTTCATGAAAACAAAACTTCCTCTATACTATATTCCATAGTATAAGAAAGTAAAAATATTGCATTTATAAACCAAAAAGTTCATAACATATATGCATATATCTTTATGATAACCATAAAATGTGTGAAGCAGCAAGCCCTCATTTGCATTTCATATTTCACTATTATTTACAATTCAGCGCACTAGACATTTTTCCCCCCTCGTACATATAGCATAAAAAATTGACAACGCCGAATTTGAATACGAAAGTTTAGCTTTGATTTTCAGCTTTCTTTGACAGCCTATATATCACGAAGGCCCATAAATTTTGCCGTTATTTTTACTTTCCCTTTATACATAGTATAATGGGTAAAATATAAAGCATAATAATATAAAGCATAAAGGGTCGGAAATTTGAGTTTCCGACGGCGGAGCGCGTTTCAAGTAATGCTGAACTCGAAACGAACATGTTTATGCGGATGTGTGTGTCTCTGGAAGCTCGTTCGTCGTCGTTGATGAAGCACCTGGCGTTGCCGCCTCTATCTTCTGTGTTGAATGATTACTTGTGGTGTAGATTTGACATTACTTGTATGCACATAAAAGTTCGTTGATGAAGAACAACCCCTGATGGGCGGGGCGTCGTCGTAAGAGCTGGCGCCACTGCGTCGAGGTGATGAGGCACGTTGGGAAGTCCGTATGCAACATGATGAGGCACGTGGGACTGTTCACAATCTTCGGGGTATGTGAGGCACGTGGGAATGAGTTCAATGGCTGAACAGGTGATGAGGGAAATCCACACTGAGACTTCTCTGCTAGCCGGCCAAAGTTTAAAAACTTAAATTTGGGGGGTTTGGGATTTGATGACTCTAGTTATCATTTCGACGATTTGGAAAGTTTTTGTCATTGCGTCTTCGTCGCCTTTGAGAATTTTAACTACATCTTTTAAGATACTGCTGAGTTTATTAATATCAATGTATTGTTCTACCTCTTTGTACAGACTTAGAAACTCTAGAAAAGCATTTGCATTTGCAGATTGAGGGATTTTGTCTGATACAGGTTGAGTATGGGCTAAGTGCTCGCCAGTAGTTCCTCCTACCGTTTCGGCACTTGCCGGCTCTTCCTGCACAGGGGAGGTTATCCTAGTGGGGAGGGGGGGAAAGTTATCCTCGCCAAGGGTGGGTGAAGTTTTAGCAGATTTTTGTACCTTTTTCAATTCCTGCGTTTTTTTCCTAAACCAGGGGTTTTGGGGACAGTGCCTAAAATTGGCAGGGTGGGATCCTGAACAGTTGGCGCATTTCGCCGGGGTGTCCCTATTTTTTGTGCAGTTTCTCGTGAGATGACCTTCGCCACATTTAAGGCAGCGGGGAGGGAGGGTACACTGGTCAGAATGATGGTTCCAAAGTTGACAATTGTAGCACATTTTATGGCCTCTCGCCTTAAAAAGTTGAACTTTGATTTGCATGGAAAACAGGGATTTTACTTCATAAATCCTCGCCCATCCCTCCGTCGGCACAAGTCCAACCAAGAAGATGGGGAGGGGGGTCCTATCACGCCTATTCCTTAGCTGCGTGATTCTAACAATTTTAAAACCAAGCGCGGCAAGCTCTTTTTTTATTTCCTCAATATTGGTATTAGTGGGCAAGCCCTTTATTACTATCTTCCTCGGCCTATCCGTTTTGAGGTTTAATGAACTGAAAGGAATCCCCTCACGGGTTAAGTGAGCCTGCACACGCCTGAAGTCCTCAACGGACCCAGGAGTGATCCGGATCACTCTTCCCATGAGAAGACCCTGAACTTTGCACTCTAAAAACTTGTTTAAGTCCTCTATGAGGGCTCCCCAATTAATTGTGGAGTCCACATAGAAGGACGAGACTTTTTCCTTAGGGGGGGATGGCGCCTCAGTCATTTCGACTTCATCGTCATTTAATTTGCTAAATTTATTTTTGGTTTGGATATCCTGGGATTTTAGTTTAGAAGTAGAGGGTTTACTACTATCAGAAGTTTTTAACTTTTTGCTTTTAGGCTGGGTGATATACCCTTCAAGATTACTAAACATTTCGTGTTTAAATTTAAGATATAACTCGTCCTCTGTTTTAGTTTTCCTATCTCTATATATATCATATACAAGATTGTAAGATTTCCTATTAGTTAAAGTACTAAGATTAGGGTGGCTGGCTAGCAGATTGGAATCAGAAATGGTACCTGATAGTATTGTCCTGATCATTTTGGCTCGATCGAAGTCGATCCCGTCTTCCTCCAGCTCCTCTTCAAGTCTGGCAATGATCCAGTCGTAAATCTTGAAGTGGCTGTATATTTTCCACTCAGCAGAGTCTTTCTTTAACTGGTCGCTATCACATCCCAGGGTCTTGATGTAGGCTGCCGCGTAGCCGGCCGCACTTGGGGTATCCTCGTCCTCCGATGAAGAAACAGTCTCTCCTTGATCCTGGTCCTGGTCATCCATGATCTCGGCCCAGTTCTTCTTTTCATTACTCGCCCGCTGTAACACGTGCTTGGCTGACACTCCTCGTTGCGCCATTTTCACGGCAGTTGGTTCCACAATCTTTACACTGTCCATATTGAACCGAAGTTCAGTATAATCCACACCGTTGTCCATCATAAGCTGTTTCCAGCCATGTCTACCTCTCCAGTCTCTCAAAAGATCCACATCCGTCTTCACTGGCTCCGCAGCATACTGCTCGCACGTGTATCCACCATGCTTGAACACTAAGTCCTTCCAGGCTTGAAATCCCTTTGCTTCCACTGGCGAAATGAACAAGTCCTCCACACTCGTAATAAGTCCTCCACACTCGTAATAATCTTATGCACATCCATCGATGTGACCCACGTGTACTGTACCAAAGAATACTGTACTCGACAGAAGAAGGAATTTTTTGACCATTTGAGCGTCTAGCATTGACCCCAGTGATCTCTGGAAGCGATATCTCAAGAAAGAATGAAGTGCTTCGAAAAAAAAATGAAAATGAGTACAATTATTACAATGCCTGGAACCCTATTTTTTATTTTAAATGTGATGAACTCATTAATTAACATATCAGACGATTTTTGATATGAAAGATCTTGCGCGGGGGGGGGGGGGGGGGAAGGTAGCGTAAATCTCGAAAGATATGTGACTTAGACCTAACAGAACCAGAACTTTTCACACAGAGCATAAAAATTTGTCATTGTGTTTGATATCTGCAGACCTCAATACAGAATCCAATCTTCTGTATAGTTAAACAATCTTGCCAATAGGCAACGTATTGTTTAACTATACAGAAGGAATATGCGTGTAATTAACACTTTTTTTTATGAGTAATATATTTATGAATTAATTCTGGTAAATAGTGCTATAAACTTAAACTGTAGATTAGAAATAACATAACCTTTCCGTAGGTAACTTATACCAGAGTCATACACAACAAATGAACTTTTTCCCATTCGAAGTACGAAAAATATGTGTTATGTCACATATGTAACGAGTTGCAGTGCTGCTCACTATTTTTTTTTTAATTTACAGCATTCAACGTTCAGTTCTACTTGGGTACTTTCATGTATTTAACTTTCAAACTACTTAGGCACGTGGCATAGCATGACTGAACAAAGACTGTATTACATATAGCCACGCTTTATAAACAGAATCGTGCGTCTGAAAATAAAATCACGGAAACAATCCCAAAAGTCTAATTTAAAAAAAAATCTGGGCCACACATGATTTTCCCTACAGACTCAAATTTGTTTTTTTCTTTATTTCTTTTATTCATTAAATTGAGTTTAATGGAACAAAATAACACGCATAATTGTTTGAAATTACACTGGATTTTCACTTTTAATTCAATTTTCGTTTTCATTTGGTAACTGAACGTATTTTCAAAGTCGACGTAGCAAAAATACGAAAAAAAACCCAACATCATTTTGTTGTGTTCAAGTACTATTTGTATTGTCTGTATTTTGGTCTTTCTAATTGGTTTATATCAAAATGTTTTTGTTCTACTGTAAAAGTTGTGTTTCGGTTTTAAATTGTTTAAATTGTTGTTTTGCTGTTTCTTGCATTAATGATTAAATAGGGAATATTTTCTTGAACTTTAAAATTACATTTTTTGATAAATTTCTCCCGGCTACTTATTGCTACTTTAAAATTTCAGGTCAGTCAGACGGTTTCAGTAGTACAAGGCACATTCGCAGATTGCGGTTGCCCGCGTAGCGGTTGTATGCATGTTCAAGAGCTATTTCGAGAAGGCTATTGCAGTTAAGTGCTTCTAAAAAAGCTCAGAGATATTCACATTGGCTTCCAATATGCAATATTATCCGATAAATTTATTAATATCATTCTTATAGAATTTATACACGTTCCATTCACAAAAATAAGATATCTCTTCTCACTAGTTTTGCGTTTTAGTGCCAACTAATGCGTCAAAAATTCACTCCATTTTACGATATCTTAATTACATAACAATGATATTCGATTTTGTTTTCGTACGTCCGCATAAATAATTGATTTGTTTAGCCAGCAATGTTTCTTAAAGCTCTGAATTTTAATGCTGTGTTACAGATTGTTTGACGGTAATATACAGGAGAGTTAAAGTATAAATGTTTTTCTAAATATATCAAAAGAATTCATTACAAAATGTAAGAAAAGTCATGTGCTGTTAAATCGGATATTTATTCTTTTGCGTACTAACTTAATATCCTCAACACATAAATAAGACATCGCTGCAAATACACGTACAATCTTCCACAAAAAGACCCTGATAAAAGATGGAAAATACACAATATCAAATTAACTCTACTTCGTCAATATCTTCCGGCAATGATCTGTCCATAGAAAGTTAATAAAAAATGAAACAGGAGGAATACGAAAATAAAAAAGACGAAAAATACAATACGGTCTCATGAGGCTGAAGCAGTGAAAAAGCCATTTCGCCTCTTCCATAAAATCTGATACGAGTTGCTCCCCTATCAACTCAGTTTTATTTTCTCACTGATTCTACTGATACTATTTGAAATGATACATACTCATTTTTATATATAAATAATTAGAGTTTAAATATAAAATACTAAGCATATAAAACTAGTAAGTTTAACAATACAAATGTATTAGAAACAGTACAATTAAAATTAAATCTCTTTATTGCGCTAGTGCGGCATATAAATAAGATAAAATTTATAAGTAATAAAGGTGAATTAAAATGAAGAGAAATAGCTTAGCATCCATAATAAACAAAAGTATTCAAATACCAACCAGAAAATGCTCATTCAAATACCAACCAGAAAATGATAAATACTCATTTATATATAAAAATGATCAAAGTTATATTAGAAATATCAAGTATATGAAACTTGTAAGATTAACAATATAGATGCATTAGAAAACGGTACAATTAAAATTAAATCTCCTTATTGCGCTAGTGCAGCATATAAATAAGATGAAATTTATAAGTAATAAAGATGAATTAAAATGAAGAGGCATAGCATCCATAACAAACAAAAGTATTCAAATACCAACCAGAAAAAACTCAAGAGCATGTCAGTCATAAACATGAAAAATCAGGGAAACGCCCATTAAATTTAAAACAAATATATTGAAAGAAAAAAGGAATGTCAATCAATATATTGAATGTGATGTAATGGTAACATCTTCAGGTGGCGACTACTATACATTAGCTTCATTAACACATTTTATTGAATGTTATAGATAAAAAATGAATATTTTTATATAAAAAAATATAAAAAATAGCTGAGCTGAACAGACACACACACACACACATTAAAAAAAAAAAAAAAAAAAAATATATATATATATATATATATATATAATGAATTAACCGTGCAATGTGCATGGTAATAAAATCGCTGATAGTTAGGTTTTGCCCTCCAAAGTAGGACCAGTCCCACTACCGAAAGCCACCCTCTCTAGATGTTTCAGCAACATCAAAAGAGAGATTTGTGTGCTCTGGTGCGATTCTTGGAATAAAACTGGAATTAATCGTCATATTTTATCAAGTAACCCCCCTTGATAAAATATGACGATTAATTCCAGTTTTTCATATGACGATCGATACCACATTATCAAACTTGGTATCGATCAAAATATTAAGCCCTTTAGAAAGAAGGGTAACATGCTATAACTGAAATCATTTGAAACAATACATATTATTTTTTTCTTTCAAAATTTGTATACAAAAAAACTACAAGCTACCTAAAAATAGATTCTGGTATGAGAAATTCTAGTTGAGCCACATTTTCGTTAATTTTAATAATTGTTAAAACTGGGTTTCCCATGTATTGTGCTTTTCGTTTAACGTTTTATAATAACTGGTTACACATGGAAACGCAAAACAGGGGTTAGCAGGGGTATACGATAGCAGGTCACCTCTGGTCCATATTGAGGCCGCTGTGAAGGCCCAACGATACGTGGATGACGTGTTGCGGCCTGTGACACTACCCTTCCTTCAGCGGATGCCCAATGCCATTTACCAGCAGGATAACGCCCAACCACACACGGTACGCATCAGCCAACATTCTCGGCAAGGTACCCACGTGCTTCCCTGGCCACCAATCACCCCTGATCTCTCACCAATCGAACACGTCTGGGACGTGATTGGACATCGCTTGCGTGGGCTGCCACCGTCACGTTTAGAAGACGAACTCTCCCAAATGGTTGACAGGAAGTGGGCAGCCATCCTCCAGGACACCATCCGCACGCTCATTGACTCTGTACCTAGACGTGTTTCTGCCTCTATCGCCACTCGCGGTGGTCTTACAACCTACTGATCAGACGGTGCTATCGATCAGTGTATAGGTGCATCATGTTGCAATAAACATCACTTATTGGTCGTTGCTGTCTCTCTGTTTGCCGATTTTCATCACTTTCTGCCCACTCCTTCTTGGTGTCTCATTTTCACTGTCACGTAGTGTATATATATTGAGAACCTATTGAAGTTCGCAGAAATGATAATTGGAGAAATTGAGACAAGTTTTGTTACCCCCACCCCCAATGTTTATGACACGACGCTACCGAGTACATATACATAGGAGATGTATGGAGGGTTGAGACTGCTTTTATTAAATTCAGCGCCTTAAACCGAGTGATCGCAAAATCACGCACATTACATTTTAAAATCATATGATTTTCCGAATGGAAGATGTGTTTTTTAGAGCAATGTTTGTTTAGCCATTTTTATGAGGGTGTCATTGAAAAGTTTCAGCAACGCAGTCTTTATTTCAGACTGTTTAGCCTGAGTAAATGAAAGGCCTGCCTGTTCTCGCTTTGTTGGCAACAGATCTGGTTTCTCAGAAAGGCTTTACTAACGTTGTAATTTTTAAATCCTCAGGGTTTTTAGAACATAGGAATTTCTTCTGAAGTTCTTCAATGACACTCTTGCAAGAATTGTTCGATGAATATTGCTCTAAAATAACAATTCTGTCACATAGCCAAAACGCCATTTTCTTTGAATAATTAAAAAAAGTTCTATAAATATCGTCAATAAGAGCATACGATATTTCTAATAATTTTTTAGAGTGCTTTAGTGGCACTTTATTAAAATAAAAAAAAATTCTATTTCAATTTGTCGGTGCAATATGCGATTTCTTTTAATTTGAAGTGCACGATTTTTCTATCACCCTGTATTAAGGAAAGAACTTTAATTGCAAGTTTATTTATACATAGAACAAATATTTATAGAAATGAACAGTGTAAGCACATTTTAAAAAACAACTTGTATTGTGTACTACAAAAGAAAATTTGAAAAGTAATTTAAAAGGTAAAATAACAAATTTGTATTCTACGTCAGTAGTTAAGATGAAATGTGCTCACGAAATGTTGACAAATGAAAGAGAAGGAACGCCATCCTCGCTAGCAGTCTCAAGGGCCTAAAATCTTAGAAAAGATTCCGTATCTTGAAAATATCAGATATTTATAGAAAAATATAAAGAATACGAATTTTCCATACTGGCAAAAAACAACGAAATCTTTAACAATAATTTTAAGAAGGAGCTTCATACGGTGATAAGCAGTGTGTACACTACGGTTTCGACGGACGTGTTAATTAAGCATTTGTATACTATTTTGTGCATTGCTGTCGTAAAGTCAAATGAATTTTCAGAAAAGAAGGAAGTGCTATTCACAGAATCGAAAGTGAAAATCTTTATTGGAGCTTGCTGCTTTCTCCTGAATTTGATACTGAATCCATATCAATCATCATCTAAGCTCTATCTATAGCCAATCTTGAGAAATAGTTGCTTCAAAAAAACGTTTTAGATGAAACATAGATTGCGAATTTGCTTACAACAAATAAGGCATTTTTTTAAACTGGAAGATTTAATCCTTACAAAATTCTTATAACTCTCTGGATTTTGATGCTCAATCTATATCAGTCATCATCAGCTAAACTCTGTCCGATTTTGAGAAAGGTATGTATCAAAGGAAATTGTTTGTAAATATATGACAAAATTCTGATCGCAAACAACAGTTATTTTTCGCTTCGAACCAATTAGTAGAAAAGAAAATGAATTTTGAAGTGAAAATAGATTTGAAATGTCAAGCTATCATGTAAATTTTAAAGATGATTGAAAACTGTAATGTTTATCTTGTTAGGAATCAAGGATTTACTGAAATATCGCGATAAAATAATTAATTTCAACCAAAGCACAAATAAAATATCAAGGTAAAGGAAATTGAAAGGAAAATAAAATGCATCACAATTTAAACTTATTAAAAAATTTATTATTAAAAATTTGCTAAAACTAAAAAAATCTGATGTAGGCAGCACATGACTTTCCCTACAGACTTAAATTCATTTTCTCTTTATTTCTCTAAAAATTCATTAAATTGAGTTTATTTGCACAAAATAACACGCATAATTATTAGAAATTACACTGAAGTTGCCCTTTGAATTCAAGTTTCGTTTTCATTTAGTAACTCGACGAATTTTCAAACGCGGCGTAGCAAACCAGTGATAAAAACTATAATATCTCGAGAACGGCTAGGCCTAGAGTATTATCCTTTTCATCTTGGAAAATTACTTATAAAACGAGAATTTAATTGATACATTTTTGAGTATACGTAGTCTTTTATTTTTTTTAGATTTTAACGTTTTTGGAGGGCAATTTCGTAAAAAAGATAGGGTCTCTTTCTTAATCGTACTAAAATCTAATCAGCACCAGGGTATCATCCCACAAGAGACTTATCTAACAAATTTTGTGAAATTTTTTGTTAATTAGTTTTTTAGCCAGAGGGGATACATGCGATTTTTGTGAGCTATTTCACAACAAAAGGCAAAATTCATTTGTCTTGAATCGTACCAAAATCTAATCGGCATCAATGTAACCCACAAGTGACCTACTTTTATGAAATTTGGTTTAACAGATTTTGAGTTATAGTGGATACATACATTGCACACACAGCCGTCATGCTAAAAATATTTTTTTAGTATTTTAAAGGTCCAAACACGTGTAGGGCCGTCGAAAACTCGAGTTGCGATTTTCGACAGAAGCCTAATACTTTCTTTATGCATCAGTATGTATTGTAGGGAAAGTAATAATAGACAATCATCCTATGTAAAACATCTAGTGTTAGTATAAATAAATGAAACATTTCACAATGTAATTGCTTACGGTTACCTTGCACCTTTCTGGTAGGTCGGACGGTCTGGGTCTCAACAACAACAACAATGTAATTGCTTTTGAATTACCATCAAGTAAATTGGTCTATTTATAGTCCAAGAACTATACTTAATTATACTTGCACATGAGTATGAATATACTCACGTACAAAATTCTCATCAAAATGGAATTGACGCAATTATTCGCGGCAACAGTCACAAGATCTGAAGCTACATGAAAGGATTGCGTCTCTTCCAAAATACCTGTGTAGGATGTATGACTGCGGCATTGAGTAGGTAAAGTAAAAGAGGAGACAAAACTATTCGCGACAGCAGTCACAAGAACTGAAGCTACATGAAAGGACTGCGTCTCTTCCAAAAATACCTGATGTAGGAAGTATGGCTGCGGTATTGAGTAGGGAAAGTAAAAGAGAAAACAAAAATTCGCGGCAGCAGTCACAAGAGCTGAAGCTACATGAAAGAACTGCAATTCTTCTAAAATACCTGATGTAGGAAGTACGGCTATGGCATTAAGTGGGGAAAGTAAAAGCGAAGACAAAACTGTTCGCGGCAGCAGTCACAAGAGCTGAAGCTACATGAAAAGACTGCGTCTCTTCCAAAAATACCTGATGTAGGAAGTTTGGCTGTGGCATTGAGTAGGGAAAGTAAAAGGGAAAACAAAACTATTCGCGGCAGCAGTCACGAGCTGAAGCTACATGAAAGGACTGCGTCTCTTCCAAAAATACCTGATGTAGGAAGTTTAGCTGTGGCATTGAGTAGGGAAAGTAAAAGAGAAGACAAAACTATTCGCGGCAGCAGTCACAAGAGCTGAAGCTACATGAAAGGACTGCGTTTCTTATAAAAAATACCTGATGTAGGAAGTATAGCTGTGGCATTGAGTAAGGAAAGTAAAAGAGAAGAGAAAACAATTGCGGCAACAGTCTCAAGAGTTGAAGCTACACGAAAGAACTGCGTCTCTTTCAAAAATACCTGATGCAGGAAGTATGGCTGTGGCATTGAGTAAGGAAAGTAAAAGAGAAGACGAAACTATTCGCGACAGCAGTCACAAGAGCTGAAGCTACATGCAAGGACTGCATCTCTTCCAAAATACCATTCTAATAAATTGAGCGTGGAAGTCCGACACATCCGTGCAAATTTTAAAGCATTTTAGCGCATTAAAAGTATCATTTTAAAGTATAGTGGTCATTTTAGTTTTCATAATTTTGCTAGAAATATTTGCTCAGTCAATTAACACTGATTAGTTTTATCATGAACGTGCAAAGGGAAAATACGGGTGACCCTAGAGAAGAATCAATAGGGAGAGGTCACAGTTGAAACGCTCACCATTACCTCTGGTATTCTTTTCACGCGGTTGACGCCACTGAGTGTAACGATCTTGTATATATTGACATCGAAGCCTTTTGTCCTTCTTTTGGACAAGTGAAGACATGTTTAGGCATACATCACCAGATAGATTGTTACTCATATTCGGATGGAGGGGATATCACACCTTGGTCTCCAGCATCTGATTTGTCCCACCACTATGTTGCCTCAAGCACTGGTGACTGATTGGATACTGTTTGCGCCACCTCATATGCTAGAGGTCAAGCCCTTACGAGTACACTAGGGCAATAAATTTAGAAATAAAATCCATTGTTTGAGCGATTATATAAAAGTAATTTCCATAGACTGACTATTGTCACACTCTGCTCTCCCCCCCCCCCTCCTGCCAATCCCTCCACGATGTTTGCGAATTCGAAATTTAATGTCACAATGGCTTTTTCTAAATTTAACATTATTAACATTTTCCTATTTTAATTTTCTCATAATACTGTATAGAAGAAGTACTGTTGCCCCAAGTCTGAGACGCAGGTACCCCGGAAGCATGCGTCTTGGCTTGGCTTGGCTTGGCTGTTGCCCCAAGTACTTTAGAATTCGAGATTTTAAAGAATGCGTGTTTTACGACATCCTGGACTCATTTTAAACACCGGCCATTTTAGACTCCAGCCGGTTATATGAATATCATTTGAGAGTTTCAAAAAATATACTCATGTTCTGAGACCCCTAACAATTCAACGATTACGAATTAGTAAAGCGTGTTCGAGAAATTTGATCCGTTTCAGACAAAGCGAAAACAGGCAGCCATTTCATTTTAACTCAAGATAAAATAGAGATTACATTGGTGAAACTCTTCGGTGAAACCTTTTGACACAATCTTCTGAAAAGGATTTAGAATGAGTTCGTAAAGTCTTAAATCGGGCTTATTCGTCAAAATCTCGAATTCGAAACTTTTTCCGAAAACAATACAGTTCCTTTACAATAGTATAAGAAAGTTATTTAGCAAGTTTAAGTATTATAATAAACGATAACACACATTTGATAAACACTAACTCACAATATAACACTCCTTTCCCGGCTATCCAAATGGTTGCTCACGTCCTAGGATGAGTCGGATAGTCTGCGTCTTCAACACAATATAACACTCCGGCCATCCAAATAGTTGCTCAAGACCTCGGACGAGTCGGGCGGTCTGGGTCTTCAACACAATATAACACCAGGAGCGCGGTAGCCCAGTGGTTAGCGCGCGGGAATTACACTCGATAGGCCCAGATTCGATTCCTTCCGCTGCCAAAACTGCTGCCGTGTTCACACGGAGTACGATCACGTTAAACACGTGGGTCCGTAAGTCCTTCCGAGAGGTTGGTACTAGGGGAAAGAGGGTACGGTTCATGTGGATGCCTCCCCCACTAGGTTCCGGTCTAAATTGGGTGACTCTTCCCGGCCGTCCAAACTGTTATCTTACACCTTTCTGGTAGGTCGGACTGTCTGGGTCTCAACAACAACACAATATAACACCTTTCTTATAACTCGATTTTTTTATAAATCGGTAGGCTTATTGTCGTTACCGATTAAAATAAGCATGTCAATCGCATGATTCTTCGGCGTGTTATCACACTCCCTGTGGGGAAAAAATTTCTGATATCTGGATAACGATTCATGATATGTATTTGGAATATGAATGTATAAAAATGTCCGGTAAAACCTTTCACTTTAGATATTTGTTTTCTTGAAATAGGAATTTTTATAAAAACCAACGTGCAAATGATTGCTAAAAATAGAACAACACATTTTTGCTTTTATCCTCATCTGATTATGATACAAATGAACCTGTTGAAGTGCGTTCGTTCAACATCGAGAAAATCGAGTGAAGACTCCATATATTTTCAAGAATAAACTGTCTTACAAAAGCACAATACTAATCTCGAGAGATATTTTCATCGATTAAAACAGTTTCTCTCTCTTTTAAAACAAATATTCTCGCTTCATTTCTTCCTGCTCCGCATGAAAATTTAAAAACTCCACTCTATAATCCTGCTCTAGAATCTTCTTCCGAAGAGTAAAATTTACTTCTGTTGCGGTGGCAGTAGTAAGGCATTAACTGGTGAATTTTATATTTCCTGAAAAAGAACTTTTTGTGATATAAACATTTCTTATTTTTTAATCGTCTGCGAATGACTCGTTCTGGAGTATTAACAATTTATTAGCAGAAAGTGAAAAGTTATAATCACAAAATGTCAAAATATATAGCCAGCAGACGATAATATAAATATTTTTTTTGCTCAACATAGTTTACAGCAGTGTTTCTCAACCACTGGTCACGGCCCGGCCCGGTACCGGGCCCTGACATCAATTATACCGGGCAGTGAGAGATTCTCCTGGAATTTGTAGTTCTAGTTTTTAAAGCATTTTTTAATAAAGATTTCATAGTGGAAATATTCTAATGAGCATAATATGCGAATATGTCGAAAAACTCAGAACCAGAACGCCTGAATAACATTTATATAGCAGATGTCAGTGACCAAGCCGCATGTAAACTTTAATATGAGTAATACTGCTCAGCTGACTTCTATGGTGAATTACAATGGATAAATATTTTTCTTTTTCAATACCGTTTTCATTTTTTCAAACCAATTAATCAATTTAATAATACAGTAAAATCAATTTAATAATGCAATAATCCATTTTATACTGAATAATATTATACATTTTTGGTGATAGAATGGGATATGTCAATGAAAATCAGCAGAAATTAATTTAACGATGTTGGTCTGAGAAAATTACAGTATGCAACAATATTTCATGAGTCCTATGATTGATAGCTTATTTAAATGCGATTTTATATTTGTCAACGTGCTATACCGTATACATAAATATACGAATACTCTTTATAATTATGCCATGGTTAGATACTAATTGATACACTGAGTTGATAATTTTAATAACTAATTTGGGAGGATATGCATTATTAGCCGCTGTACTCAATAATTCCATAAAATGTGCTAATGTATAATTTTCATCACAAATTTTATTGATTCTAAAAAACCTGGTTTATTATAATATTTCTAAAAACTGAAATATGCAAACAAGAGTCAAAATGTTGAAATTTTGATGTATTAAATTTAAAATCTTGTCTTTTATCATACAAGTTTATAGCCATATTACAATTTTGTAAATCTAAATTTAAATCTAAAAAGTTTGCAATATTAGAGTGATTATTACTTGCATTTAATTGTAAATTATTAGGATAAAAGTTAAATACTATAGGGTTATTATTAAGGAATACACATAATATGTCATCTAAATATTCAAATATGTGCATATTTTACAAGCTTGGATTAATGTTCTTTTCATAGAAGAATAAATACAGATTAGCCAACAATGATGAGGCACACACCCCTTGTGGGATACCAAACTGTTGCTTAAAAAAACGTACCACCATGTTAAATATATTTCTCAGAAAATGAAATGAAGTAATTTTTTAAATAGAAAATTTGAATATTTTAGGTTGATACTATATTTTTAAAACATTCCTAAAATAATTCCATACAGGTCATCTATCTATATCAATATTATTAAACAAATCTTTGAAATCAAAATACTATGAATATTAGTAAGAGTTTTTAATTTCTTAACTAATTCAAAACTATCTTTCATAATATGACAATTATTTGATCTCATCTGACAAGGATACTTCATTTAATATTTTTAATAATAATTTATTTTTAATAATAATGTAATTTTTTAAATAGAAAATTTGAATATTTTAGGTTGATACTATATTTTTCAAACATTCCTAAAATAATTCCATGCAGATCATCTATCTATATCAATATTATTAAACAAATCTTTGAAATCAAAATACTATGAATATTAGTAAGAGTTTTTAATTTCTTAACTAATTCAAAACTGTTTTTCATAATATGACAATTATTTGAGATCTCATCTGACAAGGATACTTCATTTAATATTTTTAATAATAATTTACCAGCATTAGTAATGTAAGAATTATGCCCACTAGTGATAGTTCGAAAAACAACAGGCGATTCATGAAACTTGGGTACTAAAACAAGATAAGGAATGTTTATACAACTATTTTTTAGATGGATTTGCTTATATTTGGCTGAAATTCTATTAGATAAGATTTTAAAATTAGTATTATGTAAATTATAGATTTGATTATTAAGCAAGAGTGACTGGAGGGTACTTATATAGTAATATTTACATATGAGTGAATAGTTACTACTAGCCTTATCGACATAAGTAACGACAAAATCATTTTGAATTTCTTTAATATCCTTCTTAATTGAATTAAATTTATATGATTTATTAATTCTCTGATTATATATATAGTGATTTAAGTATTGCTCTATTAAGACAATCCAAGGTTTGAAGGCTTCTTCAGGGATTTGATATTTATAGCTGATTTTATAGATACATTTATTGAAGACAAGAATTAAATCTTTACAAATAAATGTATGTTTAAATTTAGTAGGTATACTGTATTTAGTACCTAGTAACATCAGTGATCTCAGTGCGTCGTAATTAATAATATTTAGATTTCCCGTTATAACATGCCCATGGTGTTTATCTACGTAGTCTTTGTATTTATCTAAATGACAGTGCCAGTATGACTCTTATCCAATTCATAATTTTGATTAATATCTATTGATTTGGCTATTTGATTATAATTGAAAATATAACGTTTTACAGATTTATAATATTTATATGCAATTTTAGGATTTACATGTTTGACTGGAAAGTAATTGGAAACCGGTTTTAAAAAATTATTTATATTCAGATTATTTCAGACAGAATTAGTGAAATTCAAGGTACAATATTCGTTTATTTCTGTATATTGTTTTGATTCATCATTTAAATTTAAGTCCGTGACGTATAAATAAACATTAATGTTTTTAGTTCTGGTAATGAAATTATTTTTAGTTCTGGTAATCATAGGATAAGTGTTTAAAATGAATGTTATCAAATGCAGTAGTTATAAAAAGGTTATAAACCATATTTAATTGCTGTTTTTTAATTGCGAAAATCCAGTTCTTAATTGTTTCCAATCAAAAGTAATTTTGAAATTTCCATGTTGCTGTAGGATGGCATTTTTTAGATCAGATAATGAGGGCAACTTTTTATTATATTTATTTGCTCTTTTAGTTCTTTTTGATTTGTTTTTTAAAATGTTAAAGAAATTATAAATATTATTATGGTCTTCATTAAGATAATTAAAGGATTTTTTAACTATGTCATGATGATTAAATAATTGATTGAGTCTATATATATATATAATAATAGTTTGAAATTCCATTGATAGAATAGAGAGAAGTTGCAACACAAACCTCCTAACTTTAAATAAAACCTACATAAAAAAAGAAGTATTAAATAGCGAATCATTAAGTAAATGGGAAAAAATGCAAATTTAGAAACATCAAGCTAAAGATAATCAACAAATATCAAAGTTATGGAATCATAATAGAAAAACAAATAAATTCCAAGCATTAATGCTATACACGTGGGCAAGAACTAGGCCTAAATAATTGAAATGTTCATTTCGAAAAAACTCTTCGTCGGGTCTAAGTATTTAATCAAAATAAACACAAAATATGTATGTTTATGAAAAAATCGATAGATTATATCTATAGACTATTTCTTCTTGGACAACACATATAAAGATAGAACGATTATAAAGGAAACAAGAGTATCTGGATTATAAAACACTGAAAATGTGCTAACCATAGGAGCCGAAAATGAAGAGACCAGTGTTGCCAATTGTAAAATTGAAAAGTAGAGATCAACCGTTGCCAATCGTGTGAAACAAATAACGGTAATGCGAAAAGGCAATAAAAGGAATATTATATATATATATATATATATATATATACTCTTTTGCAAAGAAAAACGAAGTACCCCTAAGAAATATTCCGATCATCTTAAAATTTGGAATGCAAATTCCTTTATACCAAGTATGCAAATGATTAAATTTGCCAGTGAATGTTAACTTCGGTCTTAGCTTGCTTTTCTACTGCGCAACTAGCATCCTATAAAACAGGTTAAAAATGTGGACGAGTTATCTTTGCTCGTTATCGTCGTTGCAGTTCCGTTGATACCCAACCAATTATGCCGTTATGACGTTGCCGAAGCCCTTATAAGCAATCAGACGAGTTCGAACGTAGTCGTATAGACGGGATGCGTGAAGCTGGGTGGTCATTCCGAGCAATAGGCCGCCACGTGCACCGAACAGACACTGCTGTGCAAAGGTGCTGGAAGTGATGGTTGCAGCAAATAATTTCATCGCCGGAATGAAGGCTCTGAAAGGTCAAATTGCACGAATGCGACGCAAGATCGGATGATTGTGCAACAGGCCAGAACTGGCCCAACGGCATCATTGTCCGCAATCCAACGTGCTACAGCCACTTCCATTCCATCCGTTGTACCTTCCACCATCTCACAGCGCTTGGCTGAGGTGGGGTTAGGCTCACGGCGGCCTTTAAGACGTCTGCCCATAACCCCAAAATATCGACAGAGAAGTTTGAAGTGGTGTCGTAGCCGAGCAGCATGACTTCCAGCAGACTGACATCGCATAGTGTTCAGCGGTGAATTACGCTTCAGTCTATTAGCAGATGACTATCGGGTACGTGTGTGAAGGCGTCAGGGTCAGCGGGCCCAATCAACCTTTGTTTTACACAGGCACACAGCTATTACCCCTGGTGTGATGGTGTGGGGAGCTATCTCTTACGACAGCAGGTTACCCCTATTCATCCTGCGTACAACTTTAACAGCTCAACGATATGTTGATGAAATCCTGCAACCGTTTGAGCTAACCCTTCATCGCACGTCATTCTAGGACTATTTCCCAACAAGATAATGCCACGCCACATATGGAGAAGTGTGGCTGAAGTGCTCGCATATCTGTGAATTGTCTCCGTGATGTTAATACTGTTCCTTGGCCAGAAAAGTCACCAGACCTTTCGCCAATCGAACATGCAAGAGATATGCTAGGCCGCCAGATTAGGGCACCCCGAAATGTAGTAGGTCGGGAGCAACAATTGAGGAATGCCTGGCAGAATGTATCGCAGGATGACATTAGGAAACTTTCACTCCTTATCTAGACGTATACAAGCATGTATTGCCGCCAAGGGGGGGGGGGGGGGTTGCCAATTACTGATTTGAAAATTCAATGTGCAATTGTTAACCATTGATGGGTCCTGTGACCTTGATTTTGTAATCATTTCATTACCTGTGTATGAGCTGTACGCATATTTAATTTCAATAAAAACAGTCACTCTCTTCATGGTGCTTCTTTTTTTTTTAAATCGAATTCATGGTATGAGAAAGTCGAAGCCACACTACAGTTAATTTATTTAGTTATTTTATTTTGTCCGGGTTTGGAAAACAATTTATATTACAAACCTTTCTACATGGAACATTTTAATCATTCCCCCCCCCCCTGTTGATATTCTTTCCCCAATGAAATTATTTTAATAAATTAAAAATATAATTTCGGTTCCACATTGAAAAATATGTTTAAAACAAATTTTCTGTGCTTCAATTCTTCCCAGTCCGATTGAAACTTTAAAACCTTTGCTTCGATAATCCTATAGAATATGTTCGAGAAAAATGAAATGCACGCAAAACTCGGCGGCAAAAGTAGAAAACGGAAAAACATTAATTCGTGAATAATATATTTTACTAAAAAACTTTCTTCTGATAAATATGTTGGTACATTCTAATCCTTTGTAAATGATGCATTTGCAAGTATTAAGCTGGGTATTAGAAAGTTTTAATCGAAACTTCAAAGCACAAATGCTCTTTTTTTTATATTGACAAAAATTTAAACCCAAATAGAGGCATAAAGCTTAGAGATGCGATTCTACAAGGATTCGGGGGATTATAAATTGAGAAATTTTGTTTTTTATTCATTTCTAAGAGAGTAATAAAATTATACATTCGTCGTGTATATCACTGCGGGTCAGTATATCAATGCATAACACTTTGTGTAAATGATGCATTCGCAAGTATTAGGCTGCGTATTAGAAAATTCAAATCGATGCATCAAAGCACAATTTTTTTTTTTTATATTGGCAAAAATTTAAATCCGAATAAGAGGCATGAAGATTAGAGATGCGATTCTACAAGGATTTGGGGATTATAACTGGAGAAGCTTTATTTCTAATTCATTTCCATGAAACTAATAAAATCATATTCAACATGTATTCACCACTGCGGGTTGGTGTATCAATGCATAACGTTTTGGGTAAAACAAATAGATTTTAACAGAAATAACGACAGAAATGTAAACATTTCGGATATTTATTAATCACCCAGCCTAATAAATACAAATATTTTGATGGAACTAAGGTATCATTTATGAATATGCAAAAATAATTTCAGCATTTTAATATTTTAAGGTATATTTTTTCGGAAAAGAAAAAAAAGATTTTGTCCGAGACAGTGTTTGCTTCATTTTTTTACTTTCACTTGAAATATCTCCTAAATTGTCAAAAATTGATATAAACAGAAAGCGACGGAATTGTTCAGCAGGAAATTCAGTTTCTATATCAATAATTAGTTTACATAAAGCTTTTACAGTTTTCAAACAATCGTCTTGTCAAGTTGTAGAAGACGTACAGAAACATCTTAATGTAAATATTAGATTTTCTTCTATGTTTCTAATTTTCGATATGAAGCTTCAAAAGGCAGAGCTCGAAGGACAGCAACATGAACCCCAACGTACTTTAAATTGTAACGAAGAAATTTATAAACTAGCTTTCTATAGACTAATAACTAAAATTGACCTTAATAACATAGGGTTATTTTTAAAAAAATTACTTTTCAAACTCACATTTCCAGTGCGACGGTGTGAAAATGTGGTTTCATTGGAAATAGTTTCAATTCTACGCCAATATGCACCCAATATCAATATTGACCACATTTGGTATGGTAGGGCCACCCATAGGGAGCACGACTCGAGTGGGAGGTCTGTACTTCACTGGGGGTGGGGCAAGGGGGTGACGCCCTAATATTTTATTTGAGAGAGGTAAAGACATGAAAAATTGAGAAGGAAAGGAAAATCAAACATGGAGAAAGGGGAGGTTTGATGAATGTTTGTATGGGGTCCACAATTTGTATAAAAGACCCTGTACTATGGAATATGAAGGTGTCTTAGCCTAATGTTTAAAACGTTAAAATCACCCCCGGTAGTCCCTGTAGCGATCCCCAACACTGCCCAGCCCTATCGCCTTGTCTACCCTGAGTATGGCAATGTTAAATTTATAGGTCCAAAAATCCATCCGAGAGTTGACGTGTTAGGGAAAGGATGATGCGATCCCTGTGGCTACGCCCCCATTGGGCTCCGGTCTAAATTGAGTGTCGCTGTCCCGGCAGTCTATAACTTACACCTTCAAATAGATATGACGATTTGGGTAGGAGAAAAATGTTAGATAAAAGAAAAAAACTATAGAAAGCTTGAAATATTAAAATTATGTAAAACATACAAAAAATTATTCTGCATGTTAGGTACAAAAAATGCAAAGTATATTATTCTAATTTATCGGATGACAGATCTGTTGCTAAAAATTTATTTTCTACGTATTTTTAATTTTTTTAAAGTAATTTAAGATTTAAAGCATGTTTAAAATATTTTTATTTGTATTCCAATATTGCTTATATTAGAAGTAGATCTAAACAATATGTAATATGAATGTATGAAAAGTCCATTGGACTAGCATTTAAGATATTTTTAATCTACATTAAAGCATAAAATATATAAATTTCAATGGGCGCATTAATATTATTTCATATTACACATTTCATAAATTTCTTATTATTACTCAGATTTCGCACACATAGCTAACGATGAACTTATAATGGTTTAACACTGGGTGTAACGAATAAAATTATTCACCCCCAACGA
This sequence comes from Amaurobius ferox, assembly GCA_951213105.1. Classification (NCBI taxonomy): domain Eukaryota; kingdom Metazoa; phylum Arthropoda; class Arachnida; order Araneae; family Amaurobiidae; genus Amaurobius; species Amaurobius ferox. The sequence continues at coordinate 99,246,676 of OX578150.1, read as the reverse complement.
CCTACATAAATAGATAACAATCTGTTTTATAAATTAATCCACATATTGTTAATAATATTGTTTTTATGGCACATTAATTCATATGAATATATATGTATATCAAACTACAAAGTTAATTAATAATAATAATAAAAACTGTGAAAAATAAGTGGAATTTAAAAAATGTATTAAGCATTTGAAGAAGGTCGCAGAACTCACAAAATATTACCGTGGGCCTTATTTGGCCCACGGACTACTTACTGACTGCACATGCACGCTTTAGAAACGTCTTATTTAAATATTTTTCTAGTTCGATATTGTGATTGAATTGGAAGTAAAGTGATATTTCGGCTCAGAATAATAAAAAGTTATTTTTTAGGTATTATAGTTAATATTAAGTCTATATTTTTGTTTCACAAATCAATTTTTTGTTTCACAAGTCTGTTTGGGTGCTTTACAAGTCTGTTTGGATGTTTCACTTATCTATATTTTAAAAAGTTAATTTCTCAACATAACCAAAAGGATTTTAACTGTGATTAAGTGTGTGTTTGCATTTTATTAATTATAATCATTCAGATTTCCGATAATTCAGTATTTTGATTTGCATGTTTTTAGTACAGAATCAATCTACAAAGGAATATAAAGTCAATTGCTAATTTGGCTTAATGTAGTACTTTTTTATTTGGTTTAATACAGCATTTATTTTATTTGGCTTAATGCAGCATTTATTGTATTTGGCTTAATGTAGTATATATTTTATTTGGCTTAATACAATATATATTTTATTTGGGTTAATGCAGCTTTTATTTTATTTGACTTAATGCAGTATATACTTTATTTGGCTTAATGCAGTATATATTTTATATGGCTTAATGCAGTATATATTTTATTTGGCTTAATGCAGTATTTATTTTATTTGGCTTAATGCAGCTACTTTGACATTATTGATTGACAGAATTAATTAATATGATTGACAGAATTGATCAACATGATTGATAGAATCGATCATTGACAGAATTGATCAACAAAAATGACATTCTGAAATTTAAGATACTTCATTAGTTCATTAAAAGTATTAAGCGATTTTGGAAAGCAAAAAAGCAGTTTCAATATTCAGAATAACAATTAAAAGTAAAAAATGTAGTTTTTTTTTAATTGCGATGATAGCCTAAGATGGCCTAACTCGATAATGTTCAACGCTGCTTCATATTTGAATGCGTCTCGCTATTGCATCAAATATGAATAACCATTGTAGTACGAAAGTAAAAAAAAAAGAGTCTAATATTCCGTTTCACTTGATTAGTTAAGATCATAAAAGATTTTTAAAAAAGAAGAAAAAGTACATTCTATGGCGAGCCCAGGACGGGCTGGCCCGATAAATTAGAAAATCGAAAGAATTAAAATGCACTTCAAAAAAAGATATGCCAAATTTTATGTCTTTACGATTAGTGAGACCTGATCAGCTAGGGCTTCACAGATTTAAAATACGATATATATATATATATATATATATATATATTCATAATCTCCATGTCTTCTACTAACAGTTAAACAATTCGTATAATTCACTTTAACCTGCTTTGAGAAAACTGCTTAGTCAGTAACAAAAAATTCACTGTAACCTGTTCTGAGATGATTGGTAATACACATGCTTTTCCAAAAATACCACAGTACTAGGGGTAGATATATTTTCATTATATTCTTTTGATATTTCTTTATAATACTTTGCATCCTCATTTCAATAATTAGCCACAAGCTGGTGTAACAGAATATTTTATATTCATGTTTGATTTTTTTGTGTATTTGATCTACTTTGTCTTTTCTTCTACGTCGGGCCATTTACATTATTTCTGTAATACATTTTACAGTTGTGTAAACAGAAACGTATAATCAGCATTAATGAAACATGTATGGCCCTTGATAACGTACATGGTTTCAGAAATGCTTTTCATATTCATTTTATTCCTTTTATATTCACTAGATTCCATTTATTCAATTTCCAAACTTCTTGCATAGCTCATCGTGCTACACTAGGCTTCTGATTTGCAAAAACCTTCAGTTTACAAGCAATTTTCTTTGGTATTTCTCGGGTATATATATATTACAAGTAATCATAAAAATCTTCAATTATATATATATATATATATATATATATATATATATATATATATATACATATATATATATATATATATATATATATATATATATATACATATATATATATATATATATATATATATATATATATATATATATATATATATATATATATATATATATATATATATATATATATATACATATATATACATATATATATATATATATATATATATATATACGCCGACATAAGCAAAAGCCTCTGTAAACCTTAAGAGGAAGGTATTTTGCTTTTGAAACTAGTTGCTGTTTCATGAACTACTAATACTACTATTGCTAATAAAGTACTCTTTGAGATTAGCGAATTTTTATGAATGGCATTCTTTATCGTAACGGATTAAATTTAATTTCTTCGTTGACAACTTGACACTATTTGACAATTTGATAAAATTTTCTTACCTTGGCAGAAACTTTGGTGGATAGTCCCGGCAAAATACAAGACCATCAAGAAACACGTGGAAATTTCCATCACTCTTGAATCTCCGCACAAATATAAAATTTGTCAAAATTAAAACACAGTTTTAAAAAGTCAACAGAGCTCCATAAACATAAGCAACACAAATTTCTTATTGATTTTTTATTAATCATATAAAACCGACGTCCTTTTTTAAAGACAGCAATTCCCACGATTACATTCTCACGATGCTGAAATTTCAGTGAATGAAAAGAGTACGGAGAGCAGTAATATGTACGATTTCTCCGTTCCCTCGCAGCGGTCGCCAAGAGTTGATCGCCGATCTCGCCAAATGGGGATGAAGATTGTTTATGTGAACGATCAGGTTTTAATACTTTGTTGAGAGCTATCAGCGGGAACTGATTACAGAGGGTTTTGAGGCGAGGAAAAAAGATGTTTGAAGAGACGTTTTGTTCTTGAGGTTAATCGTTTGTTTACGGGTCTTTTGTTATGGAGAGTAACAAGTAGTTGGAACGAAGGGAGATTTCCATAAGAATTGAACGCATTTTAAAGTTTAACGTATGTATGAACGCTTTTAAAATTTGCGTTGGAAAATATATTGGTTTATGTAGCATAATTTAAATTAAAGTGAAATTAAATTATAAATAAAAAAATAGATGCAATCAATCATTTACATATTTTTTGTAACCGTAACTAATCGTTGGAACAAATTAATATTTATAATATGATAATTCCCTTTTCTTTAATTATCTATTGAGTAAGAAATATTAGTTCTTTTTATGTAGTGCAATTGTAATTTAAAACTCATGATCTTGCTATTTAACTATAATTTTAACTGTTATTGCATTTATCTTCAAGTTTCAAACTGTTTAAATTGCTGTTTAATTGCTCTTTATAAAGAATTTCAATTCTTATAAAATTTATCTTTTAGTTTTAAGTCATCTTAAAATATTAATAAATTTTATGTTTATTATAATTTAAATTCCATTTTATTCACAGTTAGCATTATTTTTTGACTATGTAGAATAATTAGAATTTCAATCTATTGCTCTTTTAAAGATAATTTTAATTTTTACTGAATATATCTTTTAATTGTAATTAAAGACATCTTTTAATTTCAACTAGTTTTATTTTCATTATAACTTAAATTCGAATTTACTAGTAAGGATCATTATATCTTAATTTCAATTGATATTTCCTTTTTGCAGAAATTAACATTATTTTCTAGTTAGAATCAATATCCTGTATTAACAGTAATTGATTCTAAATTATTTTATATAATTGCAATTTTCCTGTGAATACCAGAAATAATTAAATAATTTTAGTTTTATAAATGGAGAAATTTTGTTATTATTAAAGATTAGTTATAAAAGCCATTAAAAAATTCAATTACATTAGAATTTAAAAATATAATTTAGGAGTATGTTTAAGTATAACACAACGTGATTTCGGCAATTGCAATATATGGTTCTTTTCATTTGGATGTGCTCTTTAAACTTTAAATGAATGCAGTTGTGTAATCATTTACGGCTTATGAAGTGCTTTCTGTCTTCTTAGAAAGCATTTAATATGTCAGAGGTACCCTGACGCTTACAGCCTGCTGCGCCCCTCATGAAACATATTCTACATTAAACAATAAAAAATTCCTTTAAAACAGCATAGAACACAAAGATAACAGTGTCAACCGGTTTCGAAGGCATTAAGCAATCTTCTTCGTCAGGACAAACAAGAACGTGTCTGGAATGAAAGTCATGTGCTATCCACACCATATTTTCTTAATTTAATATAAATTTCGATTATTACCATCATCCTTGCTCTAAAATTTTCAGGTCCCATGCTGCCTCCCCCCCCTCCCCCCCCCAAAAAAAAAAAAAAAAATTTGGAAACATTTCTATAAAATTCCAGATCTTCTTACAATGTCACATAAATTTTAAGATCTAGAATTATCTCAAAAACCCCTGTAGGTTAAAATTCTTTGGATACTTCTTGGGGCATAAAAATATGTTTTTGTTGTTTTGGCGAGGAAATAAGTAACCAGTGTATACCAATATAAGGGCTTTATTGTATTTTTCAATGAAACACCAAGCTAAATAATATTGGGTCAATATTGGTATGCTACTGGTTGTTTCGATGTATCCTCAGGAATTGTGGGTGTACTCTCAAGGTACAAGAATAAATCCGAATTTCTGATTAACTAATGCTTTACTGCAAAAGATCATAACAAGAGCAAAATCACTATATATATAATTGTCTAACTAGTTTAACGTATTTTTGTGTTTCCAGACCTTCCAGAAGCGACTATGACTTAGAAGGCTGAATGGTTGGGCAATTATAGTATCAATCATAGGACAGAACTTAACGCAATCGGATTTTCGATTTTCTCCCGAGAGTGTCGAAAGCCCAGACCATCCGACTCCTCCAAAGACCTAGAGCAACAAAATGGATGGTCGGACTCCCGAGAGTGTTGTTGTTGTTGAAACCCAGACCGTCCGGCCTACCAGAAAGGTGTAAGGTAACTGTTTGGACGGTCGGGAAGTGCCACCCAATTTAGACCGGAACTCAGTGGGGGAGGCATCCACAGGGACCGTACCCTCCTTCCCCTACCACCAACCTCTCGGAAGGACTTTCGGACCCACATGTTTAACGTGATCGTACTCCGCATGAATACGGCGGCAGTTTTGGCAGTGGCTGGAATCGAACCCGGGCCTACCGAGTGCAACTCCAGCGCGCTAACCAATGGGCTACCGCGCCCCGGACTCCCGAGAGTGTGGAGAAATGGGTTATTTATGCGAAAAACATTTTCGATCCTCTAATAGCCCCTCTGATGACCTAGAAGTCTGAATCTTTGCACATTTATAGCAACTAATATCGGACAGAACCTAAAGTACTCGGATTTTCGATCTCCTTCTCCTGGGCGTAAATTATGTGTCCTTTAAATGTATTTCCAGACACTCAAGTAGACCTCCAGTGGCTCAAAAGGCTGAATCGTTGTACACTTATAATATCGACTACTGGAACGAACCTATCAAAACCGTATTTTCGATGTTTCACATGGAGTAAATAAAGAGGGGAGGAGGGCGCTTTAGTCTTGCAGAATCCTCCCGACGCCTTCCCCAGGGATATAAACTACAGCATATGAAATTTCGTACATTTGTAGAGGAATATTAAGGGAACACAAAAAAAAAAAAAAATACCCGTGTTTCGATTTAAAATTACAAGAATGAGTCCAAATTTCTGGATAACCAACACGTTTATTCACAAGCACAACGTAAACAGGAACAATATACAGCAAAACAACATTTAATGGCTTCTTCTTTCACAAAATAAACGCTATTATTCTCACAATATTGACGAAAGACATTTCACAAAACTGCAGCTACTATATTTAAAACATTGACAAAAATCATAGTTCAACGTAGCTCATATCACATCAACTGCTCTCCGACTGAGTGATGATTCCTATTACAGACTCTCCATAGAAACTTCTGGAAATCTGTCATATCACATAGAAAAACCTGTATTTCGTTATGCTTCTCGAACCTTCGGGAAGTAGCTAAATGTCGCCAAATTGGCGATTAATGATCAAATCTGGTAACTTTTCCTCGAACTTCGACAAATCGCAACTCTAGGTCCACGTTATTGGAATGGATGTTTGTAAGAGTGATTTCTCCGTCTGGTCTTCGAAAGAGGCGAAAGACTTCTGTGAGGGAATATTACACGTTCGTAACATTATATTTAGTGATCGCTAGATGACCGCTAGCTAGTTATATTTAGTACCGCACTTAGTAAATATATAATAGTTTGGTTGCAAAAGTTATATACAGAAACAAGTTATAAGTAGGAAATCATTGAAAAAAAATTTTTTATAGAGACCCACCCCTAAGAAGATTTTAAGTAAAAATATTATACAACTTGGTAAATTAATTAAAAAAAATATCCTCCATACAAATATTTTTTTATAAGAAATTTGCTATTTATAAGGTGAAAATCCGCGATTTGATCTTCCCGGAAAGACGAAAAGTTTATTTTCGCTGCGCTGGCAATTCCATTGAAAAATCTCGACATCATCGTTCAGAAAGCTTTTCAAAATCCTTTCAGCGCTATCAGCCCGCAAATTCGTGTCAATTTCGTTGAACCCTGAACCATACCGTTGTCACTGTCATTTGAATTCCGTGTCAGCATTTTAAAATAAATACCCGGAATGTGAAAATCCACTGGACTTTCTCGTACATGCATATTCCATAATATTGTATTTACTTGTATCAGAATAGGCATCAATAAAGTAAAATGTATGCTTTACCAGCTTTTGTTTACAATATGTTCTTGCAACAAAAAATATATATAAACGTAATCTATATAAATAAAATGCAAAATCTGTCTCTCTGTGTGTGTGTGTGTGTTTGTCTCACGATCACGGGAGAACGACTTCACCGAATTTCATGAAATTTTGTGAGTAACCTTGGAATATCCCCACATAAAATTCAGGGAATATTTCCGGTTTCTGGGACCAAGGGTTTTCGAGATATTAATAAAAAAATAATCTTAGGAAGGAACTTTAACGAAGAAATAGCATTATACAGACGATATTTTATAGTATTATGCAGACGATATTTTATAGCATTATACAGACGATACTTTCCGAAAATTTATTACAAGAAAATTACACCTCGTTACTCAAAAGTAATTACATCAAATGTGTTTGTACGGCAGACGATTTTTAGTAATGTTTCTTCGATTTAAATAACAAATAAATTGATATAAATATCTGATGTGTACAGCGCATGACTTTCGCTACAGACTCAAATTCATATTCCCTTCGTAATTCATTAAATTGAATTTGATAGCACACAATAACACGTATAATTATTTTAATTTACACCAAATTTCCGGTTTTAATTCAATTTTCGTTTTCATTTGGCGATTACACATATTTCCAAAGAAAACATGGTAAAAATGCAAATAAATTAAAATATCTAGAGAACGGTTAGTCCTAGCGTTATGGGGTTGGTCTTATTTTTATCGTCATCAAAAATTATGTATAAAATAAGCATTTAATCGATACATTTGAGCATATGTAGTATTTTAGAGTATAAGAGATTTTTGTGGGTCATTTCGTAAATAAAAAAGACTGGTTTCCTTTTTTTTTTAAATCATACCGAAATCTAATCAGCATCAGGGTAAGCAAATTTTCAACCAAATTTTGTGAAATTTTGTCCATTAGTTTTTCAGTTAGAGTGGATATATACATTGTACAGATAGACAGACAGACACACGAGTGCACACATACACACAGACAGACAGACAGAAGTCATGCTAAACACTAGAGTGCTCAAAACTTGTAGATCAATCGAAAACTCAAGTTGCGACTTTCGACACGATTCCAATACTTACTTTATACATTATCATGTATTGTAGGGGAAGTAAAAATAAATTCTATAAATGGACAGTACTGCAGTTTTAATTGGATATACTGGAGCTTTGGCAACGATTTTCAAATTCATATATTGTCTTGAACTAATTAACTCATTCATTCTGTTTCAACAATTCTCTAAACAAAATGTAAGTGATAAGGATAAATGTTTACTTTTCCTGCAATACATGGTAATGTATAGGGAAAGTATTGGAATCATACAGAAAATCACAACTACAGTTTTCGACGGATCTACACGTTTCGAGACCTCTAGAATATGAGAAAACTATTTTTAGCGTGACGTCTGTGTGTGTGTATGTGTGTCTGTATGTCTGTATGTCTGTCTGTCTGCAATGTATGTATCCACTGTAACTAAAAAATTAATGGATCGAATTTCATAAAATTTAGTATGTAAGTCACATGAGTAAGACCCTGGTGCTGATTAGTTTTTGGTAGGATTCGTAAAAACAGAACCAGCCTTTCTCTGCGAAATGGGCCTTAGAAATTTCATGTATCCACTCTAGCTAAAATATTAATTGACCAAATTTCACAAAATTTGGTAGATACGTTACTTGTAGGATGCTCTGATGCTGATAGGTTTTTGGTACGATTCGGAAAAGAGCAACCTACCTTTTTTTACGAAATGGCCCGTAAAACTTGTCAAAATCTAAATAAAAAGACTACGTATGTTCAAATGTATCAATTAAATGCTTGTTTTATACTTAATTTTTGACGAGAAAAAGAATAAGAACAAGTCTATTACTCTAGAACTAACCGTTCTCGAGATATTTGAGATTTTTCGCATTTTTGTTAAGCCGCTTTTGGAAAAATCTCCAATTACCAAATAAAAACAGAAGTTGAATTAAAAATTTAAATGTAGTGTTATTTTGTGCAATTAAACTCAATTTAATAAATGATTAAAGAAATAAAGAAAAAAAAGAATGAGTTTGCAGGGAAAGTCATGTGCTACCCACATCAGATTTTTTATATTTGGAATATTTGATCAAATGTCATATTTTATGCAAATTCATTTACTAACGGGACAGGTTGTTTTATTCTTCAGATCTGCCCGTGAAGATAATTTTGTATAGCGAGAACAGAGATTATTATACACCTCTTTAAGAGAATCAAATTATATATTTTCATAGAAAGTTTTGAATTACAGCGTCATTTAGAATAGTACAGGAATGTACACGCATTATAAATCACGAGCAACGTCGAGTATATTTGCAAGTATGTATATATAAATAAAATTGTAAGTTGTGCTTATATCTGTCTGTTTATTATCTCAGCATAGGAGAACTTTAATATTTCCTTTTTTTAAAGAATTATTATGAAATTTCGAAAATAAAGACAGTAATATTATAAGTTCACAGCAAATTTTGAATTTTAAGTTTCTTTATGGTATTACATATTCCGTACAAAGAACGGATATACGATTAGTTGTCTATAATGTCGAAGTTTGCAAAGGATTTATTAAGTTGATGAATTGGATGAATTTAACTGATGTGTGTTTAGACAGAATATTTTAATATCCGTTACTTGCATAATGAATTTAAAATGGTTAGTTTAGACGGATTATTTTAATACCCTTTACTTACATATTGAATTTTAAACGGTTTGCTTAGACAGATGTTTTTAATACCTTTTACATGCATAAGGAATTTTAAACGGCATGTTTAGACAGATTATTTTAATACCTTTTACATGCATAATGAATTTTAAACGGTTTGCTTAGGCAAATTATTTTAATAACTTTTACATGCATAATGAATTTAAAACGGTTGGTTTAGAAAGATAATTTTAATACCCTTGACTTGCATATTGAATTTTAAACGGTTTGCTTAGACAGATGTTTTTAATACATTTTACATGCATGATGAATTTTAAACGGCATGTTTAAACAGATTATTTTAATACCTTTTACATGCATATTGAATTTTATACGGTTTGCTTAGACAGATGTTTTTAATACCTTTTACATGCATAAGGAATTTTAAACGGTTTGCTTAGACAGATGTCCCTTTTACATGCATAAGGAATTTTAAACGGCATGTTTATACAGATTATTTTAATACCTTTTACATGCATAATGAATTTTAAACAGTTTGCTTAGGCAAATTATTTTAATAAGTTTTACATACATAATGAATTTAAAACGGTTTGTTTAAACAGATTATTTTAATATACCCTTTACTTGCATATTGAATTTTAAACGGCGTGCTTAGACAGATGTTTTTAATACCTTTTACATGGATAATGAATTTTAAGCTACCAGTTTCTGGTATTTACTATATTATCATTGTTTCGTGGGTTATATTCTCTCTATGGAAAATATAAGGCAATCTATGTACAGTATGTCAGGTAAAATTTTAAGTAGGCCAAATAAGTTTCGAATGATAGTAACTAAAGCTATGAAAGTGATGTATCTGTCTAGTAAAGTGACCGTTCTCTACCAGATGAGACAAATCGTGGCGCCCCTAGCGGCATAATTTAGGCGTTAACACTTCAATTTTGGAAATTACATATAAAAATGTGAATTAGAAAGTTGTAGAGCGTTCCCAAATTAGTAGGAAACGTTATTTTATTTAATACAAATGCGCTATTTGCACAACGTACAGTCTGAATTAAAGTAAGTTCAATATGCCTACCATCAGCGACAATATATGTTTGGATGCAGGAAACAATTTCATATTGGCCATTTAACAGCAGTACGGGGTGAACGTAGAACAGCAAGAAATTGTAAGGTATACTTCCGTATGCAGTTTTCCCGGCACTGTGAATTCGCTGTGTAGGTCAGTACCATCTTACAATAATCTTCCTTGGAATAGCTTGTTACGATCTTTTTTAAACACTATGCTCATCAAAGTACACACATCTAATGATAGATAATCGTTTGCAAATTTTCTCGTGTATCTGCCGGAGCTGTTACAGCCATCCTTTACATACGATACTTACAGTAATACTTAATAACTTCCATTTGCACCATTTGTTTCGAGGGGCGAGGTAGCCCATTGGTTAGCGCGCTGGAGTTGCACTCGGTAGGCCCGGGTTCGATTCCAGCCACTGCCAAAACTGCCGCCGTGTTCACGCGGAGTACGATCACGTTAAACATGTGGGTCCGTAAGTCCTTCCGAGAGGTTGGTGGTAGGGGAAGGAGGGTACGGTGCCTGTGGATGCCTCCCCCACTGGGTTCCGGTCTAAATTGGGTGGCACTTCCCGGCCGTCCAAACAGTTACCTTACACCTTTCTGGTAACAGTTACCTTACACCTTTCTGGTAGGTCGGACGGTCTGGGTTTCAACAACAACACCTTTCTGGTAGGTCGGACGGTCTGGGTAACAACAACAACAACAACCATTTGTTTCGACAATATCTCATATCTTACTGATTCGATGACAATCTGCAACTTCCTATTTGGCATTTGTTTACTATATATCTCATAGTTTTCAAGATAAAGGTGGTAATTTCTAATTTCGCCGCCAGGGGCGCTGCCATCAATATCATCTGATAACGCATGATATAACAATACATCACTTTTCATAGCTCTAGCTACTACAGTTCAAAACTTATTTGGTCTACTTACAACTCTACCGACATCCTGCATATACAAGGTATCCCCCAAAAGATTGAAACGCGCTTTAATTCTTTACCTGGAAATAAGTGGGCAATGTAAATTGCAAAAATGTTGAAAGTAAGGTAGGAAATAAGACTACGTTAATGAAATAGTCCTCCCATTCATTTTCAAAGCGTTACACTTTTTAAATTTTTATACGACCCCCTTAGACAAATTGGGTCAATCAAAAAATGTTTATTTTTAATGCAACAAGATCATTAAAAAAACAGCATATCTGTATCTTTAAAATTGAGCGAGTTATATTTAATTGAAAATTGAACATTGTGAATGGGGACCATATATCAAATTAGAAATGTAGGCTCGCAATGCAATCACGTATTCTTAATTATTAAAAAAGTACTTAGTTATTGAAAAGTACTTAAGTACTTTTTCATCTAAACAATTTCCATCGTCAATTTGTTTATGATCCCTATTTTCACTGATGAAACAGCTTTTCACATGGTACGGAAAAGTGGCATAAGTCAGTTTTTTTTTCCTTTATCATATTTCAGTTGATTTTAAAGATACAGATATGCGGATTTTTTAATGATTTTGTTCCATTAAAAAAATAATTCTGATTGACCAAATTTGTCTAAGGTAGTCACATAAAAATTTAAAAAGTGTAACTTTTTGAAAATTAATGGAAGGACTATTTTATTAACGTAGTCTTATTTCCTACCTTACTTTCCACATTTTTGCAATTTACATTGCCCACTTATCTCCAACTGTAAAGAATTAAAGCGCGTTTCAATCTTTTTGGGACACCCTGTATAGACTAATAGCTAAAATTGACCTTACTATCATTGAAAAGTAAATTTTGTTAAAATAACAATTTAAGCAAAAACTGCAGTTGTTCTTTACATATCCCTTCTTCCTGTTATTGGAACTAATTACCTGCTCTTAGCATCAGGTACGCAAAGAATGGCCTTTCACGGAGGTTACTAGGGGGTGTGGGGGAGAGATACTTATGAGTGTGAAGCGATGTGTAAAAAACAAGGTAAAATGAAAAACAATATAAGCAGGTCAACCAGGAAATAAGATTGGGACGATTGAACTTTAATGATACTGTATTTATCGCCCTCAGAGGTCACAATTCAAATGTAATATAATTACTCTATAAAAATATTGTTCAAAACATAGTCATTGGTTCACAGGTGGGCCTCCAAAGCCTTATAAATAAGCCGTAAATCTTAAATTGTTTATCAATCAAATAAAAGGTTTCTTTCATGGATGTTCCACGGGATATTTCGATTTTAATCCTCAAGGTCCCATATGAGATTAAAATGCATCTTAACGTACAGTAAAACAATTCGACCGTGACCATCTGTTACGTTCTGTGAAAAAGTGGTTGATCAGAGAAGTGGTTGGTCTCTTAATAGTTGTCTATAGTGAGGTGGGGGAGGAGTCATGAAATTCTACCCCTCTGCTCTGGCACATACATAAACGTACGTGAATAATAAATAAGCAAGCGTCAAAAAATTAGAGTCTATTAAAATAAATAATGAAATGTTTTTTAAAATAAATAAGCGTGTAATAATAAATTCGTTTTTAAATAAGCGTCTTTGAGTAAATAAGCGTCTAATAATAAATTCGTCATTAAATAAGCGTCTAATAATAACCCGTTTTTAAATAAGTGTCAAATAATAAAATCTGGTGATGTCTGAATGTGTGTGTGCGTGTGTCAGTAAGCCTGTGGAGACGATATCTCACGAACGAATGAAGCGATTCGAATGGAATTTGGTACAAAAATTACAATCCGTGAATACTGAAAGCCTATTATTTTTAAATACAATCGAATGTTCAGAACCTCCCCTAAATTTTCGAGTGAAATTTTGCAAAAATCATCAAAAAATCAAAACCTTTAATAAAGTTACGCAAATAGACATCTCTCATGCAATTTTCCCTTAGAAACGATTGACATAAACTTTAGAGCGCTAGCATGAACCGTTCTCGGGATATAGCACAATTTTCAAATAAATTTCTCAAAAAATTCCATAATTAAAAAAAAATATTAATTGTTGAGAAACATGTTCACTTTTCATATGGAATATCATGCGATAAATTTAGTGACATCATTCTCGTGGATCTAGCCCGTTCCATTCATGAGAAAAGTTACTTTGAGTAATAATTTTGTATTTGAACGCCAAAAGTCATTTATCTGCTATAAGAATAACTTATTTCTCAGTCCATAACGCTTGGCGAGATTTTGGCGACGAATTTGATGAAATGTCGCCAACTTCGCGACTTTTTAAATGTTGCCAAATTAACGAAAATATCGCCAAATGGATAAAAATGACGCTAAATCAATGAAAATTAAGACTAATTGACGAAAATTGAATATCTTGGACCTATTTACTATAAGAATAACATATTTTTTTTTCTGTAAAAGTAGTAAATTCATTGCATTATATAGGGAAAGTCATGTGCTGCCCACATCAGATTTTCTTAACTGGTTTTAGGTGTCATATTTAGTGTAACCATTTCATCAGCTCAAAGCGTGCGGGTAAATACATCTGGTTCAATATAAGCATAATTTCTTCAAAACTTAATAAAAACTTCGCCATGAAAAATCACAGTGAAATATCACAGTTAGAGACATATTCTCAGAAAACTTTACTACTTCGAAATTAATAAATTTTTACTGCAGGTCTGAGAAGGTGTCGTATTTTATGAGAAAAATTTTATGATAATATTTGTGCCGCTTAAATATAAAAAGCATTTTTCTTTATTTATTTTCGGAACAAAACTATCAGGTTTTTACTACCCCAACTCTGCTCGTCAATTTCAGATTTCAGTGGCCCCAAGAGCAAATAATTCGGATAATAAAACATCTTGCAAAGATACAGTTAAAACATTTTTCCATTAACTTTTATGACAGATACAAATGATGATAATATACTGTTTGCACTGCACAGAGTCTTTTGCTTCTACGGTTCATAAATCCGCGTAAATTTGGGGAATAATTTATATGGTATGCAAAATTGCGTGGTAGCATACTACTGTATTCTCTGCTTAATTAATAATGTGATATGCGCCGTCCGCAACTTTCCCTAGAGGCGCAGATTAGTTTTCATCTTCTTTTTAACACCTAACAATATAGTTGAAATCTGATGACTCTGACAAAGTTTATGATTTAGGTCATTCTGTCAGTTTGTCTGTCTGTCTGTCTGTCCGTTCGCACGATAACTGCCGTTAAAATGATTTTATCAAAATAAAATTTTAGTGTATTTTTTAGACGATTTGTGGGACATATGGGAATGAAAATGAATAATATCACCCAATTAGTTTCGGATTTTATGCGCGTTGAAAAAAGGAAATACATTGAATCCTATGGGATTTAATTTTTCAAACATTTTTGAAGCGAAGTAAAGATTCACAAATTGCTTTTAAAATTTTTGGAAATATTCAAATTATCACATAAAATGTGCACAAGAAATTCAGCAAAATATGTTAGGTAGATTTTTAAATAAAAATTGAAATAATAATTACACCCATGATATATGAAGAGATCGCGTGACTCAGTGCAAAATAAAATATGGCCGCCACTTACTTTTCCACTGTGTAAAGATCGGGATATTTAAAGATGGTTTAAATTTATATTTAGTTCTGCATCCTTCATAAAACCACTTTAGTTCTGCGTATTAATTGCATATCTAAATTCTGTGCTAAAGCAATTACAATATTGATTTTAAATGATCGCTATATTTTGATTATATCTACAACGAAGCCTAATTTTGACTTATGCAGAATATAAACAAATCAAACGATTGTAAGGCGAGTTGTATAAAAATTGCTGCATAATTTTTCATACAACATTATTTAGCTCTGGTGCCTGAAATATAAGTGATATGAATGAAAAATTCATTGATTTTACATAGAGAGGCAGATGATTTATAATCGACGAAGTTTGAAGTTTTCAAGTATAATAAATTAGTGTAGTGCTGTCATAATTTAAAATATCTGTGTGGGCAAAACATGACTTTCCCTGCAGACACATATTCACAATCTATTTAATTTTTCAATAATTAATTGAATTTAATTGCACAAAATAATGCTCATGATAATTTTAAATTTCACTGAATTTGCACTTTTAATTCAATTTTCGTTTTCATTTGGTAACTATATTTATTTTCAAAGGTGGCGTAGCGAAAATGCGGAAAAACTAAAACATCTCGAGAATGGCTAGTCCGAGAGTAAAAATACGTATAAAACAAGCATTTAGTTGATATATTTCAGCATATGTTGTCTTTTATTTTAGATTTTGACGATTTTTGCAGGCCATTTCGCAAAAAAGGGCAGGTTCTGTTATCCCGAATCGTACCAAAATCTAATCAACACCAAGGTCATCCACTAGGAACTTACCTACCTAATTTCATGAAATTCGCTCAGTTAGGTCTTCAGTTAGAGTGGATACATACAATGCACAGACAGACAGACACACGGACACACACACACAGACGTCAAGTCAAAAATAGTTCTTTCGTATTCAAGAGGTTCCAAAACGTGTAGATCCGTCGAAAACTCGAGTTGCGATTCTTGGTATGATTCAAATACTTCCCCTATACATTAACATGTTTTGCAGGGAAAGTAAAAATCTGATGTGAGCAGCACATGACTTCCCCAGCAGACGCTCTTTACTTCTTAATAATTCATTAAATTGAGTTTAATTGCACAAAATAACACCCATAATTATTTTATATTTTAAATTACAGTGAATTTGCACTTTTATTTCAATTTTCGTGTTCATTTGGTTTGTATTTAATAATTTATCGAAAATGCAAAAATACTAAAATATCTCGAGAACGGTTAGTCCTAGAGTAATGGATTTGGTCTTACTCTTTTCGTCGTCAAAAATTATTCAAAAAATAAGCATTTAATTGATATATTTGAGCATACGTAGTCTTTTATTTTCAGATTTTGTTGATATCTGCAGACCATTTCGCAAAAATGCAGGTTATTTTTTTTCCAAATCTTACTAAAATCTAATCAGCAACAGGGTCACCCACAAGTCACTTACCTTCCAAAATTTATGAACGGTCAATTAGTTTTTGAGTTAGGATATTTGAGTGGATACATACATTGCACAGACACACACACAGAGAGACGTCACTCTAAAAACAGTCTTTTCGAATGCTAGAGGTCCCAAACCGAGTATATGCGCCAAAAACTCGAGTTGCGATTATCGGCATGATTCCAATACCTTCCCTATACATTACCATGTATTGCAGGGAAAGTAAAAATGTCAGTGGCAAGTGTATCGCATTTTGGAGATATTTACAGGAGATATTTTGGAGATATATAACATTTCATTTCAGTTGGAAAGTGTTTCATAATCAACGCTTTATGCACATATTTCTTGTTTTAATAATCCATTAAATTGGGTGTAAGTGCTTAAGATGACTGGAATACGTATTTGAAATTATATTTCATTTTCAACTTAATGCATACTCTTCTTCGTTATACAGTTTAATTCATGTTAAAATGTCGCCGGATTCTTCAAAATTAAAAATATAACTTGAATAACTCGAACAGTTTTTCCTAGAGAAATAGAGTTGGTCTTATTAATTTTTTTCGTCAAATATTGCGTATAAAACAAGCATGTAATTGCACATTATGTTTAAGCACATTTCGTTTTTTATTCAAGATTTTACTCAATGTGTCTAAAAGAAATCAGGTTATGTTTTTCCAAATTGTACCAAAATTGAATCAGCTCCAGGATAATCTACAAGTTACACCGAATTTTGTAGAATTTCGTCGAATAGTTTTTATGCTAGAGTGGAACATTTATTGTACAGACATACAGACACACAAACACGGACAGCCAATCAGCCACACAGATAAAAGACAAACATACACACAAACACCCACGCAAACACGGACAACCAGCCACACAAACATACACATAAACACAGGCACACACAGACGTCTAAAAATAGTAGATTTGTGTTATACAGGGTGTCCCAAAAATATTGACCTCGGCTTTTATTCCTTAAATATTGATCTCAGAGTTATATAATAAATTACTAAGTTGCGTAAAAAGAGGTACAGAATTTTATGTGAAATCGATTAAAATTTTCAAGGGAATTCAATTTTAAGAAATACAAAATTTAAATTTTCATACGGATTATATTTTATATTATTTTTAAATCCGAATAGAAAATATTTCACATTTTTATCCTAAATTAATATTTTGAATTGCGGCCAATTTATGAGCATTTGTAAATCCTTTATTCCCTATATATATTATCTACATTTTTTTTTTAAATTCCAGCCATACGGCTTGAATTTGGAATGAATTGTAGAATGTAATGTGACGTTTACTACACAACAGAATTTATGAATATCAAATGCGTTTAAAATTTAATCATAAAAAATGGCGTGTACATTTTACAGTTCTATGAACGTTTAAATTGGGATGTGAATAAATATATCATTTCTGATGACTTTATACCGCCTTATTTTAGGAGTTGTAAGGTATTTTAATTTAAAAATCAATTATTAATGAAAAATACTTTCAATAGCTTGATTATAAGAATAGCCAGAAAACAATTTCGGAATTTGTAGACTAACTCTGTTAGTATGAGTTCAAATGGGATAAAAAAAATTGTATAATAACGTGAATTTTAAAATATAACTAAAAAAAAATAGTCTGCTATAATTATAAATTAAAATACTTCACGGTGGTACATCAATGGAGTTAATTAAGAAAATTTAAGATTTTTTTTCGAACATGATGGTACAAAACGAATTTCGTTTGTAGTCGTTTTAGAGTTATAACTGAAACCATGCTGGAACAAATATTTACAAGTACCACGGGTATGTTGAGGTTTCTACCTGAGGCAGAATGTAAATTCATCACTTCGTCCGTCGGTCTCACTCAGTTGCGTGATGATTATACAGGGTGTCCCAAAAATGACCGGCTCATTTGAAAAATAAATAAAAGCTAAACGGACAGCAATAGAAATGCACCGTTTGCTGCAATGTGCTTGGGACAACAGTACATTTTCAGTCAGACAGACTTTCGAAATTAGTTACAAAGCTCAGTAATAGATGGCGCTGCAGGCTGGAAAATTAAAATACTAAATTTTCCACATATCCACCATGCGCAGCAACAACATGGCCTAGTCTCAGAACAAAGTTATCAGACACCAGTGCAAACATCTCAGCTGGAATGGCTTCACTTACAGCAGAAATGTACTGTTCCAGTTCTGCAGTTGTTTGTGGATTGTCCTGGTCTTTCAAGTGCCCTCACAGAATGAAGTCACAGGGGGGGGGGGGTCAAATCTGGCGAATAGGGAGCCTAATCCATGCCGCTTCCCGTATGCATGCAATAGTCCAAAGTAATCACACGATCATCAAAATGTTCGTTGAGGAAATTAAACGTCTCGGCCGTTCGATGTGGCCGGGCACCGTCTTGCATGAACCAGGAGGTGTTCTTAGAGCCCTCCAAGGCATTGTGTACCGCCACAAATTCACGCAGAATGTCCAGATAGCTTGCTGCAGTAATCGTTTAGAATCGGAATCGGAACAATGGGCCAAAGAGTCCTTTGGAGGAAATGGCGACCCAAACCATTACTTTTGCCTGGTGCAGGAACGATGGAACGGCACCATGGGGATTTTCTTTTCCCCATATGCGCCAGTTGTGTTTATTGGCGAAGCCGTCGAGGTAAAAATAAGCTTCGTAGCTTCGTCGGTAAACCAAATGTTTCCCACATGGATGTCGCCGACATCAAGGTTTTGCAGCATGTCGTTTGTGAACGTCTCTCATGCATTCATGGCAGCAGCACAGGGGGTTACCAAGTCTGAATCTTATATGGAAGCAGATGTAAGCTGTGGCGCATGAGACGATGCGTGGACATTCGTAGTATTCCTGCCTGAGTTGCAACACGGCGAACGGAAACCCGAGGCCACTGTTGGATCGCCTGTTGGACAAGCTGGAGCATTCGCCTCTGTGACTGTCGAACGCGGTCGCCCTGCGTTTCCAGCACGGTCATCCTTCACATTCCCAGTCCGTTGAAATTTTACAAACAGAGCCTTTATTGTACCCATTTTCGGTCTTTTGGTCACATTGAACTTCCTCCGAAAACTTCGTCTTGTTTCAACAACACTGTGATTCAGGCAATGGAATTCCAACACAAGAAATATTCGCTGTTCCAAAGAATGAACCATTTTTTCACAGCAAACTTGCAATCTGTGAAACACACACGCTAACAGTAGAAAGACGACTTACAGAATGGTAATTTCACGGACTGCTTTTCCCCATATCTCTCGCAGATCGCCTGCAACGCCGTCTGTTGCCGAAATTTGTAACTAATTTCGAAAGTCTGTCTGACTGAAAATGTACTGTTGTCCCAAGCACCTTGCAGCAAACGATGCAATTCTATCGCTACCGGTTTAGTTATTTTTTTTTTTCAAATAGGCTGGTTATTTCTGGGACACCCTGTATGTCTCTTTAATTTTTTTAGAACCAAGGGACGCATTTGAGTAATTAATGTGTGTTGCCAGCAAGCCTCCAACTATGCACGCATATGGACAAATGTACTCAGCAGAATCAACGCAATGAAATTTCAGCGTCATAAAATTGAATCGGGCAATGGGTCTATGGTATACCACACATTTTCTTCATGAAGTATACAAGCCAGTACAGTTGGCCCTACTTAATTGTATACACTTGGTTCCACACTATTTTATGCGATTAAGCAGGTACAGAGATTGATATTATTAATACCCTCTCTTGATTATATGCTAGTATAAAGAAAATGAATATAAAATAATTGTTACAATTTACATAATAAATAGTAGTAATTTATTTCTACATATATACATAATGCATTACTACCATTTATTATGTTTCGAACTACACAGGGAAAAACCGGAGGTTACCAAGTTTGGCGAATTATTGTTTTCTTCCATGTTTTCAACTCTGAAACTCAAATTCACGTGATTAGTGTATCAGCTTTTATGCAATTAACCAGGGCGATGAAACGTGTTTGTTTAACATTAACTCTATGGGGTTTGTTTTTGTTTCATAATACTCTATACATATAAGCGGGATATGTAAATATCCGCTACCCGTTTAAGTGAGGCCGACTTTATCATAGAATTCATCAAATAATATGGAATATAAGAAGGTTAAAAAAGTTGACAACAAACGTAGTTTTAATGCAGTATGAAGAAAACAAAATCGGCCTATTACTTTCCTTATATACATAATGTATAAGGAAAGTATTGTGACGGGGTCGAAAATTCGAATTCGAGTTTTCGACGGAAGAGCACGTTTCAAGCATCCCTGATCACGAATCAAACATTTTTGAAGTGATGTCTGTGTGTGTGTATGTGTGTGTGTGTGTGTGTGTGTGTGTGTGTGTGTGTGTCAGTGGGTCTGTGGAGACGATAACTGACGAACGAATAGACCGATTCGAACCAAATTTGGTACAAAAATTACAATCTGTAAACACTGGAAGCCTATTGTTTTTATACGCAATCGAATGTTCAGAACCCCCCTAAATTTTCGAATGAAATTTTGAAAAAATCGTCAAAAAATCAAAACCAATAATAAATTTACGTAAATAGACATTTCTTATGTAATTTTTCATTAGAAAACGATTGACATAAATTTTTGAACGCTAACATGAACCGTTCGCGAGATTTTGCACATTTTTCAAAAAAATTATCAAAAAGTCATATAAAATAGAAAAAAAAAATTTCCTATTGAGAAACATGTTCACTTTTCATATATAATATCATGCGATAAATTGGGTGACATCATTCTCGTGGATCTAGCTCGTTCCATTCATGAAAAAAGATACTTTGAGTAATACTTTTGCATTTGAACGCCAATTTATCTGCTGTAAGAATAACTTATTTCTTCGTCCATAACGCTTGGCGAAAGTTTGGCGACGAAATTGGCGGAATGTCGCCAACTTGGCGACTTTTTGAAATGTTGCCAAATTAACGAAAATCTCGCCAAATGGATAAAAATGACGCTAAATCAATGGAAATGGCGACTAATTGTGGAAAATTCAATATTTAATAAGTTATATAATATATAAATATATAATAATAGCTATATAATATATGTCGAAAATTCAATATCTAATAAGTTATATATATATATATATAACTTATTTCTTCGTCCATAACGCTTGACGAGATTTTGGCGACGAAATTGGCGGAATGTCGCCAACTTGGCGACTTTTTGAAATGTTGCCAAATTAACGAAAATCTCGCCAAATGGATAAAAATGACGATAAATCAATGAAAATGACGAATAATTGTCGAAAATTCAATATCTTGGAAAGGATATTAGTATCTACTAGAAGAAAAACCTATTTATTTTACTGTAAAAGTAGTAAATTCATTTCATTATATAAGGAAAGTCATGTGTTGCCCACATCAGATTTTTTTATTTGTTTTCTAACTGATGCTTTCAATCTTATGTGTTGCCACTTGTGTATAAGACAATGATCTTCAACCTTTACTGAATCAAGGACTGCATTTAAGTCAGTCCCTCGGTATTTGAGTCAGGCTCTCGGGCTGCACATACAAATACGTAAGCAGACTCACATATGTACACACGCATACATGTACGCTGGAAAAATCACATCAATCACACTTGAGCGTTACAAAAATAAAAAATCTGATGTGGGCAGCACATGACTTTCCTTATATAATGCCATGAATTTACTACTTTTACAGTTAAAAAAATGTTATTCTTATAGTAGATACTTATATTCTTTCCAAGATATTGAATTTTGTTCAGTGAGTCGTCACTTTCATTGATTTAGAGCCATTTTTATCCATTTGGCGAGTTTTTCGTTAATTTAAAAACATTTAAAAAAGTCCCCAAGTTGGCGACATTCCACTAAATTCGTCGCCAAAATTTCGCCATGCGTTATGGACGGATAAATATGTTATTCTTACAACAGATAAATGACTATTGGTGTTAAAATACAAAAGTATTACTCAAAGTATCTTTTTTCATGAATGGAACGACCTAGATCCACGGGAATGATGTCACCAAATTTATCACATGGTACTACACATGAAAAGTGAACATGATTCTCAAAAGGAACTTTTTTTATATGATTTTTTGATAATTTTTTTTTAAATGTGCAATATCTCGAGAACGGTTCATGTTAGCGTTCTAAAATTTATATCAATCGTTTCCTAATGAAAATTTACATAAAAAATGTCTATTTGCGTAACTTTTTCAGAGGTTTTGATTTTTTGACGATTTTTTTCAAAATTTCACTCGAAAATTTAGGGGAGTTCTGAGCATTCGATTGCTTATAAAAAGAATAGGCTTCCGGTGTTTATGGATTGTAATTTTTGTATCAAATTTTGTTCGAATCGGTCCATTTGTTCGTCAGTTATCGTCTCCACAGACTCACTGACACACACACACACGCACACCACTTTAAAAATGTTTGATTCGTGATCAGGGATGCTTGAAACGTGCTCTCCCGTCGAAAACTCGAATTCGAATTTTCGACCCCGTCACAATACTTTCCTTATACATTATTGTATATCAGGAAAGTAATAGGGCAGTGATTTCCATAGTCTTTCCTTATGAAATAACAAGCCAGTTTTAAGCATTTCTCCAGAAAATATAAAATAAAAGGTCAATATATGAAAAATGATAACAAACGCTAGTTTCAATACAGTGTAAAGTAAAGAAAATGAAATACTGCTATCTTCTATAAGAGAGTCCTTCTTAATTTGGGGAATGCCCCTTTCTGGAGCGTTCTTGTGATTTTGAACTAGTTTTGATGCAGTGAAAGTAAATAAAACTAAATAGGCTCATACATACATGCGTATTCAATAGATGAGGAATCAGAGTTCCCTGAGAAGTGTTCCACACCTCTAGTATTCCCGGCAGTCCAAACAGTTACCTTACACCTTTCTGGAAGGTCGGGCGGTCTGGGTCTCAACAACAACACCTCTAGTATTATACATTGGCTTGTATGTGCATTACACTTGATCAGATTGTTCCCATAGTGCAAAATTATTAAGACGTTAAAACATAGTAATTAGGAAAAAAAAATCTGATGTGGGCAACACATGACTTTCCTTATATAATGTAATGAATTTACTACTTTTACAGTAAAAAAAAAATCTGATGTGGGCAACACATGACTTTCCTTATATAATGTAATGAATTTACTACTTTTACAGTAAAAAAATAGGTTTTTCTTATAGTAGATACTAATATTCTTTCCAAGATATTGAATTTTCGACAATTAGTCGTCATTTTCATTGATTTAGCATTATTTTTATCCATTTGGCGAGATTTTCATTAATTTGGCAACATTTCAAAAAAATCGCCAAATTGGCGACATTCCGCCAAATTCGTCGCCAAAATCTCGCCAAGCGTTATGCACTAAGAAAAAAGTTATTCTTACAGCAGATAAATGACTATTGGCGTTTAAATACAAAAGTATTATTCAAAGTATATTTTTTCATGAATGGAATGAGCTAGTTCCACGAGAATTATGTCACTCAATTTATCGCATGGTATTACATATGAAAAGTGAACATGTTTCTAAATAGGAATTTTTTTTTTTATGTGACTTTTTCATAATTTTTTTTAAAAATGTACAATATCTCGAGAACGGTTCATGTTAGCGTTCTAAAATTTATGCCAATCGTTTTCTAATGAAAAATTACATAAGAAATGTCTATTTGCGGAACTTTATTAGCGGTTTTGATTTATTGACGATTTTTTCAAAATTTTATTCGAAAATTTAGGGGGGTTCTGAACATTCGATTGCGTATAAAAACAATAGGCTTCCAGTGTTTATGGATTGTGATTTTTATACCAAATTTGGTTCGAATCGGTCCATTCGTTCGTCAGTTATCGTCTCCACAGACTCACTGACACACACACACACACACACACATACTTTCACACACACACACACACACACACACACACACACACACACACACACACACACACACATACACACACACAGACATCACTTCAAAAATGTTTGATTCGTGATCTGGGATGCTTGAAACGCGCTCTCCCGTCGAAAACTCGAATTCGAATTTTCGACCCCGTCACAATACTTTCCTTATACATTATGCATATAAGGAAAGTAATCAGATAACTATAGATAAGGGAGTGAATACAGAGAAATTGTAGTGCAAAGTTTTTTTTACTTTCCTTATATACATAATGTATAAGGAAAGTATTGTGACGGGATCGAAAATTCGAATTCGAGTTTTCGACGGGAGAGCACGTTTCAAGCATCCCTGATCACGAATCAAACACCTTTGAAGTGATGTTTGTGTGTGTGTGTGTGTGTGTGTGTGTGTCAGTGAGTCTGTGGAGACGATAACTGACGAACGAATGGACCGATTCGAACCAAATTTGGTATAAAAATCACAATCCATAAACACTGGAAGCCTATTGTTTTTATACGCAATCGAATGTTCAGAACCCCTCTAAATTTTCGAGTGAAATTTTGAAAAAATCGTCAAAAAATAAAAACCGCTAATAAAGTTACGCAAATAGACATTTCTTATGTAAGTTTTCATTAGAAAACGATTGACATAAATTTTAGAACTCTAACATGAACCGTTCTCGAGATATTACACATTTTTCAAAAAAATTATCAAAAAGTCATATAAAATAAAAAAAAATATTTCCTATTGAGAAATATGTTCACTTTTCATATGTAATACCATGCGATAAATTGGGTGACTTCATTCTCGTGGATCTAGCTCGTTCCATTCATGAGAAAAAATACTTTGAGTAATACTTTTGTATTTGAACGCCAATAGTCACTTATCTGCTGTAAGAACAACTTATTTCTTCGTCCATAATGCTTGGCGATATTTTGGCGACGTTTTTTCACTGTAAAAGTAGTAAATTCATTGCATTATATAAAGAAAGTCATGTGCTGCCCATATCAGATTTTTTTTATATGTAAGAATTTAGTATTATATTAGCATGTGTAACTGATCAATTATTGACCAATCTTTATAACAATTCATACCATCACCTTGTTACTCAAACCACCCCATGCTTGGTAATAAATAGTTATAGAATGCAGGCATACACACATATAAATACTTTATATATTTTAACTACTTTTGTATGTACTTTTAACCAAATTTTCATGCAACAAGTTTTCTTTTAATTCCTTTATTGTTATCTTAAACTCCAAAGTTTTCAGTGAAATGTTATTTCAACATACTGGAATTATCCCAAATATTTTAACAATAAAATCTGAAGAAGCTGGTTATAAGACTTAAAAAGCCTTATCTACTCCCCAATTGTTGAAATAAGTAACTTTGTTGCAATTTTCATTTTCCAGTATCATTTATGTTAAACAAGACTTGGTCATGTTTTGAAACATTCAATGGAGTTTTACAATAAAAGTCATACAATAAAATCAAGAGTATAAAATTAAACGAATCATGCAATAAAATCGATGTGCACATTGATTTTATTCTATGACTTTTGCACACACACGTCAAGGGTGTGTTTGAATAGTTAACTAAATGGTCATCTCAGATAACAATTGTTTATCAGTTACCTAGCCACTCGCAAGAGAAAGAAAATGTGGACAGCACATGACATTCCCTGCAAACTTATATCCACGTTATCTTTATTTTAATTAAATTTAATTCACTTTTAATTCAATTTTCGTTCTCATTTGGTAACTGGACTTATTTTCAAAGGTGGCGTAGAGTAAATACAAAAAAACTGAAATATCTCGAGAACGGCTAGTCCTGGTGTCATTACACTAGGACTAGTCTTGGTTGGTCTTTTCTTTTCTTCGTTAAAAATTGCGTATAAAACAAGCATTTAATGGATATATTTGAGCATACGTAGTTTTTTATTTTAAATTTTGACAATTTTTGCGGGTCATTTTGCAAAAAAAAGCAGATTATCTTTTCGGAATCGTACCAAAATCTAACCATCACCAGGGTAACCCACAAGCGACTTATCTACCGAATTTTGTGAAATTATATCCATTAGTTTTTCAGCTAGAGTGAATACAGGCAATTTTTGAGATCAATTTCACAAAAAAGGGCGGATTCTGTGTTTACGAATCCTACAAAAAACTAATCAGCACCAGGGTATCACCTAAGTGACTTACCTACCAAATTTTATGAAATTCGGTGAATTATTTTATTGAAATAAAAGTTAATTAAATTTAATTAAAATAAAGAGAACGTTAAAGTAAGTCTGCAGGAAAAGTCATGTGCTGCCCACATCAGATTTTTACTTTCCTTGCAATATATGGTAATAATGTATAGGGAAATTATTGGAAATTTGCCAAAAATAGCAATTCGAGTTTTTGAAAGATTTACACGTTTTGGGACTTCTAGAACACGAAAAATCTATTTTTAGCGTGACGTTTGTGTGTGTCTGTCTGTCTGTCTGTGCAGATTTTGTATGCACTCTAACTGAAAAACTAATGGACCGAATTTCATAAGACTTAGTAGGTAAGTCACTTGTGGGTGACCCTAGTGCTGATTAGATTTTGGTACGATTCGAGATAAAAAAAAAAAAAAACGCCTGCCTGTTTTTTGCGAAATGTACCGCAAAAATTGCCTGTATCCACTTTAGTTAAAAAATTAATAGACCAAATTTCACAATATTTGGCAGATAAATCACTCGTACGTTAACCTGGTGCAGATTAGATTTTGGTACAATTGGGAAAAATGAACCTGCCCTTTTTAGCGAAAGGGCCCTCAAAAATCGTCAAAAGAATACGACCAACGATTTACGAAAAGAATAAGACCAACTCCAGGACTAGCCGTTCTCAAGATATTTTTTTTTTTTTTTTCATTTTCGCTGCGTTACTGATGTTAGGTAAGCAATTGCACTCTTTCTATGGACCACACATCACTGGACAAAATCTAATTAAAATTAATAATATTTGGGACACATTTTAAAAGTTTCTACTATTATGAAGGTGACCATCAGTCATGACCAGAGCGTTTGAAAACTTGTTCCCATTGAGAAGGAATAGATGAACGAGCATGACATCCACCCGACTGCATTTCCTGTTCTGCAGAGAATATTCGCAAGATCACGTGTCGGTAGACCACGTGACTATTATCTTTTTGAGTGACTAGTTAGTGTATATCTGAACAAGAAAAAGCATATCTCTGTTATGAGAATAACCAGATTTCATTTTGGCATATATTGGAATCAATTACTGCCCTCAGATTTAAAGATTACGGGTTTATTGATATTTTCAATTTATGCATGTAATCTACTAATACAGGTTATGTTTTCTAATATTAGCGTATATAAGTAGTTCGGATCCCATACAATTGTAACTCTTTTGTTTTGAATATATTGATTCGATTTCATATTTTTTGTAAATTTGCTTACAAAAGGGGCCAGGATGTTTTATTCTTCAGATCTACCCTTGAAGATAATTTTGTATAGCGAGAATATAGATTCTTAAACTTGTTTTTAGGAGCATTAAATTAAATATTTTAACAGAATATTTCAATTAATAATGTCGTTTAGTATACTAAAGAAATTTGCATATGATTGTGAATTTTAAGTTTCTTTATATACTCCGTACGAAGAACGGGTTGTTGTTGTTGAAACCCAGACAGTCCGACCTACCAGAAAGGTGTAAGGTAACTGTTTGGACGGTCGGGAAGTGCCACCCAATTTAGACCGGAACCCAGTGGGGGAGGCATCCACAGGGACCGTACCCTCCTTCCCCTACCACCAACCTCTCGGAAGTACGAAGAACGGGTGTAATACCTCGACTTAGCGCATGTATAAACCTTTGGTTGAAACGCCTATAAAAATCTAACGCTCTGACATACAATAACTTAATTTCCAAAAAATATTAAATAGTGAAATTACTAATTAAACATATTTTACTGCGTCACTGACTTGCAATTTGTCCAAGAATGTGCTTCGCCATGCGCAACTCATAGATATCAAATGTGAAGCGTGCACAATTACGCAGTTAATTGAGAACCCAAAGACATCTTACCTTAACGAACAAGCGACGAGCCCTTTACTAATGTTGACTCTCAGTTTGGGCGACCCCCCCTTGAAACATGACCGGAATAGCGAGCTTTGAAGTTTTCTCCGAGCAAATACAGCTTAATGAAAATCCCTAATTGTAGAAATCAATAATTGAATGTAAAATTCAAAGCATTTAATAGGAGTAGAATTGTTTACAACATGAAAATTGAAATGTTCTTATTTTCTCGTGTTTTTGTGTTTTTGTTCGGGGAACGTAATTTTTTTCGAATATACTCGAATTCGAGATTTTGACCTGAAAAACACGTTTAAAGACCTTTTTAATTTAATTCTAACACTTTTAGGAAAATGTGTCTGTTTGTGTTTGTATGTGCGCGCGCGAGAGAGAGAGAGGGGAGGGAGGGAGAGAGAAGTAGGGGTGTGGAATAGATAATTCAAGTGAGAATGCATATTTTACTTTTAAACAATATATATATATATATATATATATATATATATATGGATAGATTGATTATGTAAACATTAGAACTAGGCAGTATTATTTGTGCTTCAAGTGATTATTACAGAAATTTTTCGACATTTATGATGCGAAATTTAGTATAATTCAAGAAGAAATGCAATTATAGCTAAATTATGCACATAGGTGCATTACCTAAGTAAATATAATTAAATATAATGTCTTGTAATTCATATTATTAGAATACTAATTATTCTGAATTTAGTATTTTAATATTTTATCCATAGGATAATGATAATAATTTTAAGATCATTTATTGTAGTATAATCAATGGCAAAAACTGATAATTTAAAAATGTTACGCATATTAAAAAACAAACAAACATCAACTTCATCGACTTAACTAAACTGTTTTCGACTTATGTTCAGTTTTTAAAATGATTAAAGAGTTAACGTGTTCTTCATAGTGGAGATGGTTTGGGTGAGATCCCATACTGACATTTACCGGTTATCATTCCATAAAAAATTCGCTGAGACATCGATAATTGAATTTTTTGTCTTATTCTATTTTGTCTGAAATGCAAGTGTGGATATTTAACTTCCTCTGAA
Source organism: Amaurobius ferox (assembly GCA_951213105.1). Taxonomy (NCBI): domain Eukaryota; kingdom Metazoa; phylum Arthropoda; class Arachnida; order Araneae; family Amaurobiidae; genus Amaurobius; species Amaurobius ferox. The sequence goes on along the minus strand of OX578150.1, from coordinate 99,217,048 downwards.
AGTAAATGTAGAGGTTATTCACAAATTTATTTAAAACAGGAAAATAGCTAAGTGAAATTTGCTACCATTTAATTCAGAACAATTTATTTCTTGCCCGGTATCTTACGATCGCACGAAAAATACCCAAAAGCAATCAATATATGAAATGTCTCAGCGAATTTTTCAATGAAAGGTACCGGGTAAATTTCTTTCGTCATAAATAATCTCAGCCTAAATTTTACTAGTTGATATTTTGTTTTATTGGAAATCGAGCCTTATAAAAAAAAAGTTTGCATTTAAAAAAAAAAAAAAGCAGTTCCGATGGTGCAACAATCACGGCAAAATTCTTTTTTGTTTGTTGATTATTTTGCGTACTTCACTTTACTTCTAGAGACGTAGGTGGCGCCATGGGGGATTTGTTATTTTTAAACTATAGAGGCTTCACATGAAATAACTCATTTTTTCACTAATTTCTATGCATAGTACCCCCAATTTTTTTAAATGTTCTATGTGTAGCACCTCCAATTTTTTTAAATGTTCTATGCGTAGCACACCCAATTTTTTTAAATGTTCTATGCGTAGCACCCCCAATTTTTTTAAATGTTCAATGCGTAGCACCCCCAATTTTTTTAAATGTTCTATGCATTGCACCCCCCAATTTTTTTAAATGTTCTATGCGTAGCACCTGCAATTTTTTTAAAATGTTCTAGGCGTAGCACCCCCAATTTCTTTTAAATGTTCTATGTGTTGCACCCCTAATTTTTTTAAATGTTCTATGCGTAGCACCCCCAATTTTTTTAAATGTTCTATGCATTGCACCCCTAATTTTTTTAAATGTTCTATGCGTAGCACCCTCAATTTTTTTAAATGTTCAATGCGTAGCACCCCCAATTTTTTTAAAATGTTCTATGCGTAGCACCCCCAATTTCTTTTAAATGTTCTATGTGTTGCACCCCTAATTTTTTTAAATGTTCTATGCGTAGCACCCCCAATTTTTTTAAATGTTCTATGCATTGCACCCCTAATTTTTTTAAATGTTCTATGCGTAGCACCCCCAATTTTTTTAAATGTTCTATGCATTGCACCCCCAATTTTTTTAAATGTTCTATGCGTAGCACTTGCAATTTTTTTAAAATGTTCTATGCGTAGCACCCCCAATTTTTTTAAATGTTCAATGCGTAGCACCCCCAATTTTTTTAAATGTTCTATGCATTGCTCCCCCAATTTTCTTAAATGTTCTATGCGTAGCATCTGCAATTTTTTTAAAATGTTCTATGCGTAGCACCCCCAATTTCTTTTAAATGTTCTATGTGTTGCACCCCTAATTTTTTTAAATGTTCTATGCGTAACACCCCCAATTTTTTTAAATGTTCTATGCATTGCACCCCTAATTTTTTTAAATGTTCTATGCGTAGCACCCCCAATTTTTTTAAATGTTCTATGCATTGCACCCCCAATTTTCTTAAATGTTCTATGCGTAGCACCAGCAATTTTTTTTAAATGTTCTATGCGTAGCACCCCCAATTTCTTTTAAATGTTCTATGTGTTGCACCCCTAATTTTTTTAAATGTTCTATGCGTAGCACCCCCAATTTTTTTAAATGTTCAATGCGTAGCACCCCCAATTTTTTTAAATGTTCTATGCATTGCACCCCCAATTTTTTTAAATGTTCTATGCGTAGAACCTGCAATTTTTTTAAAATGTTCTATGCGTAGCACCCCCAATTTCTTTTAAATGTTCTATGTGTTGCACCCCTAATTTTTTTAAATGTTCTATGCGTAGCACCCCCAATAATGAAAGCCTGGCGCCGCTTATGTCTAGAGCCAACCGTTGACTTATCCTTACTTTCCGATACTCTGAGTCAGTGTTTCTAAACCGCATGGGACCATTATACCGGACCCCGAGAGATTCTCCTTGAATTTGTCATTTTAGTTTTCTAAGCATTTTTTATGAATAAATATTTCATAGTGGAAATATTCTAAGAATAATGTTCGTGAACGTAACAAAAATCTCAGAATCAGAAAGCCAAAATAACATCTGTGTATTGCAAATTACAGTGACTAAGCAAAGGTTTCAATTTTAATATGAATAACGGACTTCTCTGCTGCCTTGTATGGTGAATTACAATGAATAAATATTTTTCTCTCTCAATATATATATTTTTTCAAACCAACATCAGTAAAATAAATTTAAAAATCTGATGTGGGCAGCACATGACTTTCCTTATATAATGCAATGAATTTACTACTTTTACAGTTAAAAAAATCATGTGGGCAACACATGACTTTCCTTATATAATGTAATGAATTTACTACTTTTACAGTAAAAAAATATGTTTTACTTATATTAGATACTAATATTCTTTCCAAGATATTGAATATTCGACAAATAGTCGTCATTTTCATTGATTTAGCGTCATTTTTATCCATTTGGGTAGATTTTCGTTAATTTGGCAACATTTCAAAAAGTCGCCAAATTGGCGACATTCGTAGCCAAAATCTCGCCAAGCGTTATGGGCGAATAAATAAGTTATTCTTACAGCAGATAAATGACTATTGGCTTTCAAATACAAAAGTATTACTCAAAGTATCTTTTTTCATGAATGGAACGAGCTAGATCCCCGAGAATGATGTCACCCAATTTATCGCATGGTATTACATATGGAAAGTGAACATGTTTCTCAATAGGAATTTTTTTTTATTATTTTGTATGACTTCATTATATTTTTTTTTTGAAAAATGTACAATATCTCGAGAACGGTTCACGTTAGCGTTCTAAAATTTATGTCAATCGTTTTCTAATGAAAAATTACATAAAAAATGTCTATTTGCGTAATTTTATTAGCGGTTTCGATTTTTTGACGATTTTTTCAAAATTTCATTCGAAAATTTAGGGGAGTTCTGAACATTCGATTCCGAATAAAAACAATAAGCTTCCAGTGTTTATGGATTGTGATTTTTGTACCAAATTTGGTTTGAATCGATCTATTCGTTCGTCACTTATCGTCTCCAGAGACTCACTTACACACACACACACACACACAGACATCACTTCAAAAATGTTTGATTCGTGATCAGGGATGCTTGAAACATGCTCTCCCGTCGAAAACTCGAATTCGAATTTTCGACCCCGTCACAATACTTTCCTTATACATTATGTATATAAGGAAAGTAATAATACAATAATACCATTTTATGCTGAATAATGATATAAATTTTTGGGGATAAGAATGGGATATGTTAATAAAAATCAGCACAAAATAATTTAATGATGTTACATGATTTCATTAGTCCGGTGATTGATAACTTATTTAAATGTAATTTTATACTTGCCAAAGTGCACAACGTAAACATAAATGTACTAATACGCTTTTTACTTTCCTTATATACAATAATGTATAAGGAAAGTATTGTGACGGGGTCGAAAATTCGAATTCAAGTTTTCGACGGGAGAGCACGTTTCAAGTATCCCTGATCACGAATCAAACATTTTTGAAGTGATGTCTTTGTGTGTGTGAGTGTGTGTGTGTGTGTGTGTCAGTGAGTCTGTGTAGACGATAACTGACGAACCAATGGACCGATTCGAACGAAATTTGGTACAAAAATCACAATCCGTAAACACTAGAAGCCTATTGTTTTTATACGCAATCGAATGTTGAGAACCCCCTAAATTTTCGAGTGAAATTTTGAAAAATCGTTCAAGAATCAAAACTTCTAAAAAAGTTACACAAATAGACATTTCTTATGTAATTTTTCATTAGAAACCGATTGACATAAATTTTAGAACGCTAACATGAACCGTTCTCGAGATCTTACACATTTTTTAAAAAAAATTATCAAAAAGTCATATAAAATAAAAAAAAGTATTTCCTGTTGAGAAACATGTTCATTTTTCATATGTAATACCATGCGATAAATTGGGTGACATCATTCTCGTGGATCTAGTTCGTTCCATTCATGACAAAAGATACTTTGAGTAATACTTTTGTATTTGAACGCCAATAGTTATTTATTTGCTGTAAGAATAACTTATTTCTTCGTCCATAACACTTGCCGAGATTTTGGCGACGAATTTGGTAGAATGTCGCCAACTTGGCGACTTTTTTAAATGTTGCTAAATTCACGAAAAACTCGCCAAATGGATAAAAATGACGCTAAATCGATGACGACTCATTGATGATGACGACATGGAAAATGACGACTCATTGACGAAAATTCAATATCTCGGAAAGAATATAAATAACTACTATAAAAATAATCGTTTTTTTTTACTGCAAAAGTAGTCAATTCATTGTATTATATAAGGAAACTCATGTGCTGCCCACATCAGATTTTTGATTATGTCATGATAAATTATTAATTCTTATTTAATGTATGAACCTAAAAATTTACAAAGGTATTTACGAGTAAATTTGCTCAGACCCTGCTCTGGTATTATAAAGGAAATAATTTACCAGGCTGCCGTCTCACAAAGGCTGAGAAGCAATGTTGCAAGTCAGAGGTCCCCAAACTTTTCGCCACGCGAGCCAGGTACGAGGAGGCAATAACAACATTTAACAAGAAAGATCAATCATGCATAAAAGATTGATTATGAAACACTTCCCAACTTCAATGCAATTTTATTTAAAGATCTCTAAAATGCGATAAAGTCATAATACATGCGATAAAGTTATAATAAATGCGATAAAATCAAATTTGATAAAGTCATTTTTACGGCAGTTATCGTGCTAACGGACAGACAGATAGACAGACAGACAATGAACAAAGTCATAAACACTTTTCAAATGTGTTGTAAATTCTCGGTAATATTTTTTAAATTATCACAGTACTACATTAATTTATTACATTTGAAAACTTAAAACTTCATCGAAAAAAATGAACGTCATTCAAATGACGGCATTGAAATATAAACTGCCTGGATTAAACATCTCTAAAATGCGATACATTCCTCGATAATATTTTTAAAATTATCATAATACTGCAATAATTTATTATATTTGAAAACTTCATCGAAAACAAATTAACTTTATTCAAATGACGTAATCGAAATATATGTCGCCTCTATATAAAAGTAGCATTTCATTCATAAACATTTTCCAATCCTTTCATTCATCACAATATTAAAATAATTTATTTTATTTAAAAACTTAAAACCATGGAGGTACAAGAAATTTAAGTCTATGCTTAAAACTTCATCGAAAACATCGTCTGGGTTCTGTGTGTAAAATCAATGAATGTTTCATTCGTATCAGCTATATTACAGACTCCATGAGCTAAATAATTTTGCGTTAAAGAAATTCAGCAATTCTTATATAACTCATTCTACATCTTTTGTTATTTACATTTTCCATACGTGAAAATTAGGCTTCGGTGAAGAAATAATCAAAGTTTGATAATCATTTAAACTCAAATATATTGCAATTGCGTTGTTTCAGTATGTAGATGCACAGAATTTAAGGAAAAAATAAAGCTGTTTTTTGACGGATACAACACTAAATATGAATTAAAAAGAACTTTAAAGATCACGATTTTGATACAAAATGGATGCCTTATTTTATTTTGAAGCGGATCACGTGATCTCTTCATATAATGGCCACGTGATCTCTTCATATAAGAGGTGTAATTAATATTTTAATTTTTATTTAAAAAACTGATGAATATCTTTTGCTGAAATTTTTTTTATATATTTTACGGGATAATTTGAATATTTCTTAAAATTGTCGAAGCAATTTGTGAATTTTAAATTCGCTTAAAAAATGTTTGAAGAATTAGGTCTCATAAGGTTCAATGTATTTCATTTTTGCATCCCGAGTTCAATTCAAAACTAATTGAGTGATATTATTCATTTATATTCCCATTGGTCTCATTGACTGTCTGAACAACATACTAAAATTTCATTTTGATAAAGTCATTTTTACGGCAGTTTTCGTGCTAACGGACAGACAGACAGACAGAATGAACAAAATCATAAACACTTTTCAACTATGTTGTAAAGCGTTAAAAATGCATACCTGAAATTTGAATGTAAAATAAATTTCAAATTTAAAAGTAAAACACAAATAAATGTTTAGAATAAAAAATACGACAAGATAAATTATTTTTAAACAACAATAATAAGAGACATGAAACTGGTGTTTCTTTTCTCGAATATTTAGATGGGATCTAAAATTATGAAATTTGAATCATTAAAATAGTTTGCAAGTATTCATCAGTAAGTACTGCTCTATGCACTGATTTTAAACTTATAATTTTAAAACAAATTTCACATAAATATGTAGACCAAAGCCAGATGAAAATTCTTGAGCTAAGAGTTTCAGTTTGTTGTAATTTAAATTTTGGAAGTTATTTATAAAAGTGTCTTAGGAATCTGCTCCTACATGCCGTAAAAGGCCAATGTTTCGAACATGCGAATGTTTCTATACACTGATTTTAAACATATCATTTCTTAGACAAATTTCACATAAATATGTTTTACCAACTAGAGATGAAAATCCTGGAGCAAATTTTTCAATTTGTTGTAATTGAATTTTTGGAAATTATTTATAAAAACGTGTCAGGAATCCGCTTCTACATGCCGCAGAGACCAAAGTTTCGGATAAGCCAATGTTTTCTATACAGTGATGTTAAACATATCATTTTTGAAACAAATTTCACATAAATATGTTGTACCAAATCCATATGAAAATCCTTGAGCAAACTTTTCAGTTTGTTTTAATTCAATTTTTGGAAGCTATTTATAAAAATGTCCTAGGAAACTACTCCTACGTGTCGCTGAGGCCAATATTTCTATAGACTAAATTTAAACATATCATGTTTGGAACAAATTTTACATAAATATGTTGTACCAAATCTAGATCAAAATCATTGAGCAAACTTTAAAGTTTTGGAAGTTATTTATAAATATGTCTTAGGAATCTGCTTCTACATGCCGCAGAGACCAATGTTTCTATACACTGATTTTAAACATATCATTTTTTAAACAAGTTTCGCATAAATATATTGGGCCAACGGCCCTATCGTGCTGATAACACATTGTTCTCGTTAGATCACCGAAGTCAAGCAGCATCTGGCGCGGTTAGTACTTGGGTGGGTGACCACCTGGGAACACCGCATGCTGTTGGCACATTTCGGGCGTGGTGGTTTGCGCGCTGCCACAACTGCCGCCGTGTTCATGCGGAGTACGATCACGTTAAACATGTGGGTCCGTAAGTCCTTTCGGGAAGTTGGTGGTAGGGGAAGGAGGGTACGGTCCCAAATAGCTGCTCTTAGTCCTCTGGACGAGTCGGACGGTCTGGGTCTTCAACACCTTTCTGGTAGGTTGGACGGTCTGGATCTCGACAACAACAACTACAAATATATATTATACCAAATCTAGATGAAAATCCTTGAGAAAACTTTTCAACTTGTTGTAATTCAATTTTTGGAAGCTATTTATAAAAATATTTTAAGAATCTGCTCCTACATGCTGCAGAGACTAGTGTTTCTATACACTGATTTTAAACATATCAATTTTCAAACAAATTTTACACAAATAGAGTGTACCAAATCTAGATGAAAATCCTTGAGCAAACTTTTTATGTTTTTTTTAATTCAATTTTTGGAAGCTGTTTATAAAAATGTGTTAGAAATCTGCTCCTACATGCCACAGAGCCCAATATTTCGGACACCAAGTGTGAGGCTGGGTGAAAATTAAAATTGAGAATGTAAAAATAAATGTACTGTAGTTGTGGCACTCTAATAGCAATATAATTATTTTTCTGCTTTAAAATTTCCTATAAAAATAGTACATGGCATATGATGGAAAGGTTGCGTAGTACATACGAAACAGATGATCTTAAATGATGGTACATTTTATATTAATTATATTTCTATTTCTTACCTCAATCACGTATCGGGCCACGGGCCGGGTTGGAACAGTTTGCGGGCCACATTTGGCTCTCGGGCAGTAGTTTAGAAATCCCTCTTCTTGATAAAACATGAAATATATTACCATATGCTGCAGGGAAAGTATTAACTCCAGAATCGTGACAAATCCGCACCGTCAGAATCATATTCCGGAAATTTGCGCTCTAAAGTTTTCACTGTTTAGAAATTAATAAACTGTCGCACGTCTCTTTGAAGAGTCATCAGATTTTATAGTAAAATTTTACGAGGAAAATATTTTCGCCTGAATCATAAAAATACAATTCTTATTTTTCGCGGGAACAAAAAAGTTCAGTGCTTTACTGCCCCAACAGCATCAATTTCAGATTTTCGCGGTCTCCAGCGAGCGAATATGTCGGACTATAAAATACCTTGAAAAGATATCGTTTTGGAATTTTCCCTTTATTATTCATCTCATGTAGAAAGAGAGTGATGCATTTAGACGTGTAGTTCTTTCTACCAACACTAGAGGGCTGCGAGCCTGAGTACGTATGGGAATAAATAAGGAGTACTTAGAAACTAATAATTCAAAAACAAACGCTTCGGTTATTACATCCCTGCAATAAGGAGAAAAATTCTCCCACTGCAGTAAAACACGAAGTCTTGAGAAATGTGTTTCATTAGTAATTTCAAATTTTTCTGTTTCAATTTCGATGTATTTTTGGCTTTCTATTTATGTTAACCCAACCTAAATTTAATCGAATGTGGCCCTGGCTAGACCATTTGCCAGGTCGGGTCTACAACCACGGACCAGGCCAGAACCCTTACAGACGTCTAACTTAGGCCTCTAGAGATTAAAACAAAATTTATAACTGACTCCCCCCCCCCCTAAAATTTAATTTCAAAATACGCCACTGGGAGAGACAACTCAACCGAAACAGCTAGAAAATCCAAATTTGGTATGTCGTTGCCATTCATACATTTAAGTTACATACATTTTAAAATAGTCATTTTTCACACATTTAAGGTGTATACAAACAATAAATAGGAATACATAAATAATAAATCTCTTTCGTGCTTCATCATGGCTGATATTAAAACACTACTACATTTTTTCCGTCATTCCTGTAATTTGATACTTTACTTCAATTAAAAGTTAGGCTGAATAAACTGAAAATATTCCAATGACGGTCAAATATTTGATCTTTCGGTATAGGATTACGTTGAATTATATCAGAAACGAAAAATTCGAATCACGTTCTGTGGTTTCTATTCTATAAAAGGCAAGTGAAAATTTGAACATAATAGACTTCAATTTACATACATTTTTCTCCGTAATGAATTTTATACGATCAAAATCGGTTAGCCATATAATATGCACTGGCTTTGGGGTGACAAATCAGAATTTTCGAATGTTTGTATTATAGCTAGAATCTCAGTTTTGGTTCATTCGATTTGTCCCAGCTTTGAGACAAAGGGAAAGATATTATATTTTCAAAATTTGAATCAGAGGTGCCTGTAATTAAAACACTCAAAACAATTTTTCAAAACAATCGAACACTTCCACACTTGAACCAGATGCCGGCCGTCCAAATAGGTGCTCTTAGTCCCCTGGACGAGTCGGACGGTCTGGGTCTTCTACACTTGAACCAGAATGTCATTTATGGTCTCATTCGAACCGTCTTCGGCCGAAATTAGAGTTCTAATAATGATAATTACTAAATATGTTTATCAAGTTTCAGCTTTTCACACAATGCATCGACACTTAAAATATATTAGCCGATAAAGCGTTTCTTCTTGAATTATCATATTCCCACCTGACAGACATACCACCCGCCCTTCTCCCCCCCCCCACACACACACGTCCCCTGTGCACTTTGACACACGTGGTTGTGGTGGGCGCGGTAGCCCTGGGGTTAGCGCGCTGGAGTTGCACTCGGTAGGCCCGGGTTCGATTCCAGCCACTGCCAAAACTGCCGCCGTGTTCACGCGGAGAACGATCACGTTAAACATGTTGGTCCGTAAGTCCTTCCGAGAGGTTGGTGGTAGGGGAAGGTGGGTACGGTCTTTGTGGATGCCTCCCCCACTGGGTTCCGGTTTAAATTGTGTGACACTTCCAGACCGTCCAAACAGTTACCTTAAACCTTTCTGGTAGGTCGAACGGTCTGGGTTTCAACAACAACAACACGTGGTTGTGGTGGCGGATAGTCACATGCAGTTTATCCTGAAATTTAAATAAATTTAAAGTGTTAAAATTGGATTCGTATAAAGGGGTACAGTTCATTTTGAATGGGGACAGGACAGCCCAGTGTTTAGGGCACGGGGATTGCACGCGAAGGACCCGAGTTAGATTCTCGCCTATGCCAAAAATTTCTCCCGTGTTCACGCAGAGTACCGGCACATTAAATATGTGGGTCTGAAAGTCCTTCCGGGAGATTGGTGGCAGGAGAAGAAGACCACGGACCTCGTGAATATCGCACTCACTGTGTTCCGGTTTAAATTGGGTGGTACTAAAGCCCCCTAAACACACAGGCCGGCGCAACAACTGTCATCTTGAATCCCAGTTGAAGCGATGCCTGTACATGGCGAGAAGAGATTTACTTTCTTGTCTATTTTTCTGGATCTCGAGAAAATCAAAACTTTCTAGACAACTTTCTTGAATGTCTGGTACAATGCGCCTATTTTTACAGCTAAATTGCGTACCAAATGTCAGCTATGTAACATACGCGCGCCATTGAAATAGCACAGGCAGACGATAATGGACAGGACTGGTTGGAGTCAAAATGGCGGTTGCGTCAGCCTGTATTTATAGGAGCCTTAAGTGGTACTGGCCCGCGGTTATTAACAGATACCTTACGCCTTCGGGTAGGTCAGACTGTCTGGGTCGAAAGAAAGAAAGTACATTTTGAATATAATGTATAGTGTTTGGATGACCACATTACAATACATGCCCCACATTACAATACATGCTCTATGTAGACGACAGTGCGATACTTGCAAAACACCCTTACGTCTCAGTAATGCACAGACAGCTACACCAACACTTAGACATACTCCAAACATGGCTGGAAAAATGGCGAATAAAATTAAACCCCAATAAATGTCATTGGATTTATTTCTCTAGAAAACGTAAACCTTCGCCGCCTCTATACATAAACAATCATGCCCTAAATGCAGAAAAATCTACTACATACCTAGGTGTAACGATAGATTCCCACCTAACCTGGAAACAGCACGTAACGAACTAAATCAAAAAAGCGTATATAGCCACAGGAGCCTTACACCCAATGATGGGAAACGGAAATCTAAGTTATCAAATTAAACTCCTAATTTATAAATCGGTCATCCGCCCGGGAATGCTGCATGCAGCACCCGTATGGGGATATGCCTGTAAAACTACTATAGACTTACTAGAGACAAAACAAAACAAAACCCTAAGGATTATAAGGAAAGCCCCTAGATACTTAAGAAACTCGGTAATTAGGAAAGACTTCAAAATAAAAACTGTTGAGCCCAAATTAAAAAGCTACCGCATAAATTCTACAAAAATCTGCCATCTGTTTGTTCCAAATGAACTACTATTCAATCTGCATGACTATGATCATCGCAAGTCCAAATCACGTAAGAGACCCCGCGCGGTACTTAATATTGAAAATCGGAATTAGGTAAGTCCCACCACAAATAGTTGAAATTAAATAAAAATCGCGATCAATGTTTTTCTAAAAAATGGGCTTAAACCTTAAACTGCCAAATTGCTAGGAAATCCTTAGATCTGCATCAACTCCCCAAAATTACTCAAACTTTAAATGTGCAACAAACTGCCACACTAGGAGCTAGGTCAAATAATAAAAACAGTAAATCAAAAACCTCGAACCTCCAACTATATGCAAATGAAATGATGTCACAGTATGAAGATAAGAACCACACCTAGAGACTGGAGATTAAAGGCGCTTCGCGCCTGGTGCTCTTTTCTGGACGAAACCCTGACAATATGTGTTAAGCACATCAGCAGCGGGAACCTACAAGCTGTTTATAAACAACTTACAAGAAATTGTAATCAAAAGCAAATCATGTCTATCAAGTTTATTAGATATCTTCATGACTCAATTCATATTCCTTGACTCAAGCGATCCCCAAGAGTGTGGGCAGCAACGAAAATCGCTCTCTTTGTCTTAGTTCCGAATCCAAAGTTTCCCTGTATATACTTTAATAATGCGTCCTGCGCTAAAGTGTATGATTTGTAGGGAAGGCATCGTGTTCATACTGAGATTTTCTCATTCATTAAATTGTTATTTTTAAAGCTCTATAAAAAAAATTGCTATTCGAAACTGCAAATTTAATTCACCAATGCAGAAGCACATACTTGATAAAAATCTCCTGTTCATTTTCATCAAACTAAAAGGGGAAATATGAAGGGGAAAAAAAGGTATCCTTTATTACAATATTTTTCCAGTGATACAAATTTAAATCACACATTGTGAAATTCGCTTTTCATTTTCTTGACAAACTTTTAAAAAATATATGTATTTATTTAAACTTTCCAAGTGTGAATCTTGGATATATGTAGGGGGCGTGGTTTAAGTCCTGAAAATCACACTATTCATCTTTTGAAAAACTAAAAATCACATATCTTACTTAACACTAATTTTTCCATTTTCAAGATGTAAAAAATAACACATTATTTTTTTTTTTATATAAAATGCAAATTTTACTGAAATTTAGTGGGCGTGTTCAATACCCTGAAACAATACTTTATACATTTTATGTAATAGGAAGCGAATTTCATTCCTTCTAAAGTTTGCTTTTCTTTTCTTTTATGCAATAGGAAGCGAATTTCAATCCTTCTAAAGTTTGCTTTTCTTTTCTTTTAAAATATCTGCAATATTAATAATTTATTTATTTATTTCTAAAATTACACATCTTACTGATATTTTGTAGGCGTGGTCAATATATTCAAACCACACATTTTTTTTTGGAAGAATAGACAGCGAACTCGTACTGAAATTACCTTTTCATTTTCCAAACAAAGTTAAGAAAAAATTGATAGTTTTATTTTCATTTTCCTGAAAATACTAATCGTACAGATATTTTGATGGGCGTGGTTAATATACTAAAACTATACTTTATTTGCTTTAAAGGAACCCATTAAATTTTGAATATTTTAACGTCTGCAAATTATTAGCAAGCCCTTGTTGAGATTCAGTAGTTCTCATTATTACTTTCCTTATGTACATATAATGTATAAAGAAAGTATTGTGACGGGGTCGAAAATTCGAATTCAAATTTTCGACGAGGGTTCACGTTTCAAGCATCCCTGACCACGAATCGAACATGTTTGAGGTGATGTCTGTGTGTGTGTGTGCTTGTGAAAGTATGTGTGTCAGTGAGTCTGTGGAGACGATATCTCACGAACAAATGGAGCTATTCAAATTAAATTTGGTACAAAAATTACAATCCGTGAATACTGGAAGCCAATTTTTTAAACACAATCGAATGTTCAGAACCCCCCCCCCCCCCCTAAATTTTCGAGTGAAATTTTGAAAAATTCATCAAAAAATCAAAATTTTTAATAAAGTTACGCAAATAGACATTTCTTATGTAATTTTTCCTTAGAAAACGATTGTCATAAACTTTAGAACGCTAGCATGAACCGTTCTCGAGATATTTCAGATTTTAAAATTAAATGTATAAAAAATCACATAAAATAAAATTAGTATTAACTGTTGAGAAACATCTTCACTTTCCATATATAATATCATGTGATAAATTTGGTGACTCATTCTCGTGGATCTAGCACGTTCCATTCACGAGAAAAGGTATTTTGAGTGATACTTTTGTATTTGAACGGCAATCTGTTATAAGAATAATTTATTTCTCCGTCCATAATGCTTGGCGATATTTTAACGACGAGTTTGGCGGAATGTCGCCAACTTGGCGACTTTTTATTGCTGCCAAATTAACGAAAATCTCGCCAAATGGATAAAAATAACTCTAAATCAATGAAAATGACGACTCATTGACGAAATGTCAATATCTTGGAAAGTATATAAGTATCCACTATAAGAATAACCTATTTCCTTTTACTGTAAAAGTAGTAAATTCATTGCATTATATAAGGAAAGTCATGTGCTGCCCATGTCAGATTTTTATTGCAATGTATTTAATTTGATATTTTAATCACAAAAAAATTGGAAACTTCCACTGATAGCGATTTATCGCCTATCGTTCTTCTAATAATTTTCCCATACCCACTCAAATATAATTCCTAATATAGTAAATAGGAGCTAATTTTGTCGGGAATAGCATTATTATAAAAAGTCACCATTTAGTTTGCGAGATGATTTTGGCATCTGAAATATTGGTTGAGATTTCTAAACCGTCACATGCACCCTTTTTGGTTTTAGATTAAGAAAAGTAGATGATATCATGTTATAACAATAAAATGGTTTACGCTTCTGCCATTAAAAAAGGCGAATTATTTGTAATCAGGTGCCTGACCGTACACGCACGCACGAAAAATAATGCTTTTAAAGAGAAAACATTTTACACTATATAAAATTTCTTTGCAGTTTGTAGCATTTAATAAACGATATACGAGTTTTTATAGATTGCTGATCGTGGTGACAAATTTGGCGAAGGATCCCTAACTCGACAATTTCGGGGAAATGTGGACAAGTTGGTGATATTTCAATATCTCTGAAAAATGTATGTAATTTCTGATAATCTCTGTCGCTTTGTGGGAATTAGTTTTTTAATATTCTTAATTCAAAATATAGCAGTATCTTAAAAGATGTAGTTAAAATTCTCAAAGGCGACGAAGACGCAATGACCAAAACTTTCCAAATCGTCGAAATGATAACTAGAGTCATCAAATCCCAAACCCCCCAAACTTAAGTTTTTAAACTTTGGCCGGCTAGCAGAGAAGTCTCAGTGTGGATTTCCCTCATCACCTGTTCAGCATTTCCCTCATCACCTGTTCAGCCATTGGACTCATTCCCACGTGCATCACATACCCCGAAGATTGTGAACAGTCTATCCCACGTGCTTCATCATGTTGCATACGGACTTCCCAACCTGCCTCATCACCTCGACGCAGTGGCGCCAGCTCTTACGACGACGCCCCGCCCATCAGGGGTTGTTCTACATCAACGAACTTTTATGTGCATACAAGTAATGTCAAATCTACACCACAAGTAATCATTCAACACAGAAGATAGAGGCGGCAACGCCAGGTGCTTCCTCAACGACGACGAACGAGAAAAATTTAAAATATAACGAATTTTACTGTAGAACAGGTACTTTTTGTTAGGGGCCCTGTCCTGGCAATAACCTTAAATTTCTGCTTCTGTTGTCAGACATTTAAGTTAGATTCATTTTTGCCCTAGTTAACAAACTTTTTTCGCTACTGAACATTTAATTTCATGAACTTCGACGAAACCCTTGTGTGCGTGTTGACGACTTCATAGGTAATATATTTGTCCAGCCAGTTGGACAGAACTAGGTTTAGCCAGAAATTGATCAAATTACTCTAATTATAGTGGCTACAAGAGGGCCTTTACAGCTGCTATACCCTAATACTTGAGCATATATTTACGTTTAAAATACATGTATGGTTAGTTTTTCTTGAAGTATGGTTTTTTAGCTACCGAAAATATTATAAAAGTTTTTACAAAGATATTGATTAAATATTTACATTCATATACTTGTACTTGACTTAATGACCGCAGCGGATATTGACTCTGCCACGCACACACTCACAACAGAAATCAAGAGGGCAATTGCCTCTGCCATAACACATCGTGAGTATCCAAAAATGCCCACACTTTCCCACCATGTCAAACAATTAGTCAGACAAAGAAATAGAATACTTAAGACATGGCAGGCTAACAGGGACCCCGCCCATAAAAGGGAGCTTAACAGACTCACGTGCAAAATCAGGGAAATAATTGTCGCAGAAAAGCAGCAACAGTATAAAGAACTAATCGAATCAACCCGGAAGATGTATCGCTCTGGCAATTCGCAAAAAGACTCAGGAAACCTCAAATTAAGCTCCCGCCACTAATAGATGGCGCTAAAATCGCGTACTCAGACGAGGAAAAAGCCGGGGCGCTTGCAAGCCATTATGAAAAACAATTCCAACCAAACCACGATCTAATGTGTCAGGACACCCTAAGAATGGTCAGACAAACTTTAAATAACTTTAGGAATTCCCCGGTAACTGCTGAGATTAACCCAGCCACCCCGCAGGAGATAGTAGAAATTATCAAAAACCGTAAAAGCCCAGGACACGACAAAATCAGAAATATTGCGGTTAAAAACCTACCCCTAAACGTAATATGTTACTTGACTGTCTTAATAAATAAAATATTAAAACTAAACTATTTCCCCGAAGAATGGAAGGAAGCGATGATTATAACAATCCATAAGCCAAGTGAGGATGCCACAATTTCAGCCAACTACAGACCAATTGGCTTGCTACCGACACTTAGTAAAATTACTGAGAAGATAATTCTTAAGAGACTGAACACGCACCTTAGTGAGAATGACATTATCATTCCGGAGCAAATTTGATTTCGGCCAAAGCACTCCACAACTCATCAATTGCTGAGAGTGGTAGAGTACATATCTTCTGGTCTCAATAACAAGCCACCCACAGCTGCGATCTTTCTGGACATACAAAAAGCCTTTGATAAAGTGTGGCAGTCTGAATTAGCGTACAAATTGATCACTTTAAAAGTTCCTGACGCTCTTGTCAAACTTTTAATCTCATACTTAAATAACAGACACTTTCAAGTCAGAGTAGGAGGTAACTTATCTACACCCAAGGTCATTAAAAGTAGTGTACCGCAAGGTTCTATCCTGGGCCCGACACTCTTTAACATATACCTGAACGACATCCCTAGGACTCCAAACACAGAGCTCGCATTCTATGCAGACGACAGTGCGATACTTGCAAAACACCCCCCATGTCTCAGTAATGCACAGACAGCTACAACAACACTTAGACATACTCCAAACTTGGCTGAAAAAATGGCGAATAAAATTAAACCCCAATAAATGTCATTGGATTTATTTCTCGAGGAAACAGAAACCTCCGCCGCCACTGTACATAAACAACCATGCCCTACGTGCGGAAAAATCTACTAAATACCTAGGTGTAACGATAGATTCCCACCTAACCTGGAAACAGCATGTAACGAACTTAATCAAAAAGCGTATATAACTACAGGAGCCTTATACCCAATGATAGGAAACGGAAATCTCAGTCATCAAAACAAACTGCTATTTTATAAATCGGTCATCCGCCCGGGAATGCTGTATGCAGCACCTGTATGGGGATATGCCTGTAAAACTACAATAGACCTCCTGGAGACGAAACAAAACAAAATCCTACGGATTATCAGTCAGATTATTTATCCCCATACGTTCTCCGTACAGAGTAAACTTTTATTACTTAATATGGGAAAAGGAGACTTTTATCCACTTATTTAAAATTTTGTTTTATACGTAATTTCAAAATTTTTCTGTTTCAATTTTGTTCTATTTTTGGCTCTCTTATTTATTTTGACCCGTCCCAACCTAACCGGAATGTAATAGAGCGTACCCAGCAAAGTCCACGGGTGATTTCCGATTCCGTGGGCCAGGTCCAAGCCCATGCCGAGCTCTAACTTGAACCCATTAAGATTGGTATTTAAAACTGAAATCCCCCCAAATTGAATTTCAAATTACGCCACTGATGTGAAGTATTTCTAAAATGTAAGCTTGAAAAATGAAGAAAAAGGCACTGTAAGCCCCTCCTACTCCATATCCTTTTCAGACTTAATTAATTTAATAGATTGCTAATGTTTCACCGAAAATAATATTCATTTTAGAGCCTTAAAACTTTTTGAAATTTCTAACATACTTCTCAAGATTCGTTTTTATTTCCAACGCTGTAGAGCTCAGCAAATCATGTAGAGCAGTTCCGAATTGAAAATTGCTTGGAAAATACATATTCAAAACTTTAAATTTAAAAAAATAAATTCTTCAGCTACCAGTAATAATTTTATAAAATGAAACTACATAATCAAGAATTTTTTTTTAATGAGTGGTGTCAGGTATAGGAAAATTTTCTTTCAAGCAAAGAAACTGGTCCGAATAGGGCCGGTAAACAGTAAATTAAAAGCATTTGCAGAGTGTAAGGTGAAGATAAATGACTTTTTGCGTTATACATATATATATATATATATATATATTATATATATATATATGTATGTATATATATATGTGTACATATATCTATATATATATATAAATGTATATATATATATATATATATATATATATAACGCAAAAAGTCATATATATATATATATATGTATATTCCTTGTTTTGTTTCTACCACAGATATTCCGTGGTCTCTACGAGGGTAGAATAAGAACACGACTACTTGATTACCGCATGGCTGATGCGGAAATGTAAAAACTCTGCGAGTGTAGGGAATCGTCACATCGAGATATTCTTAATAAAGTTACAGTGCCTAGAAGTAATAGTGTGCTGACTGTCTATACCTCCCAATGCTGGGAGCTGTCCCCGAACAACCGCCTCCGCCATATGGCTCTGGTCTCGAATAAGATATCAAAAGCTGAAGATTTAACATTAAAACTAATTGGAATTTAATGCAAATGAAATGTCCGATATCTTTGGAAATAACCGAAGAATTTCTGTGAAATTTGGTGTGATTATTGCAAGCGATATGCATAAAAAGTTATTTGATTTTCAGAGTGATTGAGCTAAGGATATATTTGTAATTTTAAAATTTTATTTAACTTGATCTGGCGTTCGTTCAAACCTTTGAGGTCCAAAATAATCAAGTTCATTTATCACAATAAAGTGAAATTAAGTATGACGTTTTCTCTTGTGGTACATTTTAGTTCTTTCGATTTGGAAACTTAACGGGCTAGCCCGTCCTGGGCCCGCCATAGAACTTTACCCGTTTTTAGAGAAATAACTCGAAAACCAGAGAAAGCAAGAAATCTAAATTTAATATATCATTTCTTTTGGGGTATATATATATATATTAGTCTTTTCAATTTTAAACCGTATCGGATTAGCCCGTCTTGGACCGTCTTAGAAATTCACCCACTTTTGAGGAATAACTCGAGAACAGCTGTATCTAAAAATTCGAAGTTTAGCATATCCTTGTCATTTGCGGTATATTTTAATTCTTTGGATTTAAAACCTTATCGGGCTAGTTTTCAATATAATCGCTACAGGAAAATAATGTAATATTTAAACCTATTGGGGATTATATATAAAATATGTAATACAGGAAATAACAGTACACAGGAAGACAAGTCTATGAATTTGTGTACTGAATTTTTATTCAACTAAAAATACTATCATAAACGAGGTATCACAAAATTGTCGTGTAGTCAGTTTACACCATAGGCGTAGCCGAGATCTTAGGAATGGGGAGTAGCAGGATTATCGCATGGGGGAGATAATAGAGCGGGATTTCGTTTTTCAATATACTCACTATAGAAAAGTTATGTATACTTTAGTAAATGGGGTGCATATGTAGAACATTTTAGTATACGTATTATAGGACTATGAAGTTGTATACACTGATTATTTCTTTAACTAAATATACTGTCTCAAAATTTTTTTTACAAAACGACTATGCAGTCGGTTTACGCCATAAGTGTAACTAGGATTTCGAAAGGGCTTCATGTCTCGTAGATTTACTCCTGTACTACAGTGCCTAGAATACAAATTTATTTAATTTTTTTTTTTTTGTATAAAAGAAAGTTTATATGAATTTCTGTCTACTAATGCATTATTTAAAAATGAATTATTTATGAGATTTCTTGCAATTTTGTTACGCCGATTTCGGGAAAATGTCCAATTACCCAAAACCAAAAATTGAATTAAAAATGCAAATTTAGTGTTATTTGGTGCAATACTTTCCCTGCAATACATGGCAATGTATAAGGAAAGTATTGGAATGATGTCGAAAATCGCAACTCGAGATTTCGACGGATCTACACGTTTCGAGACCTCTAGAATACGAAAAAACTACTTTTAGCGTGACGTTTGTGTGTGTGTGTGTGTGTGTGTCTGTCTGTCTGCGTGTCTGTGCAACGTATGTATCCACTCAAACTCAAAAACTTATGGACCGAATTTCATAAAATTTGGTAGGTAAGTCACTTCAGGGTCACACCCAATTGGGTATGACCCTGGTGCTGATTAGTTTTTAGTACGATCCGTAAAAATAGAACCTGCCTTTTTTTGCGAAATGGCCCTTAAAAATTTCATGCATCCACTCTAGCTAAAAGATTAATTAACCAAATTTCACAAAATTTGGTAAATAAGTTACTTGCACAATACTCTGGTGCTAATTAGATTTTGGTATTAATCGGAAAAGAGCAGCCTACCTTTTTTTACGAAATGGCCCTTAAAAATTTCATGCATCCACTCTAGCTAAAAGATTAATTGACCAAATTTCACAAAATTTGGTAAATAAGTTACTTGCACAATACTCTGGTGCTAATTAGATTTTGGTATTAATCAGAAAAGAACAGCCTACCTTTTTTTACGAAATGGCCCTTAAAAATTTCATGCATCCACTCTAGCTAAAAGATTAATTGACCAAATTTCACAAAATTTGGTAAATATGTTACTTGCGCAATACTCTGGTGCTAATTAGATTTTGGTATTAATCGGAAAAGAACAGCCTACCTTTTTTTACGAAATGGCCCTTAAAAATTTCATGCATCCACTCTAGCTAAAAGATTAATTGACCAAATTTCACAAAATTTGGTAAATAAGTTACTTGTGGGATATTCTGGTGCTGATTAGATTTTGGTATTATTTTGAAAAAAACAACCTGCCTCGTTTAACGAAATGGTCCTCAAAAATCGCCAAAATCTAAAAAAAAGCTACGCATGTTCAAATATATCAATTAAATGCTAATGTTTGCGAAATGGCCGTCAAAAATTACCTTTATCCACTCTAGCTAAAAAACTAATGGACCGAATTTCACAAAATGCGGTGGATAAGTCGCATGTGGGTTACCAGGTGCTGATTAGATTTTGGTACGATTCGCATAAAAATAACCGGACTTTTTTGCGAAATGACTCGCAAAAAGTTTCAAAATCTAATATAAAAACTACGTATGCTCAAATAAATCCATTAAATGCTTGTTTTATACGTAATTTTTGATGAAGAAAAGAATAACTCTGTTTTTCTAGGACTAACAGTTCTCCAGATATTTGAGATATTTCGCATTTAGTTATGCCACTTTTAGAAAAATGTCCAATTACCAAATAAAAACAAAAATTGAATTAAAAATGCAAATTTTGTTTTATTGGGTTCAATAAAACTCAATCTAATGGATTGTTAAAGAAATAAAGAACATACGAATTTAAGTCTGCAGGGAAAGTCATGTGCTGCCCACATCAGATTTTTTCAACTGGTGCATCAATGAAGTTTGAATTCTAACATGTAGAAAAAATTATTTAAAAGTGCTCAATATGATTTCTAATTAATTGATGCAAAATTGATTTAATATATGCATGTAGTTATAAGATAATCAGGATAGATTTAATGAAAAGATAGTGTTATGTATAGATATGAGGTAATCCTGAAGGATTTAGAGTAATATGCTATAAAGATGAGCTGCCAGGTAAGTTTTATGATTTATTTAGTTATAAAGACAAATTCGACTATATTTTTCCCCAAACACAACTCACAAAATGACTTATTTACAAAAATGTTATTCAAGTTTTATCTGAGCTATTCTATTTAATTTTTGTATAAAAAGAAGTTTATATGCATTTCTGTCTACCAATGCATTATTTAAAACAAACTTATTGTAAATTTACATTCCTTTTATATCCCTCCCTAAGTTGTAAGATGAAATTGTATGATTCTATATATATATTTTATATAATTATCAAAATGACATTTGCTTGCCAAATAATAATGAAATGTCTTACAAAATAATACTGAAAATAAAAATAAAAATTTAAGGCATCACAGATCGATGAAATAGTCCGTTTTAGTTTAAGAAACGCATTTAAAAATATATATAAATTGCATTAATATCGTGTTAACTATAATAGAAATTGTTTCTGTAGAAAAGTAATTCTCCTGAAACCCTATTTTGAAGTCAAAACATATATTTATATTTTAAACTGGTAGTTTATTTAAATTTTTAATTTCAAATGACGGATTTTTTGCATAGAAAAGTATAGAGTTATGAGCGGGTCACTTTTAACTGCAGCGCCATCTGTTGCATTTCCTAAACAATTCTCCCGAATTTTTTCCTTGAACGCGACACTAGGTATTCCAGTCACTCTACTATAGCTGTGGCTGAGCTTAAATATGCATCGTAATCAAACTGGACAGACACCCAGACAGACAGAACACGCACAGACACCACGTTGAAAATGGTTTTTTTCATGTTCTAGAGGTAGGTCCCAAAACGTGTATATTTGTCAAGAACTCGATTTTCGACACGATTCCAATATTTTCCTTATACTTTTCCCATGCATTGCAGGAAAAAATGCACTGAAAAAAGTAATACTTTAAGAATAGATGCATTTCTCTGCAAATTATAAAACACATGCATTTCTCTGCAAACTGTAACTGTTAGTTAAGTTTTACCTAAAATTTTATTTTTACCTCCTCTCCGTCTCCCTTGTGAAAAACATATTTTGCATCTCACGAATATTTTCAACTATAAAGCGACTTGGCTGAGCTTAAACATGTATCGCAATCAAATCGGTGGCGCAAACTTCGGAGAGAGAGATTTAAATTTTTATTCGAAAAGATAAATATGAGTTCAATTTCCCCGCAATTTTTGAAAGTTGTTTATTTAAATCGTTCGAGAACGGAGCAAATGGGTGGAGTGTTAGGAATAAATTGAAGTGGTATCTGCGGCAGAAGATTACACTTTATATAAAAAAAAATCTGATGTGGACAGTACATAACTTTCCTTATATAATGCAAAGAATTTACTACTTTTACATTAAAAAAAAATAGATTATTTTTATAGTTGTTATTTATATTCTTTCCAAGATATTGAATTTTCGTCAATGAGTCGTCATTTTCCATGTCGTCATCATGAGTCATCATTGATTTAGCGTCATTTTTATCCATTTGGCAAGGCAAGTTTTTCGTTAATTTAGCATCATTTAAAAAAGTCGCCAAATTGGCGACATTCCAGCAAATTCGTCGCCAAAATCTCGCCAAGCGTTATGAACGAAGAAATAAGTTATTCTTACAGCAGATAAATGACTATTGACGTTCAAATACAAAAGTATTACTCAAAGTATCTTTTTTCATGAATGGAACGAGATAGATCCAAGAGAATGATGTCACCAAATTTATCGCATGGTAATACATATGAAAAGTGAATATGATTCTCAATGGGAAATATTTTTTTTATTTTATATAACTTTTTGATAATTTTTTTTAAAAATGTGCAATATCTCGAGAACGGTTCATGTTAGCGTTCTAAAATTTATGTCAATCGTTTTCTAATGAAAAATTACATAAGAAATGCCTATTTGCGTAACTTTATTAGCGGTTTGATTTTTTGACGATTTTTTCAAAATTTCGTTCGAAAATTTAGGGGGGTTCTGAACATTCGATTGCGTATAAAAACAATAGGCTTCCAGCGTTTACGGATTGTGATTTTTGTACCAAATTTCGTTCGAATCGGTCCATTCGTTCGTCAGTCTCCACAGACTCACTGACACACACACACACACACATACTTTCACACACACACACACACACACACACACATACTTTCACACACACGCACACACATACTTTCACACACACAGACATACTTTCACACACACACACACACACACACACTTTCACACACACGCACACACACACGCACACACACACACACACACACACACACACACACACACACACACACACACATACTTTCACACACACACACACACACTTTCACAGACACACACACACGCAGACATCACTTCAAAAATGTTCGATTCGTGATCAGGGATGCTTGAAACGTGCTCTCCCGTTGAAAACTCAAATTCGAATTTTCGACCCTGTCATAATACTTTCCTTATACTTTATTGTATATAAGGAAAGTAAAAATATAGGTTGTGGACAGTACATGATTTTCCATATATAATTCTTACACCACATGCACATTTTTTGGCGCCAAAATACGAAACTATGTGCAAAAATTACCTTTTCTCGTGAATGGAATAAACTAGATCCACAATAAAGATGTTAAAATATTTGATGCATAATATTGCATATGGCAGGTGAACAAATTGGATTATACTTATTAATTTTTCATTTTATGTGATGTTTTTTGATAAATTTATTAGAAAAGCAAGCAATAACTCGAGAACGGCACAAAACTTGGTGTTCAAAAACTTTTATTATTATTTTTCTAATGAAAAATTACGTCTGAAATGATTATTGGAAGTCTTGAATTTTTAATCATTTTTTTAGCAATTGGTTCAAAATTCCCGCATTATTTCGAGAACGGTTCATCCTATTGTTTGTTAAAGTTTAATAGCATGAACAGAGCAGAGCGTTTGTATTACTTCTTTTTAATGGTAAAATAAGCAGGAAATGACTATTCATCAGTGTTAAAGATTCTGAATTTTTTTTATGATGTTTTCAAAAATGCATTCGAAAATTTAGAGGGGGGGGGGGGACGAATATTCGATTGCGTTTAAAATCAATGGGGTATCAGTTCTCAATGATCATACCATAACAAATTATTATCGAACTGCTTCATTCCTTCATGAGACATCGCGTTCACACACACACACACATACACACATTCAATCACACACACACACATACACACACACATACACACCCTCTCTCTCTCTCACACACACACACACACACACACACACACACCATTCAAACACACATTACCTTGGTTCTGATTATATTTTAGTACGATTCAGAAAAAAATCGGCCTTTTTTTAAAAAATCTTAAAAATAGTAAAAATATGAAATAAAACACAAAATATTTTTAAAAGTACTCATTTTTTTACGTTATTTATGAAGACAAAACGAATAAGACCAACCCTCATTGTGCTCATTATTAAATGAATCGTTCTTGAGATATTCAAGTTTCCTGAAATTTTGAGAATCTGGCAACGTTTTAAGATACATTAAATTGGCAAATGAAGGAGAAGATGTGTTGAAACTGCAAATTGGGTATAATGCTAAATTACTATCCGTGTTATTTGGAGCAATTAAACTCAATTTAGAGGATTATAAATGATAACTTTCCCTATTGGCTCACATTAATTTTATGTTCAGCACATTTCAGTTTTTTTTATTGGGTCAAAGTGTTTTTAGTCCTGTAACTTTGACAATCCTGTCCACGACATATAAGTCCTATAACTCTAACAGTCTTGTTCACAACATATAAATCTTATAACTTTAAAAATCTTGTTCACAACATATGTAAGTCCTATAACTTTGACAATCTTGTTCACGACATATAAGTCCTATAACTCTAACAGTCTTGTTCACAACATATAAGTCTTATAACTTTGAAAATCTTGTTCACAACATATGTAAGTCCTATAACTTTGACAATCTTGTTCACGACATATAAGTCCTATAACTCTAACAGTCTTGTTCACCACAACATATAAGTCTTATAACTTTGAAAATCTTGTTCACAACATATGTAAGTCCTATAACTTTGATAATCTTGTTCACCACATATAAGTCCTATAACTTTTATAAATTTTCTTTGACAATTTTACATATTTGAAAACCGCGATTTTATTTATTTATTTATTTTTAATATCTTTAAATAAGAAATAATATGGAACTTCAATTTGTAAAGAATTCATATTAAAAGTTAAATTTGAACTTTTTACTAAAACGAGTCAAGTGGCCAAAATTGCCGTAGTCTGAAAGTCTATCTTATTTGAAGCATTTCAATGGGTCTGTGACTAATCATTCACAGAGATATTTTGTCATGCCATCATATTGAAACAACTAGTATAGGCAAATATAAATATTATAAATAGAATACATTACAGTTATACTATAGAAAAATCTAATTGAAAATCCAGTTTGATATAATTTGAATATTACAACAAAACGAAAGGTGCAGTTGATATACAAGACAAAACTGCCTATATTTACATCTAAGTGAAAAAAAAATATCGTTGACCTTTAAGTTTATTGGAGCATGTTCATATCAGTATGTGTTTTTCTTTTGTTCGCTATAGAAAACGCATCAAGAAAACGGAACTTCGCTTAGATGGAGAATAATTTTAGAAATTTGTGGGATCAGCAAATAAAGATGCGTAAGAGCAACAGCCGCTAAAGAACTGGTGGAGGATATTCAAAAACACATTTCTGAAACACCGACGCCTTTCTGCTCAGCACGTGGATGGCATTGCATATGTAAAACCGCAAATAAAAATTCGAACAAATGTACAAGAAATACCAGAGATTCGTATTGAAAATCCGCATTATAAGTACGAATAGGAAGGAAAATATCCCTGACAAAAATGTGTAGAATGGTTAGTTGGACAATTATGCCATACAGCCATTTAAATGGCTGTATGACAATTAATACAGTATAATTTAGTGAATCCTTAAAATGGAGCTTGCTACAATGACATGACACATAAGGACAGAAATTAGATATGCGGTCAAAGCTTGACCAAAAAAGCCATTTTGATCATATAATGTTCATGGAATAAGGCACAAATTATTCAAATTTCGAAGTTTATGTGATTAAGCCTGGAGCAAACTCTCAGATAAATTGCAAATCATTATGTTTTATTATTTTCCCTGCAATATATATTGTAATATATAGGGAAAGTATTGGAATCGCGTCGAAAATCACATTTCGAGTTTTCGACGGATCTACAGGTTTTGAGACCTCTAGAACACGAAAAAAGTATTTTAGCTTGACGTGTGTGTGTCTATGTGTGTGTGTGTCTCTCTGTCTGTCTATGTGTGTGTGTGTCTGTCTGTCTGCAATGAATGTATCTATTCTAACTCAAAAACTAATGGGCTGAATTTCTTAAAATTTTACCGGTACGTAACCCACAGATAAGTAAACCTTGTGGGTGACCCTGGTGCTGATTAGATTTTGGTGCAATCGGGATAAAAGAACCTGCCGTTTTTTGCAAAATGTCCCGAAAAAATAGTCAAAATCTAAAATAAAAGACTACGGAAGCTCAATGCATACATTAAATGATTGTTTTATACGTGACTTTTGACAGAGAAAAGAATAAGACTATATTATTCTAGATCTAGTCGTTCTCGATACGTCTTTATTTATTCATTTATTTATTTATGTATTTGCATTTTTTCAACGCTGGTCCTCCTTCTTTACGAGGTAATGTCTACGCTTATGCCTCTGTTGCTAGAAAGTGAAATCACCAACTTGGCTTTGCCAGGATTTAATCCCGGGACCAAAGCGTGATAGGCCAGTATCATAGCGTTGAGTTAAAGACGTCTCCAGCGCAAGGCATGCAATACTGCCTTATGAGTGTTCGCTACAGTACTTCCCCTCACAGCGACTCCTTTCCTTAAACCTAGGAGCTCGCCGCGTCATCTGCAACCCAGTGACAATTTCGTCCAGTTTCGACGAAACTGACTGGGAATAGGAGTAATGTAGCGAACGCTCATAAGGCAGTATTAAATACCTTGAGCTGGAGACGCTTTTAGCTCAACGCTGTGATACTGGTCTACCACGCTTTGGCCTCCGATCAAACCCCGGCCAAGCCATGTTCGTAATTTCACCTTCTAGCTACACCTCCCATTAAGACCCGTTTTCAAATTTAAATAAATTAAATTTACGGAAGTACGAGTGTAACAGTTTATGAAACGCTGAAACAGATTACTATATGCTTCACCGCCCATTACGAAACTCAAACTCTCGCTGAGGTTTAATAAACCTCATACGACCCACAAGTTCACATCTGATATCCACCAGAAAGGCAATCAGGACAATCTCTTCCGGTCTTGCGATAGTTTACCTCCAGCCAGTGACTGTTCATCCTCAGAAATGTAAACAGTGTGTGCAGGGTGGTCTGGTCTGGTCTGGCTTGCCGCACGACACACTTCAGGGGATTTTTGATAACTCGCAGGCGTCTGTCGCCAAATCTTTTCAATCACAGGATAACAATTTATTGCTTCGCTTGCGATGTATCTATCGGCAGCCTTTCGCTAATCAAAACTGCTGCATGGTCTGGCCTGACATCTTTGAGTAAATTAAATGACCCAAAATGCGGCCTCTCCGTAGAGCGAGAGGGTCTGAGGATTGCGAAATTTCAAGATCATCAAGCTGTGATTTTAAAAAAATCTTATATGAGCAGCATATGAATTTCAGTATATACTCAAATTCATTTTCTCGTTATTTCATTAATAATTAATTAAATTAAGTTTGTCTGCATTTAATCACATCCGCTGAAAACTCGAGTTGCGATTTTCGACATGATTCCAATATTTTCCCTATATATTACCATGTATTGTAGGGAAAGTAAAAATCTGATGTGAACAGCACATGACTTTTCCTACAGACTCAAACTTTCATTAATAATTCATTGCTGTAATTAATAATTCATTACTCTAATTAATAATTCATTACTCTCATTAATAATTCATTACTCTCATTAATAATCCATTACTTTCATTAAAAATCCATTACTTTCATTAATAATTTATTACTTTTATTAATAATTCATTAAATTGGGTTTAATTGCACTTAATAACGAGCATAATTATTTGAAATTACACTGAATTTGCACTTTTATATCAATTCTGGTGTTCATTTGGTTACTGGACGTATTTTCGAACCAGGCTTAGCAAAAATGGGAAAAAACTAAAATATCTCGAAAACGGCTAGTTCTAGAGCAAGGGAGTTTGTCTTATTTTCCCGTCGTCAAAAATTACGTATAAAACAAGCATTTAATTGATACATTTGAGCATACGTAGTTTTTTATTTTAGATTTTAAAGATTTTTGAGGGGTCCATTTCGCAAAAAAAGGTAGGTGTTGCTTTTGTCGAATCGTATCAAAATCTCATCAGCACCAGGGTAACTCACAATCGACTTATTTACCAAATTTTGTTAAGTTTGGTCGATTAGTTTTTAGCTAGATTGAATACATGCGATTTTTGGCGGGCCACTTAGCAAAAAAAAAAGTCTGGTTCTTTCATCTTGAATTGTATCAAAATCTGATCAACATCAGGGTAGCCCAGACGTGACTTGTCTATGAAATATTATGAAATTTGAACCATTAGTTTTTGAGTGACACACAAACACAGACGTCACGCTAAAAATAGTTTTTTCTTGTTCTAGAAGTGCCAAAACATGTAGATACGTCGAAAGTTGCAATTTTCTACATTATTCCAGTTCTTTCCCAATACATTAACATGTATCGCAGGGAAAGTAATTAAAAGAGGAATAAGGAAGAAAATAACATGAAAATTGGATTGTTTTTCAATGCAAAAGAACATATGTGGGTAGCACGTAACTTTCCCTACAGACTGAAATTTATTTTCTCTTTATTTCTTTAATAATTCATTAAATCGATTTTAATTGCACAAAATAACACCCATACTTGCTTGAAATTACTCTGAATTTGTACTTTTAATTCAATTTTCGTCTTCATTTGGTAACTGCACATATTGTCAATTACCATGCATTATCATTACCATGTATTGCAGTGCAAGTAATTAAAGGATGAATATAGGAGAAAGCAACATGAAAATTGAATAGTTTTTCAATGCAAAAATTGCCATACTGAATCCTTAAAATCACTCATAGAAAGGAAGATCTCAATAAAAGTTAAGTAGCCTCCATGGGATTTTCTAATACATTCAAATTTCATTTGCAGAGTTTTCCTCCTCATAAGTCCTCGTGCATTCCTTTAATTTTCTGTTGAACTGTTCTAGAACTGTAAATGTAAGGTCTAACAGGAAATGTAGAGTCTAATAATAGGAAATAGACTATACACTTTCCATTTAAAAAGTTTGCATCGTCGCTCGTGGCGAATTAATAAAGTTTGCATTCCTAGCAGGATAACGTATATAGATAAAATTTTATCAATTACAGAGTTGTAGAAGGTTCTCAAAATAGTAAGAAGAGACGTGCGGTTTGCAAACAGTATCAGTGCAGACAATAAAAAGTATGTCACCGAGAAAAGGTAATTATTTTACTGCATCCGTTGTCTGTCATTTTTATGCAACATTTATTGTTTACTGCAAAAATGATAATTCAAAATAAATTAAAATTAGCTCATTACACGGATTATTATCCCACTAATATGTGTTGCCATTTATTACTTTTCCTGCAATACATGGTGTAGGTAAAGTATTGGAATCATGCCGAAAATTGCAATTCGAGTTTTCGACGGATCTACACGTTTTAAGATTTGAGACCTCTAGAACACGAAAAAAATATTTTTAGTTTGACGTCTCTCTCTCTGTCTGTGTGTGTGTGTGTCTGTGCAATGTATGTGTGTTCACTCTAACTGAAAGACTAATTGACCAAATTTCATAAAATTTGGTAGATAGGTTACTTATGGGTGACCCTGGTGCTGATTGCGTTTCAGTACGATTCCGGCTAAAAGAACCCGCCTTTTTTTTGCGAAATTGCCCTCAAAATTCACATATATCCACTCTAGCTAAAATAACTAATTTTTCAAATTTCACCAATTTGCTAGATAAGCCTCATCTGTCTCTGGTGCCGATTGGATTTTGGTACAATTTGGGAAATCATAACCTGCCTTTTTTTTGCACAATGGGCCGCAAACATCATTAAAATCTAAAACAAAAGTCTACGTATGCTCAAATGTATCCATTAAAAGCTAATTTTTGACGATAAAAATAATAAGAACAATCACACTGCTCTAGCACTAGCGGTTTTTGAGATATTTTAGTTTTTTCGCTTTTTTACTACGCCACGTTTGAATATATGTGCAGTTACAAAATAAAAATGAAAATTGAATTAAAAGTGCAAATTCAGTGCCATTTCAAATAAGTGTGCGTATTTTTTTTTATGCAATAAAACTCAAGAAATTATTAAAAAAAAGTAAATAAATAAAATACATTTAAGTCTGAAGGGAAAGTCATGTGCTGCTCACATCAGATTTCTTTTACTGAAAAAATGATAATTCAGAATAAATTAAAATTACGTTATTTTTTATACGGATTATTATTTTTTATGCGTATTTCTCGCCATTTTCTTTAGAAGTAATTAGCGTTGATCTCATTATTTATCTTTATCATTAGCGTTGGTTAGCGTTGGTCTCGTTATTTATCTTTATCATTAGCCTTGGTTAGCGTTGGTCTCATTATTTATCTTCTGTGTACAGGTCATATGCAATCCGTCTGTCTTTCCATACTAAATAGCGAGAACGCTCTACAGATTCGCAGTGAAAACTTTCATCTATCTTACTTCGTTTTTGAAATAGGAATTCTATTTTCTTCAATTCGCCGCTAGAGGCTCTTTAATCTGTCTCAATCGATTGTATATAGTCGCTTTCCAGTTAGTAGGCCCTGCTTTTGGAGCTCTAGAGCGCTTCAATCGAAATTCTAATATAGTGAACTTAAAATTTTAATGTTCTAAATTTTATTTCTGGCCAAATGATCCTTCTTTTTATTCTATATTCTGGTTTGGCAAATTTTTCTTTATTACTTTGATATTTAAAGTTAATTATATAACATTGCTTTTAGTTCTTATAATTCTAACATATTTGCTTTCCACTATAACTGCGGTCCATCTGTTTATCTAAGTTTGAAATTACTTGCTTTAATTAGATGTAATTTTAGAAATATTTTAAAAGTGAAATAAAGTTTGAAAATAAATTTTAGAATCTAAATGTTTTATGTAATCCATTTCAGTAGGTCACATATTTTTGTTAGGGTGAGATACTCTCAGAATAATTTAAGTTGCTCACAGCAATTTTTTCTCCCCAACATCTGCCAGCAGTAGACATATTCACAATAATTTTTTAACTTTAATGCCCCAGAAACATTAATACACCAAAATACAACAAAATATTTTTTGGAAAAATGAAACCGATATTGAACATGCATGTACGAGTACAATACATCCATCGTTTAAAGAATAATCATTTCGTTTCTGCAGTTAATAAACACCATATAGCGATCATTTTCCAGCTGAGGTGGTAACCTTTTTGGGCATGAAAGAAGCATTATAGACATCATCAGCAGTAATATGGGCTACTCTCACTCACATAATTTTAAAACAAACTCCGAAAATGGTATATTTATCTACCATAAAAAAATTTATAGATTATTTTTTAAAATGAAATATAGTTTAAAAACTTTGCATTTATCTGTTAACAACGTATTTAACAAGTAGGCTTCCCTGAATGATGGTGGCTAACAAGATTTAAAATCGTAGCTCTGGTTCATGCACAGATTAATAAATACAGATATTTCACTTGACTTTCAGCGCCCCCAACCGCCAACCAAAATATCAAGGTTGGCACGCTTGGCGATGGTCTGTGACGGTTTTCGCCAAGACGTTCTGCTAATATAACCCTATTTGGCACTGAACGAAACACTTGGAACTTGGAAGAACTTTGTCGCATGTTTACATGTGGTTAACATATTTTCGCTGCTATTTTGGATTTTATAATCAATTATTTTATTTTTTATAGATTACTAAAACAAAAGGAATTATGTTTACAAGGTATGTAAGTTATTTTTATTTAAATAAAAAAAATATTTGTTATCTATCCCATATTATTTCATCCTATGCACATGTTCATCATAAGAAATTGGTACAGTATTATCACTGCCCCCTAGATTAAATTCTAAGAAGCAGTGGCATTATTAGTTAAAAAACCTTTTCCACATTTATATAAAATGTATAAAAATTGATATTTGGATAGCTTTTTCTAGAGGAAGTTGAATGTGTATATATTTAAATGCTTTTTACTAACTGGCGTGATGTGGAAAATAATCCCCCCTCCTTTCTAATAAACGATTGAGTTCGACGCCTTTGATAATGCATTTATGTAAATTTGTTATTTAGTATAAGAAAATTAGTGCATTTAAAAAAAAATATATACATATAATAACAGCATCCCAGAATAAATTAAGAACTAAGCAATTTAACTAATAGCATGCTAGTATACTTTTTAGGCTGAAAATATTATATAATATTTTAGTATTTTGAGTATGTTAGCTTGTAATTTTTAGTGTATAATGATTTACAGTGATGCAATGCGTCATTTCTTTTATTTAGTTTATGTTTGCATGAATTAAATATATATCTATATTTATTTATTTACACATATTACAGATAAAAGTATTTTTAAATGCTGATCATGTTTATAGTTTAAAAAATTATAAAAGTACAGTTCCGTAATTTTTTTTTTTTTGGCCGCATTAACATACAATCGCCAATTGAGCGATAGTCGACAAATCTAGCAGTCGAGCTCTTTATACGTCATAGCTGCAATTAAGGCTCCTCTGTAGCTAGTAGAGGAGCTCTAGCTGAGATGGTTGGCTCCTCGAACGCTAATGTCTATGCGAAATCTTATGTTAACGATGTTGCCATAGGTTCCTATGGGAGTGAACCTTCTGAATATAGTATTCTGTGGGTTCATGTACGGAATACTGTATTCAGAATGTTCACTTCCATAGGAATCCATGTCAACATCTTTAAAATGGGGTTTCGCATAGACATTATAGTGTTCGGGGAGCCAACCATCGCAGCTATGACATAGAACAAGCTCAGCTGCTAGATTTAGCGACTATCGCTCGATTGGTAATTTTATGTCAATGCGGCCAAAAAAGAATTACGGAACTGTACTTTTATAATTCTTTAAACTATAAACATAATCAGCATTTAAAATTACTTTTATCTGTAATATATTTATTAGTTTAAGTAAATTTAAATAAATAAACATAAATATATATTTAATTCATGTAATCATAATAGAGAATTGACGCATTGCATCACTGTAAATCATAATGCACCAAAAATTATAAGCTGACATACCCAAATGACTGAAATATTATATAATATTTTCAGCTAAAAAGTATACTAGCGTGTTGATTGTTAAATTGCTTATTTCTTAATGTATTCAGGGATGCTGATAATATAATTTTTTTCAATACACCAATAATCTTATAATAAATAACAAATTTACGTAAAAGCACAATCAAAGGTGTCTAACTCAATAGTTAATTACAAAGGGGGGGGGGGTATTTTCCACATTACGTCAGTTAGTAAAAAGCATGTAAAATATATACACATTCAATATTATATTCAACTTAACTAGCTCTAGGAAAAGCTATCCAAATATCAATTTTTATACATTTTTTAAAAATGCGGAAATGGTTAACTAATAATACCACTGCTTCTTAAAATTTAGTCTAGTCGGCAGTGATAATACAGCACTAATTTATGAGGAACACGTGCATAGGATGAAATATGGGATGGATAACAAATAATCTTTTTATTTAAATAAAAATAAATTACATACCTTGCAAACGTAATCCATTTTCTTTTGGTAATCCGTTTCTTGAAATAATTGATTCACTTAACAAATAATCTTTTTGCACGCTACTATGCTACAAGAAAGTACATGGCTATAAGTCTGTTGTTGTTGTTGTTGTTGTTGTTGAAACCCAGACCGTCCGACCTACCAGAAAGGTGTAAGGTAACTGTTTGGACGGTCGGGAAATGCCACCCAATTTAGACCGGAACCCAGTGGGGGAGGCATCCACAGGGACCGTACCCTCCTTCCCCTACCACCAACCTCTCGGAAGGACTTACGGACCCACATGTTTAACGTGATCGTACTCCGCGTGAACACGGCGGCAGGTTTGGCAGTGGCTGGAATCGAACCCGGGCCTACCGAGTGCAACTCCAGCGCGCTAACCACAGGGCTACCGCGCCCCGGCTATAAGTCTGTGTAAGTGTTTCATTCAGGGCCAAATAGGGTTATATTAACAGAACGTCTTGGCGAAAACGTCACTGACCATTTCTGACCATCACCAAGCGTGCCAACTTTGATTTGAATTTGGCCGATGGTGGAGGGCGCTGCAGTAGCGACTGAAACGTCTGTATATATTAGTCTGTGGGTCTAGGCTGAGGTTGACTTGTCAGGCATTTTGGTTCATAGAGACCATGCCACTTACTATCCGCCATTGCTTTTACATGGCAATGATAAACTAGCTTCTCATAAAAGCAGGTCAATGCTGTACTTCTGATCCATGAGTTTGCCCCACCCACTGGAAAAAATTCTATGAACACTCTTGGTATACAGGGTTCCCGCATAAGTCCTCATGCATCCCTCCTAAGTCCTTATCATTAATTTTCGATTGAAATGTTCTAAAGCTGCAATGTATCTTGATTTGAGTTGCATTTCACGTTGTAAACCAGTTAATTATTGATTGCGTGCAAAGTCACACACTTTGCTCATTTTATTCACTTAATCTTTTTAATTAAGAAGTTTGCTTATGATACATTCTCATTCCTATATTATAATTTTCTATATTTTTAAGTGATGTTCTTCTTGGTAAATCTCTTGCCAACGATAATAAGTGAGCTGTGTGTGTGATTTCTGTTTGCAAATAATCTGCCATCAGTGTATGCTATGCTCTAACTGGGATGTATTCAATGTCTGTTTATATTCCTTTAAGAATCGATTTGTTGTATATGAAAGGTTCTTAGGACAACCCATACCTCCCATCACTTTTACTG
This sequence comes from Amaurobius ferox, assembly GCA_951213105.1. Lineage (NCBI taxonomy): Eukaryota > Metazoa > Arthropoda > Arachnida > Araneae > Amaurobiidae > Amaurobius > Amaurobius ferox. Next base: position 99,181,474 of record OX578150.1, on the reverse strand, counting down.
ATGTGGTGACCGAATCCACTCCTGTCAAATATCTATCGGCCATATTAGAAAAGAGTACCAGAATTATCAGTTCGGACCCGAAACTAGCTTTTGGCCTAATCTTACGGTGTGGGACTAGTAAACTCTTGATCTCTGGTTAAACTTTGTTGGGGTCCAAATAACAGTGTCGTAGTGCCTTGGAAATATCGTGTTTCTAGGTATCTTTTAATGTGCAATAGTACGTAATTCGTGCAGTAGAGAGTAATTAATTAGCACAGTGTAACAAACGCATTTTATTAAATTGCTTTTAGTGTTTCTATTGGGTATTAGCGTATATATTTTTCTATAATAATTCAATTTTTTTTATTCTAATAACAATCATTTTTTTATTGAAATGGAAGAGTTCTGATTGAAATAATTCCTGTAAATTAAGCTCTATTATTTAAAAAAAAGTGCACAGTACGTTTTGTGCGTAAGAATTAATGATTCATCTCCAAAAGAAAGAAAAAAAAATTGTGACATAAAGACATATATCTAGTATTCTCCTCATTCTAATTTTTACACTTTATACAATGCTGTTCAACTTCCATGAAATACAGTGTAAAATTTTCGAACAAAATATTTTTGCTGCCGTTGAAAAGGCAGTGCATCACATTTCATTACAGTTACGCATTTTATTAAGTATAAATGCTTTGTTCATTTTTAAAATAAAGTTTAAATTTGTTACCTATTATTCATTATTCTTGTAGGAGGATCGAAAAATTCTGCATACAAACTAGATTTCATAGAATTTGTGATATTTCTTAAAATAAATAGAATAGCTATATTTTGAACTTTAAATTTTTCCATAATTTTCTGGATGAAGTACACCAGCCACGCCTCATCTCTCCCTTCGCAATTAATGTGCTGCTAATAGTGTCCGCTAGTGTAGTACGATATTTTGTTTAGGAAAAAAAACTGTATGTACCAAAAGGAAGTTGATTGAAGGTGTGTCGATTATCGAGGCACATTCGATTGAAGGCGTTGAAGGCCCAGACCAAACAGCCAACCCTTGGGCTTACGGCAATCAAGTGTGTGGCCGGTCGATTGAAGGTGTGTTGATTATTGAGGTACAGTCGATTGAACGTGTGTCGATTGTCGAGGCACAGTCGATTGAACGTGTGCCCATTGTCGTGGCACAGCCGATTGAACGTGTATCGATTGTCGAGGCACAGCCGATTGAACGTGTGTCGATTGTCGAGGCATAGCCGATTGAACGTGTTGAAGACCCAGGCCGTCCGACTCATCCTGAGGACTTGAGTAACAATTTGGACGGCCGGGAAGCCGATTGAACGTGTGTCGATTGTCGAGGCACAGTCGATTGAATATGATTGTAGCTCCTCTAGTGATGAAACACAGAATATAGTAAGCAAAAAAGCATTCTATTCAGTTCTGCTTTTTACGTAATATATCTAAAAGTGAAATTTCAGAATGGCGACTACGTGCGTTCGTTTTTGATTTATCGTGCCCACAGTTCAAAGACCCACGCATATACAAAACAGCGTATAACATACAGACTGAAAATCTTCTGAAAATGTTTGAAATTTTTACGTAGAGTCTATACTAATATCCGTTAAAATCTCAAAATCGAAAATATTCCTTAGAAACACTATATATGTATACAATATATCTGTACACAATATTGATATATTGTATGCAATAATATACTGGTGTCTGTATAAAATATATCTGTATACAATATATCTGTACACAATACTGATATATTGTATGGAATTATATACTAGTGTCTGTATACAATATATCTGTATACAATACTGATATACTGTATGCAATAATATACTGATGTCCAAAATTATCTTAACATACATAAAATTAAGTGACTTAAAAGCTACGCACGAAGTATATGTTTCCCTGCGGACTTTTGCAATTTAGGTTTTGGTTTCGGCGTTTATTGACTCCGAAGTATCATTTAAAAAGAACCTTTGAGGTGTGCGAGTTGTCAGCCAAACTGCCGAAGCTGAGCAGACATTGATGGAAGTGGAAAATTATTTCAAAATTAATTTTGTATCGTATACATTCACATTCGATTTTTCAGTTTGATTTTATGTATTATGATGTTATGTATCACCTAAAAATATCCATTTAATAATATTGAACAGATGTTGCGAAATCGGTGTTTTTTGTGCACGCAAAGCTAATTTTAATCACCAGTGTATCATAAATTAATGGAGAATTAAACAATAACTTTACAAAACTACTTTACTTTCAACCTGGGAATTAATGCATTAAAAGTATTTTGAACGCCTTTTTACTTCCCTTATATACAATAATGTATAAGGAAAGTATTGTGACAGGGTCGAAAATTCGAATTCGAGTTTTCGACGGGAGAGCACGTTTCAAGCATTTCTGATCACGAATCAAACATTTTTAAAGTGATGTCTGTGTGTGTGTGCGTGTGTGTGAAAGTGTGTGTGTGTGAACGTGTGTGAATGTGTGTGTGTGTGTGTGTGTGTGTGTGTTAGTGAGTCTGTGGAGAAGATAACTGACGAACGAATGTACTGATTCTAATGAAATTTGGCACAAAACTTACAATCCGTAAACACTACAAGCCTATTCCTTTTATAAGCAATCGAATGTTCAGAACCCCCCTAAATTTTCGAGTGAAATTTTGAAAAAATCGTCAAAAAATCAAAACCTCTAATAAAGTTACGCAAATAGACATTTCTTATGTAATGTTTCATTAGAAAACGATTTACATAAATTTTAGAACTCTAACATGAACCGTTCTCGAGATATTGTATATTTTTCAAAAAAAATATCAAAAAATCATATACAATTAAAAAAATATATTTCCTATTGAGAAACATGTTCACTTTTCATATGTAATACCGTGCGATAAATTTGGTGACACCATTCTCGTGGATCTAGCTCGTTCCATTCATAAAAAAAATACTTTGAGTAATATTTTTGTATTTGAACGCCAATTTCTCTGTCCATAGCGCTTGGCGAAATTTTGACGGCGAATTTAGTGGAATGTCGCCAACTTGGCGATGTTTCGGCGATGAATTTAGTGGAATGTCGCCAACTTGGCGACTTTTTAAAATGTTGCTAAATTAACGAAAATCTCACCAAATGGATAAAAATAACTCTAAATCAATGAAAATGACGACTCGTATTCTTTCCAAGATATTGAATTTTCGTCAATAAGTATCTACTGTAAGAATAACATTTTTTTAACTGTAAAAGTAGTGAATTCATTGCATTGCATAAGAAAAGTCATGTGCTGCACACATGAGATTTTTTCTGACGGTTATGCGTGAAGAATTCTTCTTAGAAATCGGCAGAAAAGAAAAATGGGTTTCGTCCTCTTTGGGAAGTTCACCAGCTAACTTTCTCTCAAATTCACACATTGGTGATTTCGTCGCGGAATAATGTGGGAGAGATTTGCAAAGAACCACCCTTCTTTCCACCATGGTGTCAGTCAAATTTTGAGAAAAGGAGAAAGTATTTATTTTTGAACTTTCAGCCTTACTTCTCTTTACTATCGTATTTGTTTCAGAGAAAATATTGGATTGGAGATTTTGATGGATAAACGCGCGTTATAAGATCTCCTGAACCCAGTTCCAACATTTTTAGAAAGACGCCCGTTTATTCGTGTGCGTGTCTGTAAAGTGATGACTCGAGATTAACTGAAGAATAAATATAAGTAACGCTACGACTCCATAAGGTGCTGAAATATGTTCACAGGTAAATGGAGCCATGCTGATTGCAGCTGTGGAGGGTGCGTGGTGGAGAATCCATAAAGCGAATAACTCGACCGAGGTGGTCCCTTAGGTGCTTAATTGGGTCTAAATCTGGGGAATTAGAGGGGACAAGGAAGTACTTTTAAGTTTTCATAGTACTCATCCAAACATTTTCGGACACTTTTCTGCGACACCTGGCATTATCGTGCTGGTAGATCCCATCCGCTCCAGGGAAGATAATCAGCATATATGGGTGGGTGTATGAGTCTGCAAGGATGAATTTATAATGAATTCGGTTCATAGTGCCTTTCACAGGTATGAGTGGATCCACAGAATGCCACGAAAACACTCCCCAGACCATAACGCTGTCCCCACCGCCTTGTGTTTTACCATCAATGGTTGATGAGTGTTTCCGATCGTTCACGTCTTACTCGACAACGTCCATCCGTTCAATGAAGCATAAAATGTGACTCAACGGAAAATGCAATCTTTTGTCAATCAGCAGAGATCCAATTCCGATACAACAGTACAAATGTAAGCATTTTCAACCGATGCACCTTCATTAACTTTTGCCATTTGCCGTTAACATTTGCCATTCATAACCATTTGTCTACTTCGGAGGCTCATATGCAGCAGGGTTGGCTGAACTGTCGATTGAGACACACTTCCGGTAGCCACCAGGGCGCGGTAGCCCAGTGATTAGAGCGCGGGAATTGCACGCGGTAGGTCCGGGTTCGATTGCCGCCACTGCCGAAACTGCCGCCGTGTTCACGCGGGGTACAATCACGTTAAACATGTAGGTCCGTAGGTCCTTCCGAGAGGTTGGTGGTAGGGGAAGGAGGGTACGATCCCTGTGGATGCTTCCCCCACTGGGTTCTGGTCGAAATTGGGAGCACTTCCCGGTCGTCCAAACAGTTATCTTACACCTTTCTGGTAGGTCGGACGGTCTATGTCTCAACACTTCCGGTAACCCCCTGGTTCATTCGGCCAGTTAAAGCGGCGATCGACCGTCGCTAACCTTCGGAGACGACGCTCACCTCTCACATCAATGGCGTGTGGTGCTTCGCATTTTCCCCTTCGTTTTTCTCTCAATGGTGCCATTTCTCCATTCTGGCGATACACTTTAACCACAACAGCACGCGAACAGTTCACAAGCTGTGCTGTTTCGGAAATACTGCCGCCCTTGGCCCCAAACCCTATAATCATCTATTTTTTCCGAATGTGATAAATCGCTCCTTTTAGTCATGACAGACATGAATGATATGTTTTCAGAATACCTTATATACCCACCAAGCTAACTCACGATACGTGCCTTCTTTTGTTGGCTACGCATTATTGACGTTAAAAGTAGGAGGTGGTCACAATAATGTGACTGGACCCTGTAGTAATAACCCATTCAACCGATAATTTTAAGTGAAGCAACGAGTTATCTAAGTCACCTGACAAACAGCCTCTGATAGATTTATTCTGACATGTTTGTACATGATGATCGCTTATTTTTAAAAGATAATAAAGTGAACTTTTTGTTATACAAACACCGCTCCTGAAATGAAAAATCTGATGTAGGCAACACATGACTTCCCTTATATAATGCAATGAATTTACTACGTTCAGAGTTAAAAAATGTTATTATAGTAGATACTTATGTTCTTTCCAAGATATTAAATTTTCTTCAATTAGTCGTCATTTTCATTGATTTAGCGTCATTTTTATCAATTTGGCGAGATTTTTGTTAATTTGACAACAATTAAAAATGTCGCCAAGTTGGCGACATTCCGACAAATTCGTCGCCAAAATCTCGCCAAGCGTTATCGAAGGAGAAATAAGTTATTCTTACAGCAGATAAATGACTATTGGCGTTCAAATACAAAAGTATTACTCAAAGTATCCTTTTTTCATGAATGGAACGAGCTAGATCCACGAGAATGATGTCAACAAATTTATCGCATGGTATTACATATGAAAAGTGAACATGTTTCTCAATAGAAAATATTTTTATTTTTATTTTATATAACTTTTTGATATTTTTTTTAAATGTGCAATATCTCGAGAACGGTTCATGTTAACGTTCTAAAATTTATGTCAATCGTTTTCTAATGAAACATTACATAAGAAATGTCTATTTGCGTAACTTTATTAGCGGTTTTAATTTTTTGACGATTTTTTCAAAATTTCACTCGAAATTTTAGGGGGGTTCTGAACATTCGATTGCATATAAAAACAATAGGCTTCCAGTGTTTATGGATTGTGATTTTTGTACCAAATTTCGTTCGAATCGGCCCATTCGTTCGTCAGTTAACCTCTCCACAGACTCACTGACACACACACACCACTTCAAAAATGTTTGATTCGTGATCAGGGATGCTTGAAACGTGCTCTCCCGTCGAAAACTTGAATTCGAATTTTCGACCCCGTCACAATACTTTCCTTATACATTATGTAATAAGGAAAGTAATAAAATACAAAAGCCGTTGTATTGTGAAAATCATGTACGCTCCTTATTATTCAAATTATCATTATTATTTTTATTATTTTATCTGAAATACCTATTAAAATTTTCTTTGTCGAGTGTAATTCAAGAGATCAAAATTTTTTGGCAAAGCATAGCATTTTGATATCAATACGTTTATTGAACAAAACGCGATTTGAAATTTTCTTATCAGAAACTTTCTATTACAGCAAATTTTGTGAACATCCGATATATCTGATGTTGCAGAAAATATTAAATTCCCAAATTCTGAACTCATCTCTCGTTGCGATGTATTATATCGTTTCAGACTTAGCTCAGAACATCATGAAAGAAGCAAAAGCAACAAGTATACACGAAAAGTTATTCAAGATGGCTACACCGTAGAATAACTCGAAAAATCGTGTTTTGATGCTATCCCTGTATTTTCTGCGAACATCTGGTATAAAAATCTGTCAAACAGGCTATGAGAGAAAGTTAAAACATTGCTTCTTAATTAAAATACATGTAAGGAAATACACGATGCATAGGCATAACTTACGTCATGGACCTTGAATGTCAAATAGGATTTGACGGCCGTACCAGAACAGAGGAAGGAATTAATTTGTGAAATTATTTTTGCAAGGGTGCAGTTTATGGATTTCTAATATAAACAGGAATTTTTTATTTTTCAAATCTCTCCATTTTAGTTAATTAGAATGCATGCATATCAAGTTAAACAATAATTTCGTTAAATTGCTTCTTCCACAAAATAAATTTGCTGGGGTGTTTTTTTTTTTTTAATTTTACAAAAAAAATTTTGATAAATCGATAGCGTGGGTCCAAATAATTAAAACTACAGTGTTTTATGTGTTACCCATCACATAAAATGGCTTGAAAATATATTTCGTATGGTATCATATGTGACAATGTATACCCCGGGGGTAGGGAGTAACTTGTTCCCTAAGGGAGACAAATGACGTCAGGAGCAAAAACAAATTCTATCGCGGATATTTTCACAACAGTGTTCGAAACTATTAAGTCTCGTGATGATTGTGCTATAAATAAACCCTTTTAAATCAAATTTTGTCCTATGCTGCCATGTGAAAAATATAAAATTCCGAAGTTTTCGCTCGAATTAAAAAAAAATTCTATCTAGTTCTACAAAACCGGATGTAAAGTTTTGTGAAAATCCAGTAATATACGTAGCTGCTATCGTGTACACAAGAAATCGATGACACACATCAGAGAGACAGCATTCCAAAAACAATCAAAACGTGTTCAGAATGTCTTAAAACATATATTGTCATCAAGATCTCGAATTCGAAAATTTTCATGAAAACAATACTTTCTCTATATGATATTGCATAGTATGAAGAAGTAAAAAGTTGGTAGAGTAACTTTGTTGCTCGTTATAGATAGATGTCTGACATCACTCTTTTACCTTACTTCGAATGGGGAAAAAAGTTCATATGTGTGACGATGGTACCAGATAACTAGAGAAATGACATTCACTCACATATTGTTTAAGTTATTTTATTTAGATTATTTGGGAATATCTTCCATTCAAGCGTCGCCATTTTCCCATCAGTTCTGGGTGGTGGTACTTGGTTGAACTTGACGAGCAGAGACGATGGATATGTGGTAAGTTGAAGTAGAAAACCTAAACTTGCGACTCTAGCGTGTTGAGTATCAGCTGGAAAATCCGCGTTGGTCCTCAATTCTCCCTGCATCTAAGATGTGTGTCTAATTGTATTAATGTTCAAATCCAATTTATCTCTTAAGAAATCAACGAGTATCGGCGATTCTGGCTTTTAAAAGACTGCAGAATATGCATACCGTATAAATAGCTAAAGTTACCGTATAAATAGCTAAGGTTACCGTATAAATAGCTAAGGTTACCGTATAAATGTTACCGTCACTGGAAAGTATCAGGGTCATCAGATAATACCATTCTCCCAGCAAAGCATATTCTCTTTCGTGTAGGGGGAGAAAAACTAAGTGGATGAATTCAGTTACATTCAGTGCAATTTGACGAGGCAAAAGATGTAGATGACTACAGACTGCATGCATTGTCCGTTTGGCAAAAGACTTCGGCATATTTCGAGTTTTTCAATAACTCAAAACTAACTCGAGTTTTTCAATATTTATAAAGCTGGTTTATTTCTGTTTGGAATTATAAATAAAAACTGTGTAACTGCATGAGATTACTAGCCTATCAATAAATTTTGAAAAATTTCCAGAACTCGCCAAAAGTCACCAAATTGGCAATATTTCGCCAAATTCGTAACCAAGGTTACCTTATAAATGTCGCCGTTACCCGATAGTATCTCGGCCATCAGACAATACTTTTCAATTATAAATGTACAGGACTGTACTTTTATAATTTTTGAAATTATAGAAATGATCAGAATTCAAAAATATATTAATCTGCAGCATAAATATATTCATTAGTTTAAGTAAATTTAAATAAACATAGTTATATATTTTATTCTAATAATCATAAAATGGATTAAAAAATAGACGCATTGCATTGTCTCACTGTAAAATATAATGCACAAAAAATTACAAGTTAACATACTCAAAAGACTGAAATATTATATAATATTTTCAGTCTAAAAGGTATACTAGCGTGTTGATAGTTAAATTGCTTGATCCTTAATTTGTTCTGCGATACTTATAATAGAATTTTTTTTAAATATAAAAATATTCTTATAGTAAATATCAAATTTATATAAATGCACTATCTAAGTTGTGGAACTCAATCATTAATTACCAGGGGGTGGGGTGAATTTTCCACGATAAGGCACTTAATAAAAATTTTACATAAATATATACACATACAATATCACATTCAACTAAGAAAAAGCTATCCAAATATAAATTATTATACATTTTATAAAAATACGGAAAATATTTTTTAACAAATTATACCACTACCTCTTAGAATTTAGTCTAATCGGCAGTAATAACACAGCACTTATTTCGTATCATGAACACGTGTATACTTATATGAACGCGTGTATAGAATGGTGATAACTAATATTATTTTAATTTTAATAAAAATAAATTGCATACCCTGTAATGTAGCCGGTTTTCTTTTGGTAATCCTTTTCTTGAAATGATCTAATCGCATAACAAATAATCTTATTGCACGTTACTCAAACCGCGCTAGTCTGTGGTTACAGTGCCTAGAATACATAGTGTCGCGTTCGTAGGAGAAATATGCTGAAAAACTTGTTCCATTAATTCAGGACACATCGGGTAAAATGCAGAACAAGAGAGTAAAGCGCCATCTTTTATCGTCACTTGAAGTTATCGATTAGACTGATCTATTAGTTAAATTTTTCTAGATCGTAATTTGATTTTTTATTAATCGTTTTAGTACCGTTATTTGTTTAATTTCTCAATTAATTTTGTCTGTTACTGTTATGAATGCTTGTCATTTTACAAATTGGAGCATCCTCCAAGAGGTGGGAATACTGACCCATCTGTGATTGAGTCATTAATTGCAATATGTCCTGATAATTCCACTGAAACCTCAATTTTATCTAAAGTTCTTTTACTTGTGGAGAATGGAAATATTTCAGATATTTCACAAATTCTATCTAATAATGTGCCTGATATGCAGTACCGTGATAATAGATTTATTTATTACGTTGCTGGTTATGTTGTCAGAAAATTCAAAAACAAAATTAGTTGTGCTGAATGTCAAATGCAGATAGAAGATCAGGGATACTCTCTGACAAATTAATATTTATCATTCGAGTCATCCGAACATTTGATTACGTTTTTAAAATCAAGATACTTGTAGTAATCATTGATTGTAGTTTTTGTGTCAAATTTCGTTGAAATCGCACCATTCGTTTGTGAGATATCGTCTCCACAGACTCACGGACACACACACACACCTATCATCTGGTAAAAAGGGTTTGTTTTACAATATGGACTTCTTTGGATAATTAATGTAATTTTTCCATAATGAGAGAGAGTGAAACACCAAATAACCCCTCCCTTCCTTTTCCATGTAAAAATGCAGTTTTTAAGGAGCGCCTTGAATAAGTGTATTTTCTAAATTCGATGGTTAAAGTATGATTTTTCGAAAAAGTTGAGTAAAAAATAATGCCCAAAATAACTGTATAGAAATTAAATAAGGTCGGATTGAAATGATATGCATTCCTTTGCAATTTATTTTTCATCTTAATCAATAGGCCATAAAAGTATAAGTAATTTTTTTTTTAATTTCATTCGGAAATTAGGGGGAGGGGGGAGCTCAATTCGGTATGTCCACGATACCACAAGTGTGCAAAGTTTCACTCTACTAGAATTACTTAAGAACTTTACATATTTTCGTAGTTGTTTACAGAAGCAAAAATATTTTAGCTAAATGAGTATTTTTTTAACCCCGAAGAAAAAAGACGCCAACGAATTCTGAAAGAAGAAAAGACGCCAAAGGAAAATAAGTCTGTGTCAAACCGTCATTAAACATAGAACCCTTCAACCGCAATGCCCCCCGCAGACCATCCAAATATCAAGCAAAACGACGGAACATGTTTCCCTGCGTTCACCACCACATACAGGGAATCTTAAAGCTCGTCCTTTGATAAATCCCGCTCTCTGGTAACAATACTTCCGGTGTATGGCGGCCCTAAGATTGGGCAGGATTGACCCACTCAGAAGGAAATATTTATCGAAACTATAACCAGCAAGCTTTCAATCATTTGATGTTTAACGTTGTAATTGACGTTGAAAATCTATATTTTTGTTTCTATATTTGGATTAAAAAGGGCTGTTTTTATTGCCATATTATATCAGTTTTCTAATAGATCTATCAACATATTTAATGGGGGCGCGGTAGCCCATTGGTTAGCGCGCTGGAGTTGCACTCGGTAGGCCCGGGTTCGATTCCAGCCACTGCCAAACTGCCGCCGTGTTCACGCGGAGTACGATCACGTTAAACATGTGGGTCCGTAAGTCCTTCCGAGAGGTTGGTGGGAAAGAGAGTACGGTCCCTGTGGATGCCTCCCCCACTGGGTTCCGGTCCAAATTGGGTGGCACTTCCCGGCCGTCCAAACAGTTACCTTACACCTTTCTGGTAGGTCGGACGGTCTGGGTCTCTACAACAACATATTTAATGGTTTTTATAGTCGATGAAGCACGTCCTCAAATTCTAAAAAAAAATGAATGACAGACACTGCTTCGTACCTGAATGTAAAACAGGTTACAAAAATTTCAGAGGCAAATATTCTCTATTTAAAGCTCCTGACAACGATGAACTGAGAGCTAAATGGACAAAGTTAATTCCTCGTGTAGATAAAATTCTAAACAAAAACTCTGTGATTTGGGAGTTGCATTTTGCTAATGACGGATTTTGCATTACTTAATTCTCTTGCATATAAGCGTAGTCAAGATCTAGGATAAGGGAGGTCGACGATCGAATGCGGGATTACACAGATCGGGCTAGTCCGTTAAGGTTTTAAATCCAATGAGCTACGATATACCGCAAATGACAACGACATTCTAAACTTGGAACTTTTAGATACTCCGATTATAGAGTTATTCCCCCAAAAAGTGAATTTCTAAGGCGGGCCCAAAACGGGTTCGCCCGATACGGTTCAAAATCGAAGGAATTAAAATATTCCCTAAAAGATAAGGATGTACTAAATTTATATTTTCTAGCTGTCCCGATTTTTCAGTTATTAAAAAAAGGGGGGTCCATTCCTATGTCGGGCCCATGACGGGCTACCCCGATAAAGTTCAAAATCGGAGGAATTAAAATATTCCCCAAAAGATAAGGATGTACAAAATTTATATATTCTAGTTGTCCCGATTTTTAAGTTATTCTGAAAAAACGGATTCATTCCTATGTCGGGCCTAGGACGGGTTACCTCCGATACAGTTCAAATCCGAAGAAACTTTAATATACCACACAAGCCAACGACATGTTAAACTGGAATTTTTAGCTATTGCGGTTCTCGAGTTATTCTTAAAAAACGAATGCATTCTTCAGCGGACCCAAAACGGGCTAGCCCGATGGGGTTCAAAATCTAAGTTAAAATCCATTCAAAAGGAAATGATATACTAAATTTACATTTTTTAGCTACTCCGTTTGATCGAGTTATTCAAAAAGCGAGTAAATTTCTATGGCGGGCCAAGACGGGCTAGCCCGATAAGGTTCGAAATGCGATGAAATATAATATACCACAAAGGACAATGATATATTAAATTTAAACATTCTAGATGCTCCGAATTTTAAGTTCTTCTCAAAAAAACGATATATTCCTCATGTTGGGCCCAGGGCGGGCTAAATCGGTAAGATTTTTAATCCAAACAGTTAAAATATACAGCAAATAATAAGGATATGCTAAACTTCGAATTTTTAGATACACCTGTTCTCGAGTTATACCAAAAACAAGTAATGTTCTATGGCGGGCCCAGGACGGGCTAGCCCGATAAGCTTCAAAATCAAAAGAATTGAAATGTACCACAAGAGAAAACGTCATACCGAATTTCACGTTACTGTGATGAATGAACTTGATTATTTTGGATCTCAAATGTTTGAACGACCACAGATAAAGTTAAATAAAACTTAAAAATACGAATATATCCCTGGCTCAATCTCTCTGGAAATCAAATGACGTTTTGTGTATACCACTTGCAATAATTACTCCAAATTTCATACAAATTCATCAATTATTTTCAAAGATATCGGTCATTTCATTTATTTCCCATTAGTTCTCCTCCGCTTTTAACCGCTTATTCGAGATCAACGCCGTCTGGCGGAGGCGGTGTTTAGGGCATCTGTTTTTCGCCTCGGTCGGCACACAATTATTCCTTCTAGACACTGTAATGTTTAGGCACTACTTATTGAGATCACAGCGCCATCTGTTAGCAGCTCTTGTAACTACTATTTCGGAAATTCTGTAAAAATTCTTAGAACTTTCACAATACACATACCGTTTGTTGCATTCTTCAATCGATCTTTGTTTTCCTGTTATTACTTTCCTTATATACAAAATGTATAAGGAAAGTATTGTGACGGGGTCGAAAATACGAATTAGAATTTTCAACGGGAGAACACGTGTCAAGCATGATCGATCACGAATCAAACATTTTTGAGGTGATGTCTGTGTGTGAGCCTGTGGAGACGATATCTCACGAACGAAGTGATTCGAATGAGATTTGGTACAAAATTCACAATCCGTGAATACTGGAAGCCTATTGTTTTTATACTTAATCGAATGTTCAGAACCCCTCTAAATTTTCGAGTGAAATTTTGAAAAAATCTTCAAAAAATAAATACCTTTAATAAAGTTACGTAAATAGACATTTCTTACGTAATTTTTCCTTAGAAAACAATTGACATAAACTTTAGATCGCTAGCATGAACCGTTCTCAAAATATTGGACATTTTAAAATAAATTTATCAAAAAATCACATAAATAAAATCTATTAACTGTTGAGAAACATGTTCACTTTTCATATGTAATATCATGCGATATATTGGATAACATCATTCTCCTGGATCTAGCTCGTTCCATTCATGAAAAAAGGTACTTTGAATTATACTTTCGCACTTGAACGCCAATAATCATTTATATGCTATAAGAATAACTTATTTCTCCGTCCATAACGCTTGGCGAGATTTTGGTGACGAATTTGGCGGAATGTTGCCAACTTTACGACTTTTTTAAATGTTGCGAAAGTAACGAAAATCTCGCCAAATGGATAAAAATGATGCTAAATCAATGAAAATGACAACTGATTGACGAAAATTCAATATCTTGGAAAGAATATAAGTATCTACTAGAAGAAAACCCTACTTTTACTGTTAAGGCAGTATATTCGTTGAATTATATAAGGAAAGTCATGTGTTGGTTGCTGTAGGATGAATTAAACATACCTAAATAGAGTCTTTCTAAATGAGTAGTGGACTGTATTTCTATAAAAGAAAACTTCAGTAATACTTATCCATACCTTTATTACAAACTATTTAAATGAAATAATGAGAACAACGAGCCACTTTCTCGTGTCTCCTATCGCTACAAGTTTTACTCCAACACTACAAATTCGCTTTTAAAAACTCGCCACCCGCTGCTTGGCGCTCGCCAAACAAGAACACATGGCTTCTTTCAAATACATACTTCACGGGCTCCAACAGTTGCTACATCAGATTTTTTTAATTTAAATTCAGGGAGTTCTTTATTTGTAGCTAGATGTGGTAAGGTGTATAATGAAAAATTTTTAGCGATTATTAAAATTTTATATTATATAGAAATTTTATAATATTATTTATGGTAGTTAATTTTATCATTATAACTTATGTCTTGAAAATGAACATATCTGTTTCATGCTGTTTTTACACAGAGTAATGTATTTTTTCTATTTTTATTGTAGTTTTTGTATTTTTATTGCGGAACTTCGGCAATTCCGTCCGTTAATCATATTTTTGGTTCCTCCTCTTTAACAGATCCCCTACTCCCAAATGCCGATGGTTTCATTACAGAAAGCATTCCTTAGAATGTTCTTTGTATAATTTGAATCTCTTATATGCCAAATGTGGCTGTAATTCGATAATAGTTCTATTATTTTTTCCAACTGCATATCCGACCGGCAATGATACTTTAGGCAGGCAATCGCCTTTTTAACATGCCCCTCCTCTCTAATGCCGCCGATTTCATTCCAAGAAGCATTGTTTAGTGTTTCTTTCGTATAATTGGGATCTTTTATATTTCACAGATGTCAGTAATTTGGTAAAAGTTCTACTATTGTTTTTCCATCTCCAGTCTTCAGCAATCCCCCCCCCCTCCGGCAATGATACGTTAGGCCCCGCCTTTCTAATACGCTCCTCTTCTCTAATACCGCCAATTTCATTCCAAATAGCATTCTTTAGTGATTTTTCTTTTTTTAATTTGGATCTTTTATATGCCACAGGTGTCTAATTTGGCAAAAGTTCTAATATTATTATTTGTACATCTCCAAACTTCAACAATTCCGCCCGACAATGATACTTTAGGCCCCTCCCTTCTAATAGGACTTCCTCTCTAATCCCGTCGCCGATTTCAGGGAGCATTCTTTAGTGTGTGTTCTCGTATGATTTGGATCTTTTGTATCCCACAGGTGTCTGTAATTTGGTAGAAGTTCTATTATTTTCTCCATCCTCAGATTCTAATGTAATTGAACTGTTTTGATGTGTTTGCATTGCAGTCGCCATCGCCAACTTGAATGCAAATGAGGACAGAAAAGGGGGTGGGACGTCAAATTTTATCACCGCTCAGAATTATTTGGTTCGCCGCTCAGAAATTAAGCAATTTTTATTGTGGAGTACGAACGAATTGCGACAATTCATCGGCAAGATTTCTTCTCATTGAAATGTATGATGTTGCTGAAAAATTTCTGGAAGGAATTGCTCCGTGTAATAACAGCATAAGGGTGAACCTCCGCATTAGTGAAGTAAATTTACATTTCCGAATTGTTATTTTTAATGTGTTTGAAAAATAATAATTTAATGAATGAGAAAATCTCAGTATGAACACAATGCCCACCCCAAAAATCATTACTTTAGCGCTGGACGGATTATTACATTCCCATTAGTGAATTAAATTTGCATTTTCGAATAGTTATTTTTAATGTGTTTTAAAAATAATAATTTAATGAATGAGAAAATCTCAGGATGAACACCATGCCCTCTCCACAAATCATTACTTTAACGCAGTACGGATTGCATCCAAGACCTCACTCTTCTTCACCTCACTTACAGTGCAAGCAACTTCATCAGAGCACCCTCCATGAGCTGAGTGCATATTGCTATTTCAACATCGTACAAAACAAATGGACTTGCATTACATTCGATGTGGGGTTAAGTGTCGTCTGACGCAGGCACTCCGTAAAGAAGCGTCTTGACTCTTGGCTATTTATGTTTTCAGATCAAGATATTGAAAAGAAATCAGAAGTGTCCCAAATCGTTACAATAAATAATAACAAGACTCATGCAGACATCAAAATTAAAAGATTTAATAATATGAATTATTTTCATATAATTAAATGTGACAGTGGATTTTAATAAACATTTATTGAAAGTAGAAACTATTCTTCCATAATACATAAAATAAATACGTTTGAAAAAGGGCACCAAAATTCTTTTAGCTCTATGTACTAAATTTCTAGTTGCAGGATTTGGCACAAACAGTAATTATTTTAATGTTTATTTCTTAAAACATTCTATTTAACGTATGTGTGAAATGCACTTTTGACAATAAACATGCACAAATAATTTGAATCAGATATTTTTAGATGGATATTTTTTTAAAAGTTGAAAAGCAAGTCTATTAATTAAAATATTAAGACAAGTACAAAAAAAAAAAAAAAATCTGGTACCAAAATACCTGTATTCATACTTGCCTGAATTTCCCACAGAACATTCATATGTACTAGTAGAAAAGCATTAATTACTAATGATAAAATGATATATAAAATTATATTTGTTAAATAATTTGTTTATAAATTTTTTGCCCAGATTGCCGCTTCTACTTTTCATCCAATCCGTGATTTTTTATTTTTATAATTAAATTTTGTCATTATAGTATTTTTTATATTTTTGACCTATTCAGAAGACAAATTAACAATTTCCGCTATTTGTGATAAGCCGTTGCCTACGTAATAATAAAGGACAGGAAATTTCGCGTATTTTCGGCAAAAAACGTTCGACAGCTCAGTTCACTAAGGTATTCGCTAGGATCGCTCTTATTTCCAGTTTTATCGCGGGTTCTCAATGTAAACAATGATGCACTCGTGAGGGTTTGGGTACGTTTTTGGTTTTGATAAAGCTTTCTTTTTTTATAATTTTATATTTATTTTATATTTATTATTATTTATTAAATTATACTGATTTTTATAGCATTAATATAAAAATATTGTGCAAAAATAATTCAGTAAAAATGGTACATTGTTGTGTATCATATTGCAATTCTGATTGCACTATGAGAGAAAACGTTGGTTTTCACAGTTTTCTCAGGGATGGAACATGTGTTCTGCTTCCTGGGTTGGTGATTTTTTTTTATTAAAAAAAAAAAAAAAAAATCAAATAAATAGGATTTTTCTTATTTAAATAATTGGATTTTTTTCTTTCAAATTGGATTTTTATTTAAATTGGTCTTGTTTGATTTTTCTCACAACCACTAAAAACTTCTTTATGTATCTATATCAATATTCTTTATGTATAATATATAACAACAAATATATTTCACATAATTTAAATAAATAATTAAAATATATACATTATCTGCATTATATGGTATTTAATGGTTTATTATATTAAAATATATTACAATTTTACAACCTATTGCACTAAATGTTGCTTTGTATATTCACATTTAATGAACATTGCTGGTGGGAATTGTAAAATTAATTAAAAATTAAGCTGCTGGCTGTGAAGTTTAAATTGCTAAATTTACATGAACAAAACAAATTTAAATCTACAAGATTAAAAATCATACATTGTAAATGATTTAATGTTGAGAATCAAAATCGAGGAAATTCAAGTTATACTCGATTGTGAATGTAAAGAAAAATAAATTGAAATATAAATATTTCTTCATTAATATAATCATGACTTAAATTAGAATATCTGCAAAAGCTGTAAAAAGGGGATAAGGAGAAATTTTAATCCTGAAAAAATAAGAAAATATTTGTAAGAAATTACATGAATTTATCAAAAAAATTTGAATTATTTCTTAAAACTATTTCCTTTAACAAATTTTAATATATTAAATACATATTCTAATTTATATAATTTGTTAGGTCTGTATGTCTGTCCCACTATTTAGTGGTCAAATGTCTCAACAAATTTTCGCTAAGCCTTTTATCCCAAATAACTCAAGTTCCCCGTCATTATTGATGGACAAACCATTAGTATATAATAATTTAATAAGCATTATTATTTTATATAACCCAAACTTATAAATGTGAAATTAATTAATGCATGTTCATGTTGTTTAAAATCAATTAATTAAAAAAGTCATTGATTTTAATGAATAATTAAAAAAAATAAGCGATTTAAATCAATGAGTTTTTTTAAATCAAGTAATTTAAATCTTAATTGAAATGAAGTTAATTAAAATGAAGTTGATTTAAATCAATCTACCCTGTCGACCCCTCCTTTCTTTTTTTTTTTTAGTTAGACCTCCTCCCCCACAGTTTATGAATTCTGGGGAACTCCCTGGCGGGATGGGGAGAGGGGTACTTTATGGCAAGTGAATAAAAAATTTGATTTAAAAAAATTAAAAATATTTTAATAATTTTTATTTAATATAATTTTTAAATTTAAATTTCATTTAATAATAACCAAAATAAGAAATTGAAATTTTTAAAATCACTAAAAAAACTTGTTCATAAAAAAATTTCGGTTTTAAATTAAAAAAAAAAAATTCTCTTCTGACCTCCTCCTATGGAAATTTCGAGCTTCGCAGATGCTTCCAGGTATATTGTCTTCTTCCTATAAAAAATTATTTTAACGTTTTAATAATTAAATAATAATTAATAACGTTTCCCTTTTTTAATTTACTAAACGATAAAGCATATTAAAGACATTAATTTTGTACCCTTTTTTTTTATTTACAAAACTAAAAATGTTCCAGGTTAAATAAAAAATAACTATATTTACTAAACAAATAATAATCAAGCAAATGCGGATTTTAAATTATTAGATAATGTAAAGAAATCTAAAAATACAAGGATTATAAGAACTTTGACAGTAATAAATCAGCTCTTACAGGATATAACAGCGCCATCTACCACTGTTCTGGAACTACACATTCCCCCCTTTCTAAATCGAAATTTCCCGGCCTTTATTATTACGCAGGCCAAGGATAAGTACCGGTTTCTAAAAATTTTATTGTGATACTCTGACAAAATCTTTTCTCTATAAACTTTTATAATTTGCTCAGTCTTAACTTGAGTTCAACTCATTTTTAATAAAAATAATAAATCTAAAAATTTAGATTAAAAAAAAAAAAACCAAAAAAAAAGATTACACATTAAAAACAAATGGGCAAAATAGAAAATAACTATATTCAATTCACAAAACGATAATTGGCCCGCGATTGGTCAATACAGATGTCAATCATGTTTGACGAAATGTGTGAATCAATGTTTGACGAAATGTTTGAATCAATGTTTGACGAAAAAGTAGGACGCTGCTCTACAAGAAAAATGTTTGACCTCACACTTTGATAAACACGTCAAACATGTGTTCAGATGATCAAAAATCAGTGATCAAGCCTCTTTGACAAACATTCACTGATCGTTTGTAGATATATTTAACCAATCGTTCAAACAACTACTCAACCCTGGAGTGAGTGGAACGCTCTGGGTTCTTTTAGTTTTTATAAGCAATACAAACATGAAAAAAGGACAATTTTCAATCTTCTTCAAATTAACAAAGCGATTACTCGAAAACTGAGAACTTCTTAAGAAATAAATATAGATTTAAAAGCTAACTTTCTTAACATATAATTCTGCCGCTTACTATCTATATCTGTCTTTTATAATTTCAAAGATATTTTGATTTGAAAGTAAGAAAAATAAAAAAAATCTGTTGTGGGCAGGCACCACATGACTTTCACTGCAAATTCATATTCACGTTCTCTTCATTTCTTCAATAATTCATTAATATGAGTTTAATTGCATCAAAATGACACTCATAATTATTGTAAATGACATTGAATTTTCACTTTTAATTCAATTTTCGTTTTCATTTGGTAACTGAACTCAAAGGAAGCGTAGCAAAAATGCAAAAAAAAGGAAACACTAAAATATCTCGAGAACGGCTAGAATGAATTAGTTTTATTCTTTTCATTGTCAAAAATTTCGTATAAACATTTAATTGATACATTTATGCATATGTATTCTTTTATTTTAGATTTTGCCGAGTTTTGAAGGCCATCCCGTAAAGAATTCTTCTTTTCCAAATCGTACTAAAATCTAATCAGCACCAGGGTATCTCACAAGCAACATATCAACCAAATTTGTGAAATTTAGTTAATTGGTTTTTAGCTAGAGTGGATACATGATATTTCTGTGGGCCAAATCGCAAAAAAAGGCGGTTTCTTCTATCCTGAATCGTACGAAAATCTAATCAGCATCAGGGTCACACACAAGTGACTTACTTATAAAATTTTATAAAATTCGGTCCACTAATTTTTGAGTTAGAGTGGGTACATTCATTGCACTGACAGACACACCCACAGACGTCACGCTAAAAATAGTTTTTTCGTGTTCTAGAGATTCCAAAACATGCAGATCCTTCGAAAACTCGAGTTGCGATTTTCGACACGATTCCAATACTTTCCATATACATTATCATGTATTGCAGAGAAAGTAAAAAACACTCGCTCTGAAAGCTGTTTTTTAAAAATTTATCGAAAAAAAGTTCAAAATATTAAAATATTGAAATTATCTTGATATATTCGTAATGTAGACCCTATTTCCAACAAGAAAACAAGACAAATTATTCACATTTTTATTTACTTTCCCTGCAATACATGGTAATGTATAGGGAAAGTATTGGAATCATGCCGAAAATCACAACTCGAGTTTTCGACGGATCTACACGTTTCGAGACCTGTAGAATACGAAAAAACCATTTTTAGCGTGACGTCTGTGCGTGTGTCTGTCTGTCTGTCTGTCTGTCTGTGTGTCCGTCTGTCTGTCTGTGCAGATTTTGTATCCACTGTAACTAAAAAACTAATCGACCGAATTTCACAAAATTTGGTAGGTAAGTCACTTGTGGCCGGGGCTAGTGCTGATTACTTTTGGGTACGATTCGGAATAAAACAACCCGCCTTTTTTTGCGAAATGGCCCGCAAAAGCTTGTATCCACTCTAGCTGAAAAACTAATGAACCGAATTCACAAAATTCGGTAGATGAGTCACGTATAGGTCACTCTGGTGCTGATTAGATTTTGGTACGATTCGGAAAAAAATAACCTGCCTTTTTTTGCAAAACGGCCCGCAAAAATCTTCAAAATCTAAACTAAACAACTTGGTATACTTAGATATATCCATTAAATGCCCGTTTAATACGTAATGTTTAACGACGAAAAGAATAAGACCAACCCCATTACACTAGGACTAGCCGTTCTCGAGATATTTTAGTTTTTCGTACTTTCCCTACGCCACCTTTGAAAATAAGCCCGGTTACCGAATGAGAACGAAATTTGAATTAAAAGCGAATTACATTTAATTGAAATAAATAGAACGTGGATATAAGTTTGCAGGGAAAGTCATGTGCTGCCCACATCAGATTTTTACTTTCCCTGCAATACATGGTAATGTATAGGGAAAGTATTGGAATCATGTCGAAAATCGCTACTCGAGTTTTCGACGGATCTACACGTTTCAAGACCTCTAGAATACGAAAAAACCATTTTTAGTGTGACGTCTGTGTGTGTGTCTGTCTGTCTGTCTGTGTGTCTGTCTGTCTGTCTGTCTGTCTGTGCAGATTTTGTATCCACTCTAACTAAAAAACTAATGGACCGAATTTCACAAAATTTGGTAGGTAAGTCACTTGTAAACGAGTCTGGTGCTGATTAGTTTTGGGTACGATTTGGGATAAAAGAACCCGCCCTTTTATGCGAAATGGCCCGCAAAAGCTTGTATCCACTCTAACTAAAAAACTAATGGACCGAATTTCACAAAATTCGGTAGATGAGTCACTCGTGGGATACCCTGGTGCTGATTAGATTTTGGTACTATTCGGAAAAAAATAACCTCCCTTTTTTTGCAAAATGGCCCGCAAAACTCGTCAAAATCTAAACTAAAGAACTAGGTATACTCAAATATATCCATTAAATGCTCGTTTAATACGTAATTTTTAACGACGAAAAGAATAAGACCAACCCCATTACCCTAGGACTAGCCGTTCTCGAGATATTTTAGTTTTTCGTACTTTCTCTACGCCACCTTTGAAAATAAGCCCGGTTACCGAATGAGAACGAAAATTGAATTAAAAGTGAAATAAATTTAATTAAAATTAAGAGAACGTTAATATAAGTCTGCAGGGAAAGTCATGTGCTGCCCACATCAGATTTTTACTTTCCCTGCAATACTTGGTAATGTATAGGGAAAGTATTGGATTCATGCCGAATACGAGAAAACCATTTTTACCGTGACGTCTGTGTGTGCGTGTGTGTGCAATTTATGTATCCAATCTAACTAAAAAACTAATTGATCGAATTTCAAAAAATTTAGTATGTAAGTACCTTGTGCGTGACCCTAGTGCTGATTATATTTTGGTAAGATTCTCCGGATAAAAGATCCCGCCCTTTTTTGTGAAATGGCCAGCAAAATTTGGCCGTATTCACCCTACCTGAAAAACTAATAAACCAATTTTTACAAAATTTGGCAGATAAGTCACTTGTGGATTACTCTGGTGCTGATTAGATTTTGGTATGATTCGGAACGAAATAACTGGCCTTTTTTTCTTGCAAAATGGACTCAAAAACCTTCAACATCTAAAATAAAAGACTATGTATGCTCAAATATATCAATTAAATGCTTGTTTTATATGTATTTTTGACGATGAAAAGAATAAGACCAACCGCTATACACTAGGTCTAGCCGTTCTCGAGATATTTTAGTTTTTTCGCATTTTCGCTTCGTCACTTTTAAAAAATAAGTCCAGTTGCCAAATGAAAACGAGAACTAAATTAAAAATGCAAATTCAGTGTAATTGAGAATACTTATGGGTGTTATTTTGTGCAATTAAACTCAATTTAATGAATTATTGAAGAAATAAATAAAGAGAACGTGGAGTCTGCAGGGATAGTCATATGCTGCTCGCAACAGATTTTTTACTATTAGGTTTGGAGTTGTAAGCGTTCAAAGTGTTTACATTTTCCGTATCTCTCCGATTTCTGCCACATATATACCAAGAATAGATGTTATTCACATCAAAATTGCTGCTTATGTAAATTGAACAGGAGGGGGGGGGGGGGAGATATCGTTAGCACAGAAAGCTGCTTGTATTGAAGTTGTTGATAGAATATTTTCATATAAAATTCAGTGTTTTAATACTTAGTTCAGATTATAAAAATAAATTTGAATCAGGAATTTGATAAACTTATATGATAAAAATTCAATAAAAAATAAATATATTATTATAAGCATGCATTTGGGCCTAAATCTTTTGAAAAGAAAATATTTTATTTAATTTTATTTTTTTATTTTTTCAAATATTTATTTATTTATTTTTTAAATTTGATTTTCAAAAAATTAAATTTTGAAAATTAATGTTTTCCATGTTAGTACTGTGTGCTTAAGCTGCAAAATAGACATATATAATTCTAGCATTTAGCGATGAATTCGGGAACAATTACTGCCCTTTATTTTCCAACAGTGCTTCGTATATCTTTTTGGAAGTCATTCTCAATGCAGGAAATTTAGTGTAATGAATTGATATTTAACGATATAATGCGATTTCGAAATTAAAAAAATAATTAACTTTATTTAAAAATTCTCAATCCACAGAAAAGGGAAATAAGCTATTAATCGCTCTAATGAGGGCCGCATGTGGTCCGCGGACTTCCAATCTGCGACTCCTGGGTTGTGGTAAGGTAAAGTGGAACAAACTTGTTACACCAGAATAATGTTAACAAATGTACTACATACTATTTCATATAAAAAGTGAACAAATTTAATGCTACAAACAATGTTTTCAATATTATGAAATTTATTTTCATACATTTATTTAAAACATGTAATATCTCCAGAACGCTTTATGCTAGCGATCTAAAATTTGTGTCATTCCTTTTATATGGAAAATTTTCATATGAAATTATTATTAATTCAATAGTATTGAAGGTCTTAATTTGTAAATTATTTTTCAAAAATTCATTCCGAAATTTGGAGGTGTGTCTTCCGAACATTCTATTCCGCTTAAAATCAATAGGGTTCCGGACACACACACATTAACATACACACACATGCATTAACATACATGCACACAAATATGGATACATACTAGCAAACATGCATACACACACACTGACATACATACACACACACTGACATACATACGTACAATAACATACAAATACACACACTAACATATACTCATATTATCATACATGCACACAAACATACATACATACACACACACAAACATGCAAGCACACACACTAATATATACACACTAACATATACACATTAACATAGATACACACACACTAACATAAATAAACAAACATACACACTAACATAAACCAACATCCACACACATTAACATACATATACACACAAAAACATACACTCAAACAAACATACACACATTAACGTACATATGCACACAGTAACATACATACACATAAGCTAAGATACATGCACTCACACGAACATACATGCACTCAGACATCACGTCGAAAACTTTCGATTCGAGTTCAGGGATGCTTAAAACATGCTATTTCTTCAAAAACTCGAATTCGAATTTTCGACAATGTCACAATACTTTCCTTATACATTATACTGTATGTACAAGGAAAGAAATAATTAATTTTTGCCTATAAAAGAAAGTAATGTCCTATTCACATTCCATTTTTTAAAATCATCACTATTAACTTTACAGGAGATATGACAGGAAACTCCTGACATCATGAAAGCTTATTTGGAGACTCTTAAGGGACGGTGCACTATGCGGAGCCGTCACGCTAACTTTTTATATAAGGATTTTAAACACGAGAAGAAAAAAATATAGGACGAATATTTTTCATTAAAAATCTGGTGAAGAACCCAACATCTTAAAACTTTGGAAAGTTTAGTGTCAGTTTTTAAGCCATAAGGAGTTAGTTGCTCGATGTTTTAATACCCTAATCCTCTGCAATTATACAGAATTTATTTTAATAGATGATGAAGTGAATCGTTTAAGTTAAAAAATGATGATGTCACCAACACATGTCTTCCTCTGCTGACGATCGGCTACATATTGCTACTTGGGATCATTGAAAAACGTTATATATTGAAGATCGTTTCTCGCTCAACATAAAAAAGTGTACAGTGCGCGTAACAATGTTCTGAAGCACCCTCATTAACTTTGCAGATTAACAGATTAACCACCTTCAGGCACCGACCCGAAACTTTCAGTTATTACAGCCTGTGGTGGAGAAATATCTGCTAAAACCAGAAAATAAAACTTAATGCCAAGATAAAAATTATAAACAATCACATACAATACGTTTGTCTATACTAGATACAGGTAGTATTTCACATATATATGACATCCATTAACACTTATGTGCAGAACTTTTTCAAATGGGAGCAACGATATATATAAAAATATTTCTGAAATTAGTTATTATATATATAAAATGCCATGAATAATTTTCAAAAATATATACATAGATATATACAATATATATATATATATATATATGTATAACTACTTATGCAAACAAACATTCATACAAATATATGCAACATATACATACAAATCTCATAGATTAGCATGGCTTTCAATACTACATTGAAACATACAATTATATTTGCAATAATTAAAACAGATGTGAATATAAAAGTAATTTGATTGCAGTATATATAACAAAATTTAGAAGTACTACGTATAAATATGCAATAAACAGGGAGATAATATCTGGAGGTTACCAGTAATAATTCACAGGATATGTTCGTTTTCCTCCGGGAATAGAATTATAGATTATATTCTCAGTTTAGCCCAGCTATTTTCCAGAATGTTTTTGGCAAATAGAGGCATGTGTTGTCTACTGGGCCATTTAAGGTGATAGTTCTTTGAAAGATGGCAGTCAAATACGAAAAGTTTCGGAGATCCTATTTCCCCACAAATACAGTTTTCGGTGTCTTTCTTTTGGATTTTGTCAAGATAGGTTGGGAAACAACCATGCCCCAAGAAAACCTGTACCAATTCTCTGCTGCAAATCAGTTGCTCTTGTGATAGATACTCTGGGAAGATAGTTGAAAGTTTCTCTTCCTTTCTCCCTTTCATTCCACTGCTGTTGCCACTCTTTTATGGTATTATTATTTAGATGTGACCTCAGCGATAAACAGGGACATGGTATGTTTGTACTATAGACAGAGATATCTGACGTCGCATCAAAAGCTAGGCAGTCTGCAAATTCCTTTTCCAGAACACTCGAGTGACCTTCTACCCATCCTATAAAAAACTTTTGATGGATGCTGCTGGTTATGACAGTTATAATTTGAAGAGCCATTGGATTCTTCGTTTGATATTGTTTAAGAGCTTCGATACTAGATAGACTGTCAGAGTAAATAATGAAATTCTTATGTAAACTTGTAATAGCCCAAAATACAGCTTCCTTTAATGCGAGCAGTTCTGCCTGTAAGACGCTATTTTCATAGTGTTGTTGTTGAGACCCAGACCTTCCGACCTACCAGAAAGGTGTTGAAGACCCAGACCGTCCGACTGTCAGACAGCTAAATGGAGACCTGTTCTACCACACGGCTTACAGGTTTGGTTCTCCATCGCTGAGAGTCGCCCGCAGACGACCCGGCTGAGGTCCAGAAGAGGAAGAGTGGTCTAAAGCATGACCGAAGCACCAAGGCTAGACAAACGCCAAAACTGGACAGATTTCTGTTGGACCCTTGACCACACACACCACGCCCAGAGAGCAGCCAAGATATGGGAACAGTGCCCTGAATGACACCGCCAGGAATTTCCCAGCTGTGGCATCCCGGGCAGCCTCCTACTCCAGCAGGAGAAAATGAGGCTCTACTGATGATGCGTGAACGACAAAATTACGACCGCAGTGACTGCCTAACGTTCCAAAAGAGGAGCCGTAGTTACGGCGACCGTATAATTTAAGTTGAGTTTTGCAGAGGATTCCAACTTTCTACCCCTCGGTAGTTATGCAGAGGCAGTATGCAACTTAAAGAGGCGCTGTCGTAACCCGGACTTATACCCGTACTGCCGGGTTAGCTTAACCTAGAAAAAAGAAGAAGAGATAGGACAGGCAAAGAGAGAGGCTAAAGCCAAAGCCGGGTGAGGCCCAGAAGGGGACGAACCAGGGAGGGAGAGCTAACAAGGGAGGAAGATTATTTAATCTTAGTCCCGGGAAGAGTATCTTAGACGTCTAGTGCCAGGAAGAATATCATACGAGATTCCAGGAGGATTAAAAGTTAAGTAGCTATACTAATTAAAAGAGAGCACTAGCATACTATATAAAATTAATATGGCAAGAGTAAATAACTAATACCCTAGTCTAAGCTAAACTACGAAAAGGATTCCAGGAGGATTAAGAGTTAAGTAACTATACTAATTAAAAAAGATCACTAGCATACTAGGTAAAGTTATAGTCTAAGCTAACCTACGAAAAGAGGTGGGAGACCCCCTAAGCCAGGGGAAGACACCAAGAGGACCCTAAACACAGGGAGAAGGGAAGAGACCACGGAGGAAGGTGGAGAGCCACGGATGAAATGGCTAAACTGCCACAAGCTAAGAGAGGGGAGTCTTAAAGACTAAGCTAAACTAATCTAACCTAAAACCGCTTACCCTGGAGATGGACCGCCCAACACAGGAGCTGAAAAGGAAATATTAGTGACAGTGGGCCCCCGGGGGGGCCCACGAAAGCCTACCATCTACCAAATACCACCTGAGGCAGGCCGTCCTGTCCCTGGTAAGCTGAAGTCTTCTTCCTAGGAGAAGGGGGGAAGAGCTAATAGCCGGGGGAGGAAAACGTAGGCGGGCTGGAAAAAACAACACGTTAATGGCTGAAAAGGAAGGTTTATTATACCTGAAAGGGAATACAGGAGTTAGGAAGCACTTGGAAGCTTACTTCCAAAACGAGAACTCCAAACAAGAATGACACCAAAGGAAGGGCGGAACGGGGCCATACCCCGACCATGCGAGATTTACCGTCCACGACTAGGGTGGAGAGACGAGCCAAAACGTGAGTGCGGAGACTCCTTCCACGGCTAAGGTGGGAACGCGAGAGGGTTGTGCACTGGCCTCAACTAAGGAGGGCTACAGCCACAAGGAGCCTAGATCTGAAATAGAACCTGTCACAGCTTAGGTGACGACACAAGAATAAAAATAACGCTGGAACAAAAAAAACCCCAGGGGAAGGCAGTAGACATAAAGGTCCACTAGCAGAGAAGACAGGGATCTCACAGGCGAAAGAGAACTGAAGCAAAAAAGGGGGTGCCTGTGAGAAGGACAGAGAGGCGAGAAGGGAGGAGGAAAGAAAGTCCTACGGA
This sequence comes from Amaurobius ferox, assembly GCA_951213105.1. NCBI lineage: Eukaryota > Metazoa > Arthropoda > Arachnida > Araneae > Amaurobiidae > Amaurobius > Amaurobius ferox. Next base: position 99,153,071 of record OX578150.1, on the reverse strand, counting down.
GGTAGGATACACTGGAGGAAAGACCTTCCAGTGTCGGAGTGCCATGCGAGAGTAGAGGTACTCCTCCGCAAATCAGGTGGGAACTACCTTCCACCGATTCCCAACCACAGCCTCCCCACAGACCGTCCGACTCGTCCTGAGGACTTGAGCATCTATTTGGACGGCCGGGAGAGGACTACCAGAAAGGTGTAAGGTAACTGTTTGGACGGCCGGAAGTGCCATCCAATTTAGACCGGAACCCAGTGGGGGAGGCATCCACAAGGACCGTACCCTCCTTTCCCTAACACCAACCTCTCGGAAGGACTTACGGGCACACATGTTTAACATGATCGTACTCCGAGTGAACACGGCGGCAGTTTTAACAGTGGCGAGAATCGAACCCGGGCCTACCGAGTGCAATTCTCGCGCGCTAACCACCGGCGCCCTGCTATTTTCATAGTGTTGAAGATCCAGACCACTCGACTTGCCCAGAGGCGTACAGCAGCTATAAGAGTGGCCGGACTATTTTCATAGTGTGGACGAGTTGATCACTTGTGGACACACATGCAGCGTAAAAAGCACAGTAGGCTGATGCTGTTCCAGAATCAGTTCTAGAGCCATCCGTATAAATATTTTTGAAGTTAGATACTTCTTGTGATGACTTAGCAAAGTGTAAGCGAATGTTACCTATTGCTGGATCCGTTAACCAGGTAACCTTTTTTTGTTAGCCCCACATCTTTGCTTAAATGTAAAAATTGTAAGCACCAATTGATTTGAAGAATGATTCCAGAACACATGTTTATTATTTTATAGCTCTAGTTTAATTAGTAAGATATTTAAAATAAAGAAAATCTGTGAAATGGTGGAATCTGGGAATTTTTTTCTATCCATGCATTCCTTTTCAACAAGTGTATAATTGCCCTTTATATTTAAAAAATATTATATATTAATATGCAACTTTGAAAGTTATTTTTTATTTCCCCCAATTACTTAAAACTATATTTTTTGTAGATTTTTACTATTAAATTTGTATTTAAATTCATTAAATTCAAAAAATGTCATATCATCACACTATCAAGTTCATATTATGTCATAAACTAAGCATATTACACATTCATTGTGTATAAGTTTCTGTGTGAGCATGTAAATAAAAACAAACAAAAAATATGCTATTTTCATAAAGCTCCAATTCTTTATCATCATTTGGGGTATTAAAAAGTGACACAGACTTTTTGTTACTGACATAACCAGAGGTACAATTAGGTACAAAACATTTTTTACCGCTTTTATGACAGAAAAATAATTTTTGCTCTTAAAAACAGAACACTTTCCGTACGAATGAATTGCATCTCTAAGGATAAACGCCACTTGGCGGAATTTCTGTTAGAAGGGATATTTAAGATGGAAGTAACAGTTCGTCGTCGTTGATGAAGCACCTGGCGTCGCCGCCCCTATCTTCTGTGTTGAATGATTACTTGTGGTGTAGATTTGACATTACTTGTATGCACATGTATGTTCGTTGATGTAGAACAACCCCTGATGGGCGGGGCGTCGTCGTAAGAGCTGGCGCTGGTTTTGAACTACTGGCGAGCACTTAGCCCATACTCAACCTGTATCAGACAAAATCCCTCAATCTGCAAATGCAAATGCTTTTCTAGAGTTTCTAAGTCTGTACAAAGAGGTAGAACAATACATTGATATTAATAAACTCAGCAGTATCTTAAAAGATGTAGTTAAAATTCTCAAAGGCGACGAAGACGCAATGACAAAAACTTTCCAAATCGTCGAAATGATAACTAGAGTCATCAAATCCCAAACCCCCCAAATTTAAGCTTTTAAACTTTGGCCGGCTGGCAGAGAAGTCTCAGTGTGGATTTCCCTCATCACCTGTTCTGCCATTGAACTCATTCCCACGTGCCTCACATACCCCGAAGATTGTGAACAGTCTATCCCACGTGCCTCATCATGTTGCATACGGACTTCCCAACGTGCCTCATCACCTCGACGCAGTGGCGCCAGCTCTTACGACGAAGCCCCGCCCATCAGGGGTTGTTCTTCATCAACGAACTTTTATGTGCATACAAGTAATGTCAAATCTACACCACAAGTAATCATTCAACACAGAAGATAGAGGCGGCAACGCCAGGTGCTTCATCAACGACGACGAACGAGAGCTGGCGCCACTGCGTCGAGGTGATGAGGCACGTTGGGAAGTCCGTATGCAACATGATGAGGCACGTGGGATAGACTGTTCACAATCTTCGGGGTATGTGAGGCACGTGGGAATGAGTCCAATGGCTGAACAGGTGATGAGGGAAATCCACACTGAGACTTCTCTGCAAGCCGGCCAAAGTTTAAAAACTTAAATTTGGGGGGTTTGAGATTTGATGACTCTAGTTATCATTTCGACGATTTGGAAAGTTTTGGTCATTGCGTCTTCGTCGCCTTTGAGAATTTTAACTACATCTTTTAAGATGCTGCTGAGTTTATTAATATCAATGTATTTTTCTACCTCTCTGTACAGTCTTAGAAACTCTAGAAAAGCATTTGCATTTGCAGATTGAGGGGTTTTGTCTGATACAGGTGGAGCTTGGGCTAAGTGCTCGCCAGTAGTTCCTTCTACCGTTTTGGTATTTGCCGGCTCTTCCTGCACAGAGGAGGTTATCCTAGTGGGGAGGGGGGGGGAAAAGTTATCCTCGCCAAGGGTGGGTGAAATTTTACCAGATTTTTGTAACTTTTTTAATTCCTGCGTTTTTTTCCTAAACCAGGGGTTTTGGGGACTAAGATGGAAGTTTTTAACATAGCGTCAACTTGAAGTGCGTTCAAATGCTCTTACACAGTGTAATTAATAGTAAGTCGTCATGATTAACAACTTATTACCTTGAATTTTATTATGCTGTTACGAAAGTTATCATTCAACGAAATTTTACATTTTGTATTAAATTCTAAAGTAATATTTGTGGTAACTAATTATAATATTTTAAACGTTTATATCAAAACTGTGTCGGTACCACGGTGTAAGATTAGGTAAAGCGGGAATGTCAGCTGTGATTCGAGAAATATTCTCTTATGTATCACGTAATGCCACGTTGCCACGAACATACATGCACTCAGACATCACGTCGAAAACTTTCGATTCGAGTTCAGGGATGCTTAAAACATGCTATTTCTTCAAAAACTCGAATTCGAATTTTCGACCATGTCATAATACTTTCCTTATACATTATACTATATGTGCAAGGAAAGAAAAAATTAATTTTTGCCTATAAGAGAAAGTAATATCCTACTCACATTACATTTTTTAAAATCATCACTATTAACTTTACTGGAGATATGACAGGAAACTCCTGACATCATGAAAGCTTATTTGGAGACTCTTAACGGACGGTGCACTGTGCGGAGCCGTCACGCTTACTTTTTATATAAGGATTTTAAACTCGAGAAGAAAAAAATATAGGAGGAATATTTTTCATTAAAAATCTGGTGAAGAACCCAACATCTTAAAACTTTGGAAACTTTAGTGTCAGTTTTTAAGCCATAAGGAGTTAGTTGGTCGATGTTTTAATAACCTAATCCTCTGCAATTATACAGAATTTATTTTAATAGATGATGAAGTGAATCGTTTAAGTTAAAAAATGATGATGTCACCAACACATGACTTCCGCTGCTGACGATCGGCTACATATTGCTACTTGGGATCATTGAAAAACGTTATATATTGAAGATCGTTTCTCGCTCAACGTTAAAAAGTATACAGTGCGCGTAACAATGTTCAGAAGCACTCTTATTAACTTTGCAGATTAACAGATTAACCACCTATAGGCACCGGCCCGAAGGTTTACTGTAATTACAGCCTATGTTGAAGGAATATCTGCCAAAATCAGAAAACAAAACTTAATGCCAAGATAAAAATGATAAACAATTACATACAATACGCTTGTCTATACTAGATACAGGTAGTATTTCACATATATTTCACATCCATTTACACTTATGTGCAGAACTTTTTCAAATGGGAGCAACGATATATATAAAAATATTTCTGAAATTAGTTATTACATATATAAAATGCCATGAATAATTTTCAAAAATATATACATAGATATATACAAAATATACATATATACAAAACCACTTATGCAAACATTCATACAAAACTATATATGCAACATATACATACAAATCTCATAGATTACCATTGCTTTCAATACTACATTGAAACATACAATTGTATTTGCAATAATTAAAACAAATGTGAATATAAAAGTAATTTGATTGCAGTATATATAACAAAATTTAGAAGTACTACGTATAAATATGCAATAAACAGGGAGCGAATATCTGGAGGTTACCAGTAATAATTCACAGGATATGTTCATTTTCCTCCGGGAATATAATTATAGATTTTATTCTCAAATTAGCCCAGCTATTTTCCAGAATGTTTTTGGCAAATATTGGCATGTGTTGTCTACTGGGCCATTTAAGGTGATAGTTCTTTGAAAGATGGCAGTCAAATACGAAAAGTTTCAGAGATCCTATTTCCCCACAAATACAGTTTTCGGTGTCTTTCTTTTGGATTTTGTCAAGATAGGTTGGGAAACAACCGTGCCCCAAGAAAACCTGTACCAATTCTCTGCTGCAAATCAGTTGCTCTTGTGATAGATACTCTGGGAAGATAGTTGAAAGTTTCTCTTCCTTTCTCACTTTCATTCCACTGCTGTTGCCACTCTTTTATGGTATTATTATTTAGATGTGACCTCAGCGATAAACAGGGATATGGTATGTTTGTACTATAGACAGAGATATCTGACGTCGCCTCAAAAGCTAGGCAGTCTGCAAATTCCTTTGCCAGAACACTCGAGTGACCTTCTACCCATCCTATAAAAAACTTTGATGGATGCTGCTGGTTATGATAGTTATAATTTGAAGAGCCATTGGATTCTTCGTTTGATATTATTTAAGAGCTTCGATACTAGATAGACTGTCAGAGTAAATAATGAAATTCTTATGTAAACTTGTAATAGCCCAAAATACTGCTTCCTTTAATGCGAGCAGTTCTGCCTGTAAGACTCTATTTTCATAGTGTTGTTAAGACCCAGACCTTCCGACCTACCAGAAAAATGTAAGGTAACTGTTTGGACGGTCTGGAAGTGCCACACAATTTAGACCGGAACCCAGTGGGGGAGGCATCCACAAGGACCGTACCCTCCTTCCCCTAACACCAACCTCTCGGAAGGACTTAGGGCACACATATTTAACAAGATCGTACTCCGAGTGAACACGGCGACAGTTTTAGCAGTGGTGGGAATCGAACCCGGGCCTACCGAGTGCAATTCTCGCGCGCTAACCACCGGCGCCCTGCTATTTTCATAGTGTTGAAGATCCAGACCTCTCGACTGGCCCAGAGACGTACATCAGCTGTAAGAGTGGCCGAACTATTTTTATAGTGCAGACGAGATAATCACTTGTAGACACACATGCATCGTAAAAAGCACAGTAGGCTGATGCTGTTCCAGAATCAGTTCTAGAGCCATCCGTATAAATATTTTTGAAGTTAGATATTTCTTGTGATGACTTAGCAAAGTGTAAGCGAATGTTACCTATTGCTGGATCCGTTAACCAGGTAACCTTTTTTTGTTAGCCCCACGTCTTTGCTTAAATGTAAAAATTGCAAGCACCAATTGATTTGAAGAATGATTCCAGAACACATGTTTATTATTTTATAGCTCTAGTTTAATTAGTAAGATATTTAAAATAAAGCAAAAAAATCTGTGAAATGGTGGAATCTGGGAATTTTTTCCTATCCATGCATTCCTTTTCAACAAGTGTATAATTGCCCTTTATATTTAAAAAATATTATATATTAATATGGAACTTTGAAAGTTATTTTTTATTTTCCCCCAATTACTTAAAACTATATTTTTTGTAGATTTTTACTATTAAATTTGTATTTAAATTCATTAAATTCAAAAAATGTCATATCATCACACTATCAAGTTCATATTATGTCATAAACTAAGCATATTACACATTCATTGTGTATAAGTTTCTGTGTGAGCATGTAAATAAAAACAAACAAAAAATATGCTATTTTCATAATAAAAGCTCCAATTCTTTATCATCATTTGGGGTTTTAAAAAGTGACACAGACTTTTTGTTACTGACATAACCAGAGGTACAATTGGGTACAAAACATTTTTTACTGCTTTTATGACAGAAAAATGATTTTTGCTCTTAAAAACAGAACACTTTCCGTACGAATGAATTGCATCTCTAAAGGTGCCTTCCCACTCACCGCAACGCAACGCACCGCTGAGGACGGTTGAGTTCACGCATGCGCTGTACGATGAAAAAGTGGGGGAAAGTCCTCTTCCGCGGTGAACGCAGGCCGCAACGCTAAATTCGAAATGGAACCGAATTCAACGCGTACCGCACGGTTGACGGCAACGCAACAGCCAATAGCATCGTACATCATGTTTTTACTGCTAAATCAATATTTCGTATAGTAAATTTTTGATTTGATCTTTTTTATATGGATTACTTTAGATATTTAAACAGATGAATGAACATTAAAAAATATTTGGATTTGTCACACATCCGTATAAAAAAGCAAATAAATATTTGTTGAAAAATATTCACTCAATATACAAAATTAGTTTAAAACGCGATATTGCCGATATTGACTGAAATGAAACAAACAAAGAAAAAAAAAACGTAAAAAGTATTTAAATTCAAGAATACCGTTATTAAAATATTATGTCTTAAACAAATTTAAGTTCATTACCATTTTATACTTGATTTCAATGGTTTTCAAATACGTATCTATTTTAAATATCCGAATATGTTCTTTGCTCATTTGTAACGTTTAAAATATTTCTCATTAAAGTAAACTTTTAAATTTAAAAATTATTTTATCTACATTTATATTTATTGAGTAATTATGTTTTAAAATAGATTTAAATGTATATTCCATCTATAGCTGGTATAAAGTATACTTCAAGATGTTTTTCAAAGTAACTTCGAAATAGATTTTTATAAGCATTCAAACTTAAAAGAATAAACTTTTCATATTCACATGTAAATTTATTTATTTTATTAAAAATAAATGATTTTCAAATGTATTGTAAATTTCTAATTGTCTATGTGCATTTAAAATAATAAAAAAATTCTTCAAATATTAGCGCCAAATTATTAAAATACAACCTCTTTAAAATTTCAAAGTAGTTTGATTTTTGTTTCTATTCCAATCTAAAATGTTCAAAATTACATGTCGAAAGAAAACTACTACTTGTATAATGATGTTCGATGATTTCCGTCTAATTTTATATGCACATTTTATATTTGCTATTTCTACAAACACTTTCTTAATTAAGAAAAGTACATTCCATCTATAGTTGGTATAAAGTATACTTCAAGATATTTTTCAAAGTAACTTCGAAATAAATTTTTATAAGCATTCAAACTTAAAAATAATTTACTGATATAAGGTTATTTTGTATATAGAACTTAAAATAATTTAAAACAAAAAAATTCTGCAGATTGTTAAAGAAAAACTATTTGAATATTTCAGCAACAGATGGCAGCACTTGTAAAATTTAATATTCGCTTGGATTCGAACCAGAACCCACTCGTTTGCGGAGCTGATTCTCTACCACCCAAGCCAAAACTTCACACCTGAAATATACTAACAAATTATATCATGCAAAGCATTTAATGCTATTTTAGAATATTATTTTAAAGAGTAAACAGAATATGTTTTCAAGTTGTTTTAGGATTGCAATAGAGGGATAAAAAAAAGTCTATGAAGAACATACGTCAAAATTTATTTTCTGTATTCTGTCGGATGTTTTTTTTTTTTAACGATTCGAGAAAGAGAACATAATTGCATTCGTTAAAACGAGGAAATTGCCATAGTGTAGTAAATATTCTAAAACAATTTAAATTAGGATCCTTTGTGTTTTGTGATGGAATCACTTTAGTTAGCTTATTTTAGAAAACTGATGAAATATGTATATATCGCCAAAGCAAACTCGCGTACGCTCTTGTTTAAATTCACAGAAAGGCGGATTTTCTGAAACGCGTCAATACTGTAAACTAGCAAGCCGCTGGTAAATATAAATTTGAATCAGAAGAGACCAAAGAGATTTTATTAGTAATAATGTCTTAATTTTTATTATATAATATTTCATGTATATAAAATCGCTTTGCAAGAGATGGTTTGTAAACATGGCCGCTGAACGAGGAGAAATTTCTGCGCTTGCATCTGATTGGCTACATTTCTTCGCCGTTGACCGACAGTGTGAAGGGGTTTATTTTGCCGCAAAGACTTGCGTGTACCTCGAGCGTTGCCGTGAACCGTCTGCTGTTGCGTTGCGGTGAGTGGGAAGGCACCTTAAGGATAAACGCCACTTGGCGGAATTTCTGTCAGAAGGGATATTTAAGATGCAAGTTTTTAACATAGCGTCAACTTGAAGTGCGTTCAAATGCTCTGACACAGTGTAATTAATAGTAAGTCGTCATGATTAACAACTTATTCTTGAAGGAATAATAAAATGTATAAGTAATTATCATTCATCGAAATTTTACTTTTTGTAATAAATTATAAAATAATATTTGTGGTAACTAATTATAATATTTTATACGGTTATATCAAAACTGTGTCAGAACCGCGGTGTAAGATTTTCATACACCGTAGTCTGAACTACAGTGCCTAGAAGTAGCCTTCTACGCACTGGAGTTTGAACATTACTATAAAACGGTGATGTTAAAATTTACCACGGCCCCATTCGATTACGCAACGCGACGCGCTTGCTTTCTCGAATTGTGTAATCGAGTGGGGCTGTGAATTTACAAACCTCCGATTTTGTAATTTTGTAACACATCCGTCTACAGACCTAAGAGGATGGAATACAGGGAGTCGCGTGTGGGGAGGAAATTGAAAATCTGCATATTTATGCGCGGATGCCTGGCATCCATTTTGGAGATCCCATGAGGAAGAGCAGTGATGATAGAATTTTGTAGTTTTCTCGGGCAGGTTGCCCAGGGGGATGTGGGAAATCAAAATTATGTGTATTTAGAATAATTTTAAAGAACGTCATTTCCACAAAATAAAACAAAAAAAAAAGATATTTAACCAATTTTGCAGGGCTGGACAGTATGCGGCCTTAACAACCACTAAGGACGAACTATTCGTTTGTTGAACGAAGAGTTCCTTTTTATTCAAACTGGTCTTATTTAGAGCGTATCAAAGGAGATTATTTAGGACGTATCAAAGGAGCTTATTTATGTCGTATCAAAGGCGTTTCTGTATTATTTAATTATCGGGCGCTTATTTAGTATCCGGGCAACCTGACGTAATTCGTTCTAGTATTTAATAATTATAGGTAGTTCAAGCTACTATCACGCGGCATACTTACATTACAATACATAAAACAGTACATTTATAAGTTTTCTATAGCTACACATGTATTGAAACTGGTTAAAAACAGTGAAACTAACAAAAATGAAGTTGCAACTGTTTTCATTAAATCTATATTTGTTCAAAAATATATAGCTTTTAGTGTCGAAAATAGTCGCCTTATCTTTCTAGAAGATCTGAAAACACTTTTTGGAAAAAAAACCCGCATATTTTCGTTCCCGGGGGATAAATCAAATATCCAGCTCCATTAGGTTATGTACCGTAGTCAATACTATAGGTTTAATAAGATTCAGGCTCCTAGATCAAAGGGGGGGGGGGATTTATATTTAGTTTTTAAATTTATATTTAGTTTGTTTCCCTGCGCATCTATATTCTGAGTCAATGCAATTACAATATTTTTGCTTTCAAATGATTATCAAACTTTGATTATTTCTACAACGAAGGCTAATGTTAACATATGTAGAATGTACACAACCCACACTGTAAGGAGTTGTATAAGAATAGCTGAACTTCTTTAACGTTAAATTATTTAGCTCTGGAGTTCGAAATATAGTTGATACGAATGAAATATTCATTCATTTTACATAGAGAAGAAGACGATTTTATATCACTGCCTTGTTCTAGGAAGTTTTAAGCATGGAGTTAGAAAGTATTTTTACCTCCATGGTTTTAAGTTTCCAAGCAAAATAAATTAACGTACTCGTAGTACTGTGATAATTAAAAATGAACGAAGCCTAATTTTAATGGATGCAGAATGTAAACAAGTGATTGTAAAATGAGTTGTGTAAGAATTGCTGAAATTTTTTCACGATAAATTAATTAACTGTGGAATCTGGAATAAAAGGGTATGAATGAAATATTCACCTCTTTTACATAGATCCAGACGATTTATATTTCAATGACGTCATTTGAATAAAGTTCGTTTTTTTTTTCGATGAAGTTTTAAGTTTTCAAGTAAAATAAATTATTGTAGTTCTGTCATAATTTTAGAAATATCTCTGCTGAATGTATCGCATTTTAGAGATGCGATACATCCAGCGGATTGCATTTCAGTTGGAAAGTGTTTCGTAATCAATGCTTTATGCATGATTGATCTTTCTTGTTTAATAGTTGATTTACTTGGATTTCAAATTATACCAAACTAATGGTCATTTTAAAATCCTTTATTTTACAAAATATTGACAAATGACAATAGAATTATGTTAATAAATGAAGGAAATGCGAGAATATTGCTGTTTCTCAGGTCAATTTTGTAATTATACTGAGACCAGTAAGTTTTTAGAATATGGCAATACCAAAGATAACAGCTCTCAGTGCAGACAATTTTTTTAAATTTGAACTTTTCACCAAAACATTGGCTGTTAAAGAGAGAAAAATGCTAAAAAAAATTTTTCACGGCGTCGTTTTGAAGTTAATAATGTAGTGACAAAACATGGATTTAAGTCGAAGAGATTTTCGAACCATCATTTATTATGACTTTCGATAAGAGTTGACACAGCGGGGTGAGACAGCCCAGTGGTTATTGTATCCCCCCCGCAAGGACTGTACTCGGACGACCAATGTTCGATTCCCGGCTCTAAAACTAGAGATTCCCAAACTGTCACCTTGTTTACTCGGAGTACGGGCACATTAAATATGTAGGTACGTAAGTCCTTCCGAGAGGTTAGTGGCAGGAGATAGAGGATACAGTCCCTGTAGATGCCGCCCCCACTGGGTTCCAGTTTAAATTGGGTGTCATTTCACGGTCGTCCAAACAGATACTTTACACCTCCGGGTAGAGGGCGCGGTAGTCCAGTGGTTAGCGCGCGCGAATTGCACTCGGTAGGCCCGGGTTCGATTCCCGTCACTGCCAAATCTGCCGCCGTGTTTACGCAGAATACGATCACGTTAAACATGTGGGCCCGTAAGTCGTTTCAGAGAGGGTGGTGGTAGTGAAAGGAGGGTACGGTCCCTGTGAATACCTCCCCCACTGGGTTCCGTTCTAAATTGGGTGGCTCTTCCCGGCCATTCAAACAGTTACCTTACACCTTTCTGGTAGTTCGAACGGTCTGGGTCTCAACAACACCTTTCTAGTAGGTCGGTCGGTCTGGGTCTCAACAACAGCCTTCAAGTAGGTTAGATGATTTGGATCGAAAAAAAGAAAAGTTGACACAGCAACAGTATGTCAGTTAAATGAATGTGACTTTTTATGATAAGCACCATAAAAAAAAAAGCAAGGCTTGCCTAGATAGCCTTTTCATCCTTCTTGCGTAGCAGACGAGTGAAAGAGCACCCTGTTCCTGGAAATGTCAGCTTACTTGCGAGCTTACTAATGTCAGCTTACTCTGGGCCTTTTTTAATTTTCATTTCCAGTTTGATACTAATCATTTTCGTTTTGTGGGAATTTTATAGCAATTTAAGGAGATGAATATGAGCTGTATTAATAACTAGGAATATATTGTATTCGAGATTTAACTGACAACGCCCGCGGTTTAAAATGCAAACAATTTAAATGATTTCAATTCCACAGACAGTTAGCATGCTAAAAGTGCTAACAATCATAGGAATCAACAATGGACTGCAATAATAATTACATTTTAATTTTAATTGTTTATGACAACAATAGTTGCGAAATTGTCTGTTTATAAGTATCAACAATAAGATATATTATTGCCCTCGGTCATTTTTGCGACTTTTCTGCCGGGGACCAATCAGAGAATTTGAACATCATTTCGATCAATTAATTGTTTGCCCATACTTGTAATGCAAAATTTTATTAGTTACTATTCGATTAACTAAGGCCTAAATCGAAATTGTAAGTTCGTCTTGCACATCAACGATTTCATATGTCTACAATGTAAAAATTCAAAACTGTATTTTTACCCATCTGTTTGTAATGCAATGTCATAAAGTCGCGAGAATTTTTATTTTATTTTATTTTACTTTATTTTTTTGTTACTTTATTTAAATATAGAAAAATGCTCCAAAGAAGGTAATATGCCATGGAATAACAATTTACATCTCTTTGACCCTTTACATAAATTTATTAAAACTATTTTTTACATTGCAAAATAATTCAACTTCTAAGGTATTTATCTAACCAACTTTAATTTGATTCATTCATCTCTGTCTCATATTATAGATCGGTTACCAAAACTCATTCGGGAACCCATTTCGCTTTATAAATCCCTTTGAAGTCGTTATCGATTCTAACAGTGAACGGAAATCGTGCCTTCTTCCTCCATCTTTTCCACGTTAGAGCCACAATCAATACCTTCACATTTGTTCCATTGTTCCATCCAGTAGAGAGTGGTTATTAAAGTTGGTTTTGGAAGCAGAATTGAGGGTAATCAGCCTCTAATGTTATGAGAAAACTTAACTCCTATAACTGAACGAACTCTCCGTATAGTCGGATTAAGGAAGAAAACCAGAGGAAAAGATTGTATTATTTTCATTCTATATACAGAGTATATTAGAAAAAAATAGTATATATATAGAGAATATACAGTATATATAGAAAAATACATAATATACAGAAGGGAAGTAGTATACACTGTACTCCCGATTATCCGTGCTAATTAATGTTCAGGTTTACACGGAAAATCGAAAACTACGGGTAATCGAACAATGGCCCTGTAACCCGTAAATAAGTTAAAAATGAACAAGAATCCACCAAAAATTTACATAAAATTTAAAAAACAGGGCTAAACAAAATACTTTAAATTATACGATTTAATTAGAGTAGAGTAGAAGTAATAAGAGAAAACTTACATAGAAATTCAATTTTTCTTCATAAAAAAGTCTGTAATATTATTTTGTTTATGTGCCGTGTTTGCGTTATGCTGACAATTGGCGAATGTTTCGCAATGCTATTACTTCGTTATACTCGAACTGAGAATGTTGGCCCATATAGTCCAATAGCTTGTCTACGCATCCCAATGCCTCGGTGTGATTGCCTATTCTTTATTTCCACTCTCCTCTTCCCGCTTTTCTATAGCTTCCCCTTGAGTCACCGCATCTATGATTTCTGCATCCGTTAAAATCTGATACTCTTGATTGGTCTCGTCGTCTTTTAGCCATTGTTAAACGTTTTCTTCATTAACGTTTTGAAATTCTCCAACACCAGAAATTATTTCAATAAGGCCTGATGCTGTTACTTCTTCATTGGCACAATCTGCTACTACTGTACCGGGGATCAGTTTGCTCCTATAAATCCTTTTCATAGCCGATATAACCCCTTGATCCATGGGTTAAATCAATGATGTAACGTTCTTAGGAAAAAATATTAACGCAATCTCACTGTTAGCTGACGTAATATCAGAGGAGTGGCATGGCGCATTGTTAGTAAGGACAGCTTTTTTCTGGCAAACCCATATCTTCTAGCCACTCGCTTACTTGTGGTACGAGTTTACTATTAAACCATTTAGTAAATATTTAGGAATTCATCCAAGCAGATGTTTGGGAATCATAATATGCTGGAATTCTATTTTCAAAACTCTTACCCAAACTTTTGGGGTTTTTAGACTTTCCTATGAGAAGAGGCTTCAATCGGAATATTCCGGATGCATTTGCACAGCATAAAACGGTTACTCTCTATTTGGCTGTCTTAAAGCCTGGAGATTTTTTTCTAACTGCATTGCTAATGTTTTATTTGGGAGACATTTCCAGTAAATGCCCGTCTCATCTGCACTAAAAATTGGATCGAGAGACAATTGTTCTTGTTTTACATAGTCGCCAAATTCTACTTTGAACTACTCCGCAACTGAATTATCTGCACTGTTTCTGCAGTTATAATTTTTCACATTTTGATCTTGGTAATGTACGGATTATACTACAATGATTTTTCAGATTTTTTTTCATTTTTAGATGCCTTATACCCAATGATAGGAAACGGAAATCTCAGTCATCAAAACAAACTGCTATTTTATAAATCGGTCATCCGCCCGGGAATGCTGTATGCAGCACCTGTATGGGGATATGCCTGTAAAACTACAATAGACCTCTTGGAGACGAAACAAAACAAAATCCTACGGATTATCAGTCAGATTATTTATCCACATACGTTCTCCGTACAGAGTAAACTTTTATTACTTAATATGGGAAAAGGAGACTTTTATCCACTTATTTAAAATTTTGTTTTATACGTAATTTCAAATTTTTCTGTTTCAATTTTGTTCTATTTTTGGCTTTCTTATTTATTTTGACCCATCCCAACCTAACCGGAATGTAATAGAGCGTACCCAGCAAAGTCCACGGGTGATTTCCGATTCCGTGGGCCAGGTCCAAGCCCATGCCGAGCTCTAACTTGAACCCATTAAGATTGGTATTTAAAACTGAAATCCCCCCAAATTGAATTTCAAATTACGCCACTGATGTGAAGTATTTCTAAAATGTAAGCTTGAAAAATGAAGAAAAAGGCACTGTAAGCCCCTCCTACTCCATATTCTTTTCAGACTTAATTAATTTAATAGATTGCTAATGTTTCACCGAAAATAATATTCATTTTAGAGCCTTAAAACTTTTTGAAATTTCTAACATACTTCTCAAGATTCGTTTTTATTTCCAAGGCTGTAGAGCTCAGCAAATCATGTAGAGCAGTTCCGAATTGAAAATTGCTTGGAAAATACATATTCAAAACTTTAAATTTAAAAAAATAAATTCTTCAGCTACCAGTAATAATTTTATAAAATAAAACTACATAATGAAGAATTTTTTTTAATGAGGGTTATTACTGAGCCGAAGGAAGACGGGATCGACTTCGATCGAGCCAAGATGATCAGGACAATACTATCAGGTACCATTTCTGATTCCAATCTGCTAGCCAGCCACCCTAATCTTAGTACTTTTACTAATAGGAAATCTTACAATCTTGTATATGATATATATAGAGATAGGAAAACTAAAACAGAGGACGAGTTATATCTTAAATTTAAACACGAAATGTTTAGTAATCTTGAAGGGTATATCACCCAGCCTAAAAGCAAAAAGTTGAAAACTTCTGATAGTAGTAAACCCTCTACTTCTAAACTAAAA
This sequence comes from Amaurobius ferox, assembly GCA_951213105.1. NCBI lineage: Eukaryota > Metazoa > Arthropoda > Arachnida > Araneae > Amaurobiidae > Amaurobius > Amaurobius ferox. The sequence continues at coordinate 99,137,662 of OX578150.1, read as the reverse complement.
TCCCAGGATATCCAAACGAAAAATAAATTTAGCAAATTAAATGACGATGAAGTCGAAATGACTGAGGCGCCATCCCCCCCTAAGGAAAAAGTCTCGTCCTTCTATGTGGACTCCACAATTAATTGGGGAGCCCTCATAGAGGACTTAAACAAGTTTTTAGAGTGCAAAGTTCAGGGTCTTCTCATGGGAAGAGTGATCCGGATCACTCCTGGGTCCGTTGAGGACTACAGGCGTGTGCAGGCTCACTTAACCCGTGAGGGGATTCCTTTCAGTTCATTAAACCTCAAAACGGATAGGCCGAGGAAGATAGTAATAAAGGGCTTGCCCACTAATACCAGTATTGAGGAAATAAAAAAAGAGCTTGCCGCGCTTGGTTTTAAAATTGTTAGAATCACGCAGCTAAGGAATAGGCGTGATAGGACCCCCCTCCCCATCTTCTTGGTTGGACTTGTGCCAACGGAAGGATGGGCGAGGATTTATGAAGTAAATTCCCTGTTTTCCATGCAAATCAAAGTTCAACTTTTTAAGGCGAGAGGCCATAAAATGTGCTACAATTGTCAACTTTGGAACCATCATTCTGACCAGTGTACCCTCCCTCCCCGCTGCCTTAAATGTGGCGAAGGTCATCCCACGAGAAACTGCACAAAAAATAGGGACACCCCGGCGAAATGCGCCAACTGTTCAGGATCCCACCCTGCCAATTTTAGTCACTGTCCCCAAAACCCCTGGTTTAGGAAAAAAACGCAAGAATTGAAAAAGGTACAAAAATCTGCTAAAACTTCACCCACCCTTGGCGAGGATAACTTTCCCCCCCTCCCCACTAGGATAACCTCCCCTGTGCAGGAAGAGCAGGCAAGTGCCGAAACGGTAGGAGGAACTACTGGCGAGCACTTAGCCCATACTCAACCTGTATCAGACAAAATCCCTCAATCTGCAAATGCTTTTCTAGAGTTTCTAAGTCTGTACAAAGAGGTAGAAAAATACATTGATATTAATAAACTCAGCAGTATCTTAAAAGATGTAGTTAAAATTCTCAAAGGCGACGAAGACGCAATGACAAAAACTTTCCAAATCGTCGAAATGATAACTAGAGTCATCAAATCCCAAACCCCCCAAATTTAAGCTTTTAAACTTTGGCCGGCTGGCAGAGAAGTCTCAGTGTGGATTTCCCTCATCACCTGTTCTGCCATTGAACTCATTCCCACGTGCCTCACATACCCCGAAGATTGTGAACAGTCTATCCCACGTGCCTCATCATGTTGCATACGGACTTCCCAACGTGCCTCATCACCTCGACGCAGTGGCGCCAGCTCTTACGACGAAGCCCCGCCCATCAGGGGTTGTTCTTCATCAACGAACTTTTATGTGCATACAAGTAATGTCAAATCTACACCACAAGTAATCATTCAACACAGAAGATAGAGGCGGCGACGCCAGGTGCTTCATCAACGACGACGAACGAGTTTTTTTTTTTAATGAGGGATATTCGTAATAGGATAATTTTCTTTCAAGCAAAGAAACTGGTCCGAATAGGGCCGGTAAACAGTAAATTAAAAGCATTTGCAGAGTGTAAGGTGAAGATAAATGACTTTTTGCGTTATACATATATATATATATATATATATATATATATATATACATACATATATATAGACTCTGAATCCACTTAATATAAGAATCAACTTGCACAGGAGTCAAGTCTGTAAGAAAAGACAACTCGATCGACATTTAAGCAGTTTGGAAATTAGGCATTTCAGACAACATGATTTTTCTAGAACCATCATCACCATTCTAGATATAGTACCTCAATTGATGGAAAGATTGTGGTGGGAGGCCACACATATTAAACAGTACTCAACGACATTCCCTTATGGATTGAATTCCCTCAATTTTAAAGAAAGTTACAATTTAGATTATTGTAGAAGTGTTGACAACTATCCAATAGCAAGTTCATTGATACAGAGGAAGTCACAGCGATGGCATAGAGGAAGAGGAAAACACCATTATAGCTATAATGACACAGAAGAAAAAATCTCCAAATTTATAGAATCAATTAAATCCAAAGACGGAATCAAGTACAATTGGATTAAGGATGTCATTTACTGTATAAAAATCAAATATTTACCTCGTATATGGGCTTTTATACAGCAATATACGTTGGATGAACCTATTGACTTTCGGATTGAAGAAACACACAAAAATATAGCCATTATGCTTGACTTAATTAAATTAAGGGCCAGAAAATTTCAAATTAGATTAAAACCCAGAATACAGAACAAGCAAAGTATGGAATATTTTATAACCACATTCCGAAATAAGAAATTTGATGGAATTCCCTTTAAATCGATACTTTACAATATCAAAACTTTCTTACCTGTTCAGGATCTTAAGGTAAAATTGACTTACCGCTTTGTACGCACAAACGGTAGAAGATTCTTCAACTACAACAATATATGTAAAGAATTGGATACTAAAACAACAGAATGCAAATGCACTGATAGCAAACTTAAAGATCCTTATCACAATCACATCATTACAGGTGATCTGGATATTATCTCAGATAAAACTCTAAAAAATATTTTCAAACTCGGAACTAAATACAGATCACAAGAATATAACCAAGTAATCGAAAATTTTAATCAAGATCTAGAAGAATTTATTTATAAAATAGCAGTAAAACACAGTTTACCTATTCAAGCCTTTCATGAATGGAAATATAATTTTTCAAAAGAATTTAAGTTTTATTACATCAGACAAAATAACAGAATTAGGAATCTTTCAATACCTGCAGCTATACAAACTATAAAAGAAAATTTTGCTATAACTTGTACTGACAAGATGGTATCACATTTTGCATTTACATGCAAAAAGTTTTACATGGATACACTTCTTCACTGCTATCTAGACAGTACTATGTACACCCCTTTACATAATAATGGGAATGTTCTATCCAATAGGATTAAAGCTTTGTACAAACGAATCGGTAATGAAATAAAAACTGTTAAATTTCCATATTTAATCCTCATTCCAAAGATGCATAAAGAGCCTGTAAAATTCCGTACAGTTACAGTTGGCTGTGGATCATATCTGACAATAGCTAATAAACGACTATTGAACATCCTCAAGTTTGTGATGGAAAACATCAAAAAACAGAATCATGTCATGATCAAAAATGGAGTAGAAGTTATCGATCGATTAAAACATTGTAATAAAAATATATGTTTTAAAAGCTTTGATTTCCGCGACCTATTTAACAACATTGATTTATCTAATTTATACTCAATCTTGGAAAAATTACATGAAGAATATGATTTGAAGGATTTTATTACTTATCGAAGATACCTTGATCTTATTGAACTGGTATTAAAAGAAAATATTCTATATAACGGAAATAATTATTACCGACAAATAAAGGGAATCCCAATGGGAGGAGCCTGTTCATCAATCTTGGCCGATATTTACCTCTCAACATATGAAAAAGGAACCCATATTTTGTCAGAGATACCATATTTCCGGTTTGTTGACGGTGTGCTATTGGGGAGTTATGAAACCACCACCAATTTCGATTTCACATTTTACCCACCGGAATTGGAATTAATAGAAAATCTTACCTAGGATTATCTGATTGATGCACATCCAGATGGCTCTATAAGTTAGACGCGACTTTTTTATGTATGCTTTCCTATTCGAAGTTTATACGCTTTATGCAACTCTTCCATGATTCTCGTCTTGCTGCTTAGTAAAATTTCCAATTTTTGTTATTTTGATCATTTTTATGTTGTCTGGGATTCGGCCATTTTTTCCCCACGGGCATGATCGATTGTTGTTTCGTGCGTGCAGAGTCTCTGGGAGCGTTTTCATGAAGTCAAAGCTAGCTTCTAACCAGGAAATAGGGGTCGCAATCCCCCTTGACCTTTCTGCAACCCTGTAAACACAATCATTCCACCTATATATTTTCTTTTTTCATTTTAAATCTTATATATATTTATATATATATATATATATATATATATATATATATATATATATATATATATATTCATATATATATATATATATATATATATATATGAAATACATATATTTACAATATATATACAATTCAATACAATACAAATATATATACAATTCATATATATATATATATATATATGCTCAAAATATAATACAAAGAAAGCATGAACAGTACCAAAAAGTGGCTGTGGGGGGTTGTAACCCCCACTCCCCGGTTAAAAAGCATGCTTTGAGTGCCGCGACAAACACTCCCGGAAAACCGGCACCGTTCAAAGAAGGTCCTTGCGACTAAAGGAATTGCAGAAAATATAGACACTGAAATAAATCAAAAACCAAAAGAAATACATTATGTGAAACCAATCGAATCCACCTCTTGCCTACACCTCCTAAACCACCGATAAATACATCTAACTCAACGCACAAACGTCCTACCTTATTCCCTTCATCACCAGTATAACTCCGAGAACTGAGGAATCTCCGACTATATACTGTACACCATTGCCACAGATTTATCTAAAAATCCGTTATTCTTATTTTGTTATTCTCACTCTTGTATATCGATATTGTAAAAATCCGATGCGATACCATAAAGGAATCCCCTGGTTCCTTTTCCCTCTTCAGTGAAATTAATCATATATACATATATATATATATATATATATATATATATATATATATTTATATATATGTATATATGATAGTTATATATATAAATATATATGATGATAATACCCTGATAATTTTACTGAAAATTCAATTTTATCTAAAGTTGATTTACTTGTTGCGAACAGAAATATTTCAGATATATCACAAATTTTATTTAATAATGTACCTGATGATCAGTACAGTGATAATAGATTAATTTATTATGCTGCTGGTTATGTTGCCAGAAAATTTAAATGCAAAATCAGATGTACTGAATGTGAAATGCAGATAGAAGATCAGAAAAATCATCTCTGACAAATGATTGTTCATCATTCGTAAAAGCAATCGATGGAGGTCGTATGTACCCCTCAATAATTCTATTTAATTTTAATAAAACCTTAGAGTACAAATTTACAACGTGTTTCTCTATAAATTTACATTACAGAGATAGTATAAGTGACTAATATGACACTTTTCCAAACTCTACCTTAAACGTTATAGGATGTGAAAGCAACAAGGTCGAACTGACAAAAACATTATTGAGATTTCTCTTAATAACCAGTCTTCATTTTTATATTAAAGGTATCAACAGAGACAAATGTGCACAAAGAAACAAAGTAAAATTTTCAAAAATGAGTAAATGTAAATAGTGTATTTGAATAAATGAAATGCATGTAAAATATTAAAATAAAAATGAAATTTTTTTGCTATTAAAATATTTTTATTTTTAAATTTAGTTTTTATCTCTTTTAAAGTAGATAATATTCTTTAAACATTTATTTTTCTGTAAGGATGAATATATCTATATTATACTGATAATTTTTATTAGACATTGCATAATATTAAACTTATTATGTAATTAGCCGCCTTCGGCGAGCAGCCTGTTTGCTACCCTTGGAAATTCTGACCGTGGCAAACTCGTTGGCGCGACCTACCAGAAAGGTATAAGGTAACTATTTGAACGGCAAGGAAGTGCCATCCAATTTAGACCGGAACCCAGTGGGGAAGGCATCCACAGGGATCGTACCCTCCTTCCCCTACCACCAACCTCTCGGAAGGACTTACGAACCCATATGTTTAACGTGATCGTACTCCGCGTGAACACTGTGGCAGTTTTGGCAGTCGCGGGAATCGAACCCGGGCCTACCCAGTGCAATTCCCGCGCGCTAACCACTGGGCTACTACGCCCTTCGCGACAATCTCCATAACTTTCTTTTTATTCACCCTATTCAGAACGGAAACAAGTGGGGGAGGCATCCTCAGGGATCGTACTCTCCTTCCCCTACCACCAACCTCTCCTCTCGGAAGGACTTACGGACACACATGTTTAAAGTGATCGTATTCCGCGTGAACACGGCTGCAGTTTTGGCAGTGGTGGGAATCGAAACTGGGCCTACCGAGTGCAATTCCCGGGCGCTAACCACTGGGCTACCGCGCCATCAACCCCGTGGAGTTAAAGTTTGGTTTAGTTTAATGACGTTAAAACTAATAATGAAATTGTAAGGCACCGCGACAATCTCCATAACTTTCTTTCTATTTATTTTATTATTTCTTCATTGTTTAAATTTTTCATTAATATCATTTAAAATATCCTCATTCCATAGTTCCATATAACCATTTAAAATATCCATAAATTAAAATATCCATTTAAAAAAAATCCATATCCATAAAAAAAATCCATTTGAAATATAAATATAATAATTTCACCCGATGTATACAATACATCACCACAATTCACCACAAACTAATACTGAAAATTAAAAAAAAAAACATTTAAGGCATCTCAGACAGGATGCAATAGTCTGTTTTAGTACAAGAAACGAATTAAAAAAATATATATGTATATTTTGCATTAATATCTTCGTGTTAACTGTAATAGGAATTGTTTCTGTAGAGAAATAATTCTCCGTAAACCCTATTTTGAAGTCAAAATATATTTTAAACAGTTAATTTATTTAAATTTTTAATTTCAAATGACGTATTTTTTGCATAGAAAAGCAGAGTTAGTTGTCTGCTATGAGTTGGTCCGTTATAACTGCAGCGCCATCTGTTGCATTTCCTGAATAATTCTCCTGATTTTTTTCATTGAACGCGACACTAGATATTCCAGTCACTATACTGTGGTTCTAAGTTTTCGTCCAGCGAAGTAGGGTTATAACATTGAAAATCGTCTTGGACCCAAACCAGACCATCGCCAAGCGCTCAAACCAAACCAGGCCATCCCCAAGAGAGCGCCAACCCTTAGTTCCATCCAAGTTTGGGACATCTCTGAGGGCGCTTCGAAATCGAGAGTGACAGATCTCGATATATTTGTCAGTGATATTACAGCGGACTATCCTTTCCCGAACACATTGGCTGACTATGAGGAAATGTGTTGTGGGGCATGGAAATCCACTAGGTGGGACAGCTTCAAGTTTCGCCATGTTAATTTATAACAATTGGCCCATACTTTGCTGTTTTGTAAAAATCTTGCTGGTTGCATTCGAAATACGAAATAATTTTAAAACCCACAAAATAAGTACGGTTTTAAATAAAATATTTTAAACAAATTTAATTTTCTACAAATCTTGAATGATATTCAAACATAAATTAACAAAATTTAAGCGTGACTTTTAACAGGGGCGTGGTGGCTAGTTTTAACTATATAGTTCGTATTTATGAAATATTCGAAAAATTTATTCAAACTTAAGCTAGTCTTTTTTTTTTTTTTTTGTAGGAGCGGTTCTTTTAATAAACATTATCCAAAGAATTCCTAAAATAGTTCGATATAGATCACATAAAATAAACGTTGACACAGCTCTCGGCAGTGGTCTAGAACTGTTTCTTTAGCCAGTACAGCTTTAGTATAAAGAATGTTGGCAAAATCCATCATTTTTAGGCGAGCAAAAATGTCGCCAAGGTGGATGGAGTTTGAAAAGTGTTTACCAACGCCATGTGAGGCTTAGCGAGTATATAATTGAAAAATATAAGTTAAATACAAAAATACATAAAAAACGTAAATATCATACAGAAACAAAAGATTGAACGATTGATTAAATACAATAATAAAAGTAATCTTCATTAAATAAAAGAAGAGCTGCTGTACGCACTTTTGGTGACTTTACATAGGGATGGTTACTCTCTGTCGAAAGCCGCAATATGGCAAAAGCCGTTTGTGCAACAGTTGATCCTTAGCAATTCGAACGTGGACCTACGCCCGCTGCGCGGGCTTAACTCGCTATGCTCACCTCTTAAAAAAGTCACAAAATCCGGCACTGCTGGGTGTAGGAGATCGCACGTAGCCAGGGCCCCCACAAAGGGGGGGTCAGTTGGGGTTGTTGTACCGGGGCCCGGCGAACGATAGGGGCCCGTGAAAAAATATTTTTTCAACATTATTTGTGCATATGAATTTGTAATAAAAAATATTTTATGATACAATATCGCATATTTTACGCAAGTTCTTTAAAACAATAAAAAATTCCAAAGAATTGTACAAATTAAGCACATGATACGTTAAGCAACATGTGACACGTTTTATTTCTTTGATTCCATGTGTTTCAAAAAAAGGGTAAAAAAGACATCGTCCGTAACGTACAAAGAATACGCTATCCCATCAACAAAGGATCAGCAAATCCGGTAAGAAAATGATAGATAATAGTACTCCACATAAATTGCCCAGCTTTGAAGGGTTGGCTACAAAGCATTTCCCAGGGTAATAAAAGTAACTTTTTTCTATTTAGCTTCGAAAATTTGCAAGCATTGAACTGATAAAATAAATGCCTTTACAACAAGAAAAGAAAAGCCTTCCACATCTCCTTGTGCAGAGGGAGTCTTTTTCACTCCCATACAGATGAGATAAGATCATGTGAATGGCCAGTTGACCTAAAGCAATTAACACATCAGGGGGTCCAGGTCCAGTCTACCGACAATATCCGCGCTCTTTTGTAGCAGAAAATTCTGGGTATTTGGCAGTGGATCGGATGACCCTATTTCAAGTTCTGTAGTAGATGCCTGAAGGAAGAGTGTTGTATTTCATCCTGGGGAAACCAAGTGGTTAGCATTGAAGACCTCTTGTCTAGCAAAATGTCCCTAAGCAATGTAGCAATGTTCATCTGAGTGGATCCTCTAGAAACGAATAGATACCTCGGCCTAATCCGATGAAACTGTGTTTTCATTTTAAGATTTTGTAACTCGTATAAATTCTTCAATATTTGTAATTAATGGAAAAAAATTTTGCACAGGGGTCTGATATTAAGGTTTGTTTGAATTCTTATATTTTTTTCAATATTAGTTTTAATTGCCTTAAAAATATTGATCTTAGAATTAATGTTATTTATTTTATCAGAATACTATATAGTTCTGTAAAATTAATCTATACATTTAAAATTTGTATAAAACTTTTAGATGAATTTACTCATTGAGAATATCCCTGAAAACGTACAAACCAGTAATTTATTAATATATATGAGTACAACACGGATTGAAATAATGAAACAGAATGTCGTAGGATTATTTCAATCGTGTAAATAATCAGAATCCTATTAATTTTCAGTGAGGTCGGACCGGGAGAAGGCTTTTTCAATTATTTATTCTTAAAATTGAAAAGACATGCAAAATATTCATGTTACCAATATATGTACAGAAAGGGCCGTTTAATATGGAATTTATTTTTATATAAAAATGCAAATGACATCATTTATAGGATGTTCCATCATCCATATATTGCATGTTTTCTTTATCTAAGTTTAAAAAATTATAAAAATGTTAAATATGGTATTTATTACCAATTGGGTGGTTAATTTAAGTACTTTTAACCAGAAATGAATTGAAAATATATTTAGGATTTATCCTAAACCACTTTTGAGGTATTAGAAATATTACTTTTTCTACAACGAGCGTGATATCTCTCAAAATAATTAAATAATTCCCATGCGATTAGGTATACTTATTTTAATCAGTGTCAGCATAAGACCTATTTATTTTCAACGAGTTTGCGTCATAAAGAAGTGCTGTTTTTTTATTGTTTATGGATATCATAATATTTTCATTTGCTGAGAAGTTTTTTGTTAGATACATCAGATGTTTTAGTTACTGGGGCTGTGCATAATTTTTTTGTTCTCTGAGTAGTAAATAATACAATTAAAATTTACAGAAAATTTGTAGATTCTTTCAAATTATCAAATAACTCAAGAAATTTTTTGCAACTGATGTATTGTTGAACCTATCATACTACTGTAGAGGGCAGGAATAATGAAAATTAATCATACCAGAAGGCCGTAAGATGCAGATAGGTCACTTTTCTTTGCCCATGCACATTTATATAGTACTACAAATAATTACTCAGAGTTGCCCGGGTCCTAGATAAGCTTCCGCTAGTTAAATAATACATGCAGATAAAAACCACTCAATTTGCAAATCGCTTCCTTCTTTTGTTCCGCAACCGTGGAAAGCAGAAAAAATAAATAAATAAAAGAAACAAAATGAAATCATTTCTCTAGGCGAGAAGACTTAAACATCGTGAGTTCCAAGGCTTTGAGGGGCATGCTCACAAATGTCCACCGGGGAGAAAAATAGTATACACATTTCATTAACGATATCTACAATTTTAAATTTTATGCGTTTGTAAAAACTCACAGCAAATAAAATAATGTAGTAATTAAAAATATTTCCGTTAGAATACGAGGATATACACACATATTTAAGTATCAAATATTCTAAAATATACAAATTTTGATGTATTTATAAAAAATCCAATGTGGGCAGCACATGAATTTCCTTATATAATGCAATGAATTTACTACTTTTACAGTTAAAAAAAATAGATTATTATTATAGTAGATATTTATATTCTTTCCAAGATATTGAATTTTCGTCAATGAGTCATCATTTTCATTGATTTAGTGTCATTTTTATCCATTTGGCAAGTTTTTCGTTAATTTAGCAACATTGAAGAAAGTCGCCAAGTTAGCGACATCTCACCAAATTCGTCGCCAAGGTCTTTCCAAGCGTTATGGACAGATAAATAAGTTATTCTTACAACAGATAAATGACGATTGGCGTTCAAATACAAAAGTATTACTCAAAGTATCTTTTTTCATGAATGAAAAGAGCTAGATCCACGAGAATGATGTCACAAATTTATCGCATGGTATTACATATGAAAAGTGAGCATGTTTCTCAATAAGAAATATTTTGTTTTTATTTTATATGATTTTTTGATATTTTTTTTGAAAAATCTGCAATATCTCGAGAACGGTTCATGTTAGCGTTCTAAAATTTATATTCAATTGCGTATAAAAACTATAGATTTCCAGTGTTTAGGGATTGTAATTTTTGTACCAAATTTCATTCGAATCGGCCCATTCGTTCGTCAGTTATCATCTCCACAGACTCACTGACACACACACACACATCACTTCAAAAATGCTCGATTCGTGATAAGGGATGCTTGAAACGTGCTCTTCCGTTGAAAACTCGAATTCGAATTTTCGACCCCGTCACAATACTTTCCTTATATGGTATTGTATATAAGGAAAGTAATAAAATAAATTTAAAGGAATTGTCCTACGGATTCGGTTTAAACATTGTTAGAAAAAACGTTTTGCGATCTTTCCGATGGTGTCAAAATAGAAATTCTGCAATAACATTTTCGATCGCTAAGAAACTGATTTTTGTGAAAATCGCGATTCAATACAAAATAACTAAAAACTAATATAAATTAAAAACAATTCATTGAGTAGAATTCGTCGAAACGTCCTGAAGCGCCTCTGTACCATATTCCATCGCTGTGCGCAGCTTAGATTTCTCGCTACAGACTACACACATGCTTTCTTATATTAAGTAAACTTAATTTTTTCGTACCCTATGGAGTGCTGATTTGAAGAAAATTAGAGATCAACTGATTTAGAAGATCCAAGCTACTATTACACATTATTAAAAAATCATTTATTGCAACAAGTATATTTGCATATATGAGATTTTGATATGAAAAATCGATTGATACAGAAGATCAAGAGTGTTTTATCTGCATATCCTGCTTTGTTAAGAGTGTGGCAATAGGAACAGAAGTTGATCAAATAACGATTATGGAAGTTATTTTGGATAGATCTTTTTTTACTTTATTGATGAATATATATTTACATTTCCACTTCACTACATGATTGTATTTATTACTTTCCTTATATACATAATGTATAAGGAAAGTATTGTGATGAGATCGAAAATTCGAATTCGAGTTTTCGACGGGAGAGTACGTTTCAAGCATCCCTGATCACGAATCGAACATTTTTGAACTGATGTCTGTGTGTGTGTGTGTCAGTGAGTCTGTGGAGACGATAACTGACGAACGAATGGACCAATTCGAACAAAATTTGGTACAAAACTCACAATCCGTAAACACTGGAAGCCAATTGTTTTTATACGCAATCGAATGTTCAGAACCCCCTAAATTTTCGAATGAAATTTTGAAAAAATCGTCAAAAAATCAAAATCGCTAATAAAGTTACTCAAATAGACATTTCTTATGTAATTTTTCATTAGAAAACGATTGACATAAATTTTAGAATGCTAACATGAATCGTTCTCGAGATATTGTACATTTTTCAAAAAAAATTATCAAAAAGTCATATAAAATAAAAAAAAATACTTCTTATTGAAAAACATGTTCACTTTTCATATGTAATACCATGCGATAAATTGGGTGACATCATTCTCGTGGATCTAGCTCGTTCCATTCATGAAAAAAGATACTTTGAGTAATACTTTTGTATTTGAAAGCCAATAGTCATTTATCTGCTGTAAGAATAACTTATTTCTTCGTCCATAACGCTTGGCGAGATTTTGGCGAAGAATTCGCCGGAATGTCGCCAACTTGGCGACTTTTTAAATGTTGCCAAATTAACAAAAATCTCACCAAATGGATAAAAATGACGCTAAATCAATGAAAATGGCGACTAATTGTTGAAAATTCAATATCTTGGAAAGAATATTGGTATCTACTATAAGAAAAACCTATTTTTTTTTACTGTAAAAGTAGTAAATTCATTACATTATATAAGGAAAGTCATGTTTTGCCTACATCAGATTTTTTCTACTGTGTTTTACTATTTTGTAACTAAAGAATTCAACTTTAAATTATTTACAAAGACTGAGCAAAAATTACTTTAAAGTTAACTTTGGCGAAAATATGTTGGATACATGGAAGGGGGGGAGGGGGATCACTCCCTTCATATACATGGGGCCCGCGTCACTACTTGGTACCCTGTCTCACAATTTGATGTGGGGGGCCTGCACGTAGCAATAGTTGTTTATGCAACAGGTATTTCTTGACACATAGAGCACGGGATTACGTCCACTGCGTGTTCGTAACATAAAAATCCGAACATTTAAATTTTCACTGTACAAAGAAAGTAGTCGAAATGAATCGTTTCATATCTAAGCCAAATACGCGCTCTTACGTTCATATGTTTTGCTCATACGATGCGAAAAGGATTGAGGGGTTGCCAGAAACAAAACTTGGATTACCAGATCACGGTAAAAATTGCACCAAAAATATCGCCAAATAAAAATTCTGCATACTAAATCCCTTTAGTCTGCAAATGCATACATCTAATTCAAAATTTTAAAGTAAAGTGTTACAATTTTTTGTTGAACGTAGAATATTTAATTTTAATTTTCCTACAATTGTAATGGTCTGGCGACGTCATATTAGCCATACCACAGTATTCGCCACTGACGTATATGCATATTTAGAATTCGGATGATTTAAAGTTGCTTTCAAACAAACGTCAACAGGGAAAAATATACGTTATTATTCAATAACAACAAATTAATTTCAGAATATAAAATTAACTAAATGACATCAAATTTTAGAATCCTGCTCATAGTAAAACAAACAGCACTACTGGATCGGGTCTGCTATTAATAAAGTTCAATAACGAATTGCTAACTACGGTAACATAGGTAACTACGGCAACATTGTAACTATGCAACATGGAAGTATGTGTATTGCAAAATATCAGCATTAGGGTGGTTTGTAAGCACTGCTACTACTTGGTAAATTCTTCCAGTTCAGCAAACGATCATTCGCTACAGAGAGGCTCTGAAAAAAATAAGCCACCGAGACATCGGTTCTCTCACATCATTGAGGACATGATCTCAAATTTTGGAATACCTGACCCAGAAGGAATTGGACTACAAAATGATATAGTATATTTATGTATTTTATATATTTTAAAATCAATATTTTCTTTACTCCCTTATTCATTTAAAAACTATGGTTATTTTTAATGTAATTTGTATAGTTGAAATTGCTTTGTTTTTTTTAGAGCATAATTAAAATTTATTCAGGTATTTTAGCAAAAAGAATGGAAATATCTAATTGTCTATTGTATACATAAAAATTGTTATTTCAAAAAAATAGAAGTTTTTCTGTTAAAACTGTAATATAATATAATTAGATAAAGGAAAAACACAATAGAAGAGCAATGACTTTTTGAATTTCTTGTCACTCTCTAATATATTCTATTAATAAATGCACGTTCAATTTGTTATTTATTGTTCTATAATTGTAAATGAGCCTTGTACTAGTACTTTATCATAAGAGCCGAGGTAAGAGTTATTGCGGTCCTGTCTCCTACAAGAAATTGAACAAATTGCAGATCCTGACAATTATACTCAATTATAGAAAATTAGGATTGTTTAGAAACTATATTCAAGATTCAATTGAAAACAGCTTGGATATGTATCAATTGTGTAAATGACCACGCCCACATTTGTTCACGCTCACTTCTCACATTCGGAGCTTTTCTAGGAAAATAAAATACTGTTTCTTTCCAATAAATATGAAACACATTTTATCTTTATTTCTTTACACATTTTATCAATCTAATTAATTTTATTTATATAGTGACATGTCATAGTTAAGTTTGTTTCGACTGCCGCCATTTAGCTAGCCCTTCAAAACGGATAGCAGTATCCTACACGCCACAAAGTATGAGATTACGAAATATTAAAAGTGAAATATTTTTGTGTAACGTCTATACGTGCCAGTAATATATTAAAGGTATATTCTATATAAAAGGTAAATTCGTTCAACTAGAACAAACTTCATCTCGTATCACTTTAAGATACATTTCTTTATCCACCTGTTGGTCTGGTTCCTGTGTGTAAGCACAGATGGCAGCACCATAGCTCCTAAGGCTTTTCCCTTCCGTTTGGAAGGCTGGTTATAATGTAAAATCATGTAAACATACTTAGTCTACAAATCGGAGGTTAAAGCCGCCCTGGCTGGGGACTCCTTGTATGGCACATTGTGAACTTGAACAAAAGAGTATTAAAATTTAAACATGCAGAAAGCTGCATCGGATATAGGCTTATCAGGGTATACTGGCGCTGGGGCATGACTGGCTTACCTCGCTCTGTGCGTATGACAAAATAGGAGTTAAAAACGCGCGCATTTTGTTCTCGGGCTCTCAAGAGGGACCGAATTTGTTAACTGCGAATATCATCTTACTCCAACAACGTCACTAAATTTCCTTGAACGTCACTGGATTCTGTGTGTACAGCATAATTTTAAGTATTTGTGCAAGTTGCGTATGATTTAGCAATTCCCCTCAAAGTTTACTCTGGAATGCGATATCACAAATGACGAATCTTTATTCCCATTACGTCACGCTGACAACTATTTTATTGGTGGCCGGACTGAGTGCCCAACATTAAAGAATCTTAATAGCAAATAACCGTCGACCATCCCCTGCAACGCATACCGGCCGGCTATGAGGAAACGTGTAGCGGAGTGAAAATACAATGTCTACGGTTTCATAACATTTCTCCAATGTTAATTTTGAGCAATTGATCGCTATTTTGTAAAGCCCTTTAAATATTCAGTTACGCAGCGACACGAAGGTCGTTCACTCACTGTAAAATAATTTCTTAACCCCTGAACCCATTACTCTTTTTAAATAAAACATTTCAAACAAATTTAATTATTTAAATTTTTTACAATTTTTTAATAAAGTTCTGACATAAATTAACAAAATTTAAGCATGACTTTTAACAGGGGTGTGTTGGCATGCTTTTAATTGTAATTCATATTTCTAAACTATTCGTATAATTAATTTGAACTTTAGCTTTTACTTAAGTTTACTTCTAATCTATATTTGAAACATGTTTTAATAATTGTCCGCAGCTAGAGTTTATTCTTTTTACCAGCAATTTGTAGAGGTGACTGACTCTTTTAGCGACACTTTTCAGTAGCCACTGCTAATGAAATATGCACCCATTGCCAGCGAGCAAGAAATACGCGAACGATAAATTTTTAACTAATTCATGAAAGATCATAATCTCAATAGAGCAGTATTTTTACTTGCTCATACTATGTACATGAAAAAGTATTATTTTCACAAAAATTTTCGAATTCGAGATTTTGATGCCAATATATGTTTTAAGACCTCCTAACTCGTTTTGACAATTTTTGGAATGATGTCCGTCTGCCTGTTTGTTTGTCTGTCTGAATGTCTGTGGTCGATTTTTTGTGTACAAGATAGCGGCTAGATATATTAATAGATTTAAAGAAACTTTGTATCCGAAATTGTTATTAAAAAAATCTAGAATTAGATTGATTTTGTTATTAAATTCGATGGAAAACTTTTATTTTTTTTTATACTTTATATTTTTTTAACTTTATTTTTTTTTAAAGGATTGGAAACACTTCTGATTTTTATTCTTCATTCCCAACTTTTCGGACACAAAATCTCAAAAAGAAACATCCGTATTTGCCGTGTCTACAAACTTTTCAGCAATCACTACAAGCGAATTCACCGAGAACATACTCTAACATTGCACCAAGAATATAGTTTACATTTATTATTTTAGCAAACTTAACTTTTATCATGGCATTTTGCAAAGAAACGCGATAAATAGTTTCTACGCATAATTTAAAAAAGCTTTATTCCACATACAATATTGCATGATTTTAATAAAGCTGGCAGCATATAAACTCTTTGCTAAATATCGATTCAGAGGCTGGAATCGATAAATCAGACGATCTTTATTAAGTAGCTTCAATTTAGAATCGTGTAATTACAAATGTAAGCAGGTGAATCATCGCAAGCTCCAGTGAACTTCGCATAGTTCATTTATTACTGGTGCATTTAAGAAAGAAGTTGGCACTCGCGAACCGAAAGACTGCGTTCAGAAGCGCGGAAACTTTTAACCGTTCCCGAATATTTACCTAACATTTATTTCGTGTAATTGGCAACAATTCGGAAATTTTGTGAATCTTTGCATTATGGTTATCATTAAAGATGTGAATTTTCCGGATAGTTTTAAAACGGAAAATTTCGCCTCCAAAACAGAAAATTTTCGGGAGAGTATTAAAATTGTTCTCAATATTACATTTTATGTAGAATAATATTCCCAGTGACTTTTAAAAGTATTTTTTCTTATAATGTAGCTCAGTCAAACATATATTGCATAGCATAGCAAAGAAAAAAAGGTTTCAATTTAGAAAGAAATAAACAAGAAAGATCAATCATGCATAAAGCATTGATTATGAAACGCTGTCCAACTTCAATGCAATTTCATTTAAAGATCTCTGAAATGCGATACATTCCTCGGTAATATTTTAAAAATTATCACAATACTACATTAATTTATTATATTTGAAAACTTAAAACTTCATCGAAAAAAATAAACTTTATTCAAATGACGGCATTGAAATGTAAATTGCCTGGTTTAAACATCTCTAAAATGCGATACATTCCTAGGTAATGGTTTTAAAATTATCATAATACTACAATAATTTATTATATTTGAAAACTTCTTCGAAAACAACTGAAATATATTCAAATGACGCCATCGAAATATAACACGCCTATAAAAGTCACTCTCTATAAAAGTAGCATTTCATTCATAAACATTTTTCCATTCATTTCATTCATCACAATACTGTAATAATTTATTTTATTTAAAAACTAAACGGAAGACCAAGGAGGTACAAGAAATTAAACTCTATGCTCAAAACTTCATCGAAAAAATCGTCCTTCTCTCTGTGAAATCAAAGAATATTTCATTCATATCAGCTATGCAGACTCCATGAGCTAAATAATTTTGCGTTAAAGAAATGCAGCAATTCTTATACAACTCATTCTACATATTTTGCTGTTTACATTTTCCATAAGTGAAAAATACGCCTCGTTGCAGAAATAATCAAATTTGGATGATCATTAAAACTCAAATATATTGTAATTGCGTTGTTTCAGTATGTAGATGCACAGAATTTAACAAAAAAAAAGCGGTTTTAGGACGGATACAATGCTAAATATGAATTAAAAAGAACTTTAAAAATCACGATTTTGACGCAAGATTTTATTTTGAAGTGGGTCACGTGATCTCTTCATATATTGGTCACGTGATCACTTCATATAAAATGTGTAATTATTATTTTAACTTCTATTTAAAAAACTGCTGAATATATTTTGCTGAATTTTTTTTATATATTTTATGGGATAATTTGAATATTTCCTAAAATTTTAGAAACAATTTGTGAATTTTAAATCCGCTTAAAAAATATTTGAAAAATTAGGTCCCATAGGGTTCAATGTATTTCATTTTTTCAACCCGGGTTCAATCCAGCACTAATTGGGTGATATTATTCATTTATATCCCCATAGGTCCCACAGACCGTCTGAACAACATACTAAAATTTCATTTCGATTAAGTCATTTTTACGGCAGTTATTGCGCTAACGGGCGGACAGACAGACAAATAGACAGAATGAACAAAACCATAAACACTTTTCAATTTTGTTGTAAAGTGTTAACAAAGTCATAAACACTTTTCAACTTTGTTGTAAAGTGTTAAAAAAAACTCAATGCATGAACATTTCCCATACTTGTATACTGCTGTCAACAGCTACAATTTAATATTTTCCGCAAATACATTTGATTTTGAAAAGTTGCAAAATAATTATATTTTATCTCTCGCAAGAATTTTTTTTTTCTCACAAATTTATAACATTGCACGAAATTTACTGTTTATTTTAGGTTATAAAAAGTAAATTATTAAATATAATATTATAAGAAAAATTAAAAAAGTATTTATAATTGAAAAATGATTTATTAAATATTATAATCTTTTTTAAATATCTTCTGATTATTGAAAGGAATCTTTACCACCACTTTCTTAAAAAAAAAAAATCTGATGTGGGGAACACATGACTTTCCTTATATAATGCAATGAATTTACTACTTTTACAGTTAAAAAAATGATTTTCTTATAGTAGATATTTATATTCTTTCCAAGATATTGAATTTTCTTCAAATAGTCGTCCTTTTCATAGATTTAGCGTCATTATTATCAATTTGGCGAGATTTTTGTCAATTTGGCATCAATTAAAAATGTTGCCAAGTTGGCGACATTCTACCAAATTCGTCGCCAAAATCTCGCCAAGCGTTATGGACGAAGAAATAAGTTATTCTTACAGCAGATAAATGACTATTGGCGTTCAAATACAAAAGTATTACTCGAAGTATCTTTTTTCATGAACGGAACGAGCTAGATCCACAAGAATGATGTCACCCAATTTATCGCATGGTATTACATATGAAAAGTGAACATGTTTTTCAATAGGATATATATATTTTTTATTTTATATGACTTTTTGATAATATTTTTGAAAAATGTGCAATATCTGGAGATCGGTTCATGTTAGTGTTCTAAAATTTATGTCAATCGTTTTCTAATGAAAAATTACATAAGAAATATATATTTGAGTAACTTATTAGCGGTTTTTATTTTTTGACGATTTTTTCAAAATTTCACTCGAAAATTTAGGGGGTTCTGAACATTCGATTGCGTATAAAAACAATAGGCTTCCAGTGCTTACGGATTGTGATTTTTATACCAAATTTCGTTCGAATCGGTCCATTCGTTCGTCACTTATCTGTTATATTGTAATTTTCAATTCCCAATATAACATTGCTCTTTTGAAAGAGGAAGTGGACCTAAGAAGACGGTCCCTCATGAAGTGAGGCAATTTTTGTAACATTCCCTCGAACGCAGCTGCACCGGACATTCATTTCGAAAAGAGAGGGTGCTTCTCAAGTTCATGTCAGCGTTAGGTGTTACAACAAACGGAAGGGGTTGAA
Source organism: Amaurobius ferox (assembly GCA_951213105.1). Classification (NCBI taxonomy): domain Eukaryota; kingdom Metazoa; phylum Arthropoda; class Arachnida; order Araneae; family Amaurobiidae; genus Amaurobius; species Amaurobius ferox. The sequence goes on along the minus strand of OX578150.1, from coordinate 99,117,875 downwards.
CTTCTTGACCCCAGAGTCAATTAATATCACTTGAACCTTGGGAAAATTCTCGTGAGAACTTTCAACGATTTTAAAACTGGAGACTGCATATCTCATATTTCAGGGGAGCCTTGACCAATAATATAGCATGAAGGGCGTAGCCCTTAATTTACTTAGCCAATTATGGACAGGGGCGCCTTGTTAAGGGGGTAGAGACAGAGAGCAACTTTGGACTTTAAGTTTTTGAAATCATGGACTTGAATTTTGTGAGTGAAAAGAAGAGGTCGCAAGAGCGACGGATCTCGGAGAGAGCGAGCCCACGGGACAGAGCCGGAGCGCGCTGTCATAAAGTCCGACATCGGCAGTGATGATTGAGGTAGGACAATTCTACACATATTTTTGCACTTTGATTATTATTATCTCTCTGACCCTCCTAAATAAGGTTAACCTGGGCCATTAAGACGTAGGCTAGTAAGAATAGTGAGGTAATGCACATTAATAGGTTAATAATTGTAATGCTCATATTATGATCATAGAATGAGGAGATTTGATTGTCTTAATGTACTACACTAAAGATGTTGGTATATGAAATTTACCAGATGTTAATAGTTATTAAATAAGGTTTTGTCTTAATGAAATAAATTCTTTGTTATTGTTTAAAATTAAGCCTCTTCATTTTAATTACTGGTATTATGTATTTCTTTATTTACTCCACTTTACGAGATCGGTCTATATAGCGCCAATACCTGGCGTGTGATGCTCACATATCATTTTGGTGCCGTTTAAACCAGTTTCGAACCTGGACTCAAAATTATTGCACCCTTATCATATTGGTGATCATGACCAATCAAACCTGGATTCAAAATTATTTCACCCTTCGGGCGACTTTGCTGTTTTAGACCTGTTATATGCCAGAATTTAAATTTTAATGAAGAAAATAAAAATATTTGGAATTAATGAAAAATGAAAATATTGAATAAAAATTTTTTTTGTGTAAAATAAGGATTAAATTAAAGAAAGAAATTTAAAATTAAAATAAATATAAGTAAATTTAAGAAAATTTATTTCACAGTATGAGAAGCAAGCAAATAGTGAATCATTATGTGTTCTTAATGAGACATGCCATATTGTATGTGAAAATATAATTATTAGGGAACTTGAAGCTTTTAAGAAACTTTTGAATTATATAAATATTTGTGTAATATTTGAGGAGTTAATTATGAGGATTGAAGTATTTGCATGCGTAGATAGTGAAATGATTAGAATTATGTTTTTGAATTTATGTGATATTGTATTTAAATATTTTGGGGGAACATTTTGAGGTGTAAAAACAGGAGATAATTTTAGATATAGAATTTTTGCGAGAAAGTGAAATTTAGAATGACGGAAAGCGGAGAAAATCATCCAGCAACGAGGGGCAGGTTACCAGGACTTATACACCTATTAGGGGAATGCAATGGCATAGAGAATGATGTAGAAATTTTTTTTGACCAGATCAAATCTTTAAGCAGCTTGGGGGATTGGTCAGAGGAGGAAAAGTTAGCAATTGTGAAATCGCGGTTAAGAGGGAATGCAAGAAAATTTTATATAGGGTCACAAGAATTAAGAAGGGAAACATCTTTCGAAAAATTTAGGGATAGGTTATTAGAGTTCTTTACAGAAAAACCGAACATTACAACAAATCAGATCCTTTTCACGACCGCAAAACAGACACAGGGAGAAACGATTAAGCAGCTAGCACACAGAATAACAACACTAACTTTAAATTATATTGGCGACACAGAGCACAGTGAAGCGACACAACAGATTATGGATAAATTAAGGTTAAGTAAATTCTTAGAGGCGGTAACACCTGAATTCCAGAAAGAAATAATAAAAACTAATGCACAAAATTTTGAGGAAGCTGTAAAAATAGCCACAAACTTGGAACAGGCAAATTTAGCTGCGATAACGGCAAATGTAAATAGTGCTACATATAGACAAGAAATTGAGACGCTCCGCAAAGAGCAACAGGAATTTAACACACATATTTTAAATTCAATTACCCAAGAAATAAACACATTAAAAATCCAAGAAAAAGTACAAATTCCCACGACGCAAACAAAAAAACCCGTAACATGTCACTACTGTAATAGACAGGGACATTTCATGAGAGAATGCCGAATATACAAAGCGGATCTTTTTAAGCAAACACAGAGTCAAAACATAAACAACGCGAGGACACAGTGGCATAATCAAATACAGTCTCCTCCCCACTCATTTCAAACCCAGCCGTATGATGACCACAGAACTTACTCCTCCCAGCCGGACACATACGATTATAGGCCAAACCACGCCTTTGGAAACTATCAACAGAGCAGAAATTACTATGCAGCACCCCCTCCACAAAGTAGATTTTCTAGGGAACAACGATATAATAGGGACGAGTCAAACCAAAACAGAATCAGAGAATCGGGCGGGCAAAGAAACAATGGGAGAGAGATGAATACAAGATTTGAATACAGAAATTTCCCTAATAGAAGAGATAATTTAAACTAATTGTGGGAGCTTTAAATAATAACTTACAAAGAGAGAAAAATTACAGGGTAAAGTTCCCGAGAAAAATTGAAATTCCTGTACAAACAGAAAATAAGAAATTGGAGATACATAACGATGAAAGTACTGAAAAACATGAGGAAACGATTGCATCGGTAGGAGAACAAATTGAAAAAACAGAATTGCCAACAATAATAGTTCAATTTAAAAATATACAAAGCGAACTCATGATAGACTCTGGAGCGAGCGTTAGTGTATTATCATTAGAATTGTTCAATAAAATTAAAGATAATGTCAAAATTAAATATGTGTCAAGGAGTGTTACAATATCAACTTTAACAGGACATAGTATTGAATATATAAAGACTGTGGAAATTCCATTTAAAATTCAGGGAAAACAGTTCAAACATATTTTTTTTGTCACAACAGCAAGATTTACACAAAAATTCAAGGGAGTATTGGGTTTTGACTTTTTACAGAAAAATCAATCCATTTTAAATACACAAAAAAACATTCTGAAGATAGGCGACATAGAAATAATTTTAAATTCTGATAGGCAAATTGATAGACAAATAAATGAGATAATACAGGAAAGACCGAATCTAGCCAAAATTTTAAGAAAAGTACAAATCAAACCGAATTCGAGGGAGAATGTTGTAGTATATAGTGAGGAAAGTCTAGAAAATGGAACAGAGGTTTTGTTCGAACCCAAAGAAAAATCATACATTATAATGAATTATGGAATATACCATATGAATGAGAACAAATTTAAAATTGAAGTTCAGAATAACACGAATGCGACAATTACATTAAATAAAAACATGGCTTTAGGAAACATTACGACAGATTTTACGATACAACAACAGGACATTAAAGAACCAGAAATTAGTGAACGGACACATAAATACGAAGAGATGATAAATTTAATACAGGCTAAACCGGAGATAATTGAAGAAAGAAAAAAAGATTTGAAAACAGAAGATTTTAATACTGACCACATGGACCCAAACATTAAACAAGATTTCCTCAAATTTGTAATGCAATATTCGGACGTTTTTTCAAAATCATTAAAAACTTTAGGAGCGACGGACATCGTAAAACCGGTGATAAAGCTTGCACATGACCACGCAATACGTTCCAGGCCATACGACGTTCCGTACGCACTGCAGGATACCGCAAAAACTCAATTAAAAGAGTTAGAAGAAGCAGGGATAATTGCCAGAACAAAATCAAATTTCGCATCGCCGATGATTTTAGTGCGTAAAACAAGTGGAGAGTACCGTTTATGTTTAGATCTGAGATTAATTAATAACATATCCACTCTTTTTCCTTACAAAATTCCCCGTGTAAATGAAATTATAACTAAATTAGCCGGACATAGATACTATTCGAAACTGGATTTTCATAGTGCATTCAACCAATTGGTTTTACCTGAAGACACAAAAGAATTATTTGCTTTTACAACGCCCTATGGCAACTACCAATTTGAAAGACTCGTTTTTGGACATGTAAGCTCCGCTCCAATTTTTCAACAGGTTATGGACACCATTTTAGCGGACTTAAGAGAGGAAAACATACATGCTTACATCGACGACATAATAATCCCGGCTAACTCTTATTCAGAATTAATACATAAATTAAAATTAGTATTCGATAAATTAAGAAAATACAACCTAACTCTGACACCCAGCAAATGTAAATTTTTTGTAGAAAAAGTAGCATATTTAGGATTTGAAATTAGTCAAAAAGGCATTACACCAACAGATGAAAATATAAACAAAATCACTTCTTTTCCAGTACCAAAAACATTAAGAAAATTAAAAAGATTTTTAGGCATTTGTAATTTTTACAGAAATTCAATAAAAAATTATGCTCAATTAACCGCGGTTTTATCAGACTTAACAAGAAAGGATAATAAATTTAAATGGGATAATAAATGTGAGGAGGCATTTCAGGAACTCCAAGAATGTTTTTTCAAGAAACCCTTACTGATACAGCCAGATTTTGACAAAGACTTTTATCTGAATATCGATGGCAGCATTCAGTCCATAGGAGGCGCTCTTTTACAATACAGAGATGGGATTTTAAAACCGATTGCATATTTTAGCAGGAAATTATCGATACAGGAGCAAAAGTATCCGGCCATGAAAATTGAATTATTAGCTATGCATCAGGGAATGAAATTTTTTAGAAATTTCCTTTTCGGCCGAAAGTTTTTTGTGCTTTCTGACCATTTACCTTTGGGACAGCATTTAAAAATACAAAACCCACCCAGCGTATTACAGAGGTGGCTTTTAGAGATATCTGAATATGATTATGAATTTATTCACGTCCCGGGTAAAGATAATTTATTAGCGGATTTTTTAAGTAGAGATGATTTTGAAAATAAACAAACAGAGCAGAATGAGGGAAAACAAAACATTGAGAATCCAAGGGGAGAAATTAACCTGATAGAACAAATTAAGGGAGAAAACACGGTGAAAAGAAATGGATATGTGAATGAGGATAGTGTCTATATTGCACAGATAAACACAATAACAGAAATCCCGGCATTAGATAAAATTTTAGAGGAACAAATTAAAGATCCAAAATTAAAAATAATCAGAGAAAATTTACAAAACCGGAATTTTAAAGAGGGTAAACATTATGACACATTATATATTGACGAGGAAACTAATTTATTAATGCACGTAGGAAACTGGAAGGACAGACCTTGGAGAGACAATTTGAACAAAACTATAGTTATACCCAGAAATTTACAGAAAGAAATTTTAGCGATTACACATGTAACACATGCAGGGATCGATAAAACTTATAAACTTTTATCGGACAGATATTTTTGGACGGGTATGTACAGTGACACACAAAATTTTATTACATCTTGCGAACAGTGTAGAAAGAAAAAGGGAAAAAATCAGCCCGTTCCCCTGGGAAGAAATCCTATACCTGATGGGCCCGTGCAAATTTTGTCGACAGACATTTGCGGACCGTTTCAAACTAGCACTTCAAATAATAAATATGTGTTATCGGTGGTAGACCATTTCTCCAAACATATACAAATGTTTCCAATCCCGGATATAACGGCCACCACGGTTGCTGATAAACTCTTAAATTACTTTATGAATTGGGGATGTCCTAAGACAGTGTTATCGGACGCAGGCTCTCAGTTTACATCTAGTATACACCAAATTATGACAGAAAAACTCGGAATAGTTGCCAGAATAGCATCGGTACGTTCGCCATGGGTTAACGGTATAGTGGAGGTTACTAACAAACAATTGAAACACACCTTAGCGACATTAGCGGAGAATTCTCCATACTGGGATACTGCAGTACAATGCCACGTAGCTGTTTACAACGCGACAGTCCATTCAAGCACCAAAGAAACACCAAACTTTCTTTTTTTTGGAAGAGACCTTCCAACTTTTTTTGAAACTAATGTAACAGAAAATAATACAGAAACAACATATCAGGATTATATATAAAAAAAAATAACAGTGATGAATAACGCATTTAAGGAGGCAAATAAAAATTTAATTCTCGCGAAAGAACGCCAAGAAAGTCAACAACTCCAAAGAGCTAAATTCAGGGATTTGGAAATCGGGTCCAGGGTGTTCATGGAAAACAATAATAATCGGTATAAAAAGGGGAACCACACGGGACCTTATCGAGTAATTAATAGAATAAATAGATTTATATATGAAATAAAACTGTGTGACAAACCAAATTCTAAAATCATAAAAGCCCACATAAATAGATTAAGGACTCTTCCCGACCGCAAGCCACATCTAAAAATGCCCTACATAAACAAATACAAGGCACCTCTTCTCCCCACTCCTAAAAACGCACAAAACTCTGAACCGAAACCGGAACTAAAGAAAGACCACGGTCAAAATGAGAATATTCCGTTTATCATGTTGGAAGAGGAAATAGCAAACGGACAGTACAGAGAGTCTTGTCAAACCAGTGCACACAACGCGAAACCACACCATACGCACGAAAACACTCTTACTCTTGGATCCGCGAAACCAGTTACCGCACAAGTACAAAACGAAACAACTCAGAGCGCACGAGAGAATGCAATCATCCCTCCAAAAGACTCTCCGAACGCAAACATTCTTTCAGCAGGGGGGGAATCAGGCAGACATAGCACGCTAGAAACACACGAGAATTTGGAACTTTCAGAACAGGGGGACGGTACACGAATTGAAGCAAACACGAATGAAAAGGCGGGAGAAATAGAACGAGATGCGCAAGAGGGACCAACACAAGTGGATGGGGGATGTATACAGATGGAAAACGTTCAGGGGAAAGATGAATCAGCGGGAAATTCACAAGGGGACGATATAAGCAGTACAAATTGTTCACGCACAGTACTTCTTCCAACACCGGTTAGGCCGAAACACAGATATGATTTGAGATCTTTAAAGAATTTAAATTTAAATTGATTCAATTAAAACACGAAAGAAGTTTAAACATAGGTAAGAACGCGGACAAACCGTGATTCAAAATTTTGAAAATGTTAGTAACAAAGAAAAATCGCCATTCACAAAATGCAACGCGAAAGATGGAACGCAAATTTTAAATAAATATTGGATTGTAAATAAAGGAAATTTTAAATAAACATTGAATTATAAATTAAAGAAATGTAAATAAGTATTACATTAATTAAGAAAGTGTAAACAAATTGTGGAAAAAAAAAAAAAATTGAGGAAATTTTAAATAAATCATACATTAATTAGTTGAAAGTTTAAATGAACAAGAAAGTTTAAATAAATATGGAACTATAAATAATTGGGAAATTATGAATAAAAATTGTGATTTAAAAAAATAAATAATTGTTACAAAATAAATAACAAGTATCGTTGTAGGACAAAAGAAATTTTAGGGTTGATAGGTTAAAGATGTGGATATATTAAATTCAAATTTTGGAAAGAACATAAATAACAGAGAAGATACGTCACATTTCATGAAAAAAAAAAAAAAAGAGCAAAAGGGGGACATCGTTAGAATTCTATAAAAAGTCGTTATAACTCTATAAAAAGAAGGTTTTTTTTTAAGAGAACTTGGATTTCCAGGCAATAAAAATTTCGATGGATAAGATAATTAGGAATATTAAATAAAGGGATATTTTGAATTTCTAAAAAAAAAAAAAAAACTCTTTTCAAAGAACAGTGAAATTTTAAAACAAAAGTAAACTTTCTCCACGCGCTCTTCATGTAATTAGCGGATTGATCAACCATTGTTGGATGAATACGCGTGAGGAAATAGGAGTTATAGAATTATAGTTTAAAATAATTAGATAATTGGTAAATAAAAAAAAAAAAAAAAAAAAAAAAGCGTTTCTACATATATTTTGATAGGGTCGCACATGTAAAATTTTTGAGAGAGACGAACTTTCGAAGGTAACGCTAGAACGCGGGAATAAACATGATATAATAATAAAATACAATGGTAGAACAAAAGGACACTAACCGCATTTTAATTAATCCGTGGGGTAAATGAATCCTTGCGTAATCCATAGGAGTCGCGAAGCACAGACAATCACACACACTGCTACGCGCACATCCCGTCGTCCTAAACACTTTACACAACATGGCGGAAACGTAGACGAGAAAATTTGTACCATTTTGCCAAAACGACATCTTCAAAAATTTGTACAGCTAATTGGCCATGGGAAGTTACACGAAGAAATGCCCGTATTAGCCGCAGGCCAGAAAGGGGACCGCTTTCCAGGGAAAATGACACAATGGCAGAAGGACATGTTGACCTTGTATACCACTACTTGATTTTCTCTGGGGACTAGATTTTTCTGTTTGAACAGGGAATTTAGATGCTAGAATATATGTTACACAAAAGTTTGGGAAGTTAAAAAAAGGAAAGAGGAGAAATGAATTAATTCAGGAGACTTTGCATTCAATTACAGGGGATATAAGAAAAGAAAATGTACATGTTGGTATTCAAGTATGGGATTTGAATTGAGTTAGATGGTTTTTGAGAGAAAATTCGTAATTTTGTAGGCATTGAGAGAATTTCAGTGAGTGATAAGATTTAAAAAAATTTAAGTATGGTTTCATTAAGTGGGAAAGTGAATAATGTAAGGAATTCGGGAAATTCCGTATCCAAGTATAAGATTTGGATTAAATCAGGGGATATGTGAAAGAAAATGTATAATTATGGATAGTGTAATATAGAATCGCAGGGGAGTTATAAGATTTTCAGTAGGATAATAATTAAATGATTACATGGGTTTTTTTTTCTGTCATCTCAGTTTGTAGGAAAATTTTAAAGTATTGTGCGGAAATTTTTGAACCTATATAAATCTTATTTTGATAGTATTTGAGAGGATAGTGTAATTGTTTAAGTATTTTATTATAAATATGTACATGAGTTATATTTATGGCATGTCCGGTTCAGAACACATGATGGATTGGATGTTAGATAAGAAGTGTATATAATGTAAAAAAAAAATATATATATATATATATATATATATACATAAGGTAGAGAAATGTAAAATAAATAAATAGTAGGAATTTGAAAAATTTAAGTTTGAAGAGAGTAGCAAATTTAAGTAAAAAATGTATATAGTATATGGAAGGATTTAAAGTAGATAAAGTGTAGAAATTTCAATGGGGCAATTTTTGAGAGTGTTAACAAATTTAAAAGGAGTTTGAAAAAAAAAAAAAGAGAGTTTTTTTTTGTAATGTTTCGTGTGCCGGGTGACAAATTAAAATTATAGAAATTGAATTTATAAAAAAATGATACTTAAGGGAGTTTTAAGAGAAGAGAGTATTTTAATAAGCTTGAGTGTAATGTATATGTATTGATTGTCCTAAACAAAACATGAGACAGCGTACAGATCCGGTTGCCTAACGATTCTCAAATGGTCAGCAATTCCTGTTGATCAGCGATTCCGAGTGCTCAACGATTCCTGGTGCACAAAGATTATCATTTGGTCAGCGACTCCAGCAGTTCAGCGCCTTACAGTTCAGCGAATTCCAGTTAGACAGCGGTCCAGTTCTACAACGAGTTCCAGCAGTGGAGCGATTTACATTTCAGCGGTTTCCAAGTGTGCAGTGATATCAGTGTTTTTTTTTCCAAAGGAAAGATATTTTACACTTTCCACCATAACTACAAGGGGACAAAGTGATATTATTAGGGACCATATGCGTAAGTCCCTGATCCCAACAAATATCCAATTGACGGTCAAAGTGACTTTGGTTATCATATGTGAACAATTTTACAGATATACACCTTGAACTTGTGTGGAACTATATTGTTTAAAAAAAAAAAAAAAAAAAAAAAAAAGACATATCACCAGTGGACGAACTTGTGCTTACATGAATAGACTTTTAATCGACATTAAGTACAACTGAACGACACAGATATCGTCATTTGCAGACACATTGAGAATTGTATTTTTGTATAGTATTTTGTGTTCTTTTGATGGCATATAAGAGTATATATATGATAATATGATTTGTGTATATGTGTATATAGTGCATTTTTACAGTAGATACAGATGAGAGCAAGACGAGTTGTTGGACTACACAGTGGACACGCCTGCAGCAACTATGAGCTGGCACTTTGTAATTGGCTTTTTTCCCACCAAATTTTGGGGGGGGAAGAAGGGTAATTGTTATATTGTAATTTTCAATTCCCAATATAACATTGCTCTTTTGAAAGAGGAAGTGGACCTAAGAAGACGGTCCCTCATGAAGTGAGGCAATTTTTGTAACATTCCCTCGAACGCAGCTGCACCGGACATTCATTTCGAAAAGAGAGGGTGCTTCTCAAGTTCATGTCAGCGTTAGGTGTTACAACAAACGGAAGGGGTTGAACTTCTTGACCCCAGAGTCAATTAATATCACTTGAACCTTGGGAAAATTCTCGTGAGAACTTTCAACGATTTTAAAACTGGAGACTGCATATCTCATATTTCAGGGGAGCCTTGACCAATAATATAGCATGAAGGGCGTAGCCCTTAATTTACTTAGCCAATTATGGACAGGGGCGCCTTGTTAAGGGGGTAGAGACAGAGAGCAACTTTGGACTTTAAGTTTTTGAAATCATGGACTTGAATTTTGTGAGTGAAAAGAAGAGGTCGCAAGAGCGACGGATCTCGGAGAGAGCGAGCCCACGGGACAGAGCCGGAGCGCGCTGTCATAAAGTCCGACATCGGCAGTGATGATTGAGGTAGGACAATTCTACACATATTTTTGCACTTTGATTATTATTATCTCTCTGACCCTCCTAAATAAGGTTAACCTGGGCCATTAAGACGTAGGCTAGTAAGAATAGTGAGGTAATGCACATTAATAGGTTAATAATTGTAATGCTCATATTATGATCATAGAATGAGGAGATTTGATTGTCTTAATGTACTACACTAAAGATGTTGGTATATGAAATTTACCAGATGTTAATAGTTATTAAATAAGGTTTTGTCTTAATGAAATAAATTCTTTGTTATTGTTTAAAATTAAGCCTCTTCATTTTAATTACTGGTATTATGTATTTCTTTATTTACTCCACTTTACGAGATCGGTCTATATAGCGCCAATACCTGGCGTGTGATGCTCACATATCATTATCTTCTCCACTGACACACTCACACACACACACACAAACATCACTTCAAAAATGTTTGATTCGTGATCAGGGATGTTTGAAACGTGCTCTCCCGTCGGAAACTCGAATTCGAATTTTCGACCTCGTCACAATACTTTCCTTATACATTATGTATATAAGGAAAGTAATAACAGAAAGAAAATATAAATTAGTTGAATACTCTTGGTTTTTGTATAGAAAATTAATGATTGAAAATAGAAAATCTGATGTGAGCTTTGATATGATGCGAGCATTGTGACATGATTTTCCCTACGAACTCAATTCACTTTCTCTTTATTTCATTAAATTGAGTTTAATTCCACAAAATAATAAGCATAATTATTTGAATTTACACTCCGGTCGCCTATCCAATTGCTCTAAATTTTCGGGTGAATCGAGCGGTCTGGGTTTTCATCTGAATTTACACATTTAATTTAATTTTCGTTTTCATTTGGTAACTGAACGTATTTTCAAAATCGGCGTGGCAAAAATGCGAAAATAATTTAAGGATCTTGAGAACTACTAGTCTTAGAGTAATGGGGTTGATCTTGTTCTGTTCATCGTCAAAAATTGCGCATAAAACAAGCATTTAAATGATATATCTGAACATACTAAGTCTTTTATTTTAGATTTTGGCGGTTTTTGTGTGCCCTTTCGCAAAAAAAGACTGGTTCTTTTTTTACGAAGCGTACCAAAATCAAATCAGCACCAGGGTAAACCACAAGTGACTTATCTCCCAAGTTTTGTGATATTTGGTCAATTAGTTTTTAAGCTAGAGTGGATACAGCAATTTTTACGCGGCATTTCACAAAAAAGGCAGGTTCTTTTATACCGATTCGTACTAAAATCTAATCAGCACCAGGGTGACCCACTAATGACTTACCTACCAAATTTTATGAAATTCTGTCAATTAGTTTTTGAATTGGAGTGTATACATACATTGCACAGACAGACACATACACACACGCCAAGCTAAAAATAGATTTTTCGAGTTCTAGAGGTCTCAAAACGTGTAGATCCGTCGAAACCTCGAGTTGCGATTTTCGACATGATTCCAATACTTCCGCTATACATTACCATGCATTCCAGGGAAAGCAAGAAAACTAATAAGGAACTTATAAGAGCTTATATTGAAAGTAATAAAAGCTTATAATGAAATTATAATGCCTGCTTGTAATTATGGGGGAGTATCATAAAATAGAAGAGAAAATTTGATCAGTTAAGCATGGATTTAGTGCTAATTTAAAAATTTCCTCCTTCAGAACTTGCAAAAACATTCCATATTTTAATATTTTTATAAATTTTACAGAATTTAACACTGAAAAAATGGCCTTCTTAAAACTTTACATACGGTTTTTTTCTGGAAAAAAAAAATGCTTATTTTATTCTTCTGGTTCTCACCCATTTTTTTTTTTATTTATTTTTTTTTTTCAAAATAAAGCAAACACAATCACAAGTCTCCCTCCTTCCCATTTTATTATACTTTTTACTTTCCCTGCGATACATGGTAATGTATAGGGAAAGTATTGGGATCATGCCGAAAATCGCAACTCGAGTTTTTGGTGGATCTACGCGTTTTGGGACCTCTAGAATACGAAAACGTCACTTGTAGGTTTCCCTGCTGCTGATTAGATTTTGGTATGATTTGGAAAAAAAGAGTCTGCCTTGTTTTGCGAAATGGGCTGCAAAAATTGTCAAATTCTAAAATGAGAAACCACGTATGCTCAAATATATCAGTTAAATGCTTGTTTTATACGTAAGGTTTAACGATAAAAAGAATTAAAGCAACCCTATTACAGTAGGACTAGCAGTTCTGGAGATATTTTAGCTTCTTCGCATTTTCGCTACGCCATCTTTGAAAATAAGTCCTGTTACTATATAAGAACGAATATTGAATTAAAAGTACAAATTTAGTGTAATTTCAATTAATTATACGTGTTATTTAATGCAAATAAACCCAATTTAATGGATTATTAATGAAATAAAGAGAACATGAATTTGAGTCTGCAGGGAAAGTCATGTGCTGCTCACATCAGATTTTTGAAATTAAAAAACTCAGTGATCAAAAACTTGTTGTTAAGCTACTTGTTTTAAAAAAGAAAAATCTGATGTGAACAGCACATGACTTTCCCTGCAGACTCAAATTCATATTTTTCTTATTTCTTTAATAATTCATTAGATTGAGTTTAATTGCACCAAATAACACAAAATTTGCATTTTTAATTCAATTTTTGGTTTTGTTTGGTAATTGGGCATTTTTCCGATAGCGGCGTAACAAACATGCAAGAAATCTCAAATATCTTAAGAATGGTTTGTCCTAAAGCATAATGGAGTGCATTATATTCTTTTCCTCGTTAAAAATTGCGTATAAAACAAGAATTTAATTGACACATTTCAGCATACGTAGTCTTTTTTTTTTTTAGATTTTGGCGATTTTTGCAGGCCATTTCATAGAAAAAGGCAGGTTGTTCTTTTCCGAATCATACCAAAATCTAATCAGCACCAGAGTGTCCCACAAGTAACTTATCTACCAAATTTTGTGAAATTTGGTCAATTAGTATTTTAGCTAGAGTGGATACATGAAATTTTTGAGGGCAATTTCGTAAAAAGAGGCAGGTTTTTCTTTTCCGAATCGTACCAAAATCTAATCAGCACCAGAGTATCCTACAAGTAACTTATCTACCAAATTATGTAAAATTTGGTCAATAGTATTTTAGCTAGAGTGGATAAATGAAATTTTTGCGGGCCATTTCGCAAAAACAGGCGGGTTCTGTTTTTACGAATCCTACCAAAAACTAATCAGCACCAGGGTCTCATCCAAGTGACTTACATACCAAATTTTATGAAATTCACTCCATTAGTTTTTTAGTTAGAGTGGATACATACATTGCACAGACAGACACACAGACTCACAGACACACAGACACACACACAGGCATCACGCTAAAAATAGTTTTTTCGTATTCCAGAGGTCTCAAAACGTGTAGATCCGTCGAAAACTCGAGTTGCGACTTTCGACATGATTCCTATACTTTCGCTATACATTGCCATGTATTGCAGGGAAAGTAAAAATCTGATGTGGGCATCACATGTCTTTCCCTGCAGACTTATATACACATTTTCTTTATTTTAATTAAATTTAATTCACTATTAATTCAATTTTCGTTCTCATTTGGTAACGGGACTCATTTTCAAAAGTTGCGTAGAGAAAAAACGAATAAACAAAAATACCTCGAGAACGGCTAGATCTAGTGTAATGGGGTTGGTCTTATTCCTTTCTTCTTTAAAAATTACGTATTAAACAAGCATTTAATGGATATATTTGAGCATACGTATCTTTTTAGTTTAGATTTTGCCAATTTTTGCGGGTCATTCTGCAAAAAAAGGCAGGTTATTTTTTTTCGAATCGTACCTAAATTTAATCAGCACCAGGGTGACCTATACGTGACTCATCTACCGAATTTTGTGAAATTCAGTCCATTAGTTTTTCAGTTAGAGTGGATACAAACTTTTGCGGGCCATTTCGCAAAAAAAGACGGGTTCTTTTATCCCGAATCGTACCCAAAACTAATCAGCACCAGACCCGCCCACAAGTGACTTACCTACAAAATTTTGTGAAATTCGGTGTATTAGTTTTTTAGTTAGAGTGGATACAAAATCTGCACAGACAGACAGACACACAGACACACAGACAGACACACAAACACACACACAGACGTCACGCTAAAAATAGTTGTTTCGTATTCTAGAGGTCTCGAAACGTATAGATCCGTCGAAAACCCGAGTTGCGATTTTCGGTATGATTCCAATACTTTACCTATACATTACTATGTATTGCAGGGAAAGTAAAAATCTGATGTGGGCAGCACATGACTTTCCCTGCAGACTTATATCCACGTTCTCTTTATTTAAATTATATGTATTTCACTTTTAATTCAATTTTCGTTCTCATTCGGTAACCGGACTTATTTTCAAAGGTGGCGTAGAGAAAATACGAAAAACTAAAATACCTCGAGAACGGCCAGTCCTGGTGTAATGGGGTTGGTCTTATTCTTTTCGTCGTTAAAAATTACGTATTAAATTAGCATTTAATGGATATATTTAAGTATACTCAGTTCTTTATTTTAGATTTGGACGATTTTTGCGGGCCATTTTGCAAAAAAAGGCAGGTCATTCTTTTCCGAATCGTACCAAAATCTAATCAGCACCAAGATAACCCACAAGTGACTCATCTACCGAATTTTGTGAAATTCGGTCCATCAGTTTTTCAGTTAGAGTGGATACAAGCTTTTGCGGGCCATTTCGCAAAAAAAGGCGGGTTCTTTTATTCCGAATCGTACCCAAATCTTATCAGCACCAAACTCGCTCACAAGTAACTTACCTACCAAATTTTATGAAATTCGGTCCTTTAGTTTTTTAGTTAGAGTGGATACAAAATCTGCACAGACAGACAGACACACAGACACACACACAGACACACACACACAGACGTCACGCTAAAAATAGTTTTTTCGTATTCTAGAGGTCTCGAAACGTGTAGATCCGTCGAAAACTCGAGTTGCGATTTTCGGCATGATTCCAATACTTTCCCTATACATTACCATGTATTGCAGGGAAAGTAAAAAGGAGTTTGGAAAATGTAATTTTCCAATGCGAAAATTTTCCCCGGATTAGCATAGCGGAAAACGTTCTAAAACAAATTTTTATACAAAAAAATTTCCGACCCCTCCACCTATCATTGAGGTAAAAGGAAGGAGTAAAAACTTCATAATCGGAAAACTTCAAAATGCTATGAGACAATAATTCAGTTGACACTGTGTGCGTCCTAACCCTGCACTTCCGTCGAAAGTTCAACTTCTGATTACTTGTGTATTTTAAATGCCTGTGACTTATCCCTTATTGAAAGTTGTATGAAGAGTACATGTAAAAAAAATCTGATGTGGCAGCACATGACTTTCCTTATATAATGCAATGAATTTACTACTTCTACAGTAAAAAAAATAGGTTATTTTTATAATAGTTATTTATATTCTTTCCAAGATATTGAATTTTCGTCAAGGAGTCGTCATTTTCCATGTCGTCATCATCAATGAGTCGTCATTGATTTAGCGTCATTTTTATCCATTTGGCGAGTTTTTCGTTAATTTAGCAACATTTCAAAAAGTCGCCAAGTTGGCGACATTTCACCAAATTCGTCACCAAAATCTCGCCAAGCGTTATGGTCGGAGAAATAAGTAATTCTACAGCAGATAAATGACTATTGGCGTTCAAATACAAAAGTATTACTCAAAGTATCTTTTCTCGTGAATGGAACGAACTAGATCCACGAGAATGATGTCACCAAATTTATCGCATGGTATTACATATGAAAAGTAAACATGTTTCTCAACAGTTCATATATTTTTTTAATTTATGGGATTTTTTGATACATTTATTTGAAAAATGTGCAATATCTCGAGAACGTTCAATTTAGCGCTCTAAAATTTATGTCAATCGTTTCCTAATGAAAAATTACAGAAGAAATGTCTATTTGCGTAACTTTATTAAAGGTTTTGATTTTTTGACGATTTTTTCAAAATTTCACTCGAAAATTTAGGGGGGTTCTGAACATTCGATTGCATATAAAAACAATAAGCTTCCAGTGTTTACGGATTGTGATTTTTGTACTAAATTGCGTTCGAATCGGTCCATTCGTTCATCAGTTATCGTCTCCACAGACTCACTGACACAAACACATACTTTCACACACACACACAGACATTACTTCAAAAATGTTTGATTCGTGATCAGGGATGCTTGAAATGTGATCTCCCGTCGAAAACTCGAATTCGAATTTTTGACCCCGTAACAATACTTTCCTTATACATTATTGTATATAAGGAAAGTAATAAAAATGAAATAGACCCAACGTTTGGCTTGAGAATAATTCCATTATAAATAAAACAGGTACTAAATACCCCTCGTTTCCTGTTCGATATAAAGGTACGCATTTGAAATGTGGTTATCATGTTATGAAAGCCATGATATAAGCTATTCCTGTAACTACACCCAATAATGAAATTAATAATTAGTTTTAAATTATTAATTTCATTATTGGGTTCCTTGTTCCCTGCATTAACAAACATAGCGTAAATGCATATATATATATATATATATATATATATATATATAAATAAAAATTGAAACATTTTAATCGATATATATATATATATATGGGCCTGTGCTGTTCTTATCTATTATCGGCATTATGGCCGTGGTTTTGCTTCTATGGTGATGTTAATATTTCACGATTACTTGAATTAATTATTTTTATTATTACATTTTTCCAATATATATATATATATATTTGAAAGTTATATGCAGAGCATATGTAAAAATAAAAGTGACCCAAAGGATGGCTTAATATATATATATATATATAGAAAATAATACATATATATATACATATTCTTATATATAAATATATATATATATATTGCAAGAATTTTATATTGCTTGTAAAATTATCAAATGCTTATGGCTCATCCGTATCATATTTAATGTTACTTTCTGATAAATCTTATAAATTGTTAAATGATTAAATAACTCTAATATATATATATATATATATATATATACTTATGTATGTGTGTGTGTGTACTTATGTTTATATATATATGCACATACATACATACACAAGGCATTAATACAGTGCATAATTCATGCAACAATACATAAGAACCGAAGTAGTATTTCATGAAACCTGAATTTCTCATAACTGGTTTAAAATGGGGTCGTCGAAGTTATAGTCCTATAAAAATGAAAGTTAACAGTATGTATTCTACATTCTAACAAAATCTAAGCCGTGGCGGAAGATTAGATCCATGCTTTTCCAATAATTCATCTTCATATCTATAATTTAATATCTTTCTATATGTAAGAAATATTCTCAGATCTTCTCTAATTAATTCAGGAAGAGGATATGTTGGTTTATATTCTAATTAGTCATTTCCTTCGATTAGAAATTCCACTACAAGGAGACTGTGTCAAAAGTTCACGGTGTAAATGGCAAGAATCGGGAAAAGTCTAGTTATGCCAAAACACTGCTCACGTGTTGCCATTATTAAAAACGCTATGTTCCTGTCTGCAAGGAAATGTTACCTGCTAATTTATGTCTTATCTGATGGCAGTAGGAATAACTTACGAAATAAGAGAACATGTATACAACAGATGTAACTTTATTGAAAAGGCATATGAGTAAAAGGAACTATCAATAATTTCTGTACGCACTCATGGGCTATAACAAAGATATACTGTAACCGGTTGTTACTGGTAATTAAACCTTTCGTTGTCTTAAACGGGGGAGATGACCCATCCTTTCTAGCTCAAAAATAGTTGTTTATGGTGGAATATTTAAAGTTTTGGGTTTCTGTTGTTATCTTTTCAAATGAAATCAAAATTTTAGTGTGCGATATTTTATTCGTTTTCTATTACAGAAAGAAAAAAAAGTTCAATAAAAGTTTAGTTGAAAAATTTGTTTTTACGATAGATTGATTGATATTTCTTGAAAATGTCTTGCGATACAAGGTTTGCGCGCAGGTATAATGTCACCGAAAAGGGATAAAATTATTGTACTGCATCTTATCTGGCATATTTATATAACATTTACATTTTGCTGCAAAAAGGATAATTCTAAATACATTGAAATTAACTTATTACACGGATTATTATTTTTCCATGCGTAGTTCTAGCCATTTTTTTTTTCAGAAGTACATTCAGTATGAGACGTTTGCACAGTTATCACTCTTGATTGGCCTCAATCTCGCCTGTGAACATTATTATGTGCAAAATGTACGACTTTCCGCACTAAATAGAGAAAACTAAGATTTTGTAGTTGAAATTTTTCTCTTATCTTGCTACATTTTCGAGATAGGAATTCTAAATTCTTTAATTCGTCACTGGAGGCGCTGAAAACTTTCTCAAACGATAACGCATAGCAGCTTTCCTTTCAGTTGACCCCGATTTTACGGCTCTACAATACTTAAATCGAAAGTTAAAGGGATACATAAAATGTATGAGGGAACTGTGTAGCATTGTATAAGGAAAGACAATATATTGTATTTCTTATCTAATCAATCATTTCCCAGAAAAATATTTAAATTTTATATTTAAGAATAAATTTGATGATTTTGATACACAACGTCTTTGCTCAAATGACATCATGGGTTCAGATATAGGTATCATACCGGAGGTTGAAATCTTATGGCTGAGGACTCCGAAAAACAAAGTCACACTGATACACAACATATGGTTTTGTGTTTGTTCAGAAAAATTCAAGCCTCATTATTTTTATCACGTTCAATGTAGAACCAGAACTAAACATTAGCGCCTCTACTCAGCTTTGGCTGGCTATGAGAAAGCGCTTTGCACTTGCGTTTTGAACACTGGCTTTTCCCGGAAAAATATAGTACCAGATTTGACACTTAATTGCCTTTTCGTTGGTTTGATAGTGGATTAAAATTTATTTTACCCAGATTGGAGATTAACATGCCGGCTAAAAGAGGCATTTTCCGTCTTTTTCCACAAAACGTAGCTTTTACGCAAGGTCCGTAGAATATTTTATACACAGTGATGGGAAAATGTCTGGCCAAATTTTAAAGGGGGTTAGAGGGGACGAATATAAAAGGATTCCCAGTACAATACGTGTCCGGAAACGCCGCGTAAAAGCCCTGCAGACTAAAGAAAGTGAAAAGGTAAAAGGAAAGAGACACAAAAAAATGTAATGAAAGTTGTAGAAGGCGCAGGCATCGAAACAAGTCGGCAATGCGTGAAGCTGTCATGCCCTTCTGTGATTTCGTACAGCATGCAGCGCTTCACGAATGCGGAACTAGCAGATATCCGTCTGAGGTATGGAACTGCGAATGGAAATGGGAGTGCTACGCAAAGGTTGTACAGGGAACGATTTCCCAACAGAGAAATACCGAATCGGCAAACTTTCGAGAGAATGCACAGACAGCTTTGCGAAAGCGGGTCCTTCACTGCCAGCAGACATGATGAGGGCAGGTCTCGCTCGGCAAGAATAGTGTGAGTGGAAGAAGATGTCTTACGTGAGGTTGAGCACAATCCTTCCACAAGCACGAGATCTGTTGCCCGTAGACTGAGTGTTGTTGTTGTTGTTGAGACCCAGATCGTCTGACCTACCAGAAAGGTGTAAGGTAACCGTAGACTGAGTGTGAGACAGTCACTTGTATGGGAGATTTTGCATGGCGAACGTATGCAAACATACCGTTTACAAGGGGTGTAGGCATTAATAGAGGCAGACATTCCTCTCCGTGTAAACTTTTCACGATGGTACTTGCAACAGGCTACTATACATCCCGACTTCCCTTCATACGTACTATTCACGGATGAGGCAACGTTCACTCGAGAGGGTTTGTTTAACAGTCACAATGCTCATGTTTGGGGATATGACAATCCGCATGCTACAAGACCGTCTGCTTACCAGCAGAGATTTAGTGTCAATGTGTGGGCGGCACAAATACGTGATTGGACCGTACATCCTATCTCATCACTTGGACGGCCCGAAGTACCTCATCTTCTTGCAACAGGTCTTGCCCAAACTGCTGGCCGTTGTGCCTCAGTGCATCCGAAGACGTATCTGGTTCCAGCACGATGGAGCGCTATCACACTTTAGCCGTAATGTCAGGAATTACCTGGACGCTGCTTATCGACATCAGGTTCATCTGCCATTCGGTTTCTTCGTTTCAAGATGGCGTTTGTTTACATTGTCGCGCGTGCATATAATGCGCGTGCGTACATTCAAATTTTAAGATAAGAAAAACATTTCAAATAATTGAAACCTGTTTGAGATGTAATTATTAATGTTAATCTGCACACCTTTTAGCACTAGATGAATTCTGATGCAGATATTGCTGTAATTATAAACGCATTATCTGTATGAGATATTTTTCTGAATTGGCATTCCCTACAAACTAGTCAGAACTTCCTGTACCTGCATGTGTTTCTTTTTAGTTTAAATTATTATAATTTAGTTTAAATGATTTTGAGCTAAATTCTCTATATTTCCTTTTTATACGAGTATGTATCATTTCATTGAATGATGCATGTACTTAATAATATTTCACATGATGTCATTATACTTCTGTCTATATCCACTATTATGAGATACATATTTTTAACAATTGTCATTAGGACAAATAAAACTGCAGAATCTTTCAAATCAAAATTAACAGGAATTAACTATCAAAATTAAGGGCTCGAAAAACTCTTTCAATTGATACCAAGTTTGATAATATGCCCCCAATAAGCTAACTCCCCCCCCCCGAGGGGGCTAATAAAGCCACGAACACAGAAATTGTATTGCGACTATTATATACTATAATGATTGAAAGTATTAAGTTTCGTGATCATTAAGCCACAGATAACCCTTTTTATGAATGTTTATGTCAAATATTGACCTGTGCTGCCATGTTAAGAAAATAGAAAATTTTAAATGTTTTTTTTTAATTTATAGTTTTCGCTCGTATTTAATTATTTTATCTAGTTCTAGATTTTCCGTTATCAAAGAAGAATTTAAAATTTCGTAAAAATCTATTAATATATGCGGCAGCTATCGTGCAGACAAGAAATCGACAACAATCAGCCGGACATCACTCTAAAAATAGTGAAAACATGTTTAGGAGAGACAATATTTTCTTAATACTGCGATTATTCTTTATTTTATTACAGGTAACTATCCATGTTTTAAATTTTTAAACATAGTTGCCATGGAGATATTAATAAAAATACACAAAAATTATCCTTCAATAAAAATAGCATTTAACAGATTATTTAATTTGAAGAAAGTTATTGCCCGCTGCGTAGCAATTAAATAGTTTCTATTCTATAGTATTTATTTTTAAAATGCATTTTATGAAACAATTTTATCTAGATTTTATTTTCGCTATAATTCTGTCCCGTGAGTGCAAATTCCTATATATTGTTTATTTTTATAGGAAAATTAAGTGCTGAAACAGGTTTATTGAAAACTGGATATTAATAACTTAATTAAATACATTTTTAACAAATTTTGTACTACATTGCAACGTCGCACATTTCATATTTGAAAATTACGTCATTTGC
This sequence comes from Amaurobius ferox, assembly GCA_951213105.1. Classification (NCBI taxonomy): domain Eukaryota; kingdom Metazoa; phylum Arthropoda; class Arachnida; order Araneae; family Amaurobiidae; genus Amaurobius; species Amaurobius ferox. The sequence continues at coordinate 99,095,627 of OX578150.1, read as the reverse complement.
AATATAGTACAAAATTTGCTAACACATACAACATGAGTAAATTTTCAAAAACATTACAAACATGTACCAAAATTGGGTTGAGTAAGTAAACAGAAATGTTAAAAGTGTAATTTGTTTGGAATGAAATGTTAAAGTCTTTCCTCTTTTGTTATCAGCACCCATCAAATTGTGAATATTTACTTTCTCACACTATGTAATATAGTATAGAGAAATCATTGTTTACTCAATTTTTGAATTTGATAATTTGATGCCAATATATGTTTTAGGATCTCCTGAACACGATTTGACTGTTTTTGGAGTGACGTCCGCCTGTCTGTGGTCGATTTTTTGTGTACACGATAGCCGCCATATATATCAATTGATTTTCACGAAATTTTAAATTCTGCTTTGATAACGGAAAATCTGGAACTAGATAAAAAAAATTAAGTGCGAGCGAAAATTAGAAATTAAAAAAAAATATTCAAAATTTTCTATTTTCTTAACATGGCAGCATAGGTCAATATTTGACATAAACATACATAAAAAGGGTTATCTGTGGCTTAATGATCATTGTGGCATATAATTGTCGCAATACAATTTCTGTGTCCGTGGCGTTATTAGCCCCCTTGGGGGGGGGGGGGGGGGGGAGGGGTAAGTTTGCCCATTGGGATCACATTATCAAACTTGGTATCAATTGAAAGAGTTTTTCGAGCCCTTAATTTTGATAGTTAATTCCTGTTAATTTTGATTTGAAAGATTCTGCAGTTTTGTTTGTCCTAATGACAATTGTTAAAAATATGTATCTCATAATAGTGGATATAGACAGAAGTATAATGACAGCATGCGAAATATTATTAAGTACATGCATCATTCAACGAAATGATAAATACTCGTATAAAAAGGAAATATAGAGAATTTAGCTCAAAATCATTTAAACTAAATTATAATAATTTAAACTAAAAAGAAACATAAGCAGGTACAAGAATTGCTGACTAGTCTGTAGGGAATGCCAATCCAGAAAAATACCTCATACAGATAATGCTTTTATAATTACAGCAATATCTGCATCAGAATTCATCTAGCGCTGAAAGGTAAGTTAATGCGTAGATTGATATTAACAATTACATTTCAAACAAGTTTCAATCATTTTAAATGTTTTTCTTATCTTAAAAGTTAAAAGTACCATCATATGCAATCGCGACACCAAATGTAAACAAACGCCATCTTGAAACGAAGAAACCGGATAGCAGGAAACCTGTTTGGCGCTCAAGGTCTTAAATACGGGGTAAACGGAGTGCCCAGGAGGGGAAAGGATTCCCCCCCTTTAAACTCCGGGCGAAGAGAAAAAAGAAGTACTAAGAAAGAGAAGCATAAGTTAAGAGAGACATCAGAGCTTTGCTTGGGGGGAGGGCGACGACCGAAGTCGAGCCCCACGCCAAGTCTTACAGAAGGGGAAAGGTATGCTAGAGCCCAAGCAGGCACCTAGCGAGAGTAAAAAGGAAGGAGGGGGATAAGCGCGTCCCGAGGAACGCAGGGCCTTGAGCTTGAGACGGGGGGGGGGGCAACGTACATAACAAAAAAGGAAAACGGTTCGTCGATAAATCGCGAACTCCCAAATGCTAGGGAGGGCCACGGAGTTAGCAAGAGTTCATAATAAAAGGGGGGAGAGCAGATATAAAACAATGCTAGACGAGCCGTCTCCGCTTAGGAGGCCGAAGAAAAGCATCCATTGTGCGGCGCCCCACCAGGCGCCCAGGGGCGCTTTCGCGCCTTAGGGTGTGTCGGGTTATACCGCGGGATACTGTCTAGCGTGGAATTATTTACTCTACTGAGATCTCTGAAAAAATTTTGAAAAAGTTTTTGAATGTAGTCTAAAAAAGGCCTAATATTGAGATCTCTGTGCAGAACTTCAAGCCGGACGTAGGTTGGAAACCTGATAAACATACGAAGTGCTTTATTTTGCATAACTTGAAGCTTCCGTAGGTGAATCTCAGCTGCGGTTCCCCAGACCGGGGATCCGTACGTCATAATTGGACGTATGCAGGACTTGTACAGCAATAACTTATTTCTCGTTGACAGGCGGCTGTTTCCAGCCAAAAGGGGCGAAGCTGGGCCAGTGCAGACTTCACTTTCTGACAGATGTTAGAAATGTGAAGTTTCCACGTGAGATTGGAATCCAAGTACACACCAAGGTACTTGTAGTTAGTTTGCCAGGGAATCGGTTCATCATTCAGAGTTAAGTTAGTGGAGGGGGTTCGGCGAGGGGATGGGTAACTGACGGCGGCACACTTGCTGACATTCACTTTGATTCTCCAGTTAGTCAACCATTGCGTCAAACTGTCGAGGTAAGATTGAAGAGTTTCGTGCACGACATGTGTATGCTTGTGTTGTGCAATCAGGGCTGTGTCGTCGGCGTACAGGCCTAAGGTGACACCGGGGAAACGTGGAAGGTCATTAATGTACAGGTTGAACAATTTGGGGCCGACAAGGGAACCTTGAGGGACCCCACTGAGTATATTCCTGGGGGAGGAGAGAGAGGAGGAAACTCTTACCGCGAAGCTACGCCCCGTTAGGTAAGATCGAAGAATTTTAATGAGATGAGCAGGAAAATGTAGAGCGATTAGTTTAAAGAGGAGCCCGGATATCCAGACCTTATCAAAGGCTTTTTGGATATCCAGGTAGAAAATAGTGGTGTTGAGATGCTTGGCGCGAGCCTCATGTATGAGTTCCACAACCCTAAGCAGTTGATGCTGGGTAGAGTGTCTACTTCTGAACCCATATTGCTCAGAAATAATGACGTTGTTAAGGCTGTAGAACTCATCCAGGTGCTGCACCAAGACATACTCGAAGATTTTAGAAATGCTGGAAAGGAGAGAAATAGGTCTATAATTAGAAGGTTCAGAATGGTTGAGGCCGGGCTTGGGGAGGGGGGCTACAATTGCCACCTTCCAAGCCCGCAGAAAGTAATTTAATTTAATGAGCTGATTAAAGAGATAGACAAGATACTGAAGATAGAATTTAGAGAGGTTTTTGAGCATGTTAGTAGAGATCTGGTCTCTCCCAGGGGCTTTGTTACTCTTGAGTTTTAGAATATAGGGGGCGATGTCAGGAAGTTCAAGTTTCCTGAGCGTGTTAAGAGAAGGTGTGGAGATAAATTGTTCAACCGTGGGCTCCACCAATGCAACCGTCCGGGGATCGATTACATTGTGGTGAGGTTCAAACTGACTTCTAAGACTGTCTTCAAGCAGTTCAGCCTTCTGTGCATTTGAAATTGCCCTGCAGTTTGGGCCATTAAGGGCCGGTATGTAAGTTTTCTGCCTACGAATACGTGAGGTTGCCCTCCAAATGGAGTTGTCCTGAGTCGTTAGGGACTCAACATAGGTATTCCATCGTGCACTAGAAAAGGCCTTAATCTGTGAGCGAACTTGCGCCCGGAGGAAGTTCAGCTCACGTTTAAGGTCAGGATCCCTACTGGCCTGCCACTCCTTGCGGGTGCGATTTCTTTCTCTGATCAAATCTTGTATACCCGGGGGAAGCTTGTAGTGACTGACCTTGGCTGTCCTGGGCCTCGAGGATGCAGAGTAGGTTTCTCGAAGCATATTTTTGAGATTTTCTATCTCCGCATCCGCGAGGTCCGTGTTCCAGTCCGAAGTATCAGGGAGAGGGAGCTGATTACGACGAAGAAGATTTTTAAACTTTGACCAGTCGGTCTTAAGTTTGGCGGGGACGTTAAGAGAAAAGTGATTAAGTTCTAGGGTATACAAGATGGGGAGATGATCAGAGGGGAGCTCGTTAACAGCTTCCATGTGATACGTATAGGGGATGTTGCTGGTGATAGCAAAGTCTATAACATTATCTAAGTGGGTGGGGTCACCTGGGGCTATGATATCAAAGTTGTTCTCATCGGTCCAGCGTTTTACGCCTTGGCCGCGAGGATTCGATGATGGACAGCCCCAGGCTTGGTGTTTAGCGTTTAGGTCACCAGCAACTGTCACATGGGGGGAAATTTTGAAGAGGGTGGAAAGGTCATTAATACTCAAGCCAGTATTAGTGCAAGTGGGTGGCAGGTACACAGACGCAATGGTGATAACTGGATTGGCAGGCAGGTTCACTTCGACCACGGTGACCTCTCCGGTTCGGAGAGGGGGGGAGGGGATACGGCTGTGCGGCAGATTGGATCGCACGTAGATAGCAGTGCTACCGCTAGAACGATTGCTAGTACGAGGCCTGTCGTCATTGTATAAGTCGTAGTTAGCAATCTTGCAGAGATTCCCTGGGCTGAAGTGGGTCTCTTGGACCAAGAATAAGTCTAAGTTATTTGCTGTACAGAAGTCCCTAGCCTCATTGATTTTACCTCTAAGTCCATTGGCATTCCATATGCCAATGGTGAGATCCTTCAAGTTCCTAATTAAACAACCCATGGCCGAAAAAGGTGGGGGGGGGGGGGTTAATTTTTGCAAATGAGGGCACTTACACCCTCGAAAAGAATTGAGATTTTGTCCATCTCGGTTAGAGCAGACCGAAGATGGGGGAGAGCCTTCTTAATGGCCTCGCTAACAATGGCAATTTCATACTGCTCACCAAATCTAAAAGCTAAATTTAGAAAATCATCTTGAGTGTCGGATTTCTTAGTGGATGCTCTGCTAGGGGCCGACGTTTTTGATGTGACCACAGGGGTCTTTTCGACAATCTCGCTACGTCCATCCATGACAGCGGCATACGACCGCTGTGGGTCAACGAACCGTTGAAATCTAGAATTTTGAGAGGCCGGAGCACGGTACTTTGGGAACTTAGGGCAGTTCCTATAAGAAGCAGGGTGGCTTCCACCACAATTTGCGCATACGCAGGGCGTATCGAAAGTTTTGGTACACTCCTTCGTAAGATGTGCCTGCGCACATTTTACACAGCGTGCTGGCAGATGACAATTTTGGCTCGCATGTCCGAAAGCTTGTCACTCGAAAATTTAGGGGGGTTCTGGACATTCGATTGCGTATAAAAACAATAGGCTTCCAGTATTCACGGATTGTGATTTTTGTACCAAATTTCGTTCGAATCGGTCTATTCGTTCGTCAGTTATCGTCTCCACAGGCTCACTGACACACACACACACACACACATACTTTCACACACACACACACACACACCCAAATACACACACACACACACACATACTTTCACACACACACACACACACCCAAATACACACACACACACACACATCACTTTAAAAATGTTCGATTCGTGATCAGGGATGCTTGAAACGTGCTCTCCCGTCGAAAACTCGAATTCGAATTTTCGATCCCGTCACAATATTTTCCTTATACATTATGTATATAAGGAAAGTAATAATACCGTTTATTATGACTTTTTTACTTTCCTTGTAATACATGGTAATGTACAGAGAAAGTATTGGAATCAGACCGAAAATCGCAACTCGAGTTTTCAACGGATCTACACGTTTTGAGACCTCTAGAATGCGAAAAAACAATTTTTAGCGTGGTGTCTTTGTGTGTGTTTGTGTATCTGTCTGTGTGTCTGTCTGTCTGTGCAGATTTTGTATCCACTCTAACTAAAAAACTAATGGCCGAATTTCATAAAATTTGGTAGGTAAGTCACTTGTGGGCGATTCCGGTACTGATTAGTTTTGGGTACGATTCGTGATAAAAGGACCCGCCTTTTTTCCCGAAAGCGCCCGCAAAAGCTTGTATCCATTCTAGATAAATAACTAATAGACCGAATTTCACAAAATTAGGTAGATAAGTCAGTTTTGGATCACCCTGGTGCTGATTAGATTTTGGCACGATTCGGAAAAAAATAGCCTGCCTTTTTTGCAAAATGGCCCGTAAAAATTGCCAAAATCTAAAATAAAAACTACATACGCTCAAATATATCCATGAAATCCTTGTTTAATACGTAGTTTTAACGAAGAATAGAATAAGACCAATCCCATTACATTAGGACTAACCGTTCTCGAGACATTTTCATTTTTTTGTATTTTCTCTACTCCACCTTTGAAAATAAGTCCAGTTATCAAAAGCGAACGAAAATTGAATTAAAAGGGAATTACATTTAGTTAAAAAAAAGAGAACGTGGATATAAGTCTGCAGGGAAAGTCATGTGCTGCCCACATCAAATTTTTCATATTCATTTCTTTATTATTTAAATTGGATAAATTAAGTGCTAATCTGTATAAACACACTTGATTTAATTCCTTTGCTATACTTGCGGCAAACTTAACTTGGCAATAGAGAGGTAAAGGAAAAACTGTTAACCTCCGCTACGTTATGTAGTTAGTCAATGTAAGCCTAATGGGTGTAAGAATACAAAACTGTGTGATTAGTACAAAGAAAATTCAAGCTAGTTTTGTTGCGAGTATAAGTAACATTATATCTTTAAATACAGCTCCGTGGGTGGATGAGAAAGCTCAGTGGTTAGCGCGCGGGGATTGCACTCAAACGACCCGAGTTCGATCCCCGTCTCTACTCAAACTGTCTCCGTTTTCGCGCGGAGTACGGGCACGTTAAATATGTGGGTCCATAAGTCTTTCCGAGAGGTTGGTGGTAGGGAAACGAGAATACGATCCTTGTCGATGCACCTCGAGTGAATTCCGGTCTAAATTGAGTGGCACATCGGCCAAACAGACACGTTAAACTTTCGGGTAGGTCGGACGGTCTGGGTCAAAGAAGAAACACAGCTTCAGAAAATAACCGTCTGCAGCTTACTAGTTTCTATGAAAGAGTATGTTATTAATTACTCGACAAATCTTAAGCTAAAAAAACTCAAAGCGTAGACAAGATTACCCGTAGTGTAGTAGAGAAGTAATTCCCAAACATTAAAACTCAAAGACCTCTTAGCAATTGAAAGTAACTGTGGACCTCTCCCCCCCACCCCCCCTCTTCCCAGATTTGTTCAGTACATGCCCAATAGCTTCTATCGGATTATTAAAACGTACCAAGGATAATTTTCAACATGTAGTTTAACTGACTGATTTCATATTAATTTGACTTTGAATACAAAATTTTATACAATAGCGCTATTTACATAAATCGCAGTTTAACGTAAAGTATGTTCAATATGCCCACCGTCAGCCTCAATAAATGTTTGTACACTGTAAAACATTTTGCAGCTTTTTCTCAATTTTCCAACTACTTGACAATTCCGGCAAACTGACAAGAAAAGTCACAATCACAGGCGTTCATGCAAATTCCAGCTTCATTTCTGAAATGTTCAGCTAATAATCGTCTGCTAAAGCGTTATTTTTAACACCTCCTAACGTAGTTGAAAGGTGTTTATGACTTTGTTCATTTTGTCTGTCTGTCTGTCTGTCAGTTCGCAGGATAACTGCCGTAAAAATGACTGTATCAAAATGAAATTTTAGTATGTTGTTGAAACGGTCTGTGGGACATGTAAATAAATAATATCAACCAATTAGTTTTGGGTTGAAGAAATGAAATACATTGAATCCGACGGGAGCCAATTTTTCAAACACTTTTTAAATAAAGTTAAAATTTACAAATTGCCTCGAAAATTTTAGAAAATATTCAAATTATCCCATTTTATATATATATATATATATATATATATATATATATATATATATAATGTTCGGTAGTTTTTAAATAAAAATTAAAATAATAACTACACCCATATAATAGGAAGAAATTATGTGACCCACTTCAAAATAAAATACAGAATCCATTTTTTTCCCAGTGTAAAAATCCTGATCTTAAAAGTTCTTTTTAATTTTTATTTGGTATTGCATCCTAAAACCGCTGATGACAATACATACTCCTGATGACAATACATTGATCCTAAATCCGCTTTATTTTTGCATATTTTCTGTGCATCTATATTCTGCGCCAACGCAATTACAATATTTTAGAGTTTAAATGATCATCAAACTTTGATTATTTCTACAACGAAGACTAATTTTAATAGATGCAGAATTTAAACAAGTGATTGTAATATGAGTTGTATAGGAATTGCTGAATTTTTATCACGCAAAATTATTTAGCTCTGGAGTCTGGAGTATAAGTGATATGAATGAAATATTTATTGCGTTTACATATAGAGAGCCAGACGATTCATATATGACGTCATTTGAATTAAAGTTCAGTTTTTTCCAGGAAGTTTTAAGTTTTCAAATAAAAATAAATTACCGTTGCACTGTGATAATTTAAAATATATCACCGCTGAATGAACCCAGTTTTGAGATGTTTAAATAAAATTGCTTTTCAGTTGGAAAGTGTTTCATAATCAATGCCAATACTTTATCTATGATTGATCTTTCTTGTTGTGTATATATATACATATATACATCATAATTATCAGGAACCATACTCCCCATCGCGGACAGTTGATTCCCCTGAAACTTCCAGAGTAACATGCTTACCAATGTTTTACAGTGTATGCAAAACATAATTTCTCGTTGCACCTTCGCATGCATTACAGGTGAATGTAACGCAGTAGAAAATCGTAGGCATACTTCAGTGCAGCTAGCAGTACCATTTCGCAATAACTTTTTTGCCTATTATGATCTTTTTTTGAAAATGCCACTTGTCAATAATTTTGATATACGAATAGCCTATCATGATCTTTATCAAAAAAATATAATTTCTTACTAATTAGATCTTCATTTAAAAGTTTCTAATTGACTTTTTTCTGTATCTGTCATAGTGTCCGAGATAAGAGTGCTGACTTCCAAATTTTGTCGCTAGGGGCGCTGCCGTCAGGCTCATCGGGTAACACATACTCATTTTACTATACAGATATCCCCACTTTCATGGTTCTAACTACCACCGTTGCTGTCTCTAGAGGCACGTGCTTTAAAATTACCTCATATCAGATATCTATTACTTTCTTTATATACATAATATATAAGGAAAGTATTTGTGACGGGGTCGAAAATTCGAATTCGAGTTTCTGACGGGAGAGCACGTTTCAAGCATCCCTGATCACGAATCAAACATTTTTGAAGTGATGTCTGTGTGTGTGTGTGTGTGTGTGTGTGTGTGTGTGTGTGTGTCAGTGAGTCTGTGGAGACGATAACTGACGAACGAATGGACCGATTCGAACGAAATTTGGTACAAATATCACAATCCGTAAACACTGGAAGCCTATTGTTTTTAAACGCAATCGAATGTTCAGAACCCCCTAAATTTTCGAGTGAAATATTGAAAAAATCGTCAAAAAATCAAAACCGCTAATAAAGTTACGCAAATAGACATTTCTTACGTAATTTTTCATTAGAAAACGATTAACATAAATTTTAGAACGCTAGCATGAACTGTTCTCGGGATATTGCACATTTTTCAAAAAAATTATCAAAAAGTCATATAGAATAAAAAAATATATTTCCTATTGAGAAACATGTTCACTTTTCATATGTAATACCATGCGATAAATTAGGTAACATCATTCTCGTGGATCTAGCTCGTTCCATTCATGAGAAAAGATACTTCGAATAATATTTTTGTATTTGAACGCCAATAGTCATTTATCTGCTATAAGAATAAGTTTTCTCCGTCAGTAAAGATTGGCGAGATTTTGGCGACGAATTTGGCGGAATGTTGCCAACTTGGCGACTTTTTGAAATGCTGTCAAATTAACGAAAATCTCGCCAAATGGATTAAAATGACGCTAAATCAATGAAAGTGACGACTAATTGTCGAAAATTTAATATCTTGGGAAGAATATAAGTATCTACTATAAGAGAAACCTATTTTTTTTACTGTAAAAGTAGTAAATTTATTACATTATATAAGGAAAGTCATGTGTTTCCCACATCAGATTTTTTTCAGATTTGGCATACTCAAATACAGTAGCGTCATCAGAAAATAATTTGTGAGTGTGTGGGGAGGGGGAAGTATTTTTTCCTATTTTTCTAGATCTCATTTTTCCGTTCTTCAATGGATTTCGATGGGTCCTGGGGAAGAAAGGGGGGGGGGGTATGACAACCCAAAACCCCTCTTCGGGAAACCGCTGCTTAAGTAACATATTTGGAATTCTGTTTCCACTGCAGATACTCTCATATATGTACTGCTTTAGCGTTTCTCATCAGAAGGATTGCCAATATCTGCAAATGCATAAAAAACTTGCTATGTGAGGCGATTTTGCAAATTAATCTGGTTACCGATGAAGTCATATATGCTATTTAGTACATTAGGTGGGGATATAATTATAATTTGTCAACTTTAAATTTGGGCCCAGGGTAAAAGCGATTGCAATGGCCAAATTCTTAATTAGAGGCCTCTTCTGTTTGAATATATATTTAATATAGACTATGGAAATTTTATAACCCTAATTTTATGAGAATCCACGAGGTCAACTAGTGCGCTAATGATTGCATTTAGAGGATTTTTGTGGAAGATGGTATCGCGAATGTGCAAAACGTTTTCATGCATTTGTCTCACTACAGCGTGCCCAATATCCAAAAAGATTATCCCCAAAAGATTGAAACGCGCTTTAATCCTTTACCTGTTGGAGATAAGTGGGCAATGTAAATTGCAAAAGTGTTGAAATTAAGGTAGGAAATAAGACTACGTTAATGAAATAGTCCTCCCATTCATTTTCAGAAAGTTACACTTTTTTAATTTTTATACGACCCCCTTAGACAAATTTGGTCAATTGGAAAATTGGATTCTTTTTAATGCAACAAGATCATTAAAAGAACCCCGCATATCTGTATCTTTAAAATCAACTGAATTATGATAAAAAAAATCTGACTTATGCCACTTTTTCGTACCATGTGAATGGCTGTTTCATGAGTGAAAATAGGGATCATAAACAAATTGACGATGGAAATTGTTTAGATCAAAAATACTTAAAGATGTATCAAAATGTTTTATCACAAATGCATCTAAATAGAGCATTACACAGACAGAGATCATAGAAAGCAGTGGTACTCACTACGCGGTTGGGTATCCTATGTATTATCATCCAGTTTTATCTTTTTTGTGATATGTCACAAAAAAGATAAATTCACAATGTTCAATTTTAAAGATATGCGTTTTTTTTAATGATCTTGTTGCATTAAAAATAAAAATTTTCTGATTGACCCAATTTGTCTAAGGGGGTCGTATAAAAATTTAAAAAGTGTAACTTTTTGAAAATGAATTGGAGGACTATTTCATTAACGTAGTCTTATTTCCTACCTTACTTTCAACATTTTTGCAATTTACATTGCCCACTTATCTCCAACAGGTAAAGAATTAAAGCGAGTTTCAATCTTTTTGGGACACCCTATATAGGGTTGTAACCAGAGATGAAATTGAAGAGGGGCTGGAGTTATAAATTCAAGGGGGGAGGGTGCTCAACAGTCTTGAAGGAGGGGCTCAACAATCCATATGAATTATTAACAAATTGTATATTTATAATAGAAAAGCATAAAAAATACAAAATAATATAAAATTATACAAATAATACAAAAGTATACAAATAAAATTGTCTTAATTTTTAAATATTTTTAAATTGTATTTGTAATAAATTGATCTTCAGTATAACCACATATTCAGCTAAATTAAATAATCTTTAAAACAAAGTCATTTATAAAAGAAAATATCATAAAGAAGTTTTTATGCAAAATTTGGATGGCATATTGGTTGAAAATTCTTATCACTACTAAATATTTAATATTTTATTGGGGGGGGGGGGCTGAGTATACTTGTTGGGGGGCTTAGCTCCCTCTGAACCCCGCCTGGCTACAGCCCAGCCGATATATAGAACATGGATGTATGTATACATGGCTACCCATATGTTAACTGAGGCTGAGGCAACACGCATTGATTGATACTGCAAGGCAAGGTGCCTTGTCATGTTTTGATTGGATAGCTCTTCAGCGGTCAATGAACTGAAAACTCGCTTTTTCCTCCAGTGAAAATGATATCCATGGTACAGGCGATGATCTAAATTAAAATGTCCTTGTCAGAATTACATACTAGAGAATTATACTCTAACTATACAGCTTGGACTATACGACTGGCTCCACAAATGCATTCTGTATGCAAGGCTTGATTTATACATGAGTCTACGAGGACTAAGGCCTGGACATCAATATTTTAGGGTCACCAAATAGGAATTTGTTAAAAATGGTTATATTTTGTTAAAAATATTTAACAAAGAACAGATACAAGATACATTTCGTATTGTATTTATCCTTATAAATTAAGATAACATTTTTTGTCTTTAATGCATTCAAACATACGGATATAGAGACCTTAAAGTAGGACATTGGCCAAGGACTTCATAGCCAGTGTAATTGTCTTGCTAGATGATACATGTACTACTTGAAATAAAGCCCTAGCCAATTGGCCATACGTATTGTCATAGTGGTCATTGTCAAGGGCATCATATAATCATAGGTCCTCGGAACCATAAAGAACCAATAAGTCAGGATTTGTTATGGGCCTAACCGAATCCTAGAGTATTAATATAGGCTCAAAAAAGATTTTAAAAAAATAATTCGGACTCTGGATCAGTATTGAAGATTTTGTTTCTGACCGGGTCAGACAAGGGCTACATTTTGACAAGTTGTAATGCGTTTATTACGGCTAAGATGTTTATGACCTAAAAATTGTTAGAAAATTCTCATTTATTACTTTCCCTGCAATACATGGTAATGTATAGGGAAAGTATTGGAATCGTATCGAAAATCGCAACACGAGTTTTCGACGGATCTACACGTTTCGAGACTTCTAGAATACGAAAAAACTATTTTTAGCGTGACGACTGTGTGTGTGTCTGTCTGTGTGTCTGTGCAATGTATATATGCACACTAACTCAAAAACTAATGGACCGAATTTCATAAAATTTGGTAGGTAAGTCACTTGGATGCGACCCTGGTGCCGATTAGTTTTTGGTACGATTCGTAAAAACAGAACCCGCCTTTTTTTGCGAAATGGCAAGTAAAAATTTTATTTATCCGCTCTAGCTAAAATACTAATTAACCAAATTTCACAAAATTTGGTAGATAAATTACTTGTTGGATACTCTGGTGCTGATTAGAATTTGGTACGATTCGAAAAAGAAGAACCCGCCTTTTTTTTCGAAATGATCCGCAAAAATTTCATGTATTCACCCTAGCTAAAATATTAATTGACTAAATTTTTCAATATTTGGTAGATAAGTAACTTGCGGGACACTCTGGTGCTGATTCAATTTTGGTACGATTCAGAAATAACAAAGTGCGTTTTTTACGAAATGGCCTGCAAAAACCACCAAAATTAAAAAAAAAATACTACGTATGTTGAAATGTATCAATTAAATTCTTGTTTGATACGCAAGACGAGAAAAAGAATATTTGATGAGAAAAAGAATATTTGACGAGAAAAAGAATATAACGCACTCTATTATACTTTAGGATTAACCGTTCTCAAGATATTTGAGATTTCTTGCATTTTTGTTACGCCGCTATCGGAAAAATGTCCCATTACCAAATAAAAACAAAAATTGAATTAAAAATGCAAATTTAGTGTTATTTGGTGCAATTAAACTCAATCTAATGAATTATTAAAGAAATAAAGAAAATATGAATTTAAATCTGCAGGGAAAGTCATATGCTGCCCACATCAGATTTTCTTTTATGTCCTTGCAAAACTAATTGAAAACAGAAAAAAAGATGCATAAAACAAAACGACAAGAAATAAAAAATATTATTTAATATGTTGAATATTGCTGTGTTAATTGAGATTTTTTACTTTACTAACGCATGGCCTATAAAATAAAACGAAAAATAAACAAAAAATACAACAAATTGCTTACAGCTGCTGTGCCTTCAGGAAAAAGCATTCAAAATGCCTTTTTTTATTAACACTTTACAACAAAGTTGAAAAGTGTTTATGACTTTGTTCATTCTGTCTGTCTGTCTGTCTGTCCGTTAGCACGATAACTGCCGTAAAAATGACTTAATCAAAATGAAATTTTAGTATGTTGTTCAGACGGTCTGTAGGACCTATGGGAATATAAATAAATAATATCACCCAATTAGTTTTGGATTGAACCCGGGTTGAAAAAATGAAATACATTGAACACAATGGGACCAAATTTTTCAAACATTTTTTAAGCGGATTTAAAATTCACAAATTGCTTCGAAAATTTTAGGTAATATTCAAATTGTTCCATAAAATATATAAAAAAAATTCAGCGAAATATATTCAGTAGTTTTTTAAATAAAAATTAAAATAATAATTACACCTCTTACATGAAGCGATCACGTGACCATGATATGAAACGATCACGTGACCAACTTCAAAATATAATACGGCATCCATCTTGTCTCAAAATCGTCATTTTTAAAGTTCTTTTTAATTCATATTGAGTGTTGTATTCGTCGTAAAACCTCTTTATTTTCGCTTAAATTCTGTGCATCTACATACTGAAACAACGCAATGACAACGCAATATATTTGAGTTTAAATGAGCATCCAACTTTGATTATTTCTCTAACGAAGTTCATTTTTCACTTATGTGAAATGTAAATAGCAAAATATGTAGGATGAGTTGTATAGGAATTGCTGTATTTTTTTAATGCAAAAGAATTTAGCTCATGGAGTCTGCATAGCTGATATGAAAGAAATATTCATTGACTTTACCGAGAGAAGGACGATTTTTTGCGATGAAGTTTTAAGCATAGAGTTAAATTACTTATAGCTCCATGGTCTTAATTTTTAAATAAAATAAATTATTATAGTATTGTGATGAATGACATGAATGGGAAATTATTTATGAATGAAATGCTGCTTTTTTAAAGAGAGCCAGGCGTGTTATATTTTCTATGACGTCATTTGAATGAATTTCAGTTGTTTTCGATGAAGTTTTTAACGATAATAAATTATCGTGGTATTATGATAATTCTAAAATTGTTACCGAGTAATATATCACATTTTAGAGATGTTTAAACCAGGCAATTTATATTTCAATGCCGTCATTTGAATGAAGTTCATTTTTTTGATGAATGTTTAAGTTTTCAACTGTAATAAATCAATGTAGTATTGTGAGAAGTTTTAAAATATTACCGAGGAATGTATTGCATTTTAGACATGTTTCAATAAAATTGCATTGAAGTTGGAAAGTGTTTCTTAATCAATGCTTTAAGCATGATTGATCTTTCTTGTTGAACATACCGAAGTGTGCAAGATAATGACTTAAAATTAGCAAAAAAAAATGTTTTAAAATGACCGAAAAACTTGAATAAATGCCATAATGCGTAAGAATCACGAAGAAAAAGAAAGAAATCCCGTAACAAAGACAGTTTAATCAGCTTAAATTTATATGAAACACATTTGTATACACTTGAACAACTTTTCAGTATTGCCAAAAAACAAAAACGTAAAATCATAAAAAATCGTACCCTTAGTGATTGTTAACACAAAATATATGATAAATTTTTATTATTATCAGCAATGCTGAAATAACAACTTAATTAACACCTTTATGCACAATTCTGCTACAGTAGCTGGATCAGATATGCGATTTTATATATATATATATATATATCTGAAAAAACAACTGTTCAAATTGAGATTGAAAGATTATGGTGCTAGGTTAGGTTTGCGTTTTAGATTGCAAATTTGTTTTTGACCCGGGCTCTTGCTTTATTACCTCCGAGGTCAGAAAAATGACCAAAATTGATATGCAGGTAGGTCTCTCTAGAGTTGGAATCAATACACACAATGTAGATAAACTTGGTAAGAATACAATCCTTGATAGGGAAATTATGTGCAGAGAAATGATGTGTTAATACATACTGGGTTCCTAGAAAAGTCCTTGAATATACCAATAACTATGTAAGGAAAGGTCCATGAGTGCATACTTTAGGTCTATTTTTAGTAAAGTGACCATGTCCGATCCAATAGTAGGGATTGCCGCACCCCTTAGTCGACAATTTAAAAACTTGGTAAAGAACCCTGCTGCAATGCGAACACAATTTTACGCGTTTTTTAACACTTTCCAATATAGTTGAAAAGTATTTATGATATATTATAATGAATATTTTAATGAAATTGAAATTATTGATAATTTTCTCATCATAGCCGAGAAGCCAACACGCTCTAGATCTTCAATTAGTGCAGTAATTTTTATATGAATCCCTTTATATCTCCAAAATGAATCCCATCGCCCGGCAAACCTATTACGATGGCATACAGTTTTTTTTTTCAGGAAGAAGTCGTTAATTTTCCGATATTGCAGTTGTTTTATTTGGACTTTCTCCGACTCGAGGGGCCCGAGTCAATTTCCAAGCATGCCCCTGTGTTAGTCAGACCATGTCTATTTATTCCATTGGTGAAAAAGTGCGAAACCGGTCAAGGGACGCTGTTATCTGCAATGTGAGCGAGGTAACTGCTTGTGTTGACCTCTGAGCCGAATGTAGACAAATTTTTTAAAGTTTGGTTAGAAATGCCTCACCAATTACGGCGGGACTTTTTATATTGTGAGGTCAGTGACACACATACCATTGACTTTTTGGAAAAAATGCCTTTCTCATTAAGCCTTCTGTATACAGTTTATCGCGATATTAATGTTCCAGAGAGACCTGCAAGTTCTAAACTTGGAAGTTGATTCCTTGTTACGACGGGCAGTTACGGAAAGATCCGATCTTGATGTTTATTAATATTGATAGCATATACTGCAGGGATGTATGAAAGTCAGTATCAGGGGAAATTTCTCGAGGACGAAAAGAGTTATCCTTATCCTTTGTAAAGCAGCTGCATAGGAAACATCTATGCTAACCTATCTTTTTATGGGGGCGGGGAGATATTTCACTTCTTTTCGAGATAAAGAAAAAAAGCCGATTATAAAGTCACATTGGATTACCAAATTAGTACGAATATGTGTTTGTCCGACAGAAAAAGCTGCAAATAATTGTCCGAAAATATATTTTTAAAAACAACGATTCTTTTAACTGCAAAATCGTCTGTGCGACAATTTTATAAGAAACGATTTAATAAATTTAGTTTGAATACTAACTATTTCATTTGACAGACGATTTATCGGTAAACACCATCGTAATCACAGTCAGAAAAGTAAGTAAACTAATCTGATGTTGAAAGGACATTACATTTGCAGTATTGTATCCTTAAATTATGTGTTAGCCACTTTGTTCTATTTTTATTTCCCTTTTATGAGACATGTTTATTATGTTTAATATTGCAAAATGACCTTTATATTTGGAGAATGTAACTAGAGTGCTAGTACAGCCGAACGATTATACTACGTATGACGTTTCCCAATGCAAGGAATCCCAATCGTCTGTGTACATTAATGTGACTTTATTTTGGGAGGAGGGGGATTTAGAGTGTATTCCCTAGTTTTCTGGATTCTTTTCAGATTTTTCTGTCAAACAAACACATTTTTGTATTAATTTGGCAACGCTCTAAAACTTTGAATTTGACTTTCTTTCTCTATTTCTAAAAGAGACAGAGATAGCCTCCCGTCACAAAAGGGAAAGGGGGGCTAGCCTCCCTCCGAAAGTTGTCTTATTGTGGGAACCAGAGAGGTTCACATTGCAGCTGAGCTACTGGGGCGGATTTGCAAGCCCTTATCGTCTAAGTGGACTCTGCATTCTCTACCCTCTAATATTAGATTGGCGTGCAACCGATAATCTGACTGACACCCTCCTGCTATTTTTATCCCAGGTTCGCTTTCTGCTGTCATTTTCATCATTCAAGTTAGCTTTCTGCTGTCATTTTCATCATTCAAGTTAGCTTTCTGCTTTGTCGTTTACATCCTGATTTAAAATCGGCGCTCAATATACCAGAGCCCGCGGATCCGTACAAGTTATAATAGGGTATTCTTAAATCCTCCGACATCGTTGCACTCACCTGCAGAGTTGATTTGTTCGGACGCCCTTGTAAAGAATCTTGCTGCCCAACCGAGAATCGAATCATAGATCTTCGTACTGGCCAGCCGACGCTAAACGTTGAATGATTGAGGTATTGCAAATTTTTAACCTCGAGGTGGACTTCACTTCTTCACCCTCTAATATCAGATTTGAGTGAAATTGACAATCTGAAGGCCCATCCCCTTCTGCTATTTTTATCTCAAATTAGATTAGTGCTGCTATTTGTATCCGCCAGGTTAGCTTCCTGTTAGGCCGTTGCCATCCCTAATTGAAAACGGCTCTCAATATTCCAGAGTCCACTGAATCTGTACTAGTCGTACTAGGGCAACTTTCAGAACTACGACATCACTGAACTCACCTACAGGGTTGATTTGTTCGGACGCCATTGTAAAGAATTTTGCTACCACAACCGGGATTCGAACCACGAGTCTTCGTACTGTCCAGCCGACGCTTTACCGTTGAACTATTAGGTCGGAATTGCAAGCTCTTATCGTCGTTGTCGACTCTGCATTCTCCACCCTCTAATATCAGATTTGCGTGAAGCTGACAATCTGACTGACCACCTTCTGCTACTTTTATTTCAAGTTAGCTTATTGCTGCTATTTTTATTCTCGAGGTTAGATTCCTGTGTGGTGCTGTCCTCCCGATTTGAAATCCGCTCTCAATATTCCAGAATCCACCGAATCTGTACTAGTCGTACTAGGGCAATTTTCAGACCTCCGACACCACTGCAGTCACTTACAAGGTTGATTTGTTCGGGCGCAATTGTACAGAATCTTGCTGCCACAATCGGGACTCGAACCACGGACATCCGTACTGTCCAGTCGACTATGTACCGTTAAACTATTAGGTCGGAATTGGAAGCTCTTATCGTCATTGTCGACTCTGCATTCTCCACCCTCTAATATCAGATCTGCGTCTAACTGACAATCTGACTGACCACCTTCTGCTATTTTTATATCAAGATAGCTTATTGCTGCTATTTTTATACTCTAGGTTAACTTCCTGTGTGGTCGTTGCCCTCCGGATTTGAAATCTACGCTCAGTATTCCAGAGTCCACTGAATCTGTGCTAGTCGTATTAGGACAACTTTCAGACCTCCCATATCTTTGCACCAACCTATAGGAGTAATTTGTTTAGGCGCCTTTGTAAAGAACCTTGCTGTCCTCACCAGGAATCGAACCACGGATTTTCCAACTGGCCATCGGACCATCTAGTGTTATCTACTAGGTCGGAATTTCAGGCTCTTATAGCTGAAGTGGACTCTACAAACTTACTAGACCAAACGAATAGCTTATTTGTACTCACGTGCAAAATTCTTCATTAAAATGCAATTGATACTAATACCAATTGCATGAAATAAATAACCATTGGCGAATTCTTTTTCAAAATACGAAAGGTTTACAAAAAGTATCGTCTCTGCTGAATGGAATGATCTGGATTCAAGAGAATGATGCTGCGTAATATTGGATGTAGAAAGGGTATACAATAATATTTATCACTTTTTTAATTTTATATAATTTTTGGTAATTTTATTTAAAAACCGTGCATTATCGTGAAAACTGTAGGTTATTGCTCTAAAGTTTGTGTCAATCGTTTTCTATCAAACAATTATATATGAAATGGTTATTTAACTAGCAGTATTCAAAGCCACGATTTTTAAAACAAGAAAGATCAATCATGCATAAAGTATTGATTATGAAACACTTTCCAACTGAAATGCATTTTTATTTAAACATTTCTAAAATGCGATATATTCAGCGGTAATATTTTAAAATTATCACAATACTACATTAATTAATTATATTTGAAAAAAAAAACTTCATCGAAAAAAATGAACTTTATTCAAATGACGTCATTGAAATATAAATTGCCTGATTTAAACGTCTCTGCAATGCGATACATTCCTCGGTAATATTTTAAAAATTATTATAATAATTGTCGAATATACGGCTACGTTAGGTTCTATTCGATGGCCGATTTTTATAAGTGTGCAAAGATTCAGCCTTTTAGGTAAACAGGGGGCTGGCTCATTGCTGACTCAAAAAGCTTATCGAATCTCTCCATTTTCTCTATTTCCGGGTATCTAAAATCCGAAAATGTTACATTCTGTCCCGTGGATGATGCTAAGTTTGCAAATACACAGTATTCATCATGTAAAAAACTTGAACACGAATTTTTTGCAGTTCGCATGATTAGAACTCATGAATTATTACTAGAATTACAATCAACTATTATTAGAATGAACAAGAAATATTTTTCAGATTTAGCGCCCAAGTTATAATTTTTAAATATTGCGTATACATTTTTCAGAAGTTCCCTTTTCTAGTTGACAACATCTCAGTGACACCTACGGATACATTTGGCTCATCTGTTAATAAAAAGATTTTGATAACATTAACATCCATAAACGTAGTTCAAATTAATAATCATTTTCTATTAACGATGTTTTAATGTTATCGATTTCCTAAAAAAATATGGATTTCAAAAATTTGAACTGCCAAGCTCTTATCCGATTATTTCACTTTCATGTTTGATAGTACGTAATAGTAGTAATTGAGCCGTCAGATTAATCAAATGGTGATAATCTGAAACGCATCTGAAACATTTTAATCTGTGTTCTAAACTAACGATCGATCAGATTGATTTGTCTGATTAGTAAAAAGACAAATATAAATATGACTTTAATAGCTTTTTATTTACGCCATCGAGAATTGCAAATTTTAAAGGCGATTATTTTCTTACTTATCTCACCAGAAAATTTCTAAAAATTAGCCAAGAAAGAATAGGAACCAATCACATATCTTTCCCATGACGTCACGCTTTTACCGTGTTCAAGCAGATCATCTGATACTGCCAATTGATACAACTTTATGATACATTCAAAAAGATCTGTTGAGTTAGTCGGAAATGATTGTTTCAGATAGTTTCAGATAACATTGGTCCAATCACATACTTGGAAGTCTTCAGAAATTTATGCAAATTTCTTGTATTTAAATTTTCGATTAAATCGATCTGACTGGTCGATGTTTTTGAACGCAACTTTATTCTTCGAAACAAACTTGAACTTCAAGCCTAGCTTGCTGAAGTTGAATATACACAGCGCTTGCTTGCTTCTCTTCTGTTCAGAAGAGAACTGTAAAGTACTAATTGGTTGTTTGTGCTTTTCAGATAGTGTCGCGATACTCTAATATGTGTGTGTGTGTGTGTGTGTGTTTTAGAAAGCGCGTCTTACCTGGTGATAGTGACTTTTCAGAGACTTCTGTCAATATGGCGAAAGATGTAAAGAACCCGCCTGCCCTCCAGAAGTGACTCTGGCATCAGAAAAGATAAGTGTTCAAAATTATGTCTAGATTTGTCAAAAATATCAATATGTTTTCATTCTGTTATAGAAAGTAAACGTAATTTCGAGGATTTTATCCATTTCTTTTAATTGTATTACCTGATATCTTTGCTAAAATTTCGCAATGGCTAAAAAAATATAAAATTGTGAAACCTGGTCTTGTCGAGTTGAGGATAGAAATAGTCGGGATGCTGACAGCAATGGATAGAAGGCTGCATTGCATAGGGACCTATAGGAGGTCTGGGTTATAAAAGTTTTAGAAAACATTGTATTTAATGTAGATAACTTGTATTTAAACTTATATGTAATGGTAAACCATGGATTTAAAAATAAATTTAAATTTTACTAAATGATTAAATCATTTAAATAAAGTTAAATGAAATTTGTGTAGATTAACTTATTTTTCATACTATCAATTTACAAATTTTAGTGGTTTGTATTTAACGATATTTAAAGGTGAACCATGGATTTACCGGACATGAACGCCCTGAACGATTAACTTGGAATGCCTGGAGCAAATTCGGAAAGGTGCTACATCCTAATTAAATTGAATATCTATAAAATCTGTAAATTGTAATAATTAAATAGTTAAGATAAGTAATAGATAAGGTAATTATTAAATAGCCTAGAGTTAAGCAAAAGTATTGGACATACTGCTGATCGTTTTCGTTAATAAATCGGCAAAATAGATTTTAAGAACTGCTGGATAAACATGTATAAGTTCAGAACTTATGTAGATGATAAATTTTGATAATATAAGCGATATTAAAATTAAAATAACTTTCTTTAAAGCAGCATACAATATAAAAATTAATGGTATCTACCGGTTTTGGAGGGAAAAAACAGCCTTCTTCATAGGACATAAGAAGCGTACCTTCACTCGTCCCAGAATGATCGTCGGCTAATGCAAGAACAGCATACATGGCAGAATCGGGGAAATCGGGGAAATTCTAATTTTTTTGACAGAGTGGGAAGCTTTTTGTGGGTCTAAAGGCAATGGATTTATTAGTCGAAGCACATTTACAGGCCTACAGGTGATAATCAATAGCACATTATCTCTTTTGGAAGATTTGTCAAAAAATGCCGATTTCAAGTACTTATTAACAGCAAGATTAAGCCAAGATAAACTTGAAAATCTGTTTAGTATCATTCGGCAATCCAAGGGCTGCAGTGATCACCCTACTCCGGCTGAATTTTTAACAATTGTTAAATGTTTAAGTTTTTATAATCTTGTTAGAGCACCTAAAACAGGCAGCACTGCATTTAATACTCTTAATTCTTTAGTTTTCCGAAGTGAAGACACAGTAACTAAACAACCACGTTCTCTAGTAATTGATAACTTTACAGAAAGAGGTGAGATATCAGATGCGGAACAGTTTTTAAAGGCAAAAAGCACGCAAGAGCATCAGGACGTACTATCTCAGCGCAGCAATTCAAAAATAATATATTATGTGTCTGGATATGTCGTACGAAAATCTATCAGAAAAACCCATTGTGATGAGTGTGAAACATACCTGGAGGCAAAAGGTGAAGTTAATGTTGAAATAGCAAGTTTTACTAAAGAAATCGATAAAGGAGGATTAAATTACCCTTCAGAGCCCTTATATAATCTAATATATGAAATGGAAAGCACATTTACAAATTTCTTCAGTTTAAACCAATTACATAAAGAAAGTGTACTTGATATCTTGCTCTGTTTGAAAGATAAAATAAAATGTATTGGATGTGATATACATAAAACAAATCTAACACCAGAAATAATAAAAATTTTTCATTTTAACTCGAATGCATTTTTATCTAAAAAACTTAAATAAAGTCTGAAGTAGAAAAAGGGAACGTTCGAAGAATCTGAAATTGGGACGAACGAAGTAAATCTAGAATGCATTCAGCTCTATTATTCATTGAGCTACTGAGACTATAATAATTCCAGTGGAGTGGACAATACATACTTAGATTACATTTAGTTCTATTGAGCCATTGGAACGATAGTATTTGCTTCTGCAGAATGATTATATTTTGAACACTACAGAACAGGATTTGATTGTTTTTTAAATAATGTGGGTATCATCTTTTTAAATAATGTGGGTATCATCTTCTGATATGTAATGTAGAAAGTTGAAGTAATTAGTATTTATTACAGTTCAGTTTAATATGAACGGTGGAAATTTCCACATTCGCAATTTTTTAATTTTGTGTAATATAATTCAACACCAATACAAATATTAGATCTGATCAGAACTTGAAAATTTTCCTTTTATTATATGTATGTGCTTAACGTGTCTCAAAATACATGTGAAATGTGTATTGAATTAGAAAATGTTGTGATCAGTTGGAATTATATTTTAAACACCTCTGAATACGATTTTTGAAATGATGTGTGCCTCTACAAAATCTGCTGTATATAATGTGGCAATTTAAAGCATATTGCTTAACCTGACTAAAAAGTTCTTTTAATTTCTTCCTGGTTTCAAAATTTCTTCGATTATCTTTACTATAGAATTATCGTGTTCACTGCCATAATATAGAGTAAGTGTGATGGAGATGTATTGTGAACGAATCGATTGTCGATTATACGACAGACAAATTTTGAAGTAATGTATTTTAAGTATCTTTAAATATAATACTATTTTTTAAATGATGTGTATCTGAACTCAATAAATTTTACATTAATATTTTACAACAATTTTTGGTCAATTCAAATTTCTGTATCGTTGTTACACTTCAGTTTAAAATGGATGATGCGAATTTCAATATTTTCTATTTTATAATTTTGTGTAGTACAACTTAACACCAATACAAATATTTGAACTGATTAGAATTCGAAAATTATCATTTTGCTAAGTATGCGTTTAAAGTGTCTCAAAATGCATGTGAAATGAGCATTGAACTAGGAAATGTTGTGATATAATTGGAATTCTATTTTGAACATCGCTGAATACGATTTTACTGTTTCTGAGGTGATATGCGTCTGTAAATAATATCATGTCTTCTGTATATAATTTGGCAATTTGATGCAATTAACTTAAACTGATTGAGAAGTTATTTTAACATTTCCATGACTTCTATAGAAATCATAATCAAAGAACTTTTGAATTATTCTTATCTCTCTCATGATACATAGTAAGTTTGATGGCGATGAATTGTGAAGAATCGATTATGTGGCAGTCAAATTTTATATAATGCATTTTGGATATCCCTGAACAAAATCCTGTATTGTTGAAATTATGTGTATTTGAACTCAATAACTTTCACATTATATTTGGCAGCACTTTCTGGTTAATTGAAATTTTCCGCGATACAGTTCAGTTTAATGTGACATGGATGACAACATGCTCTCTAAAGATTTGTCATTTGTCTAAATTGATATCAATTGGGAGGACCTGATTGGGAGGACCTGTCGACTCGTTCTGCCGACCTCGTACAAAAATTTTTAAAGGAAGATAGTGAAATTTTCACGTATTTGTTTGAAATTTCACCACAGAATTCAATTCCTTTTCATTTAGTATAAATAGAAACAAATCTTTTGAAAGGGTATTCACTCGCTTGACTTTAATAAAAGTTACCATACTTGACTGATCATTATATAAACATGTGTGCATTCATTTGGTATTGTAATGCAGCTTTCGGATGAGTGTACTTCACCATGATTTCGTAAAACGCCATATTCAGACTGATATGAATAATACCATGTTCGAGCAAAGTCTCAAATGATGATTCGATTATATCAAGCTCTTATTATTATTACATAAAGCTTATATTTCGCTTCTTGGTTTATAGAATTTTACTGGATTCGGTGATAAATCCTCATAATTATGGAGATATGAGCCAACTCAATATTCATGAAAATTGAGGTTTGGAAAATCTTGCATTTAAATCTTGAAAACCCATACTATTTCTCAAATACTACATCGTTTATACTTACAGAAACTGCAATTTCATCATCTTGCAAAATCAAAGCAACTGTAAACATAAGCCATTTCATCTGTCTACAGCATTTCGTATAAATAAATATTAATTTCAAGGGTGCAAATTGCTAAAAATCCCAATTTCGGGGAACAATGAACTTTGACTTAACACAAAATTTTTGAGGACCTCATTTGTATCTATAGAATCAGTAAAGCTGATGTACTAAAATTAGTCATGCTGTAATTGTAGAAAATAGCATACACGGATAGGTAGTGAGCACGTCGATATGACATAGCCTGCAATGTTAGCAGAATTGTGCTAAAATTTTACTAGTACTTGCAGACCGACAATTGTAGTCTTATCAGTCCAGCCTTCTAATATTTTCAAAGATTCGCTCAACCTAAACACGTTTGCAGAATGTGCAGTCTTCACAAATTAAGAATCAAATTTTCGTTGTAGATAGCAGCATCGGAGGGCAGGTTATGCGCTTGTCTGCCGGTCAGAATGGAAGAACCGGTACCGGTATTGTTGGCAGTAACACTAGTTCTATGTGCCACAATTTTACCTTAGACACTGATAAATGTAGTTTTGACATGTAAGATTTTCAAATCTCAATTTTCATTTAAATCTTGAAAACCCATTCTATTACTCATATACTACATCGTTTATACTTACAGAAACTGCAATTTCATGATCTTGCAATATCAAAGCAACTGTAAACATAAGCCATTTCATCTGTCTACAGTATTTTGTATAAATAAACATTAATTTCAAGGGTGCAAATTTCTTAAAATCCCAATTTCGGGGAACAATGTTCTTTGACTTAACACAAAATTTTTGAGGATCTCATTTGTATCTATAGAATCAGTAAAGCTGATGTACTAAAATTAGTCATGCTGTAATTGTAGAAAATAGCATACACGGATTGGTAGTGAGCACGTCGATATGACATAGCCTGCAATGTCAGCAGAATTGTGCTAAAATTTTACTAGTACTTGCAGACCGACAATTGTAGTCTTATCACTCCAGCCTTCTAGTATTTTCATAGATTCGCTCTACCTAAACACGTTTGCAGAATGTGCAGTGTTCACAAATTTAGAATCAAATTTTCGTTGTAGATAACCGCATCGGAGGGCAGGTTATGCGCTTGTCTGCCGATCAGAATGAAAGACCCGGTATCGGTATTGTTGGCAGAAACACTAGTTCTATGTGCCACAATTTTACCTTAGACACTGATAAATTTAGTTTTGACATGAAAATTGAGATTTGGAAAATCTTACATTTAAATCTTGAAAACCCATACTATTACTCATATATTACATCGTTTATACTTACAGTAACTGCAGTTTCATCATCTTGCAAAATCAAAGAAACTGTAAACATAAGCCATTTCATCTGTCTACAGCATTTTGTATAAATAAATATTAATTTCAAGGGTGCAAATTGCTAAAAATCCCAATTTCGGGGAACAATGTACTTTGACAATCACAATTTTTGAGGATCTCATTTGTATCTATAGAATCAGTAAAGCTGATGTACTAAAATTAGTCATGCTGTAATTGTAGAAAATAGCATACACGGATTGGTAGTGAGCACGTCGATATGACATAGCCTGCAATGTTAGCAGAATTGTGCTAAAATTTTACTAGTACTTGCAGACCGACAATTGTAGTCTTATCACCCTAGCCTTCTGATTTTTTTAAAATTTCGCTCAAACTAATCACGTGTTCTGGTTGCAGAATTTGATGGACCATTTATTATTACATTCCCACTATTAATTAAATATAAATAAATGTTCGCATATTTGTTCGATTTTTCACCACAGATTTCCATTTCATTAAGTAAAATTAGAAACTGGTCTTTCGTATATGCATGCACCCACTTGACTTTCATAAAGCTTACCATAATATACAGATCTTTATATAAAAAAGTCTCGATTGATTTAGTGTTGTAATGCAGCTTTTAAATGAGTGTACTTCATTCCCATGATTTCGTAAAACGCCATAATTTAACAGTCAATACAAAGTTTCATATGCTCGAGCTAAGTTTTGAGTGAGAATTTTAATACAGCAAACTTTTATTATTAAGTAAAGTGTTATTTAATTCGCTTCTTAGTTTATAGACTTCTACAGGATTCGGTGGTAAATCCTCTTAATTATAGACTGTCACACTGAATACTAAATTTGTGTTTATAATATGTAAGATAGTCCTTTACCCAGAAAAATTGTAATTGTGACTCATGAGTAGCAAGATTCTTATAATTTTCAGTTCAGTTTCGTGCCCTGCTCATTTAATTTTAGCAATTTATAATTTCTGTTTCGACATAAATATTGGAACAACCTCTCCCATCTGGAATAGTGTTTCGCAAAAATATTTTAGTCCGGGGGATTTTTTCTTGTCGAACATCGAATTCAGTTTGGAACTAATTTTAACCCCCCAAAAATTTGAGAATTATGCCATATAAAGTCTCGCATTAATTTTTTTACATGTATTATTTTTTTCTTCGGCCACATTTTCATAGTTCCAAAGTCCAATTGGTAGCCGACTATTGGCAAAAACACATACACACATTAATATACACTGTTTCATACCCTTTTCTCAGATTTTTTTGAGACTATGGCTTTTCAAACACGGGCCACCAAATGGACCATGGTTTCCGATTCATGAAGATATTTTTTAGCGTGTGGACACAATCTTTTATATTCAGATTTCGTGATCACACTGATATTTTCGATGAAACATACTCTTTTTAGAGCCTCATCAATCTCATAAGTAACCACGAATTTCAGTAGATACATTTTTCTTCAATCTATTCAAAACGGAGAACGTTTTGTTTCCAACCTAGTAATTCGAAACATAGCGGCAAGCCATTATTTCTTGTTCTTGCATGTACCACACCTAAACTGCGCGTCCGCAATCTTGTTAGACTGAGGGGGGGAGGTTCTGTCGACTCGCTCTGCCGACCTCGTGCAAAAATTTGTAAAGGAAGATTGTGAAATTTTCACGTATTTGTTTGAAATTTCACCACAGAATTCAATTCCATTTCATTTAGTATAAATAGAAACAAATCTTTTGAAAGGGTATTCACTCGCTTGACTTTCATAAAAGTAACAATACTTGACTGATCATTATATAAACATGTGTGCATTCATTTGGTATTATAATGCAGCTTTCGGTTGAGTGTACTTCACCATGATTTCGTAAAACGCCATATTCAGACTGATATGAATAATACCATGTTCGAGCAAAGTCTCAAATGATGATTCGATTATATCAAGCTCTTATTATTATTACATAAAGCTTATATTTCGCTTCTTGGTTTATAGAATTTTACTGGATTCGGTGATAAATCCTCATAATTATGGAGATATGAGCCAACTCAATATTCATGAAAATTGAGGTTTGGAAAATCTTGCATTTAAATATTGAAAACCCATACTATTTCTCAAATACTACATCGTTTATACTTACAGAAACTGCAATTTCATCATCTTGCAAAATCAAAGCAACTGTAAACATAAGCCATTTCATCTGTCTACAGCATTTTGTATAAATAATTATTAATTTGAAGGGTGCAAATTGCTTAAAATCCCAATTTCGGGGAACAAAGTACTTTGACTTAACACAAAATTTTTGAGGATCTCATTTGTATCTATAGAATCAGTAAAGATGATGTACTAAAATTAGTCATGCTGTAATTGTAGAAAATAGCATACACGGATTGGTAGTGAGCACGTCGATATGACATAGCCTGCAATGTTAGCAGAATTGTGCTAAAATTTTACTAGTACTTGCAGACGGACAATTGTAGTCTTATCATTCCAGCCTTCTAATATTTTCATAGATTCGCTCAACCTAAACACGTTTGCAGAATGTGCAGTGTTCACAAATTTAGAATCAAATTTTCGTTGTAGATAACAGCATCGGAGGGCAGGTTATGCGCTTGTCTGCCGGTCAGAATGGAAGACCCGGTACCAGTATTGTTGGCAGTAACACTAGTTCTATGTGACACAATTTTACCTTAGACACTGATAAATGTAGTTTTGACATGAAAATTGAGATTTGGAAAATCTTACATTTAAATCTTGAAAACCCATACTATTACTCATATACTACATCGTTTATAGTTACAGAAACTGCAATTTCATCATCTTGCAATATCAAAGCAACTGTAAACATAAGCCATTTCATCTGTCTACAGTATTTTGTATAAATAAATATTAATTTAAAGGGTGCAAATTGCTTAAAGTCCAAATTTCGGGGAACAATGTACTTTGACATAACAAAAAATTTTTGAGGATCTCATTTGTATCTATAGAATCAGTAAAGCTGATGTACTAAAATTAGTCATGCTGTAATTGTAGAAAATAGCATACACGGATTGGTAGTGAGCACGTCGATATGACATAGCTCAATTCTGCTAACATTGTAGGCTAAAATTTTACTAGTACTTGCAGACCGACAATTGTAGTCTTATCACCCTAGCCTTCTGATTATTTTAAAATTTCGCTCAAACTAATCACGTGTTCTGGTTGCAGAATTTGATGGACCATTTATTATTACATTCCCACTATTAATTAAATATAAATAAATGTTCGCATTTTTGTTCGATTTTTCACCACAGATTTCCATTTCATTAAGTAAAATTAGAAACTAGTCTTTCGTATATGCATGCACCCACTTGACTTTCATAAAGCTTACCATAATATACTGATCTTTATATAAAAAAGTCTCGATTGATTTAGTGTTGTAATGCAGCTTTCAAATGAGTGTACTTCATTCCCATGATTTCGTAAAACGCCATAATTTAACAGTCAATACAAAGTTTCATATGCTCGAGCTAAGTTTTGAGTGAGAATTTTAATACAGCAAACTTTTATTATTAAGTAAAGTGTTATTTAATTCGCTTCTTAGTTTATAGAATTCTACAGGATTCGGTGGTAAATCCTCTTAATTATAGACTGTCACACTGAATACTAAATTTGTGTTTATAATATGTAAGATAGTCCTTTACCCAGAAAAATTGTAATTGTGACTCATGAGTAGCAAGATTCTTATAATTTTCAGTTCAGTTTCGTGCCCTGCTCATTTAATTTTAGCAATTTATAATTTCTGTTTCGACATAAATATTGGAACAACCTCTCCCATCTGGAATAGTGTTTCGCAAAAATATTTTAGTCCGGGTGATTTTTTCTTGTCGAACATCGAATTCAGTTTGGAACTAATTTTAACCACCCAAAAATTTGAGAATTATGCCATATAAAGTCTCGCATTAATTTTTTTACATGTATTATTTTTTTCTTCGGCCACATTTTCATAGTTCCAAAGTCCAATTGGTAGCCGACTATTGGCAAAAACACATACACACATTAATATACACTGTTTCATACCCTTTTCTCAGATTTTTTTGAGACTATGGCTTTTCAAACACGGGCCACCAAATGGACCATGGTTTCCGATTCATGAAGAAATTTTTTAGCGGGTGGACACAATCTTTTATATTCAGATTTAGTGATCACACTGATATTTTCGATGAAACATACTCTTTTTAGAGCCTCATCAATCTCATAAGTAACCACGAATTTCAGTAGATACATTTTTCTTCATTCTATTCAAAACGAAGAACGTTTTGTCTCCAACTTAGTAATTCGAAACATAGCGGCAAGCCATTATTTCTTGTTCTTGCATGTACCACACCTAAACTGCGCGTCCGCCATGTTGTTAGACTGAGGGGGGGGGGAGGTTCTGTCGACTCGTTCTGCCGACCTCGTGCAAAAATTTTTAAAGGAAGATTGTGAAATTTTTACGTATTTGTTTGAAATTTCACCACAGAATTCAATTCCATTTCATTTAGTATAAATAGAAACAAATCTTTTGAAAGGGTATTCACTCGCTTGATTTTCATAAAAGTAACCATACTTGACTGATCTTTATATAAACATGTATGCATTCATTTGGTATTGTAATGCAGCTTTCGGATGAGTGTACTTCACCATGATTTCGTAAAACGCCATATTCAGACTGATATGACCAATACCATGTTCGAGCAAAGTCTCAAATGATGATTCAAATACATAAAGCTCTTATTGTTATTACATAAAGCTTCTATTTTCCATCTCGGTTTATAGAATTTTACTGGATTCGGTGATAAATCCTCATAATTATGGAGATATGAGCAAACTGAATATTTATGAAAATTGAGATTTGGAAAATCTTGCATTTAAATCTTGAAAACCCATACTATTAATCATATACTACATCGTTTATACTTACAGTAACTGCAATTTCATCATCTTGCAAAATCAAAGCAACTGTAAACATAAGCCATTTCATCTGTCTACAGCATTTTGTATAAATAAATATTAATTTCAAGGGTGCAAATTGCTAAAAATCCCAATTTCGGGGAACAATGTATTTTGACTTAACACAAAATTTTTGAGGATCTTATTTGTATCTATAGAATCAGTAAAGCTGATGTACTAAAATTAATCATGCTGTAATTGTAGAAAATAGCATACACGGATTGGTAGTGAGCACGTCGATATGACATAGCCTGCAATGTTAGCAGAATTGTGCTAAAATTTTACTAGTACTTGCAGACCGACAATTGTAGTCTTATCACTCCAGCCTTCTAATATTTTCATAGATTCGCTCTACCTAAACACGTTTGCAGAATGTGCAGTGTTCACAAATTTAGAATCAAATTTTCGTTGAAGATAACCGCATCGGAGGGCAGGTTATGCGCTTGTCTGCCGATCAGAATGGAAAACCCGGTACCGGTATTGATGGCAGTAACACTAGTTCTATGTGCCACAATTTTACCTTAGACACTGATAAATGTAGTTTTGACATGTAAGATTTTCAAATCTCAATTTTCATTTAAATCTTGAAAACCCATACTATTACTCATATACTACATCGTTTATACTTACAGAAACTGCAATTTCATCATCTTGCAATATCAAAGCAACTGTAAACATAAGCCATTTCATCTGTCTACAGTATTTTGTATAAATAAATATTAATTAAAAGGGTGCAAATTGCTTAAAGTCCAAATTTCGGGGAACAATGTACTTTGAAATAACAAAAAATTTTTGAGGATCTCATTTGTATCAATAGAATCAGTAAAGCTGATGTACTAAAATTAGTCATGCTGTAATTGTAGAAAATAGCATACACGGATTGGTAGTGAGCACGTCGATATGACATAGCCTGCAATGTTAGCAGAATTGTGCTAAAATTTTACTAGTACTTGCAGACCGACAATTGCAGTCTTACCACTCCAGCCTTCTAGTATTTTCATAGATTCGCTCAACCTAAACACGTTTGCAGAATGTGCAGTGTTCACAAATTTAAATCAAATTTTCGTTGTAGATAACAGCATCGGAGGGCAGGTTATGCGCTTGTCTGCCGCTCAGAATGGAAGACCCGGTATCGGTATTGTTGGCAGTAACACTAGTTCTATGTGACACAATTTTACCTTAGACACTGATAAATGTAGTTTTGACATGTAAGATTTTCAAATCTCAATTTTCATTTAAATCTTGAAAACCCATACTATTACTCATATACTACATCGTTTATACTTACAGAAACTGCAATTTCATCATCTTGCAAAATCAAAGCAATTGTAAACATAAGCCATTTCATCTGTCTACAGCATTTTGTATAAATAAATATTAATTTGAAGGGTGCAAATTGCTTAAAATCCCAATTTCGGGGAACAAAGTACTTTGACTTAACACAAAATTTTTGAGGATCTCATTTGTATCTATAGAATCAGTAAAGCTGATGTACTAAAATTAGTCACGCTGTAATTGTAGAAAATAGCATACACGGATTGGTAGTGAGCACGTCGATATGACATAGCTTACAATGTTAGCAGAATTGTGTTAAAATTTTACTAGTACTTGCAGACCGACAATTGTAGTCTTATCACTCCAGCCTTCTAATATTTTCAAAGATTCGCTCAACCGAAATACGTTTGCAGAATGTGCAGTGTTCACAAATTTAGAATCAAATTTTCGTTGTAGATAACAGCATCGGAGGGCAGGTTATGCGCTTGTCTGCCGGTCAGAATGGAAGACCCGGTACCGGTATTGTTGGCAGTAACACTAGTTCTATGTGCCACAATTTTACCTTAGACACTGATAAATGTAGTTTTGAAATGAAAATTGAGATTTGGAAAATCTTACATTTAAATCTTGAAAACCCATACTATTACTCATATACTACATCGTTTATACTTACTGTAAATGCAGTTTCATCATCTTGCAAAATCAAAGCAACTGTAAACATAAGCCATTTCATCTGTCTACAGCATTTTGTATAAATAAATATTAATTTGAAGGGTGCAAATTGCTTAAAATCCCAATTTCGGGGAACAAAGTACTTTGACTTAACACAAAATTTTTGAGGATCCCATTTGTATCTATAGAATCAGTAAAGATGATGTACTAAAATTAGTCATGCTGTAATTGTAGAAAATAGCATACACGGATTGGTAGTGAGCACGTCGATATGACATAGCCTGCAATGTTAGCAGAATTGTGCTAAAATTTTACTAGTACTTGCAGACGGACAATTGTAGTCTTATCACTCCAGCCTTCTAATATTTTCATAGATTCGCTCAACCTAAACACGTTTGCAGAATGTGCAGTGTTAACAAATTTAGAATCAAATTTTCGTTGTAGATAACAGCATCGGAGGGCAGGTTATGCGCTTGTCTACCGGTCAGAATGGAAGACCCGGTACCGGTATTGTTGGCAGTAACACTAGTTCTATGTGACACAATTTTACCTTAGACACTGATAAATGTAGTTTTGACAAGTAAGATTTTCAAATCTCAATTTTCATTTAAATCTTGAAAACCCATACTATTACTCATATACTACATCGTTTATACTTACAGAAACTGCAATTTCATCATCTTGCAATATCAAAGCAACTGTAAACATAAGCCATTTCATCTGTCTACAGTATTTTGTATAAATAAATATTAATTTAAAGGGTGCAAATTGCTTAAAGTCCAAATTTCGGGGAACAATGTACTTTGACATAACAAAAAATTTTTGAGGATCTCATTTGTATCTATAGAATCAGTAAAGCTGATGTACTAAAATTAGTCATGCTGTAATTGTAGAAAATAGCATACACGGATTGGTAGTGAGCACGTCGATATGACATAGCCTGGAATGTTAGCAGAATTGTGCTAAAAATTTACTAGTTCTTGCAGACCGACAATTGCAGTCTTATCACTCCAGCCTTCTAGTATTTTCATAGATTCGCTCAACCTAAACACGTTTGCAGAATGTGCAGTGTTCACAAATTTAAATCAAATTTTCTTTGTAGATAACAGCATCGGAGGGCAGGTTATGCGCTTGTCTGCCGATCAGAATGAAAAACCCGGTACCGGTATTGATGGCAGTAACACTAGTTCTATGTGCCACAATTTTACCTTAGACACTGATAAATGTAGTTTTGACATGAAAATTGAGATTTGGAAAATCTTACATTTAAATCTTGAAAACCCATACTATTACTCATATACTACATCGTTTATACTTACAGAAACTGCAATTTCATCATCTTGCAAAATCAAAGCAACTGTAAACATAAGCCATTTCATCTGTCTACAGCATTTTGTATAAATAAATATTAATTTGAAGGGTGCAAATTGCTTAAAATCCCAATTTCGGGGAACAAAGTACTTTGACTTAACACAAAATTTTTGAGGATCTCATTTGTATCTATAGAATCAGTAAAGCTGATGTACTAAAATTAGTCATGCTGTAATTGTAGAAAATAGCATACACGGATTGGTAGTGAGCACGTCGATATGACATAGCCTGCAATGTTAGCAGAATTGTGCTAAAATTTTACTAGTACTTGCAGACGGACAATTGTAGTCTTATCACTCCAGCCTTCTAATATTTTCATAGATTCGCTCAACCTAAACACGTTTGCAGAATGTGCAGTGTTCACAAATTTAGAATCAAATTTTCGTTGTAGATAACAGCATCGGAGGGCAGGTTATGCGCTTGTCTGCCGGTCAGAATGGAAGACCCGGTACCGGTATTGTTGGCAGTAACACTAGTTCTATGTGACACAATTTTACCTTAGACACTGATAAATGTAGTTTTGACATGTAAGATTTTCAAATCTCAATTTTCATTTAAATCTTGAAAACCCATACTATTACTCATATATTACATCGTTTATACTTACAGTAACTGCAGTGTCATCATCTTGCAAAATCAAAGAAACTGTAAACATAAGCCATTTCATCTGTCTACAGCATTTTGTATAAATAAATATTAATTTGAAGGGTGCAAATTGCTTAAAATCCCAATTTCGGGGAACAAAGTACTTTGACTTAACACAAAATTTTTGAGGATCTCATTTGTATCTATAGAATCAGTAAAGATGATGTACTAAAATTAGTCATGCTGTAATTGTAGAAAATAGCATACACGGATTGGTAGTGAGCACGTCGATATGACATAGCCTGCAATGTTAGCAGAATTGTGCTAAAATTTTACTAGTACTTGCAGACGGACAATTGTAGTCTTATCACTCCAGCCTTCTAATATTTTCATAGATTCGCTCAACCTAAACACGTTTGCAGAATGTGCAGTGTTCACAAATTTAGAATCAAATTTTCATTGTAGATAACAGCATCTTAGGGCAGGTTATGCGCTTGTCTGCCGGTCAGAATGGAAGACCCGGTACCGGTATTGATGGCAGTAACACTAGTTCTATGTGACACAATTTTACCTTAGACACTGATAAATGTAGTTTTGACATGTAAGATTTTCAAATCTCAATTTTCATTTAAATCTTGAAAACCCATACTATTACTCATATACTACATCGTTTATACTTACAGAAACTGCAATTTCATCATCTTGCAATATCAAACCAACTGTAAACATAAGCCATTTCATCTGTCTACAGTATTTTGTATAAATAAATATTAATTTCAAGGGTGCAAATTGCTAAAAATCCCAATTTCGGGGAACAATGTACTTTGACTTATCACAAAATTTTTGAGGATTTCATTTGTATCTATAGAATCAGTAAAGCTGATGTACTAAAATTAGTCATGCTGTAATTGTAGAAAATGGCATACACGGATTGGTAGTGAGCACGTCGATATGACATAGCTTACAATGTTAGCAGAATTGTGCTAAAATTTTACTAGTACTTGCAGACCGACAATTGTAGTCTTATCACTCCAGCCTTCTAATATTTTCATAGATTCGCTCTACCTAAACACGTTTGCAGAATGTGCAGTGTTCACAAATTTAGAATCAAATTTTCGTTGTAGATAACCGCATCGGAGGGCAGGTTATGCGCTTGTCTGCCGATCGGAATGGAAAACCCGGTACCGGTATTGATGGCAGTAACACTAGTTCTATGTGCCACAATTTTACCTTAGACACTGATAAATGTAGTTTTGACATGAAAATTGAGATTTGGAAAATCTTACATTTAAATCTTGAAAACCCATACTATTACTCATATACTACATCGTTTATACTTACAGAAACTGCAATTTCATCATCTTGCAAAATCAAAGCAACTGTAAACATAAGCCATTTCATCTGTCTACAGCATTTTGTATAAATAAATATTAATTTCAAGGGTGCAAATTGCTAAAAATCCCAATTTCGGGGAACAATGTACTTTGACTTATCACAAAATTTTTGAGGATTTCATTTGTATCTATAGAATCAGTAAAGCTGATGTACTAAAATTAGTCATGCTGTAATTGTAGAAAATAGCATACACGGATTGGTAGTGAGCACGTCGATATGACATAGCTTACAATGTTAGCAGAATTGTGCTAAAATTTTACTAGTACTTGCAGACCGACAATTGTAGTCTTATCACTCCAGCCTTCTAATATTTTCATAGATTCGCTCTACCTAAACATGTTTGCAGAATGTGCAGTGTTCACAAAATTAGAATCAAATTTTCGTTGTAGATAACCGCATCGAAGGGCAGGTTATGCGCTTGTCTGCCGATCAGAATATAAAACCCGGTACCGGTATTGTTGGCAGTAACACTAGTTCTATGTGACACAATTTTACCTTAGACACTGATAAATGTAGTTTTGACATGTAAGATTTTCAAATCTCAATTTTCATTTAAATCTTGAAAACCCATACTATTACTCATATACTACATCGTTTATACTTACAGAAACTGCAATTTCATCATCTTGCAATATCAAAGCAACTGTAAACATAAGCCATTTCATCTGTCTACAGTATTTTGTATAAATAAATATTAATTTAAAGGTTGCAAATTGCTTAAAGTCCAAATTTCGGGGAACAATGTACTTTGACATAACAAAAAATTTTTGAGGATCTCATTTGTATCTATAGAATCAGTAAAGCTGATGTACTAAAATTAGTCATGCTGTAATTGTAGAAAATAGCATACACGGATTGGTAGTGAGCACGTCGATATGACATAGCTTACAATGTTAGCAGAATTGTGCTAAAATTTTACTAGTACTTGCAGACCGACAATTGTAGTCTTATCACTCCAGCCTTCTAATATTTTCATAGATTCGCTCAACCTAAACACGTTTGCAGAATGTGCAGTGTTCACAAATTTAGAATCAAATTTTCGTTGTAGATAACAGCATCGGAGGGCAGGTTATGCGCTTGTCTGCCGGTCAGAATGGAAGACCCGGTACCGGTATTGTTGGCAGTAACACTAGTTCTATGTGCCACAATTTTACCTTAGACACTGGTAAATGTAGTTTTGAAATGAAAATTGAGATTTGGAAAATCTTACATTTAAATCTTGAAAACCCATACTATTACTCATATACTACATCGTTTATACTTACTGTAAATGCAGTTTCATCATCTTGCAAAATCAAAGAAACTGTAAACATAAGCCATTTCATCTGTCTACAGCATTTTGTATAAATAAATATTAATTTGAAGGGTGCAAATTGCTTAAAATCCCAATTTCGGGGAACAAAGTACTTTGACTTAACACAAAATTTTTGAGGATCCCATTTGTATCTATAGAATCAGTAAAGATGATGTACTAAAATTAGTCATGCTGTAATTGTAGAAAATAGCATACACGGATTGGTAGTGAGCACGTCGATATGACATAGCCTGCAATGTTAGCAGAATTGTGCTAAAATTTTACTAGTACTTGCAGACGGACAATTGTAGTCTTATCACTCCAGCCTTCTAATATTTTCATAGATTCGCTCAACCTAAACACGTTTGCAGAATGTGCAGTGTTCACAAATTTAGAATCAAATTTTCGTTGTAGATAACAGCATCGGAGGGCAGGTTATGCGCTTGTCTACCGGTCAGAATGGAAGACCCGGTACCGGCATTGTTGGCAGTAACACTAGTTCTATGTGACACAATTTTACCTTAGACACTGATAAATGTAGTTTTGACAAGTAAGATTTTCAAATCTCAATTTTCATTTAAATCTTGAAAACCCATACTATTACTCATATACTACATCGTTTATACTTATAGAAACTGCAATTTCATCATCTTGCAATATCAAAGCAACTGTAAACATAAGCCATTTCATCTGTCTACAGTATTTTGTATAAATAAATATTAATTTAAAGGGTGCAAATTGCTTAAAGTCCAAATTTCGGGGAACAATGTACTTTGACATAACAAAAAATTTTTGAGGATCTCATTTGTATCTATAGAATCAGTAAAGCTGATGTACTAAAATTAGTCATGCTGTAATTGTAGAAAATAGCATACACGGATTGGTAGTGAGCACGTCGATATGACGTAGCCTGCAATGTTAGCAGAATTGTGCTAAAATTTTACTAGTACTTGCAGACCGACAATTGCAGTCTTATCACTCCAGCCTTCTAGTATTTTCATAGATTCGCTCAACCTAAACACGTTTGCAGAATGTGCAGTGTTCACAAATTTAGAATCAAATTTTCGTTGTAGATAACAGCATCGGAGGGCAGGTTATGCGCTTGTCTGCCGGTCAGAATGGAAGACCCGGTACCGGTATTGTTGGCAGTAACACTAGTTCTATGTGCCACAATTTTACCTTAGACACTGATAAATGTAGTTTTGACATGAAAATTGAGATTTGGAAAATCTTACATTTAAATCTTGAAAACCCATACTATTACTCATATACTACATCGTTTATACTTACAGTAAATGCAGTTTCATCATCTTGCAAAATCAAAGAAACTGTAAACATAAGCCATTTCATCTGTCTACAGCATTTTGTATAAATAAATATTAATTTGAAGGCTGCAAATTGCTTAAAATCCCAATTTCGGGGAACAAAGTACTTTGACTTAACACAAAATTTTTGAGGATCTCATTTGTATCTATAGAATCAGTAAAGATGATGTACTAAAATTAGTCATGCTGTAATTGTAGAATATAGCATACACGGATTGGTAGTGAGCACGTCGATATGACATAGCCTGCAATGTTAGCAGAATTGTGCTAAAATTTTACTAGTACTTGCAGACGGACAATTGTAGTCTTATCACTCCAGCCTTCTAATATTTTCATAGATTCGCTCAACCTAAACACGTTTGCAGAATGTGCAGTGTTCACAAATTTAGAATCAAATTTTCGTTGTAGATAACAGCATCGGAGGGCAGGTTATGCGCTTGTCTACCGGTCAGAATGGAAGACCCGGTACCGGTATTGTTGGCAGTAACACTAGTTCTATGTGACACAATTTTACCTTAGACACTGATAAATGTAGTTTTGACATGTAAGATTTTCAAATCTCAATTTTCATTTAAATCTTGAAAACCCATACTATTACTCATATACTACATCGTTTATACTTACAGAAACTGCAATTTCATCATCTTGCAATATCAAACCAACTGTAAACATAAGCCATTTCATCTGTCTACAGTATTTTGTATAAATAAATATTAATTTCAAGGGTGCAAATTGCTAAAAATCCCAATTTCGGGGAACAATGTACTTTGACTTATCACAAAATTTTTGAGGATTTCATTTGTATCTATAGAATCAGTAAAGCTGATGTACTAAAATTAGTCATGCTGTAATTGTAGAAAATAGCATACACGGATTGGTAGTGAGCACGTCGATATGACATAGCTTACAATGTTAGCAGAATTGTGCTAAAATTTTACTAGTACTTGCAGACCGACAATTGTAGTCTTATCACTCCAGCCTTCTAATATTTTCATAGATTCGCTCTACCTAAACACGTTTGCAGAATGTGCAGTGTTCACAAATTTAGAATCAAATTTTCGTTGTAGATAACCGCATCGGAGGGCAGGTTATGCGCTTGTCTGCCGATCGGAATGGAAAACCCGGTACCGGTATTGATGGCAGTAACACTAGTTCTATGTGCCACAATTTTACCTTAGACACTGATAAATGTAGTTTTGACATGAAAATTGAGATTTGGAAAATCTTACATTTAAATCTTGAAAACCCATACTATTACTCATATACTACATCGTTTATACTTACAGAAACTGCAATTTCATCATCTTGCAAAATCAAAGCAACTGTAAACATAAGCCATTTCATCTGTCTACAGCATTTTGTATAAATAAATATTAATTTGAAGGGTGCAAATTGCTTAAAATCCCAATTTCGGGGAACAAAGTACTTTGACTTAACACAAAATTTTTGAGGATCTCATTTGTATCTATAGAATCAGTAAAGCTGATGTACTAAAATTAGTCATGCTGTAATTGTAGAAAATAGCATACACGGATTGGTAGTGAGCACGTCGATATGACATAGCCTGCAATGTTAGCAGAATTGTGCTAAAATTTTACTAGTACTTGCAGACGGACAATTGTAGTCTTATCACTCCAGCCTTCTAATATTTTCATAGATTCGCTCAACCTAAACACGTTTGCAGAATGTGCAGTGTTCACAAATTTAGAATCAAATTTTCGTTGTAGATAACAGCATCGGAGGGCAGGTTATGCGCTTGTCTGCCGGTCAGAATGGAAGACCCGGTACCGGTATTGTTGGCAGTAACACTAGTTCTATGTGCCACAATTTTACCTTAGACACTGATAAATGTAGTTTTGAAATGAAAATTGAGATTTGGAAAATCTTACATTTAAATCTTGAAAACCCATACTATTACTCATATACTACATCGTTTATACTTACTGTAAATGCAGTTTCATCATCTTGCAAAATCAAAGAAACTGTAAACATAAGCCATTTCATCTGTCTACAGCATTTTGTATAAATAAATATTAATTTAAAGGGTGCAAATTGCTTAAAGTCCAAATTTCGGGGAACAATGTACTTTGACATAACAAAAAATTTTTGAGGATCTCATTTGTATCTATAGAATCAGTAAAGCTGATGTACTAAAATTAGTCATGCTGTAATTGTAGAAAATAGCATACACGGATTGGTAGTGAGCACGTCGATATGACATAGCTTACAATGTTAGCAGAATTGTGCTAAAATTTTACTAGTAC
Organism: Amaurobius ferox; assembly: GCA_951213105.1. Taxonomy (NCBI): domain Eukaryota; kingdom Metazoa; phylum Arthropoda; class Arachnida; order Araneae; family Amaurobiidae; genus Amaurobius; species Amaurobius ferox. Next base: position 99,054,081 of record OX578150.1, on the reverse strand, counting down.
TTGCAGACCGACAATTGTAGTCTTATCACTCCAGCCTTCTAATATTTTCATAGATTCGCTCTACCTAAACACGTTTGCAGAATGTGCAGTGTTCACAAAATTAGAATCAAATTTTCGTTGTAGATAACCCCATCGAAGGGCAGGTTATGCGCTTGTCTGCCGATCAGAATGGAAAACCCGGTACCGGTATTGTTGGCAGTAACACTAGTTCTATGTGACACAATTTTACCTTAGACACTGATAAATGTAGTTTTGACATGTAAGATTTTCAAATCTCAATTTTCATTTAAATCTTGAAAACCCATACTATTACTCATATACTACATCGTTTATACTTACAGAAACTGCAATTTCATCATCTTGCAATATCAAAGCAACTGTAAACATAAGCCATTTCATCTGTCTACAGTATTATGTATAAATAAATATTAATTTAAAGGGTGCAAATTGCTTAAAGTCCAAATTTCGGGGAACAATGTACTTTGACATAACAAAAAATTTTTGAGGATCTCATTTGTATCTATAGAATCAGTAAAGCTGATGTACTAAAATTAGTCATGCTGTAATTGTAGAAAATAGCATACACGGATTGGTAGTGAGCACGTCGATATGACATAGCCTGCAATGTTAGCAGAATTGTGCTAAAATTTTACTAGTACTTGCAGACCGACAATTGCAGTCTTATCACTCCAGCCTTCTAGTATTTTCATAGATTCGCTCAACCTAAACACGTTTGCAGAATGTGCAGTGTTCACAAATTTAGAATCAAATTTTCGTTGTAGATAACAGCATCGGAGGGCAGGTTATGCGCTTGTCTGCCGGTCAGAATGGAAGACCCGGTATCGGTATTGTTGGCAGTAACACTAGTTCTATGTGACACAATTTTACCTTAGACACTGATAAATGTAGTTTTGACATGAAAATTGAGATTTGGAAAATCTTACATTTAAATCTTGAAAACCCATACTATTACTCATATACTACATCGTTTATACTTACAGAAACTGCAATTTCATCATCTTGCAAAATCAAAGCAACTGTAAACATAAGCCATTTCATCTGTCTACAGCATTTTGTATAAATAAATATTAATTTGAAGGGTGCAAATTGCTTAAAATCCCAATTTCGGGGAACAAAGTACTTTGACTTAACACAAAATTTTTGAGGATCTCATTTGTATCTATAGAATCAGTAAAGCTGATGTACTAAAATTAGTCATGCTGTAATTGTAGAAAATAGCATACACGGATTGGTAGTGAGCACGTCGATATGACATAGCCTGCAATGTTAGCAGAATTGTGCTAAAATTTTACTAGTACTTGCAGACGGACAATTGTAGTCTTATCACTCCAGCCTTCTAATATTTTCATAGATTCGCTCTACCTAAACACGTTTGCAGAATGTGCAGTGTTCACAAATTTAGAATCAAATTTTCGTTGTAGATAACAGCATCGGAGGGCAGGTTATGCGCTTGTCTGCCGGTCAGAATGGAAGACCCGGTACCGGTATTGTTGGCAGTAACACTAGTTCTATGTGCCACAATTTTACCTTAGACACTGATAAATGTAGTTTTGACATGAAAATTGAGATTTGGAAAATCTTACATTTAAATCTTGAAAACCCATACTATTACTCATATACTACATCGTTTATACTTACAGAAACTGCAATTTCATCATCTTGCAATATCAAAGCAACTGTAAACATAAGCCATTTCATCTGTCTACAGTATTTTGTATAAATAAATATTAATTTAAAGGGTGCAAATTGCTTAAAGTCCAAATTTCGGGGAACAATGTACTTTGACATAACAAAAAATTTTTGAGGATCTCATTTGTATCTATAGAATCAGTAAAGCTGATGTACTAAAATTAGTCATGCTGTAATTGTAGAAAATAGCATACACGGATTGGTAGTGAGCACGTCGATATGACATAGCCTGGAATGTTAGCAGAATTGTGCTAAAAAATTACTAGTACTTGCAGACCGACAATTGCAGTCTTATCACTCCAGCCTTCTAGTATTTTCATAGATTCGCTCAACCTAAACACGTTTGCAGAATGTGCAGTGTTCACAAATTTAAATCAAATATTCGTTGTAGATAACAGCATCGGAGGGCAGTTTATGCGCTTGTCTGCCGCTCAGAATGGAAGACCCGGTATCGGTATTGTTGGCAGTAACACTAGTTCTATGTGCCACAATTTTACCTTGGACACTGATAAATGTAGTTTTGACATGAAAATTGAGATTTGGAAAATCTTGCATTTAAATCTTGAAAACCCATACTATTACTCATATACTACATCGTTTATACTTACAGAAACTGCAATTTCATCATCTTGCAAAATCAAAGCAACTGTAAACATAAGCCATTTCATCTGTCTACAGCATTTTGTATAAATAAATATTAATTTGAAGGGTGCAAATTGCTTAAAATCCCAATTTCGGGGAACAAAGTACTTTGACTTAACACAAAATTTTTGAGGATCTCATTTGTATCTATAGAATCTGTAAAGCTGATGTACTAAAATTAGTCATGCTGTAATTGTAGAAAATAGCATACACGGATTGGTAGTGAGCACGTCGATATGACATAGCCTGCAATGTTAGCAGAATTGTGCTAAAATTTTACTAGTACTTGCAGACGGACAATTGTAGTCTTATCACTCCAGCCTTCTAATATTTTCATAGATTCGCTCAACCTAAACACGTTTGCAGAATGTGCAGTGTTCACAAATTTAGAATCAAATTTTCGTTGTAGATAACAGCATCGGAGGGCAGGTTATGCGCTTGTCTGCCGATCAGAATGGAAAACCCGGTACCGGTATTGATGGCAGTAACACTAGTTCTATGTGCCACAATTTTACCTTAGACACTGATAAATGTAGTTTTGACATGAAAATTGAGATTTGGAAAATCTTACATTTAAATCTTGAAAACCCATACTATTACTCATATACTACATCGTTTATACTTACAGAAACTGCAATTTCATCATCTTGCAAAATCAAAGCAACTGTAAACATAAGCCATTTCATCTGTCTACAGCATTTTGTATAAATAAATATTAATTTGAAGGGTGCAAATTGCTTAAAATCCCAATTTCGGGGAACAAAGTACTTTGACTTAACACAAAATTTTTGAGGATCTCATTTGTATCTATAGAATCAGTAAAGCTGATGTACTAAAATTAGTCATGCTGTAATTGTAGAAAATAGCATACACGGATTGGTAGTGAGCACGTCGATATGACATAGCCTGCAATGTTAGCAGAATTGTGCTAAAATTTTACTAGTACTTGCAGACCGACAATTGTAGTCTTATCACTCCAGCCTTCTAATATTTTCATAGATTCGCTCAACCTAAACACGTTTGCAGAATGTGCAGTGTTCACAAATTTAGAATCAAATTTTCGTTGTAGATAACAGCATCGGAGGGCAGGTTATGCGCTTGTCTGCCGGTCAGAATGGAAGACCCGGTACCGGTATTGTTGGCAGTAACACTAGTTCTATGTGACACAATTTTACCTTAGACACTGATAAATGTAGTTTTGACATATAAGATTTTCAAATCTCAATTTTCATTTAAATCTTGAAAACCCATACTATTACTCATATACTACATCGTTTATAGTTACAGAAACTGCAATTTCATCATCTTGCAATATCAAAGCAACTGTAAACATAAGCCATTTCATCTGTCTACAGTATTTTGTATAAATAAATATTAATTTAAAGGGTGCAAATTGCTTAAAGTCCAAATTTCGGGGAACAATGTACTTTGACATAACAAAAAATTTTTGAGGATCTCATTTGTATCTATAGAATCAGTAAAGCTGATGTACTAAAATTAGTCATGCTGTAATTGTAGAAAATAGCATACACGGATTGGTAGTGAGCACGTCGATATGACATAGCCTGGAATGTTAGCAGAATTGTGCTAAAAAATTACTAGTACTTGCAGACCGACAATTGCAGTCTTATCACTCCAGCCTTCTAGTATTTTCATAGATTCGCTCAACCTAAACACGTTTGCAGAATGTGCAGTGTTCACAAATTTAAATCAAATATTCGTTGTAGATAACAGCATCGGAGGGCAGTTTATGCGCTTGTCTGCCGCTCAGAATGGAAGACCCGGTATCGGTATTGTTGGCAGTAACACTAGTTCTATGTGCCACAATTTTACCTTGGACACTGATAAATGTAGTTTTGACATGAAAATTGAGATTTGGAAAATCTTGCATTTAAATCTTGAAAACCCATACTATTACTCATATACTACATCGTTTATACTTACAGAAACTGCAATTTCATCATCTTGCAAAATCAAAGCAACTGTAAACATAAGCCATTTCATCTGTCTACAGCATTTTGTATAAATAAATATTAATTTGAAGGGTGCAAATTGCTTAAAATCCCAATTTCGGGGAACAAAGTACTTTGACTTAACACAAAATTTTTGAGGATCTCATTTGTATCTATAGAATCAGTAAAGCTGATGTACTAAAATTAGTCATGCTGTAATTGTAGAAAATAGCATACACGGATTGGTAGTGAGCACGTCGATATGACATAGCCTGCAATGTTAGCAGAATTGTGCTAAAATTTTACTAGTACTTGCAGACGGACAATTGTAGTCTTATCACTCCAGCCTTCTAATATTTTCATAGATTCGCTCAACCTAAACACGTTTGCAGAATGTGCAGTGTTCACAAATTTAGAATCAAATTTTCGTTGTAGATAACAGCATCGGAGGGCAGGTTATGCGCTTGTCTGCCGATCAGAATGGAAAACCCGGTACCGGTATTGATGGCAGTAACACTAGTTCTATGTGCCACAATTTTACCTTAGACACTGATAAATGTAGTTTTGACATGAAAATTGAGATTTGGAAAATCTTACATTTAAATCTTGAAAACCCATACTATTACTCATATACTACATCGTTTATACTTACAGAAACTGCAATTTCATCATCTTGCAAAATCAAAGCAACTGTAAACATAAGCCATTTCATCTGTCTACAGCATTTTGTATAAATAAATATTAATTTGAAGGGTGCAAATTGCTTAAAATCCCAATTTCGGGGAACAAAGTACTTTGACTTAACACAAAATTTTTGAGGATCTCATTTGTATCTATAGAATCAGTAAAGCTGATGTACTAAAATTAGTCATGCTGTAATTGTAGAAAATAGCATACACGGATTGGTAGTGAGCACGTCGATATGACATAGCCTGCAATGTTAGCAGAATTGTGCTAAAATTTTACTAGTACTTGCAGACCGACAATTGTAGTCTTATCACTCCAGCCTTCTAATATTTTCATAGATTCGCTCAACCTAAACACGTTTGCAGAATGTGCAGTGTTCACAAATTTAGAATCAAATTTTCGTTGTAGATAACAGCATCGGAGGGCAGGTTATGCGCTTGTCTGCCGGTCAGAATGGAAGACCCGGTACCGGTATTGTTGGCAGTAACACTAGTTCTATGTGACACAATTTTACCTTAGACACTGATAAATGTAGTTTTGACATATAAGATTTTCAAATCTCAATTTTCATTTAAATCTTGAAAACCCATACTATTACTCATATACTACATCGTTTATAGTTACAGAAACTGCAATTTCATCATCTTGCAATATCAAAGCAACTGTAAACATAAGCCATTTCATCTGTCTACAGTATTTTGTATAAATAAATATTAATTTAAAGGGTGCAAATTGCTTAAAGTCCAAATTTCGGGGAACAATGTACTTTGACATAACAAAAAATTTTTGAGGATCTCATTTGTATCTATAGAATCAGTAAAGCTGATGTACTAAAATTAGTCATGCTGTAATTGTAGAAAATAGCATACACGGATTGGTAGTGAGCACGTCGATATGACATAGCCTGGAATGTTAGCAGAATTGTGCTAAAAAATTACTAGTACTTGCAGACCGACAATTGCAGTCTTATCACTCCAGCCTTCTAGTATTTTCATAGATTCGCTCAACCTAAACACGTTTGCAGAATGTGCAGTGTTCACAAATTTAAATCAAATATTCGTTGTAGATAACAGCATCGGAGGGCAGTTTATGCGCTTGTCTGCCGCTCAGAATGGAAGACCCGGTATCGGTATTGTTGGCAGTAACACTAGTTCTATGTGCCACAATTTTACCTTGGACACTGATAAATGTAGTTTTGACATGAAAATTGAGATTTGGAAAATCTTGCATTTAAATCTTGAAAACCCATACTATTACTCATATACTACATCGTTTATACTTACAGAAACTGCAATTTCATCATCTTGCAAAATCAAAGCAACTGTAAACATAAGCCATTTCATCTGTCTACAGCATTTTGTATAAATAAATATTAATTTGAAGGGTGCAAATTGCTTAAAATCCCAATTTCGGGGAACAAAGTACTTTGACTTAACACAAAATTTTTGAGGATCTCATTTGTATCTATAGAATCTGTAAAGCTGATGTACTAAAATTAGTCATGCTGTAATTGTAGAAAATAGCATACACGGATTGGTAGTGAGCACGTCGATATGACATAGCCTGCAATGTTAGCAGAATTGTGCTAAAATTTTACTAGTACTTGCAGACGGACAATTGTAGTCTTATCACTCCAGCCTTCTAATATTTTCATAGATTCGCTCAACCTAAACACGTTTGCAGAATGTGCAGTGTTCACAAATTTAGAATCAAATTTTCGTTGTAGATAACAGCATCGGAGGGCAGGTTATGCGCTTGTCTGCCGATCAGAATGGAAAACCCGGTACCGGTATTGATGGCAGTAACACTAGTTCTATGTGCCACAATTTTACCTTAGACACTGATAAATGTAGTTTTGACATGAAAATTGAGATTTGGAAAATCTTACATTTAAATCTTGAAAACCCATACTATTACTCATATACTACATCGTTTATACTTACAGAAACTGCAATTTCATCATCTTGCAAAATCAAAGCAACTGTAAACATAAGCCATTTCATCTGTCTACAGCATTTTGTATAAATAAATATTAATTTGAAGGGTGCAAATTGCTTAAAATCCCAATTTCGGGGAACAAAGTACTTTGACTTAACACAAAATTTTTGAGGATCTCATTTGTATCTATAGAATCAGTAAAGCTGATGTACTAAAATTAGTCATGCTGTAATTGTAGAAAATAGCATACACGGATTGGTAGTGAGCACGTCGATATGACATAGCCTGCAATGTTAGCAGAATTGTGCTAAAATTTTACTAGTACTTGCAGACCGACAATTGTAGTCTTATCACTCCAGCCTTCTAATATTTTCATAGATTCGCTCAACCTAAACACGTTTGCAGAATGTGCAGTGTTCACAAATTTAGAATCAAATTTTCGTTGTAGATAACAGCATCGGAGGGCAGGTTATGCGCTTGTCTGCCGGTCAGAATGGAAGACCCGGTACCGGTATTGTTGGCAGTAACACTAGTTCTATGTGACACAATTTTACCTTAGACACTGATAAATGTAGTTTTGACATATAAGATTTTCAAATCTCAATTTTCATTTAAATCTTGAAAACCCATACTATTACTCATATACTACATCGTTTATAGTTACAGAAACTGCAATTTCATCATCTTGCAATATCAAAGCAACTGTAAACATAAGCCATTTCATCTGTCTACAGTATTTTGTATAAATAAATATTAATTTAAAGGGTGCAAATTGCTTAAAGTCCAAATTTCGGGGAACAATGTACTTTGACATAACAAAAAATTTTTGAGGATCTCATTTGTATCTATAGAATCAGTAAAGCTGATGTACTAAAATTAGTCATGCTGTAATTGTAGAAAATAGCATACACGGATTGGTAGTGAGCACGTCGATATGACATAGCCTGGAATGTTAGCAGAATTGTGCTAAAAAATTACTAGTACTTGCAGACCGACAATTGCAGTCTTATCACTCCAGCCTTCTAGTATTTTCATAGATTCGCTCAACCTAAACACGTTTGCAGAATGTGCAGTGTTCACAAATTTAAATCAAATATTCGTTGTAGATAACAGCATCGGAGGGCAGTTTATGCGCTTGTCTGCCGCTCAGAATGGAAGACCCGGTATCGGTATTGTTGGCAGTAACACTAGTTCTATGTGCCACAATTTTACCTTGGACACTGATAAATGTCCAAGATGTACTAAAATTAGTCATGCTGTAATTGTAGAAAATAGCATACACGGATTGGTAGTGAGCACGTCGATATGACATAGCCTGCAATGTTAGCAGAATTGTGCTAAAATTTTACTAGTACTTGCAGACCGACAATTGTAGTCTTATCACTCCAGTCTTCTAATATTTTCATAGATTCGCTCAACCTAAACACGTTTGCAGAATGTGCAGTGTTCACAAATTTAGAATCAAATTTTCGTTGTAGATAACAGCATCGGAGGGCAGGTTATGCGCTTGTCTGCCGGTCAGAATGGAAGACCCGGTACCGGTATTGTTGGCAGTAACACTAGTTCTATGTGACACAATTTTACCTTAGACACTGATAAATGTAGTTTTGACATATAAGATTTTCAAATCTCAATTTTCATTTAAATCTTGAAAACCCATACTATTACTCATATACTACATCGTTTATAGTTACAGAAACTGCAATTTCATCATCTTGCAATATCAAAGCAACTGTAAACATAAGCCATTTCATCTGTCTACAGTATTTTGTATAAATAAATATTAATTTAAAGGGTGCAAATTGCTTAAAGTCCAAATTTCGGGGAACAATGTACTTTGACATAACAAAAAATTTTTGAGGATCTCATTTGTATCTATAGAATCAGTAAAGCTGATGTACTAAAATTAGTCATGCTGTAATTGTAGAAAATAGCATACACGGATTGGTAGTGAGCACGTCGATATGACATAGCCTGGAATGTTAGCAGAATTGTGCTAAAAAATTACTAGTACTTGCAGACCGACAATTGCAGTCTTATCACTCCAGCCTTCTAGTATTTTCATAGATTCGCTCAACCTAAACACGTTTGCAGAATGTGCAGTGTTCACAAATTTAAATCAAATATTCGTTGTAGATAACAGCATCGGAGGGCAGTTTATGCGCTTGTCTGCCGCTCAGAATGGAAGACCCGGTATCGGTATTGTTGGCAGTAACACTAGTTCTATGTGCCACAATTTTACCTTGGACACTGATAAATGTAGTTTTGACATGAAAATTGAGATTTGGAAAATCTTGCATTTAAATCTTGAAAACCCATACTATTACTCATATACTACATCGTTTATACTTACAGAAACTGCAATTTCATCATCTTGCAAAATCAAAGCAACTGTAAACATAAGCCATTTCATCTGTCTACAGCATTTTGTATAAATAAATATTAATTTGAAGGGTGCAAATTGCTTAAAATCCCAATTTCGGGGAACAAAGTACTTTGACTTAACACAAAATTTTTGAGGATCTCATTTGTATCTATAGAATCAGTAAAGCTGATGTACTAAAATTAGTCATGCTGTAATTGTAGAAAATAGCATACACGGATTGGTAGTGAGCACGTCGATATGACATAGCCTGCAATGTTAGCAGAATTGTGCTAAAATTTTACTAGTACTTGCAGACCGACAATTGTAGTCTTATCACTCCAGCCTTCTAATATTTTCATAGATTCGCTCAACCTAAACACGTTTGCAGAATGTGCAGTGTTCACAAATTTAGAATCAAATTTTCGTTGTAGATAACAGCATCGGAGGGCAGGTTATGCGCTTGTCTGCCGGTCAGAATGGAAGACCCGGTACCGGTATTGTTGGCAGTAACACTAGTTCTATGTGACACAATTTTACCTTAGACACTGATAAATGTAGTTTTGACATATAAGATTTTCAAATCTCAATTTTCATTTAAATCTTGAAAACCCATACTATTACTCATATACTACATCGTTTATAGTTACAGAAACTGCAATTTCATCATCTTGCAATATCAAAGCAACTGTAAACATAAGCCATTTCATCTGTCTACAGTATTTTGTATAAATAAATATTAATTTAAAGGGTGCAAATTGCTTAAAGTCCAAATTTCGGGGAACAATGTACTTTGACATAACAAAAAATTTTTGAGGATCTCATTTGTATCTATAGAATCAGTAAAGCTGATGTACTAAAATTAGTCATGCTGTAATTGTAGAAAATAGCATACACGGATTGGTAGTGAGCACGTCGATATGACATAGCCTGGAATGTTAGCAGAATTGTGCTAAAAAATTACTAGTACTTGCAGACCGACAATTGCAGTCTTATCACTCCAGCCTTCTAGTATTTTCATAGATTCGCTCAACCTAAACACGTTTGCAGAATGTGCAGTGTTCACAAATTTAAATCAAATTTTCGTTGTAGATAACAGCATCGGAGGGCAGGTTATGCGCTTGTCTGCCGCTCAGAATGGAAGACCCGGTATCGGTATTGTTGGCAGTAACACTAGTTCTATGTGACACAATTTTACCTTAGACACTGATAAATGTAGTTTTGACATGTAAGATTTTCAAATCTCAATTTTCATTTAAATCTTGAAAACCCATACTATTACTCATATACTACATCGTTTATACTTACAGAAACTGCAATTTCATCATCTTGCAATATCAAACCAACTGTAAACATAAGCCATTTCATCTGTCTACAGTATTTTGTATAAATAAATATTAATTTCAAGGGTGCAAATTGCTAAAAATCCCAATTTCGGGGAACAATGTACTTTGACTTATCACAAAATTTTTGAGGATTTCATTTGTATCTATAGAATCAGTAAAGCTGATGTACTAAAATTAGTCATGCTGTAATTGTAGAAAATAGCATACACGGATTGGTAGTGAGCACGTCGATATGACATAGCTTACAATGTTAGCAGAATTGTGCTAAAATTTTACTAGTACTTGCAGACCGACAATTGTAGTCTTATAACTCCAGCCTTCTAATATTTTCATAGATTCGCTCTACCTAAACACGTTTGCAGAATGTGCAGTGTTCACAAATTTAGAATCAAATTTTCGTTGTAGATAACCGCATCGGAGGGCAGGTTATGCGCTTGTCTTCCGATCAGAATGGAAAACCCGGTATCGGTATTGTTGGCAGTAACACTAGTTCTATGTGCCACAATTTTACCTTAGACACTGATAAATGTAGTTTTGACATGAAAATTGAGATTTGGAAAATCTTACATTTAAATCTTGAAAACCCATACTATTACTCATATACTACATCGTTTATACTTACAGAAACTGCAATTTCATCATCTTGCAAAATCAAAGCAACTCTAAACATAAGCCATTTCATCTGTCTACAGCATTTTGTATAAATAAATATTAATTTGAAGGGTGCAAATTGCTTAAAATCCCAATTTCGGGGAACAAAGTACTTTGACTTAACACAAAATTTTTGAGGATCTCATTTGTATCTATAGAATCAGTAAAGATGATGTACTAAAATTAGTCATGCTGTAATTGTAGAAAATAGCATACACGGATTGGTAGTGAGCACGTCGATATGACATAGCCTGCAATGTTAGCAGAATTGTGCTAAAATTTTACTAGTACTTGCAGACCGACAATTGTAGTCTTATCACTCCAGCCTTCTAGTATTTTCATAGATTCGCTCAACCTAAACACGTTTGCAGAATGTGCAGTGTTCACAAATTTAGAATCAAATTTTCGTTGTAGATAACCGCATCGGAGGGCAGGTTATGCGCTTGTCTGCCGATCAGAATGGAAAACCCGGTACCGGTATTGATGGCAGTAACACTAGTTCTATGTGCCACAATTTTACCTTAGACACTGATAAATGTAGTTTTGACATGAAAATTGAGATTTGGAAAATCTTACATTTAAATCTTGAAAACCCATACTATTACTCATATACTACATCGTTTATACTTACAGAAACTGCAATTTCATCATCTTGCAAAATCAAAGCAACTCTAAACATAAGCCATTTCATCTGTCTACAGCATTTTGTATAAATAAATATTAATTTGAAGGGTGCAAATTGCTTAAAATCCCAATTTCGGGGAACAAAGTACTTTGACTTAACACAAAATTTTTGAGGATCTCATTTGTATCTATAGAATCTGGAAAGCTGATGTACTAAAATTAGTCATGCTGTAATTGTAGAAAATAGCATACACGGATTGGTAGTGAGCACGTCGATATGACATAGCCTGCAATGTTAGCAGAATTGTGCTAAAATTTTACTAGTACTTGCAGACCGACAATTGTAGTCTTATCACTCCAGCCTTCTAATATTTTCATAGATTCGCTCTACCTAAACACGTTTGCAGAATGTGCAGTGTTCACAAATTAAGAATCAAATTTTCGTTGTAGATAACCGCATCGGAGGGCAGGTTATGCGCTTGTCTGCCGATCAGAATGGAAGACCCGGTACCGGTATTGTTGGCAGTAACACTAGTTCTATGTGACACAATTTTACCTTAGACACTGATAAATGTAGTTTTGACATGTAAGATTTTCAAATCTCAATTTTCATTTAAATCTTGAAAACCCATACTATTACTCATATACTACATCGTTTATAGTTACAGAAACTGCAATTTCATCATCTTGCAATATCAAAGCAACTGTAAACATAAGCCATTTCATCTGTCTACAGTATTTTGTATAAATAAATATTAATTTAAAGGGTGCAAATTGCTTAAAGTCCAAATTTCGGGGAACAATGTACTTTGACATAACAAAAAATTTTTGAGGATCTCATTTGTATCTATAGAATCAGTAAAGCTGATGTACTAAAATTAGTCATGCTGTAATTGTAGAAAATAGCATACACGGATTGGTAGTGAGCACGTCGATATGACATAGCCTGGAATGTTAGCAGAATTGTGCTAAAAAATTACTAGTACTTGCAGACCGACAATTGCAGTCTTATCACTCCAGCCTTCTAGTATTTTCATAGATTCGCTCAACCTAAACACGTTTGCAGAATGTGCAGTGTTCACAAATTTAAATCAAATTTTCGTTGTAGATAACAGCATCGGAGGGCAGGTTATGCGCTTGTCTGCCGCTCAGAATGGAAGACCCGGTATCGGTATTGTTGGCAGTAACACTAGTTCTATGTGACACAATTTTACCTTAGACACTGATAAATGTAGTTTTGACATGTAAGATTTTCAAATCTCAATTTTCATTTAAATCTTGAAAACCCATACTATTACTCATATATTACATCGTTTATACTTACAGTAACTGCAGTTTCATCATCTTGCAAAATCAAAGAAACTGTAAACATAAGCCATTTCATCTGTCTACAGCATTTTGTATAAATAAATATTAATTTGAAGGGTGCAAATTGCTTAAAATCCCAATTTCGGGGAACAAAGTACTTTGACTTAACACAAAATTTTTGAGGATCTCATTTGTATCTATAGAATCAGTAAAGATGATGTACTAAAATTAGTCATGCTGTAATTGTAGAAAATAGCATACACGGATTGGTAGTGAGCACGTCGATATGACATAGCCTGCAATGTTAGCAGAATTGTGCTAAAATTTTACTAGTACTTGCAGACGGACAATTGTAGTCTTATCACTCCAGCCTTCTAATATTTTCATAGATTCGCTCAACCTAAACACGTTTGCAGAATGTGCAGTGTTCACAAATTTAGAATCAAATTTTCGTTGTAGATAACAGCATCGGAGGGCAGGTTATGCGCTTGTCTGCCGGTCAGAATGGAAGACCCGGTACCGGTATTGTTGGCAGTAACACTAGTTCTATGTGACACAATTTTACCTTAGACACTGATAAATGTAGTTTTGACATGTAAGATTTTCAAATCTCAATTTTCATTTAAATCTTGAAAACCCATACTATTAATCATATACTACATCGTTTATACTTACAGAAACTGCAATTTCATCATCTTGCAATATCAAACCAACTGTAAACATAAGCCATTTCATCTGTCTACAGTATTTTGTATAAATAAATATTAATTTCAAGGGTGCAAATTGCTAAAAATCCCAATTTCGGGGAACAATGTACTTTGACTTATCACAAAATTTTTGAGGATTTCATTTGTATCTATAGAATCAGTAAAGCTGATGTACTAAAATTAGTCATGCTGTAATTGTAGAAAATAGCATACACGGATTGGTAGTGAGCACGTCGATATGACATAGCTTACAATGTTAGCAGAATTGTGCTAAAATTTTACTAGTACTTGCAGACCGACAATTGTAGTCTTATCACTCCAGCCTTCTAATATTTTCATAGATTCGCTCTACCTAAACACGTTTGCAGAATGTGCAGTGTTCACAAATTTAGAATCAAATTTTCGTTGTAGATAACCGCATCGGAGGGCAGGTTATGCGCTTGTCTGCCGATCAGAATGGAAAACCCGGTATCGGTATTGTTGGCAGTAACACTAGTTCTATGTGCCACAATTTTACCTTAGACACTGATAAATGTAGTTTTGACATGAAAATTGAGATTTGGAAAATCTTACATTTAAATCTTGAAAACCCATACTATTACTCATATACTACATCGTTTATACTTACAGAAACTGCAATTTCATCATCTTGCAAAATCAAAGCAACTCTAAACATAAGCCATTTCATCTGTCTACAGCATTTTGTATAAATAAATATTAATTTGAAGGGTGCAAATTGCTTAAAATCCCAATTTCGGGGAACAAAGTACTTTGACTTAACACAAAATTTTTGAGGATCTCATTTGTATCTATAGAATCAGTAAAGATGATGTACTAAAATTAGTCATGCTGTAATTGTAGAAAATAGCATACACGGATTGGTAGTGAGCACGTCGATATGACATAGCCTGCAATGTTAGCAGAATTGTGCTAAAATTTTACTAGTACTTGCAGACGGACAATTGTAGTCTTATCACTCCAGCCTTCTAATATTTTCATAGATTCGCTCAACCTAAACACGTTTGCAGAATGTGCAGTGTTCACAAATTTAGAATCAAATTTTCGTTGTAGATAACAGCATCGGAGGTCAGGTTATGCGCTTGTCTGCCGGTCAGAATGGAAGACCCGGTACCGGTATTGTTGGCAGTAACACTAGTTCTATGTGACACAATTTTACCTTAGACACTGATAAATGTAGTTTTGACATATAAGATTTTCAAATCTCAATTTTCATTTAAATCTTGAAAACCCATACTATTACTCATATACTACATCGTTTATACTTACAGAAACTGCAATTTCATCATCTTGCAATATCAAAGCAACTGTAAACATAAGCCATTTCATCTGTCTACAGTATTTTGTATAAATAAATATTAATTTCAAGGGTGCAAATTGCTAAAAATCCCAATTTCGGGGAACAATGTACTTTGACTTATCACAAAATTTTTGAGGATTTCATTTGTATCTATAGAATCAGTAAAGCTGATGTACTAAAATTAGTCATGCTGTAATTGTAGAAAATAGCATACACGGATTGGTAGTGAGCACGTCGATATGACATAGCTTACAATGTTAGCAGAATTGTGCTAAAATTTTACTAGTACTTGCAGACCGACAATTGTAGTCTTATCACTCCAGCCTTCTAATATTTTCATAGATTCGCTCTACCTAAACACGTTTGCAGAATGTGCAGTGTTCACAAAATTAGAATCAAATTTTCGTTGTAGATAACCGCATCGAAGGGCAGGTTATGCGCTTGTCTGCCGATCAGAATGGAAAACCCGGTACCGGTATTGTTGGCAGTAACACTAGTTCTATGTGACACAATTTTACCTTAGACACTGATAAATGTAGTTTTGACATGTAAGATTTTCAAATCTCAATTTTCATTTAAATCTTGAAAACCCATACTATTACTCATATACTACATCGTTTATACTTACAGAAACTGCAATTTCATCATCTTGCAATATCAAAGCAACTGTAAACATAAGCCATTTCATCTGTCTACAGTATTTTGTATAAATAAATATTAATTTAAAGGGTGCAAATTGCTTAAAGTCCAAATTTCGGGGAACAATGTACTTTGACATAACAAAAAATTTTTGAGGATCTCATTTGTATCTATAGAATCAGTAAAGCTGATGTACTAAAATTAGTCATTCTGTAATTGTAGAAAATAGCATACACGGATTGGTAGTGAGCACGTCGATATGACATAGCCTGCAATGTTAGCAGAATTGTGCTAAAATTTTACTAGTACTTGCAGACCGACAATTGTAGTCTTATCACTCCAGCCTTCTAATATTTTCAAAGATTCGCTCAACCGAGATACGTTTGCAGAATGAGCAGTGTTCACAAATTTAGAATCAAATTTTCGTTGTAGATAACAGCATCGGAGGGTAGGTTATGCGCTTGTCTGCCGGTCAGAATGGAAGACCCGGTACCGGTATTGTTGGCAGTAACACTAGTTCTATGTGACACAATTTTACCTTAGACACTGATAAATGTAGTTTTGACAAGTAAGATTTTCAAATCTCAATTTTCATTTAAATCTTGAAAACCCATACTATTACTCATATACTACATCGTTTATACTTACAGAAACTGCAATTTCATCATCTTGCAAAATCAAAGCAATTGTAAACATAAGCCATTTCATCTGTCTACAGCATTTTGTATAAATAAATATTAATTTGAAGGGTGCAAATTGCTTAAAATCCCAATTTCGGGGAACAAAGTACTTTGACTTAACACAAAATTTTTGAGGATCTCATTTGTATCTATAGAATCAGTAAAGCTGATGTACTAAAATTAGTCATGCTGTAATTGTAGAAAATAGCATACACGGATTGGTAGTGAGCACGTCGATATGACATAGCCTGCAATGTTAGCAGAATTGTGCTAAAATTTTACTAGTACTTGCAGACGGACAATTGTAGTCTTATCACTCCAGCCTTCTAATATTTTCATAGATTCGCTCAACCTAAACACGTTTGCAGAATGTGCAGTGTTCACAAATTTAGAATCAAATTTTCGTTGTAGATAACAGCATCGGAGGTCAGGTTATGCGCTTGTCTGCCGGTCAGAATGGAAGACCCGGTACCGGTATTGTTGGCAGTAACACTAGTTCTATGTGACACAATTTTACCTTAGACACTGATAAATGTAGTTTTGACATATAAGATTTTCAAATCTCAATTTTCATTTAAATCTTGAAAACCCATACTATTACTCATATACTACATCGTTTATACTTACAGAAACTGCAATTTCATCATCTTGCAATATCAAAGCAACTGTAAACATAAGCCATTTCATCTGTCTACAGTATTTTGTATAAATAAATATTAATTTCAAGGGTGCAAATTGCTAAAAATCCCAATTTCGGGGAACAATGTACTTTGACTTATCACAAAATTTTTGAGGATTTCATTTGTATCTATAGAATCAGTAAAGCTGATGTACTAAAATTAGTCATGCTGTAATTGTAGAAAATAGCATACACGGATTGGTAGTGAGCACGTCGATATGACATAGCTTACAATGTTAGCAGAATTGTGCTAAAATTTACTAGTACTTGCAGACCGACAATTGTAGTCTTATCACTCCAGCCTTCTAATATTTTCATAGATTCGCTCTACCTAAACACGTTTGCAGAATGTGCAGTGTTCACAAAATTAGAATCAAATTTTCGTTGTAGATAACCGCATCGAAGGGCAGGTTATGCGCTTGTCTGCCGATCAGAATGGAAAACCCGGTACCGGTATTGTTGGCAGTAACACTAGTTCTATGTGACACAATTTTACCTTAGACACTGATAAATGTAGTTTTGACATGTAAGATTTTCAAATCTCAATTTTCATTTAAATCTTGAAAACCCATACTATTACTCATATACTACATCGTTTATACTTACAGAAACTGCAATTTCATCATCTTGCAATATCAAAGCAACTGTAAACATAAGCCATTTCATCTGTCTACAGTATTTTGTATAAATAAATATTAATTTAAAGGGTGCAAATTGCTTAAAGTCCAAATTTCGGGGAACAATGTACTTTGACATAACAAAAAATTTTTGAGGATCTCATTTGTATCTATAGAATCAGTAAAGCTGATGTACTAAAATTAGTCATTCTGTAATTGTAGAAAATAGCATACACGGATTGGTAGTGAGCACGTCGATATGACATAGCCTGTAATGTTAGCAGAATTGTGCTAAAATTTTACTAGTACTTGCAGACCGACAATTGTAGTCTTATCACTCCAGCCTTCTAATATTTTCAAAGATTCGCTCAACCGAGATACGTTTGCAGAATGTGCAGTGTTCACAAATTTAGAATCAAATTTTCGTTGTAGATAACAGCATCGGAGGGTAGGTTATGCGCTTGTCTGCCGGTCAGAATGGAAGACCCGGTACCGGTATTGTTGGCAGTAACACTAGTTCTATGTGACACAATTTTACCTTAGACACTGATAAATGTAGTTTTGACAAGTAAGATTTTCAAATCTCAATTTTCATTTAAATCTTGAAAACCCATACTATTACTCATATACTACATCGTTTATACTTACAGAAACTGCAATTTCATCATCTTGCAAAATCAAAGCAACTGTAAACATAAGCCATTTCATCTGTCTACAGCATTTTGTATAAATAAATATTAATTTGAAGGGTGCAAATTGCTTAAAATCCCAATTTCGGGGAACAAAGTACTTTGACTTAACACAAAATTTTTGAGGATCTCATTTGTATCTATAGAATCTGTAAAGCTGATGTACTAAAATTAGTCATGCTGTAATTTTAGAAAATAGCATACACGGATTGGTAGTGAGCACGTCGATATGACATAGCCTGCAATGTTAGCAGAATTGTGCTAAAATTTTACTAGTACTTGCAGACCGACAATTGCAGTCTTATCACTCCAGCCTTCTAGTATTTTCATAGATTCGCTCAACCTAAACACGTTTGCAGAATGTGCAGTGTTCACAAATTTAAATCAAATTTTCGTTGTAGATAACAGCATCGGAGGGCAGTTTATGCGCTTGTCTGCCGCTCAGAATGGAAGACCCGGTATCGGTATTGTTGGCAGTAACACTAGTTCTATGTGCCACAATTTTACCTTGGACACTGATAAATGTAGTTTTGACATGAAAATTGAGATTTGGAAAATCTTGCATTTAAATCTTGAAAACCCATACTATTACTCATATACTACATCGTTTATACTTACAGAAACTGCAATTTCATCATCTTGCAAAATCAAAGCAACTGTAAACATAAGCCATTTCATCTGTCTACAGCATTTTGTATAAATAAATATTAATTTGAAGGGTGCAAATTGCTTAAAATCCCAATTTCGGGGAACAAAGTACTTTGACTTAACACAAAATTTTTGAGGATCTCATTTGTATCTATAGAATCAGTAAAGCTGATGTACTAAAATTAGTCATGCTGTAATTGTAGAAAATAGCATACACGGATTGGTAGTGAGCACGTCGATATGACATAGCCTGCAATGTTAGCAGAATTGTGCTAAAATTTTACTAGTACTTGCAGACCGACAATTGTAGTCTTATCACTCCAGCCTTCTAATATTTTCATAGATTCGCTCAACATAAACACGTTTGCAGAATGTGCAGTGTTCACAAATTTAGAATCAAATTTTCGTTGTAGATAACAGCATCGGAGGGCAGGTTATGCGCTTGTCTGCCGGTCAGAATGGAAGACCCGGTACCGGTATTGTTGGCAGTAACACTAGTTCTATGTGACACAATTTTACCTTAGACACTGATAAATGTAGTTTTGACATATAAGATTTTCAAATCTCAATTTTCATTTAAATCTTGAAAACCCATACTATTACTCATATACTACATCGTTTATACTTACAGAAACTGCAATTTCATCATCTTGCAATATCAAAGCAACTGTAAACATAAGCCATTTCTTCTGTCTACAGTATTTTGTATAAATAAATATTAATTTAAAGGGTGCAAATTGCTTAAAGTCCAAATTTCGGGGAACAATGTACTTTGACATAACAAAAATTTTTTGAGGATCTCATTTGTATCTATAGAATCAGTAAAGCTGATGTACTAAAATTAGTCATGCTGTAATTGTAGAAAATAGCATACACGGATTGGTAGTGAGCAGGTCGATATGACATAGCCTGGAATGTTAGCAGAATTGTGCTAAAAAATTACTAGTACTTGCAGACCGACAATTGCAGTCTTATCACTCCAGCCTTCTAGTATTTTCATAGATTCGCTCAACCTAAACACGTTTGCAGAATGTGCAGTGTTCACAAATTTAAATCAAATTTTCGTTGTAGATAACAGCCTCGGAGGGCAGGTTATGCGCTTGTCTGCCGCTCAGAATGGAAGACCCGGTATCGGTATTGTTGGCAGTAACACTAGTTCTATGTGCCACAATTTTACCTTAGACACTGATAAATGTAGTTTTGACATGAAAATTGAGATTTGGAAAATCTTACATTTAAATCTTGAAAACCCATACTATTACTCATATACTACATCGTTTATACTTACAGTAAATGCAGTTTCATCATCTTGCAAAATCAAAGAAACTGTAAACATAAGCCATTTCATCTGTCTACAGCATTTTGTATAAATAAATATTAATTTGAAGGCTGCAAATTGCTTAAAATCCCAATTTCGGGGAACAAAGTACTTTGACTTAACACAAAATTTTTGAGGATCTCATTTGTATCTATAGAATCAGTAAAGATGATGTACTAAAATTAGTCATGCTGTAATTGTGGAATATAGCATACACGGATTGGTAGTGAGCACGTCGATATGACATAGCCAGCAATGTTAGCAGAATTGTGCTAAAATTTTACTAGTACTTGCAGACGGACAATTGTAGTCTTATCACTCCAGCCTTCTAATATTTTCATAGATTCGCTCAACCTAAACACGTTTGCAGAATGTGCAGTGTTCACAAATTTAGAATCAAATTTTCGTTGTAGATAACAGCATCGGAGGGCAGGTTATGCGCTTGTCTGCCGGTCAGAATGGAAGACCCGGTACCGGTATTGTTGGCAGTAACACTAGTTCTATGTGACACAATTTTACCTTAGACACTGATAAATGTAGTTTTGACATGTAAGATTTTCAAATCTCAATTTTCATTTAAATCTTGAAAACCCATACTATTACTCATATACTACATCGTTTATACTTACAGAAACTGCAATTTCATCATCTTGCAATATCAAAGCAACTGTAAACATAAGCCATTTCATCTGTCTACAGTATTTTGTATAAATAAATATTAATTAAAAGGATGCAAATTGCTTAAAGTCCAAATTTCGGGGAACAATGTACTTTGACATAACAAACAATTTTTGAGGATCTCATTTGTATCTATAGAATCAGTAAAGCTGATGTACTAAAATTAGTCATGCTGTAATTGTAGAAAATAGCATACACGGATTGGTAGCGAGCACGTCGATATGACATAGCCAGCAATGTTAGCAGAATTGTGCTAAAATTTTACTAGTACTAGCAGACCGACAATTGCAGTCTTATCACTCCAGCCTTCTAGTATTTTCATAGATTCGCTCAACCTAAACACGTTTGCAGAATGTGCAGTGTTCACAAATTTAGAATCAAATTTTCGTTGTAGATAACCGCATCGGAGGGCAGGTTATGCGCTTGTCTGCCGATCCGAATGGAAAACCCGGTACCGGTATTGATGGCAGTAACACTAGTTCTATGTGCCACAATTTTACCTTAGACACTGATAAATGTAGTTTTGACATGAAAATTGAGATTTGGAAAATCTTACATTTAAATCTTGAAAACCCATACTATTACTCATATACTACATCGTTTATACTTACAGAAACTGCAATTTCATCATCTTGCAAAATCAAAGCAACTGTAAACATAAGCCATTTCATCTGTCTACAGCATTTTGTATAAATAAATATTAATTTGAAGGGTGCAAATTGCTTAAAATCCCAATTTCGGGGAACAAAGTACTTTGACTTAACACAAAATTTTTGAGGATCTCATTTGTATCTATAGAATCAGTAAAGCTGATGTACTAAAATTAGTCATGCTGTAATTGTAGAAAATAGCATACACGGATTGGTAGTGAGCACGTCGATATGACATAGCCTGCAATGTTAGCAGAATTGTGCTAAAATTTTACTAGTACTTGCAGACGGACAATTGTAGTCTTATCACTCCAGCCTTCTAATATTTTCATAGATTCGCTCAACCTAAACACGTTTGCAGAATGTGCAGTGTTCACAAATTTAGAATCAAATTTTCGTTGTAGATAACAGCATCGGAGGGCAGGTTATGCGCTTGTCTGCCGGTCAGAATGGAAGACCCGGTACCGGTATTGTTGGCAGTAACACTAGTTCTATGTGACACAATTTTACCTTAGACACTGATAAATGTAGTTTTGACATATAAGATTTTCAAATCTCAATTTTCATTTAAATCTTGAAAACCCATACTATTACTCATATACTACATCGTTTATACTTACAGAAACTGCAATTTCATCATCTTGCAATATCAAAGCAACTGTAAACATAAGCCATTTCATCTGTCTACAGTATTTTGTATAAATAAATATTAATTTAAAGGGTGCAAATTGCTTAAAGTCCAAATTTCGGGGAACAATGTACTTTGACATAACAAAAAATTTTTGAGGATCTCATTTGTATCTATAGAATCAGTAAAGCTGATGTACTAAAATTAGTCATGCTGTAATTGTAGAAAATAGCATACACGGATTGGTAGTGAGCACGTCGATATGACATAGCCTGGAATGTTAGCAGAATTGTGCTAAAAAATTACTAGTACTTGCAGACCGACAATTGCAGTCTTATCACTCCAGCCTTCTAGTATTTTCATAGATTCGCTCAACCTAAACACGTTTGCAGAATGTGCAGTGTTCACAAATTTAAATCAAATTTTCGTTGTAGATAACAGCCTCGGAGGGCAGGTTATGCGCTTGTCTGCCGCTCAGAATGGAAGACCCGGTATCGGTATTGTTGGCAGTAACACTAGTTCTATGTGCCACAATTTTACCTTAGACACTGATAAATGTAGTTTTGACATGAAAATTGAGATTTGGAAAATCTTACATTTAAATCTTGAAAACCCATACTATTACTCATATACTACATCGTTTATACTTACAGTAAATGCAGTTTCATCATCTTGCAAAATCAAAGAAACTGTAAACATAAGCCATTTCATCTGTCTACAGCATTTTGTATAAATAAATATTAATTTGAAGGCTGCAAATTGCTTAAAATCCCAATTTCGGGGAACAAAGTACTTTGACTTAACACAAAATTTTTGAGGATCTCATTTGTATCTATAGAATCAGTAAAGATGATGTACTAAAATTAGTCATGCTGTAATTGTGGAATATAGCATACACGGATTGGTAGTGAGCACGTCGATATGACATAGCCTGCAATGTTAGCAGAATTGTGCTAAAATTTTACTAGTACTTGCAGACGGACAATTGTAGTCTTATCACTCCAGCCTTCTAATATTTTCATAGATTCGCTCAACCTAAACACGTTTGCAGAATGTGCAGTGTTCACAAATTTAGAATCAAATTTTCGTTGTAGATAACAGCATCCGAGGGCAGGTTATGCGCTTGTCTGCCGGTCAGAATGGAAGACCCGGTACCGGTATTGTTGGCAGTAACACTAGTTCTATGTGACACAATTTTACCTTAGACACTGATAAATGTAGTTTTGACATGTAAGATTTTCAAATCTCAATTTTCATTTAAATCTTGAAAACCCATACTATTACTCATATACTACATCGTTTATACTTACAGAAACTGCAATTTCATCATCTTGCAATATCAAAGCAACTGTAAACATAAGCCATTTCATCTGTCTACAGTATTTTGTATAAATAAATATTAATTTAAAGGGTGCAAATTGCTTAAAGTCCAAATTTCGGGGAACAATGTACTTTGACATAACAAAAAATTTTTGAGGATCTCATTTGTATCTATAGAATCAGTAAAACTGATGTACTAAAATTAGTCATGCTGTAATTGTAGAAAATAGCATACACGGATTGGTAGTGAGCACGTCGATATGACATAGCCTGGAATGTTAGCAGAATTGTGCTAAAAATTTACTAGTACTTGCAGACCGACAATTGCAGTCTTATCACTCCAGCCTTCTAGTATTTTCATAGATTCGCTCAACCTAAACACGTTTGCAGAATGTGCAGTGTTCACAAATTTAAATCAAATTTTCGTTGTAGATAACAGCATCGGAGGGCAGTTTATGCGCTTGTCTGCCGCTCAGAATGGAAGACCCGGTATCGGTATTGTTGGCAGTAACACTAGTTCTATGTGCCACAATTTTACCTTGGACACTGATAAATGTAGTTTTGACATGAAAATTGAGATTTGGAAAATCTTGCATTTAAATCTTGAAAACCCATACTATTACTCATATACTACATCGTTTATACTTACAGAAACTGCAATTTCATCATCTTGCAAAATCAAAGCAACTGTAAACATAAGCCATTTCATCTGTCTACAGCATTTTGTATAAATAAATATTAATTTGAAGGGTGCAAATTGCTTAAAATCCCAATTTCGGGGAACAAAGTACTTTGACTTAACACAAAATTTTTGAGGATCTCATTTGTATCTATAGAATCTGGAAAGCTGATGTACTAAAATTAGTCATTCTGTAATTGTAGAAAATAGCATACACGGATTGGTAGTGAGCACGTCGATATGACATAGCCTGCAATGTTAGCAGAATTGTGCTAAAATTTTACTAGTACTTGCAGACCGACAATTGTAGTCTTATCACTCCAGCCTTCTAATATTTTCAAAGATTCGCTCAACCGAAATACGTTTGCAGAATGTGCAGTGTTCACAAATTTAGAATCAAATTTTCGTTGTAGATAACAGCATCGGAGGGTAGGTTATGCGCTTGTCTGCCGGTCAGAATGGAAGACCCGGTACCGGTATTGTTGGCAGTAACACTAGTTCTATGTGACACAATTTTACCTTAGACACTGATAAATGTAGTTTTGACAAGTAAGATTTTCAAATCTCAATTTTCATTTAAATCTTGAAAACCCATACTATTACTCATATACTACATCGTTTATACTTACAGAAACTGCAATTTCATCATCTTGCAATATCAAAGCAACTGTAAACATAAGCCATTTCATCTGTCTACAGTATTTTGTATAAATAAATATTAATTTAAAGGGTGCAAATTGCTTAAAGTCCAAATTTCGGGGAACAATGTACTTTGACATAACAAAAAATTTTTGAGGATCTCATTTGTATCTATAGAATCAGTAAAGCTGATGTACTAAAATTAGTCATGCTGTAATTGTAGAAAATAGCATACACGGATTGGTAGTGAGCACGTCGATATGACATAGCCTGGAATGTTAGCAGAATTGTGCTAAAAAATTACTAGTACTTGCAGACCGACAATTGCAGTCTTATCACTCCAGCCTTCTAGTATTTTCATAGATTCGCTCAACCTAAACACGTTTGCAGAATGTGCAGTGTTCACAAATTTAAATCAAATTTTCGTTGTAGATAACAGCCTCGGAGGGCAGGTTATGCGCTTGTCTGCCGCTCAGAATGGAAGACCCGGTATCGGTATTGTTGGCAGTAACACTAGTTCTATGTGCCACAATTTTACCTTAGACACTGATAAATGTAGTTTTGACATGAAAATTGAGATTTGGAAAATCTTACATTTAAATCTTGAAAACCCATACTATTACTCATATACTACATCGTTTATACTTACAGTAAATGCAGTTTCATCATCTTGCAAAATCAAAGAAACTGTAAACATAAGCCATTTCATCTGTCTACAGCATTTTGTATAAATAAATATTAATTTGAAGGCTGCAAATTGCTTAAAATCCCAATTTCGGGGAACAAAGTACTTTGACTTAACACAAAATTTTTGAGGATCTCATTTGTATCTATAGAATCAGTAAAGATGATGTACTAAAATTAGTCATGCTGTAATTGTGGAATATAGCATACACGGATTGGTAGTGAGCACGTCGATATGACATAGCCTGCAATGTTAGCAGAATTGTGCTAAAATTTTACTAGTACTTGCAGACGGACAATTGTAGTCTTATCACTCCAGCCTTCTAATATTTTCATAGATTCGCTCAACCTAAACACGTTTGCAGAATGTGCAGTGTTCACAAATTTAGAATCAAATTTTCGTTGTAGATAACAGCATCCGAGGGCAGGTTATGCGCTTGTCTGCCGGTCAGAATGGAAGACCCGGTACCGGTATTGTTGGCAGTAACACTAGTTCTATGTGACACAATTTTACCTTAGACACTGATAAATGTAGTTTTGACATGTAAGATTTTCAAATCTCAATTTTCATTTAAATCTTGAAAACCCATACTATTACTCATATACTACATCGTTTATACTTACAGAAACTGCAATTTCATCATCTTGCAATATCAAAGCAACTGTAAACATAAGCCATTTCATCTGTCTACAGTATTTTGTATAAATAAATATTAATTTAAAGGGTGCAAATTGCTTAAAGTCCAAATTTCGGGGAACAATGTACTTTGACATAACAAAAAATTTTTGAGGATCTCATTTGTATCTATAGAATCAGTAAAACTGATGTACTAAAATTAGTCATGCTGTAATTGTAGAAAATAGCATACACGGATTGGTAGTGAGCACGTCGATATGACATAGCCTGGAATGTTAGCAGAATTGTGCTAAAAATTTACTAGTACTTGCAGACCGACAATTGCAGTCTTATCACTCCAGCCTTCTAGTATTTTCATAGATTCGCTCAACCTAAACACGTTTGCAGAATGTGCAGTGTTCACAAATTTAAATCAAATTTTCGTTGTAGATAACAGCATCGGAGGGCAGTTTATGCGCTTGTCTGCCGCTCAGAATGGAAGACCCGGTATCGGTATTGTTGGCAGTAACACTAGTTCTATGTGCCACAATTTTACCTTGGACACTGATAAATGTAGTTTTGACATGAAAATTGAGATTTGGAAAATCTTGCATTTAAATCTTGAAAACCCATACTATTACTCATATACTACATCGTTTATACTTACAGAAACTGCAATTTCATCATCTTGCAAAATCAAAGCAACTGTAAACATAAGCCATTTCATCTGTCTACAGCATTTTGTATAAATAAATATTAATTTGAAGGGTGCAAATTGCTTAAAATCCCAATTTCGGGGAACAAAGTACTTTGACTTAACACAAAATTTTTGAGGATCTCATTTGTATCTATAGAATCTGGAAAGCTGATGTACTAAAATTAGTCATGCTGTAATTGTAGAAAATAGCATACACGGATTGGTAGTGAGCACGTCGATATGACATAGCCTGCAATGTTAGCAGAATTGTGCTAAAATTTTACTAGTACTTGCAGACCGACAATTGTAGTCTTATCACTCCAGCCTTCTAATATTTTCATAGATTCGCTCAACATAAACACGTTTGCAGAATGTGCAGTGTTCACAAATTTAGAATCAAATTTTCGTTGTAGATAACAGCATCGGAGGGCAGGTTATGCGCTTGTCTGCCGGTCAGAATGGAAGACCCGGTACCGGTATTGTTGGCAGTAACACTAGTTCTATGTGACACAATTTTACCTTAGACACTGATAAATGTAGTTTTGACATATAAGATTTTCAAATCTCAATTTTCATTTAAATCTTGAAAACCCATACTATTACTCATATACTACATCGTTTATACTTACAGAAACTGCAATTTCATCATCTTGCAATATCAAAGCAACTGTAAACATAAGCCATTTCATCTGTCTACAGTATTTTGTATAAATAAATATTAATTTAAAGGGTGCAAATTGCTTAAAGTCCAAATTTCGGGGAACAATGTACTTTGACATAACAAAAAATTTTTGAGGATCTCATTTGTATCTATAGAATCAGTAAAGCTGATGTACTAAAATTAGTCATGCTGTAATTGTAGAAAATAGCATACACGGATTGGTAGTGAGCACGTCGATATGACATAGCCTGGAATGTTAGCAGAATTGTGCTAAAAAATTACTAGTACTTGCAGACCGACAATTGCAGTCTTATCACTCCAGCCTTCTAGTATTTTCATAGATTCGCTCAACCTAAACACGTTTGCAGAATGTGCAGTGTTCACAAATTTAAATCAAATTTTCGTTGTAGATAACAGCCTCGGAGGGCAGGTTATGCGCTTGTCTGCCGCTCAGAATGGAAGACCCGGTATCGGTATTGTTGGCAGTAACACTAGTTCTATGTGCCACAATTTTACCTTAGACACTGATAAATGTAGTTTTGACATGAAAATTGAGATTTGGAAAATCTTACATTTAAATCTTGAAAACCCATACTATTACTCATATACTACATCGTTTATACTTACAGTAAATGCAGTTTCATCATCTTGCAAAATCAAAGAAACTGTAAACATAAGCCATTTCATCTGTCTACAGCATTTTGTATAAATAAATATTAATTTGAAGGCTGCAAATTGCTTAAAATCCCAATTTCGGGGAACAAAGTACTTTGACTTAACACAAAATTTTTGAGGATCTCATTTGTATCTATAGAATCAGTAAAGATGATGTACTAAAATTAGTCATGCTGTAATTGTGGAATATAGCATACACGGATTGGTAGTGAGCACGTCGATATGACATAGCCTGCAATGTTAGCAGAATTGTGCTAAAATTTTACTAGTACTTGCAGACGGACAATTGTAGTCTTATCACTCCAGCCTTCTAATATTTTCATAGATTCGCTCAACCTAAACACGTTTGCAGAATGTGCAGTGTTCACAAATTTAGAATCAAATTTTCGTTGTAGATAACAGCATCCGAGGGCAGGTTATGCGCTTGTCTGCCGGTCAGAATGGAAGACCCGGTACCGGTATTGTTGGCAGTAACACTAGTTCTATGTGACACAATTTTACCTTAGACACTGATAAATGTAGTTTTGACATGTAAGATTTTCAAATCTCAATTTTCATTTAAATCTTGAAAACCCATACTATTACTCATATACTACATCGTTTATACTTACAGAAACTGCAATTTCATCATCTTGCAATATCAAAGCAACTGTAAACATAAGCCATTTCATCTGTCTACAGTATTTTGTATAAATAAATATTAATTTAAAGGGTGCAAATTGCTTAAAGTCCAAATTTCGGGGAACAATGTACTTTGACATAACAAAAAATTTTTGAGGATCTCATTTGTATCTATAGAATCAGTAAAACTGATGTACTAAAATTAGTCATGCTGTAATTGTAGAAAATAGCATACACGGATTGGTAGTGAGCACGTCGATATGACATAGCCTGGAATGTTAGCAGAATTGTGCTAAAAATTTACTAGTACTTGCAGACCGACAATTGCAGTCTTATCACTCCAGCCTTCTAGTATTTTCATAGATTCGCTCAACCTAAACACGTTTGCAGAATGTGCAGTGTTCACAAATTTAAATCAAATTTTCGTTGTAGATAACAGCATCGGAGGGCAGTTTATGCGCTTGTCTGCCGCTCAGAATGGAAGACCCGGTATCGGTATTGTTGGCAGTAACACTAGTTCTATGTGCCACAATTTTACCTTGGACACTGATAAATGTAGTTTTGACATGAAAATTAAGATTTGGAAAATCTTGCATTTAAATCTTGAAAACCCATACTATTACTCATATACTACATCGTTTATACTTACAGAAACTGCAATTTCATCATCTTGCAAAATCAAAGCAACTGTAAACATAAGCCATTTCATCTGTCTACAGCATTTTGTATAAATAAATATTAATTTGAAGGGTGCAAATTGCTTAAAATCCCAATTTCGGGGAACAAAGTACTTTGACTTAACACAAAATTTTTGAGGATCTCATTTGTATCTATAGAATCTGGAAAGCTGATGTACTAAAATTAGTCATGCTGTAATTTTAGAAAATAGCATACACGGATTGGTAGTGAGCACGTCGATATGACATAGCACAATTCTTCTAACATTGCAGGCTAAAATTTTACTAGTACTTGCAGACGGACAATTGTAGTCTTATCACTCCAGCCTTCTAATATTTTCATAGATTCGCTCAACCTAAACACGTTTGCAGAATGTGCAGTGTTCACAAATTTAGAATCAAATTTTCGTTGTAGATAACAGCATCGGAGGGCAGGTTATGCGCTTGTCTGCCGGTCAGAATGGAAGACCCGGTACCGGTATTGTTGGCAGTAACACTAGTTCTATGTGACACAATTTTACCTTAGACACTGATAAATGTAGTTTTGACATGTAAGATTTTCAAATCTCAATTTTCATTTAAATCTTGAAAACCCATACTATTACTCATATACTACATCGTTTATACTTACAGAAACTGCAATTTCATCATCTTGCAATATCAAAGCAACTGTAAACATAAGCCATTTCATCTGTCTACAGTATTTTGTATAAATAAATATTAATTAAAAGGATGCAAATTGCTTAAAGTCCAAATTTCGGGGAACAATGTACTTTGACATAACAAACAATTTTTGAGGATCTCATTTGTATCTATAGAATCAGTAAAGCTGATGTACTAAAATTAGTCATGCTGTAATTGTAGAAAATAGCATACACGGATTGGTAGCGAGCACGTCGATATGACATAGCCAGCAATGTTAGCAGAATTGTGCTAAAATTTTACTAGTACTAGCAGACCGACAATTGCAGTCTTATCACTCCAGCCTTCTAGTATTTTCATAGATTCGCTCAACCTAAACACGTTTGCAGAATGTGCAGTGTTCACAAATTTAGAATCAAATTTTCGTTGTAGATAACCGCATCGGAGGGCAGGTTATGCGCTTGTCTGCCGATCCGAATGGAAAACCCGGTACCGGTATTGATGGCAGTAACACTAGTTCTATGTGCCACAATTTTACCTTAGACACTGATAAATGTAGTTTTGACATGAAAATTGAGATTTGGAAAATCTTACATTTAAATCTTGAAAACCCATACTATTACTCATATACTACATCGTTTATACTTACAGAAACTGCAATTTCATCATCTTGCAAAATCAAAGCAACTGTAAACATAAGCCATTTCATCTGTCTACAGCATTTTGTATAAATAAATATTAATTTGAAGGGTGCAAATTGCTTAAAATCCCAATTTCGGGGAACAAAGTACTTTGACTTAACACAAAATTTTTGAGGATCTCATTTGTATCTATAGAATCAGTAAAGCTGATGTACTAAAATTAGTCATGCTGTAATTGTAGAAAATAGCATACACGGATTGGTAGTGAGCACGTCGATATGACATAGCCTGCAATGTTAGCAGAATTGTGCTAAAATTTTACTAGTACTTGCAGACGGACAATTGTAGTCTTATCACTCCAGCCTTCTAATATTTTCATAGATTCGCTCAACCTAAACACGTTTGCAGAATGTGCAGTGTTCACAAATTTAGAATCAAATTTTCGTTGTAGATAACAGCATCGGAGGGCAGGTTATGCGCTTGTCTGCCGGTCAGAATGGAAGACCCGGTACCGGTATTGTTGGCAGTAACACTAGTTCTATGTGACACAATTTTACCTTAGACACTGATAAATGTAGTTTTGACATATAAGATTTTCAAATCTCAATTTTCATTTAAATCTTGAAAACCCATACTATTACTCATATACTACATCGTTTATACTTACAGAAACTGCAATTTCATCATCTTGCAATATCAAAGCAACTGTAAACATAAGCCATTTCATCTGTCTACAGTATTTTGTATAAATAAATATTAATTTAAAGGGTGCAAATTGCTTAAAGTCCAAATTTCGGGGAACAATGTACTTTGACATAACAAAAAATTTTTGAGGATCTCATTTGTATCTATAGAATCAGTAAAGCTGATGTACTAAAATTAGTCATGCTGTAATTGTAGAAAATAGCATACACGGATTGGTAGTGAGCACGTCGATATGACATAGCCTGGAATGTTAGCAGAATTGTGCTAAAAAATTACTAGTACTTGCAGACCCACAATTGCAGTCTTATCACTCCAGCCTTCTAGTATTTTCATAGATTCGCTCAACCTAAACACGTTTGCAGAATGTGCAGTGTTCACAAATTTAAATCAAATTTTCGTTGTAGATAACAGCCTCGGAGGGCAGGTTATGCGCTTGTCTGCCGCTCAGAATGGAAGACCCGGTATCGGTATTGTTGGCAGTAACACTAGTTCTATGTGCCACAATTTTACCTTAGACACTGATAAATGTAGTTTTGACATGAAAATTGAGATTTGGAAAATCTTACATTTAAATCTTGAAAACCCATACTATTACTCATATACTACATCGTTTATACTTACAGTAAATGCAGTTTCATCATCTTGCAAAATCAAAGAAACTGTAAACATAAGCCATTTCATCTGTCTACAGCATTTTGTATAAATAAATATTAATTTGAAGGCTGCAAATTGCTTAAAATCCCAATTTCGGGGAACAAAGTACTTTGACTTAACACAAAATTTTTGAGGATCTCATTTGTATCTATAGAATCAGTAAAGATGATGTACTAAAATTAGTCATGCTGTAATTGTGGAATATAGCATACACGGATTGGTAGTGAGCACGTCGATATGACATAGCCTGCAATGTTAGCAGAATTGTGCTAAAATTTTACTAGTACTTGCAGACGGACAATTGTAGTCTTATCACTCCAGCCTTCTAATATTTTCATAGATTCGCTCAACCTAAACACGTTTGCAGAATGTGCAGTGTTCACAAATTTAGAATCAAATTTTCGTTGTAGATAACAGCATCCGAGGGCAGGTTATGCGCTTGTCTGCCGGTCAGAATGGAAGACCCGGTACCGGTATTGTTGGCAGTAACACTAGTTCTATGTGACACAATTTTACCTTAGACACTGATAAATGTAGTTTTGACATGTAAGATTTTCAAATCTCAATTTTCATTTAAATCTTGAAAACCCATACTATTACTCATATACTACATCGTTTATACTTACAGAAACTGCAATTTCATCATCTTGCAATATCAAAGCAACTGTAAACATAAGCCATTTCATCTGTCTACAGTATTTTGTATAAATAAATATTAATTTAAAGGGTGCAAATTGCTTAAAGTCCAAATTTCGGGGAACAATGTACTTTGACATAACAAAAAATTTTTGAGGATCTCATTTGTATCTATAGAATCAGTAAAACTGATGTACTAAAATTAGTCATGCTGTAATTGTAGAAAATAGCATACACGGATTGGTAGTGAGCACGTCGATATGACATAGCTTGGAATGTTAGCAGAATTGTGCTAAAAATTTACTAGTACTTGCAGACCGACAATTGCAGTCTTATCACTCCAGCCTTCTAGTATTTTCATAGATTCGCTCAACCTAAACACGTTTGCAGAATGTGCAGTGTTCACAAATTTAAATCAAATTTTCGTTGTAGATAACAGCATCGGAGGGCAGTTTATGCGCTTGTCTGCCGCTCAGAATGGAAGACCCGGTATCGGTATTGTTGGCAGTAACACTAGTTCTATGTGCCACAATTTTACCTTGGACACTGATAAATGTAGTTTTGACATGAAAATTGAGATTTGGAAAATCTTGCATTTAAATCTTGAAAACCCATACTATTACTCATATACTACATCGTTTATACTTACAGAAACTGCAATTTCATCATCTTGCAATATCAAAGCAACTGTAAACATAAGCCATTTCATCTGTCTACAGTATTTTGTATAAATAAATATTAATTAAAAGGATGCAAATTGCTTAAAGTCCAAATTTCGGGGAACAATGTACTTTGACATAACAAACAATTTTTGAGGATCTCATTTGTATCTATAGAATCAGTAAAGCTGATGTACTAAAATTAGTCATGCTGTAATTGTAGAAAATAGCATACACGGATTGGTAGCGAGCACGTCGATATGACATAGCCAGCAATGTTAGCAGAATTGTGCTAAAATTTTACTAGTACTTGCAGACGGACAATTGTAGTCTTATCACTCCAGCCTTCTAATATTTTCATAGATTCGCTCAACCTAAACACGTTTGCAGAATGTGCAGTGTTCACAAATTTAGAATCAAATTTTCGTTGTAGATAACAGCATCGGAGGGCAGGTTATGCGCTTGTCTGCCGGTCAGAATGGAAGACCCGGTACCGGTATTGTTGGCAGTAACACTAGTTCTATGTGACACAATTTTACCTTAGACACTGATAAATGTAGTTTTGACATGTAAGATTTTCAAATCTCAATTTTCATTTAAATCTTGAAAACCCATACTATTACTCATATACTACATCGTTTATACTTACAGAAACTGCAATTTCATCATCTTGCAATATCAAACCAACTGTAAACATAAGCCATTTCATCTGTCTACAGTATTTTGTATAAATAAATATTAATTTCAAGGGTGCAAATTGCTAAAAATCCCAATTTCGGGGAACAATGTACTTTGACTTATCACAAAATTTTTGAGGATTTCATTTGTATCTATAGAATCAGTAAAGCTGATGTACTAAAATTAGTCATGCTGTAATTGTAGAAAATAGCATACACGGATTGGTAGTGAGCACGTCGATATGACATAGCTTACAATGTTAGCAGAATTGTGCTAAAATTTTACTAGTACTTGCAGACCGACAATTGTAGTCTTATCACTCCAGCCTTCTAATATTTTCATAGATTCGCTCTACCTAAACACGTTTGCAGAATGTGCAGTGTTCACAAATTTAGAATCAAATTTTCGTTGTAGATAACCGCATCGGAGGGCAGGTTATGCGCTTGTCTGCCGATCCGAATGGAAAACCCGGTACCGGTATTGATGGCAGTAACACTAGTTCTATGTGCCACAATTTTACCTTAGACACTGATAAATGTAGTTTTGACATGAAAATTGAGATTTGGAAAATCTTACATTTAAATCTTGAAAACCCATACTATTACTCATATACTACATCGTTTATACTTACAGAAACTGCAATTTCATCATCTTGCAAAATCAAAGCAACTGTAAACATAAGCCATTTCATCTGTCTACAGCATTTTGTATAAATAAATATTAATTTGAAGGGTGCAAATTGCTTAAAATCCCAATTTCGGGGAACAAAGTACTTTGACTTAACACAAAATTTTTGAGGATCTCATTTGTATCTATAGAATCAGTAAAGCTGATGTACTAAAATTAGTCATGCTGTAATTGTAGAAAATAGCATACACGGATTGGTAGTGAGCACGTCGATATGACATAGCCTGCAATGTTAGCAGAATTGTGCTAAAATTTTACTAGTACTTGCAGACGGACAATTGTAGTCTTATCACTCCAGCCTTCTAATATTTTCATAGATTCGCTCAACCTAAACACGTTTGCAGAATGTGCAGTGTTCACAAATTTAGAATCAAATTTTCGTTGTAGATAACAGCATCGGAGGGCAGGTTATGCGCTTGTCTGCCGGTCAGAATGGAAGACCCTGTACCGGTATTGTTGGCAGTAACACTAGTTCTATGTGACACAATTTTACCTTAGACACTGATAAATGTAGTTTTGACATATAAGATTTTCAAATCTCAATTTTCATTTAAATCTTGAAAACCCATACTATTACTCATATACTACATCGTTTATACTTACAGAAACTGCAATTTCATCATCTTGCAATATCAAAGCAACTGTAAACATAAGCCATTTCATCTGTCTACAGTATTTTGTATAAATAAATATTAATTTAAAGGGTGCAAATTGCTTAAAGTCCAAATTTCGGGGAACAATGTACTTTGACATAACAAAAAATTTTTGAGGATCTCATTTGTATCTATAGAATCAGTAAAGCTGATGTACTAAAATTAGTCATGCTGTAATTGTAGAAAATAGCATACACGGATTGGTAGTGAGCACGTCGATATGACATAGCCTGCAATGTTAGCAGAATTGTGCTAAAATTTTACTATTACTTGCAGACCGACAATTGCAGTCTTATCACTCCAGCCTTCTAGTATTTTCATAGATTCGCTCAACCTAAACACGTTTGCAGAATGTGCAGTGTTCACAAATTTAAATCAAATTTTCGTTGTAGATAACAGCATCGGAGGGCAGGTTATGCGCTTGTCTGCCGCTCAGAATGGAAGACCCGGTATCGGTATTGTTGGCAGTAACACTAGTTCTATGTGACACAATTTTACCTTAGACACTGATAAATGTAGTTTTGACATGTAAGATTTTCAAATCTCAATTTTCATTTAAATCTTGAAAACCCATACTATTACTCATATATTACATCGTTTATACTTACAGTAACTGCAGTTTCATCATCTTGCAAAATCAAAGAAACTGTAAACATAAGCCATTTCATCTGTCTACAGCATTTTATATAAATAAATATTAATTTGAAGGGTGCAAATTGCTTAAAATCCCAATTTCGGGGAACAAAGTACTTTGACTTAACACAAAATTTTTGAGGATCTCATTTGTATCTATAGAATCAGTAAAGATGATGTACTAAAATTAGTCATGCTGTAATTGTAGAAAATAGCATACACGGATTGGTAGTGAGCACGTCGATATGACATAGCCTGCAATGTTAGCAGAATTGTGCTAAAATTTTACTAGTACTTGCAGACGGACAATTGTAGTCTTATCACTCCAGCCTTCTAATATTTTCATAGATTCGCTCAACCTAAACACGTTTGCAGAATGTGCAGTGTTCACAAATTTAGAATCAAATTTTCGTTGTAGATAACAGCATCGGAGGGCAGGTTATGCGCTTGTCTGCCGGTCAGAATGGAAGACCCGGTACCGGTATTGTTGGCAGTAACACTAGTTCTATGTGACACAATTTTACCTTAGACACTGATAAATGTAGTTTTGACATGTAAGATTTTCAAATCTCAATTTTCATTTAAATCTTGAAAACCCATACTATTACTCATATACTACATCGTTTATACTTACAGAAACTGCAATTTCATCATCTTGCAATATCAAACCAACTGTAAACATAAGCCATTTCATCTGTCTACAGTATTTTGTATAAATAAATATTAATTTCAAGGGTGCAAATTGCTAAAAATCCCAATTTCGGGGAACAATGTACTTTGACTTATCACAAAATTTTTGAGGATTTCATTTGTATCTATAGAATCAGTAAAGCTGATGTACTAAAATTAGTCATGCTGTAATTGTAGAAAATAGCATACACGGATTGGTAGTGAGCACGTCGATATGACATAGCTTACAATGTTAGCAGAATTGTGCTAAAATTTTACTAGTACTTGCAGACCGACAATTGTAGTCTTATCACTCCAGCCTTCTAATATTTTCATAGATTCGCTCAACCTAAACACGTTTGCAGAATGTGCAGTGTTCACAAATTTAGAATCAAATTTTCGTTGTAGATAACAGCATCGGAGGGCAGGTTATGCGCTTGTCTGCCGGTCAGAATGGAAGACCCGGTACCGGTATTGTTGGCAGTAACACTAGTTCTATGTGACACAATTTTACCTTAGACACTGATAAATGTAGTTTTGACATATAAGATTTTCAAATCTCAATTTTCATTTAAATCTTGAAAACCCATACTATTACTCATATACTACATCGTTTATACTTACAGAAACTGCAATTTCATCATCTTGCAATATCAAAGCAACTGTAAACATAAGCCATTTCATCTGTCTACAGTATTTTGTATAAATAAATATTAATTTAAAGGGTGCAAATTGCTTAAAGTCCAAATTTCGGGGAACAATGTACTTTGACATAACAAAAATTTTTGAGGATCTCATTTGTATCTATAGAATCAGTAAAGCTGATGTACTAAAATTAGTCATGCTGTAATTGTAGAAAATAGCATACACGGATTGGTAGTGAGCACGTCGATATGACATAGCCTGCAATGTTAGCAGAATTGTGCTAAAATTTTACTATTACTTGCAGACCGACAATTGCAGTCTTATCACTCCAGCCTTCTAGTATTTTCATAGATTCGCTCAACCTAAACACGTTTGCAGAATGTGCAGTGTTCACAAATTTAAATCAAATTTTCGTTGTAGATAACAGCATCGGAGGGCAGGTTATGCGCTTGTCTGCCGCTCAGAATGGAAGACCCGGTATCGGTATTGTTGGCAGTAACACTAGTTCTATGTGACACAATTTTACCTTAGACACTGATAAATGTAGTTTTGACATGTAAGATTTTCAAATCTCAATTTTCATTTAAATCTTGAAAACCCATACTATTACTCATATATTACATCGTTTATACTTACAGTAACTGCAGTTTCATCATCTTGCAAAATCAAAGAAACTGTAAACATAAGCCATTTCATCTGTCTACAGCATTTTATATAAATAAATATTAATTTGAAGGGTGCAAATTGCTTAAAATCCCAATTTCGGGGAACAAAGTACTTTGACTTAACACAAAATTTTTGAGGATCTCATTTGTATCTATAGAATCAGTAAAGATGATGTACTAAAATTAGTCATGCTGTAATTGTAGAAAATAGCATACACGGATTGGTAGTGAGCACGTCGATATGACATAGCCTGCAATGTTAGCAGAATTGTGCTAAAATTTTACTAGTACTTGCAGACGGACAATTGTAGTCTTATCACTCCAGCCTTCTAATATTTTCATAGATTCGCTCAACCTAAACACGTTTGCAGAATGTGCAGTGTTCACAAATTTAGAATCAAATTTTCGTTGTAGATAACAGCATCGGAGGGCAGGTTATGCGCTTGTCTGCCGGTCAGAATGGAAGACCCGGTACCGGTATTGTTGGCAGTAACACTAGTTCTATGTGACACAATTTTACCTTAGACACTGATAAATGTAGTTTTGACATGTAAGATTTTCAAATCTCAATTTTCATTTAAATCTTGAAAACCCATACTATTACTCATATACTACATCGTTTATACTTACAGAAACTGCAATTTCATCATCTTGCAATATCAAACCAACTGTAAACATAAGCCATTTCATCTGTCTACAGTATTTTGTATAAATAAATATTAATTTCAAGGGTGCAAATTGCTAAAAATCCCAATTTCGGGGAACAATGTACTTTGACTTATCACAAAATTTTTGAGGATTTCATTTGTATCTATAGAATCAGTAAAGCTGATGTACTAAAATTAGTCATGCTGTAATTGTAGAAAATAGCATACACGGATTGGTAGTGAGCACGTCGATATGACATAGCTTACAATGTTAGCAGAATTGTGCTAAAATTTTACTAGTACTTGCAGACCGACAATTGTAGTCTTATCACTCCAGCCTTCTAATATTTTCATAGATTCGCTCTACCTAAACACGTTTGCAGAATGTGCAGTGTTCACAAATTTAGAATCAAATTTTCGTTGTAGATAACCGCATCGGAGGGCAGGTTATGCGCTTGTCTGCCGATCAGAATGGAAAACCCGGTATCGGTATTGTTGGCAGTAACACTAGTTCTATGTGCCACAATTTTACCTTATACACTGATAAATGTAGTTTTGACATGAAAATTGAGATTTGGAAAATCTTACATTTAAATCTTGAAAACCCATACTATTACTCATATACTACATCGTTTATACTTACAGAAACTGCAATTTCATCATCTTGCAAAATCAAAGCAATTGTAAACATAAGCCATTTCATCTGTCTACAGCATTTTGTATAAATAAATATTAATTTGAAGGGTGCAAATTGCTTAAAATCCCAATTTCGGGGAACAAAGTACTTAGACTTAACACAAAATTTTTGAGGATCTCATTTGTATCTATAGAATCAGTAAAGCTGATGTACTAAAATTAGTCATGCTGTAATTGTAGAAAATAGCATACACGGATTGGTAGTGAGCACGTCGATATGACATAGCTTACAATGTTAGCAGAATTGTGCTAAAATTTTACTAGTACTTGCAGACCGACAATTGTAGTCTTATCACTCCAGCCTTCTAATATTTTCAAAGATTCGCTCAACCGAAATACGTTTGCAGAATGTGCAGTGTTCACAAATTTAGAATCAAATTTTCGTTGTAGATAACAGCATCGGAGGGCAGGTTATGCGCTTGTCTGCCGGTCAGAATGGAAGACCCGGTACCGGTATTGTTGGCAGTAACACTAGTTCTATGTGCCACAATTTTACCTTAGACACTGATAAATGTAGTTTTGACATGAAAATTGAGATTTGTAAAATCTTACATTTAAATCTTGAAAACCCATACTATTACTCATATACTACATCGTTTATACTTACAGAAACTGCAATTTCATCATCTTGCAATATCAAAGCAACTGTAAACATAAGCCATTTCATCTGTCTACAGTATTTTGTATAAATAAATATTAATTTAAAGGGTGCAAATTGCTTAAAGTCCAAATTTCGGGGAACAATGTACTTTGACATAACAAAAAATTTTTGAGGATCTCATTTGTATCTATAGAATCAGTAAAGCTGATGTACTAAAATTAGTCATGCTGTAATTGTAGAAAATAGCATACACGGATTGGTAGTGAGCACGTCGATATGACATAGCCTGGAATGTTAGCAGAATTGTGCTAAAAATTTACTAGTACTTGCAGACCGACAATTGCAGTCTTATCACTCCAGCCTTCTAGTATTTTCATAGATTCGCTCAACCTAAACACGTTTGCAGAATGTGCAGTGTTCACAAATTTAAATCAAATTTTCGTTGTAGATAACAGCATCGGAGGGCAGGTTATGCGCTTGTCTGCCGTTCAGAATGGAAGACCCGGTATCGGTATTGTTGGCAGTAACACTAGTTCTATGTGCCACAATTTCACCTTAGACACTGATAAATGTAGTTTTGACATGTAAGATTTTCAAATCTCAATTTTCATTTAAATCTTGAAAACCCATTCTATTACTCATATACTACATCGTTTATACTTACAGAAACTGCAATTTCATCATCTTGCAATATCAAAGCAACTGTAAACATAAGCCATTTCATCTGTCTATAGTATTTTGTATAAATAAATATTAATTAAAAGGGTGCAAATTGCTTAAAGTCCAAATTTCGGGGAACAATGTACTTTGACATAACAAAAAATTTTTGAGGATCTCATTTGTATCTATAGAATCAGTAAAGCTGATGTACTAAAATTAGTCATGCTGTAATTGTAGAAAATAGCATACACGGATTGGTAGTGAGCACGTCGATATGACATAGCCTGCAATGTTAGCAGAATTGTGCTAAAATTTTACTAGTACTAGCAGACCGACAATTGCAGTCTTATCACTCCAGCCTTCTTATATTTTCATAGATTCGCTCAACCTAAACACGTTTGCAGAATGTGCAGTGTTCACAAATTTAAATCAAATTTTCGTTGTGGATAACAGCATCGGAGGGCAGGTTATGCGCTTGTCTGCCGGTCAGAATGGAAGACCCGGTACCGGTATTGTTGGCAGTAACACTAGTTCTATGTGCCACAATTTTACCTTAGACACTGATAAATGTAGTTTTGACATGAAAATTGAGATTTGGAAAATCTTACATATAAATCTTGAAAACCCATACTATTACTCATATACTACATCGTTTATACTTACAGTAACTGCAGTTTCATCATCTTGCAATATCAAAGCAACTGTAAACATAAGCCATTTCATCTGTCTACAGTATTTTGTATAAATAAATATTAATTTAAAGGGTGCAAATTGCTTAAAGTCCAAATTTCGGGGAACAATGTACTTTGACATAACAAAAAATTTTTGAGGATCTCATTTGTATCTATAGAATCAGTAAAGCTGATGTACTAAAATTAGTCATGCTGTAATTGTAGACATAGCATACACGGATTGGTAGTGAGCACGTCGATATGACATAGCTCAATTCTGCTAACATTGTAGGCTAAAATTTTACTAGTACTTGCAGACCGACAATTGTAGTCTTATCACCCTAGCCTTCTGATTTTTTTAAAATTTCGCTCAAACTAATCACGTGTTCTGGTTGCAGAATTTGATGGACCATTTATTATTACATTCCCACTATTAATTAAATATAAATAAATGTTCGCATATTTGTTCGATTTTTCACCACAGATTTCCATTTCATTAAGTAAAATTAGAAACTGGTCTTTCGTATATGCATGCACCCACTTGACTTTCATAAAGCTTACCATAATATACTGATCTTTATATAAAAAAGTCTCGATTGATTTAGTGTTGTAATGCAGCTTTCAAATGAGTGTACTTCATTCCCATGATTTCGTAAAACGCCATAATTTAACAATCAATACAAAGTTTCATATGCTCGAGCTAAGTTTTGAGTGAGAATTTTAATACAGCAAACTTTTATTATTAAGTAAAGTGTTATTTAATTCGCTTCTTAGTTTATAGAATTCTACAGGATTCGGTGGTAAATCCTCTTAATTATAGACTGT
Source organism: Amaurobius ferox (assembly GCA_951213105.1). Classification (NCBI taxonomy): domain Eukaryota; kingdom Metazoa; phylum Arthropoda; class Arachnida; order Araneae; family Amaurobiidae; genus Amaurobius; species Amaurobius ferox. The sequence goes on along the minus strand of OX578150.1, from coordinate 99,011,674 downwards.
CACACTGAATACTAAATTTGTGTTTATAATATGTAAGATAGTCCTTTACCCAGAAAAATTGTAATTGTGACTCATGAGTAGCAAGATTCTTATAATTTTCAGTTCAGTTTCGTGCCCTGCTCATTTAATTTTAGCAATTTATAATTTCTGTTTCGACATAAATATTGGAACAACCTCTCCCATCTGGAATAGTGTTTCGCAAAAATATTTTAGTCCGGGTGATTTTTTCTTGTCGAACATCGAATTCAGTTTGGAATTAATTTTAACCCCCCCCCCCCAAAATTTGAGAATCAAGCCATATAAAGTCTCGCATTAATTTTTTTACATGCATTATTTTTTTTCTTCGGCCACATTTTCATAGTTCCAAAGTCCAATTGGTAGCCGACTATTGGCAAAAATACATATACACATTAATATACACTGTTTCATACCCTTTTCTCAGATTTTTTTGAGACTATGGCTTTTCAAACACGGGCCACCAAATGGACCATGGTTTCCGATTCATGAAGAAATTTTTTAGCGGGTGGACACAATCTTTTATATTCAGATTTAGTGATCACACTGATATTTTCGATGAAACATACTCTTTTTAGAGCCTCATCAATCTCATAAGTAACCACGAATTTCAGTAGATACATTTTTCTTCATTCTATTCAAAACGAAGAACGTTTTGTCTCCAACCCAGTAATTCGAAACATAGCGGCAAGCCATTATTTCTTGTTCTTGCATGTACCACACCTAAACTGCGCGTCCGCCATGTTGTTAGACTGAGGGGGGGGGGAGGTTCTGTCGACTCGTTCTGCCGACCTCGTGCAAAAATTTTTAAAGGAAGATTGTGAAATTTTTACGTATTTGTTTGAAATTTCACCACAGAATTCAATTCCATTTCATTTAGTATAAATAGAAACAAATCTTTTGAAAGGGTATTCACTCGCTTGACTTTCATAAAAGTAACCATACTTGACTGATCTTTATATAAACATGTATGCATTCATTTGGTATTGTAATGCAGCTTTCGGATGAGTGTACTTCACCATGATTTCGTAAAACGCCATATTCAGACTGATATGACCAATACCATGTTCGAGCAAAGTCTCAAATGATGATTCAAATACATAAAGCTCTTATTGTTATTACATAAAGCTTCTATTTCCCATCTCGGTTTATAGAATTTTACTGGATTCGGTGATAAATCCTCATAATTATGGAGATATGAGCAAACTGAATATTTATGAAAATTGAGATTTGGAAAATCTTGCATTTAAATCTTGAAAACCCATACTATTACTCATATACTACATCGTTTATACTTACAGTAACTGCAATTTCATCATCTTGCAAAATCAAAGCAACTGTAAACATAAGCCATTTCATCTGTCTACAGCATTTTGTATAAATAAATATTAATTTCAAGGGTGCAAATTGTTAAAAATCCCAATTTCGGGGAACAATGTATTTTGACTTAACACAAAATTTTTGAGGATCTTATTTGTATCTATAAAATCAGTAAAGCTGATGTACTAAAATTAATCATGCTGTAATTGTAGAAAATAGCATACACGGATTGGTAGTGAGCAGCACGTCGATATGACATAGCCTGCAATGTTAGCAGAATTGTGCTAAAATTTTACAAGTAGTTGCAGACCGACAATTGTAGTCTTATCACTCCAGCCTTCTAATATTTTCAAAGATTTGCTCAACATAAACACGTTTGCCGAATGTGCAGTGTACACAAATTTAGAATCAAATTTTCGTTGTAGATAACAGCATGGGAGGGCAGATTATGCGCTTGTCTGTCGGTCAGAATGGAAAACCCGGTACAGGTATTGTTGGCAGTAACACTAGTTCTATGTGCCACAATTTTACCTTAGACACTGATAAATGTAGTTTTGACGTGAAAATTGAGATTTGGAATATCTTACATTTAAATCTTGACAACCCATACTATTACTCATATACTACATCGTTTATTCTTACAGTAACTGCAATTTCATCATCTTGCAAAATCAAAGCAACTGTAAACATAAGCCATTTCATCTGTCTACAGCATTTTGTATAAATAAATATTAATTTCAAGGGTGCAAATTGCTAAAAATCCCAATTTCGGGGAACAATGTACTTTGACTTAACACAAAATTTTTGTGAGCACGTCGATATGACATAGCCTACAATGTTAGTAGAATTGTGCTAAAATTTTACTATCTAGTATTGGGATAAATTCATAATTTGATGGTGTTTCTCATAAACCGGAGCCAATCTAGCTCCAGTTTATGAGAAACTAGGGTTAAAACTTGGGTCATTTTTGCATTCAGCATCCCCAAAACACTTTAAAATCATTCAAACATCCTTGAAAAAGTAAAATTTGTCGTTGTAAAAGTTGTCCTAAGTAAAAGTTGTCGATATTTTTGTTGTTGTCATTAACCTAGGAAATCATTTAAATAAAATTTTCAATAACAATATTCTTTATGAATATACAACAACTAGTGAGTGTGTATGTGTGACGATATCTCTCGAATAAATGGAACAAATCGTATAGAAAATTTGGTATGATTATTTATTTTGATGAGACGGACCTATTGATTTTGCGAGGTAAATTGGCAAAGAGAAGGTTTCGATTAATTTTCCAAAAAAAAAAAAAAAAACGAAAAACGTTATAATAAGATAGTTATGTTGAAAATGTAACATAAATATCCATTTTACATGTACTTTCAATTTAAAAGTAATTAGCATCATTTCTAAAACATTAGCGTGCGCTGTTCTTGATATATTTATGGATCTAAAAAAAATTATTAAACAATATATATATACTCACGATTATCAAATGAGTTAGTGGTTAAAGGTATTTACAAAATATCTAATTAGTTCTCTAAATATGAAACGCTTAACTTTACTCCCACAGAGCGCTTGAAGTCTATGGAAAAAAAAAGAAACGAATTTCTGGAAATTTGACATGCTTAATTTTATCACTAAAAACGATAAGTCTATTGATTTTCAACAAGCTCGAGAAAGGTCTAATTTATGTTCTATTTAAATATCTAGTTTTTTTCTCTATAGGCAAAATCATGGGTTGGACACAATATATTTTTTACATAATGTGATATTAATGATCTATTTTAGCTATTCTCAATGCATTTATTTTGTGAAAATCTGGGGGGGGGGGGGGGGGGGTAATAGAAGTAATTATTGATCGAAAATCTTTCTTCTACATCAAAACAACTGTTTCATGACAAATACCAGAAATTTCATAAAAATACAACTTTTTTTATGTAATTATCAAAAAATTTTCGTTAAAAATTAAATGTGTGCAAAAATCCGCTTTCATAAAAAAGCAACCGAAAATCTTATCAACTGGTTTTGAAATACATATTTGTCTACTTCTTCAAGATAAATGAAACTACAAAATCACTCAAGCTACAGATGGATGTCTAGAATCGGGTTCCATAACAACATCCATGTACTGGTTTCGCCCTTTTTATACACTTTTCAACATGAAATGGCCAATACCCGCAATGACAGCCAGAAAACTTGCTATGTGCCATGATTTTGCGAACCTTTATGGCAGTGATTCCCAACCAGCATTCCGCAAGATTTTGCAAAAGCTTGTAAAAAAAGTACAATTGACCACATTTTCTAATCGAATATAAGAAATAAAATACATTAAGTTTTCATCTTGACAATTAACACAAAATCATTACAAAATGTACACACAATGCCTCTTTATAACCAGTAAGCCAAGAGCAAAGTGGAAATATTTGCCATTTTTTAGTAACAGTAATTTTATTAGGGGTATATTTTCTTAACAGTAATTTTAATAAGGGTATATTTTATTAACAGTAATAAATATAATTTAAATAATGTAATAAATTCAATATCGAACAGAATTCTTTATTAACAGTAATGAATAGAAATATACACTAAATTATCTTGTAATATTGTATGAAAGTATCAATCCATTACTGTTTGATAACCCTACTGCTTTACTAGTGTATTTTCTAATTTACAGCTGTCAAAACTAATTAATATGTGCCTATCAAGAAGGAATTTCCCGAGATTTTATTTCAAATAATTCAAAAATTACTCCAAACGAAAAATGTTGGGAATTATTGCTCTATGGACCTCAACAAATTCGCTCCCACATCGCAGAGCTGAGATATCAAAATCTTAAATGAAAATACCGACAAATCTTCATTGTTTTTAAACTGCCACATTTTAAGATCATTTATTCCCTTGACCCTCAGTACACGACACATGCAATGAGCAGAAATAAATAGCATTGATTTAAAATATCACAGACAGACTATTTTTTAAAAAAATCACAACTATATTTCACACTATGCAGTGCATTTGTGATGCCACCCTTAAATAAAATTTATCCAATCTGTTCTGATTTTTTTTTTTTTTTCCAAAACATTTTTCATGTCTGGAAGGGAAATTTTGGGCCCTCAACCGATGATGGTATTTGATGTCTGTCGAATCTTTATCGCCCGCGCTGTCAGTTGAGGGACATATATTGGCTGTTGCCAGATGCATTTGGCACTTGTCATAAAGTTGTGTTAGAGGGTACTTAAATTCTGCGGACTACTTCAGAGTGGCTGGAGTATGAAAAATCGGAAGAAAAGACATATTCGTCCTTAAACATTTACTTTTGAAGCATTTTACCTCAATTTTTGTCAACGTCAAAATATTTGAAAGGGCTTTTTTTTTTTATCAATATTATTTTCTTTCACTTTTAACTGTACCATGAAAATAAAAATTCTATTCTATTTATTGGAAATTTAATGTGTGTATAAACACGCAGAGTGTTTTCTTCACATTATTAAAGACTTGGACTCTGTTCAACTTCTCTCTTTCATAAATAATGTTCAAAGTCACTTGTAAAGTTTCCATTATCCCAGGCCGGGATTGAACCCCAAATTTTCGAACGGACTAACCGTTGCTTTAACCATGGACATACTGGGATAAAATGAAAGTGGACCCTATAATATCAAAGTGAACCCTATAATATCAAAGTGAACCCTATAATATCAAAGTGAACCCTATAATATCCTCTCTCATAAGTCAGATCGTCATGCAACTGTCGACCTGACCACCATCGTTATTCCCTCTCTCTGACACATATTACTCTTCTCTCTCCATTTCTGTCCTTCTATCTCCTTC